>JAUIMM010000153.1:18785000-19505000 GCA_031769625.1 Taudactylus pleione
GTGTCGGCGGTGGTGGCGCTGCCGGGGCAGGGGGGGCTTCTCGCCCTGTGGGGAAAAATACATGTCATCATTAAGGAGAATTTGAAAACAAGTGTTCAGACCTCTATTTCAAATTGGAGAGGGATTACAGTACAGTACTGTAGATGGCCTTAGGGAATTAGCTATTGATTAAAATACAAACCAATACAGTATACTGTAGTACAAAAACTACTGTAGTCTGTGAAGCTGGCATTGGGTCCAACATAAAACAGTATGGTACTGTATTGTCCTGTATATAAAAAAATATACAGTCCAGTAAAGTACTGTATGACCAAGTGGTGCAACGTCACACATACTGTAGGCTATGTTGGTGGCACTGTCGCCACCCCACGAGCTGTACAAGATGGCACATGCGCATGACACTGGAGCCCGAACCCAGCGGAGGACCCCGCTGAGGACTTTGCGAGACCTCGCCGTAGGGGTACGTATGATATGAATAAATACAGTACCAGTGGAATTTTCGTTTGTATCACAGTGATACCAAACAAAATTTCCCCCTGGTATTTCCGTTCGTTTGTAAATGGGGCACAGAGTGAGAAGTGAAAAGATACCAGCCAATCAGCTCCCAAATTTCATTTTTCAAACACAGCCTGTGAGATGACAGTTGGGAGCTGATTGGAGACCCTGTGCATGATGTACAGTAATAATGTCAGACTTAAAGGGGGCAGGGCCAGCACAGAAAAATAGTGTGTACAGTACTGTAGGTTAACATAGATTCGGTCGACAGAGATTAGAATGGTGGATCAATCAACTTGCCTTTTGTTACTGTAGGTTTATTAATCAAACAAGCCATGTCGACCAATAGTGTGTAACCCTTTAGTCCATGTACAGTACTGTAGATTTAATCAGCCTGTCAATCAAATGTCTGCCAGTCATGTCAGTATGTGTTAACAACTGTCAGTCATCGTCAGATACTGTACTATCCAACACCCTACAGTGCAGTGTACAGTAATGTAGAGTACTGTATGTCAGAGTCGTGCATTGTACTGTATTCATTATTGTACAGTATACTGTAATTCATGTGATTATACAGCAATACTGTACTTACTTCGCCTTATACGCCTCCGGATGCGCTGTAGGCGAGGCCTATCCCTCCTCAGCAGGTCCGACCACCTGCGCTGCAGTGAGCGAACGTTGCGGCGCAGGCCATATAGCCTGTGTATCTCACGGCTTGCACTTCTGTAGGTGAGCTCTTTGTCTTGGTTAGTGGCGAACGCTTGGTCCCGCCACTTAACCAACACAAAGAGCTCGCCGGACGAGTAGCGTCTTGCCCTCATAGAAGCCATTTTGACTAGCCAGTGACGCACGTCGTACTTCGCACGACGCACTACGCACGGCGTCCTCCTACTGGGCATGCGCCCGCCAGAGATGGAAATGCAACAGCATTACAGTAGAGTACAAATACTGTACCGACTGCAGTAATACAGCCAACTGCGCATGCTCAGTGATAGCAGTTATAAAATCACTATTCTGTGGTGCTAAATTGTACGGCACCGTCAGTTTTGAATATTCAGTACAGGCACATTCATAGCGGCACACTAGTTGTCCTAGCAGACGGGGGATGGTGTCTTTGGTAATGGTGACAATTCGTAGCATTTTTCAGGACACTAGGGCAGAGCTGACTGCTACAGTAAATTGATTAACAAAGCTTCCTTTATTATGGTAATGTGAGGCTCTTGGCTTGCTTTGGGGGAAGGGACCTGATGCACTGTGTATGACTCTTGGCCCACTGGGCATGCGCCAGAAATCCCATCGTAACCCTCCTACTGGGCATGCGCCCGCCAGAGATGGAAATGCAACAGAATACAATATGTGCACAGTATGTGATGCAGAGGCAGTAGATTCACTAACAGTTTCTGCAGTTACTGTATGAAATCACTATTCTGTGGTGCTAAATTGTACGGCACCGTCAGTTTGCAGATGCAGAGCCCTGTCAGCCACCATAGCCACAGTATGAAACCACTATTCAGTGAAATACAGTACAGTACAGAGCCCTCTCTGGGCACTAAAGATCCCATTGTAAACCCTCCACTGGGCATGCGCATGAAATCCGATTGACGAAAGCGCAGACATTGACGAAAGTTTTCACTATTGAAACACACAATCTGTTTGTAATGTCTTACTTTTAAGCAGCCTTTTAAACAACAACACTATAGCCTTTTAAACAAGTTTCACTATAGTGTCCAGAGCAGACAGTGACAAAAAAAAAATATACAGTACGGTATATTCTTTTCCAGGGATCGAACCCCGGACCATAATTCTACCAAAGTGATCACCTAACCACTAGCCCACACGACAGCTACAGTGAACCACAGAGAGTGGCCTCATCCTTGTGCACTCCTCCCGCTGCTGTTTTTTAATTAAAAAAAAAAAAAAAAAAAAATTGTCATACTGTAATGCATCCCATATCAGTGAAAGCTGTGTGTGCATCTAATTATTCTACAGTATCGGTTATACCGTGACAACAACTCCGGCAACTTCTCTGCTATTCAGTTACTGCACCGTACCGTATGTACAATACAGTATGTGCAGTGATTTGCATCCTGCTATAAGATGTTACGTACAGTACGGTACAGTACTACAGTATATACTGTATACTGTATGTATATTATGCAACATTAAAAATACAGTATGGGTTGCGCGTTCATGCAAATGCTGTGAATATGATAGACATTCAGTACAGTGGAGCACTCGCCACCCAGCGGTTAAGCACTGTATTACATGCCGTAGCATATCCTTCGTTGAAGAATACCACGGTATTCCACAAGTCCATGGCGTGACTCAGAGGCCTGCACGCCACGCCACAAGTCCATGGCGGGACTCACGCCACGCCATGAGCTACAAAATAGCTGGGCAGATCTGTAGCAATCATTTGTAATTAAAAACAGATGTAATTCCATGAATCACATAACCCCTAATATACCTTAGGATATGGTGTTGGAGCTCTGAGAGCCAGATTAGTAGCAGGCTAACTTGGGCGGTAAGACTGGGCAGCAGTAACTGCACACAGTCAGTGTACAGTTTACCCAATGTGCACTTGTACAGGCTGTATGTGCAGGGACAGCATTATACTTCTGCTCAGTGATCAGGCATCCCGTGCTGAGCACCATACACACACATAGGTATCAGTTTGGAGGCGGATCGCTTGTGAATGCTCAAACCATAGAGCAAGTTGCCAACTGATGATGATTACATCTGTCAGCTGCATCTGATTGGCTGAGTGCATCTAAATCCCTACCAATTATGTTACTACTCTCATAACAATGCTGCAGTGATATATTTGCAAGATAAGAATGAAATGAGCGATCGGTTTGCAGTAATAAAGAAAAAATTTCCTGACCAACTTGTAAAGGGGAAGATGACTGATATGTGTAGTATTGTGTACTAAAAATAATAAAAATGCTGTATTTGTGCCTTGTTTGTACAAAGCTGGTGATTCTCTGTTTGGTAAAGTTGGGTGCGGGACCACATTGATGCAATTCAACATGAATCACATAATCAAGCCACCTGGACCACCCACTTCACTGGCAAAGTGAGTGGTCAGCAGGCTGCGACAGCAGATACCAGGAGACTGGCTGCTCTTTCTGGAGTCTGAGAGAGCCATACAAAATATAATAAAGTCTTACACAAGAGAAAATAATGTCTTCATAAGTTGATATTATATTTATTAAAGACGAAAGACAGAATTTCTTTATAAAATCCAATGGAATACAAATACCCCAATAACTGTCATTCGTTGTTTTATAAATCCAAAGCAAGTCTTCTTTCCTCCTTTTGTCCAAATGAAAATGATGAATAAAAAAAAAAAAGATGGTCCCAGTGGCGTAACTATAAATTTTGCTCCCCCCTGCCAAAAAAAATTCTGTCGCCCTCCCCCTCGACATTTTGGTAAAATAATTACAGTGCCATTTATGCGCAATCTGGCCCCCAGTGCAAAAGTAAAAAATGTGCTCCCACCCCCTCTAGACAGTTTACAGTATACAGTAGTGCCCCTTATACAGTGCCCTCAGAAGTGGTCTCCCTATGCAGTGCCCCAGGTAGTCATCCCCCTATGCAATGCCCCTAATATAATGCCCCCAGCAGTAGTCCCCCTTATATAGTTACCCCAGTACTAACCCCCCAGTAGTAGTAGTCCTCCCCCAGCAATGCCCCAGTAGTAGTTCCCCCCCAGCAATGCCCCCAGTAGTAGTCCCCACCCAGAAATGCCCCCAGTAGTAGTCCCCCCACCAGCAATGCCCCCAGTAGTAGTTCCACCCCAGCAATGCCCCCAGTAGTAGTCCCCCCAGCAATGCCCCCAGTAGTAGCACCCCCAGCAATGCCCCCAGTAGTCCCACCCAGCAATGCCCCCAGTAGTAGTCCCCCCAGCAATGCCCCCAGTAGTAGTAGTAAACAACCCCCCCAGCAATGCCCCCAGTAGTAGTCCCCCCCAGCAATGGCCCCAGTAGTAGTCCCCCCCAGAAATGCCCTCAGTAGTAGTTCCACCCCAGAAATGCCCCCAGTAGTAGTTCCTCCACCAGCAATACCCCCAGTAGTAGTTCCACCGCAGCAATGCCCGTAGTAGTAGTCCCCCCAGCAATGCCCCAGTAGTAGCCCCCCCAGCAATGCCCCCAGTAGTAGTCCCCCCCAGCAATGCCCCCAGTAGTAGTAGTAAACAACCCCCCCACCAATGCCCCCAGTAGTAGTCCCCCCTAGCAATGCCCCCAGTAGTAGTCCCCCCCAGCAATGCCCCCAGTAGTAGTAGTAAACAACCCCGCCCAGCAATGCCCCCCAGCAGTAGTAAACAACCCCCCACCCCCACCCCCTGCCAGATAGACAGACACACACAAAATCCACTTACCCTGATCAACGCTCTGGCATCAGCTCCTCCGTCCGGCGTCCTCCCGGGCAGGGCCGCTCTGCATGATGGGAGAGACTCTCCCATCATCACCCACTGCGGAAGCCAGAGGAAACCGGCTCCGGCAGTGGGCGCAAGACAAGCAGCCGATGAGAGTCTGTCTGACTCTCTTCAGCTGCTAAAACAAACACACAGCTGCCGGCGGCTGTGTGTTTGTTATACTAGTGTAGTGCGGACGGCACTTATGTGCGGTCCGCACTACCACCCTGCCTGGGTGACTACTGCCTACTGCCTGGGTCCAGTAGGACCTCTAGCATCTGTCTCCTGCCTACTGCCTGGGTGACTACTGCCTACTGCCTGGGTCCAGTAGGACCTCTAGCATCTGTCTCCTCCTAGGCGGCGGCCATTTTTGGAGGGCCGTTTTCTGCAGATTCCATCCGCATGGAATCTGCAGCCACCTCGCCCCACAAGCCCCCGCGCCCCCCAGCCACCACGGGGTCTGCGGGGGCTGTAGTTACGCACTGGATTGTCCCAACTTTAGATCATATAGTGTAAATGCACCGCTAATGAATGAAGTATTCAACACGCAAACAGCCAATCAGAAGTGACTAGAAAATGCTGCTAGTATCATTATTATAACCATCATCACCCCATATCTTTACACCAGATCTTCATGACCTACAAAAGATACTCCTCTTAAGAAGAGTATCTGCAGAAGTATTAGGTCTAATTACTGTAGGTCCAATGTCATTACCTGCACTCAGCTTACACTTACTGTACCCTTCCATATTCCACCCCTCTAGCTGCAAAGCACCCAGAAATCTAAATGTACCCACATTTTACAACATGTTCAGTAACAAAATACATACATACACTTTTGCAATGGATTTCAATCAGCAATAAATTATACAATTTGGAATAGAACTGTATAAAATTTTATGGAAAAAAAACTCTACAAAAACCATAATAATAATTATTATTATTAATATATTATTATTATTTATTTATATGGCGCCGCAAGTTTTCTGCAGCGCCTTACAAAGTACATAAACAAATAGGTGACCAGTAGCTTACAGTACAATACAATACAATGCAAGACAAGGACATGGATAATATACATTTCTACATTAGCAACCCTAACACCCACATAAGCAGTAGAGCATAAGCAACCAAGTGTTAGGTGCCCTAGTGGGGAGTAAGACGTAGATGAAAGTAAAGTAGAGAGAAGCAAAAGAGGGTAAAGGGCCCTGCTCGTAAGAGCTTACATTCTAAAAGGGAGGAGCAGACAAACAGGTGTGACACAGATGGAGCAGACTGGGAGGAAGGAACATGTAGTAGCAAGTTAGGATTAGAGCTGGAAGGTTTTAATGAAGTAGTGGGTCTTAAGAGCCTGTTTGAATGATTGTAAAGAGATGGATAGTCTGATTGGGAGAGGGAAAAGAGTTCCAAAGGTGGGGAGGAGCGCGGGAAACATCTTGGAGGTGGGAATGGGAGGAAGTAATCAGTTGGCATGAAAGGTGGCATGCATTAGTTGAGCGAAGAGGACGGACAAGAGAGTGAAGGGAGGTAAGATCAGATATGTAAATGGGAGAGGAATGGTGGAGGGCTTTGTAAATGAGTGTGAGAACCTTGAATTGGGGTCTAAAAGGGAAGGGGAGTCAGTGGAGGGCTTGTAGGAGAGGGGAGGCAGATGTAGAGCATTTGGAGAGGAAGATGAGCCGAGCAGCAGCATTGAGGACTGACTGGAGAGGAGAGAGATGGGATTTGGGGAGACCAGATAGGAGGAGGTTACAGTAGTCCAATCTGAAGATGACCAGCGAGTGTATGCAGTGCTGTAAGTTCATCTAAGACGCTGGAGGCAAGTTATCATTTGGTGCCCCACAAATAAGTTAATTTGTTTCTATTAAGCCTATTTATGTCACAAGCCGCAGTCATGTCCTAGCTGATGGAGATTCTCTCAGGCCAGTTGCTGGGAGATGAAGATGCCACGCTTTCAGCTTGTAGATCCTCCCATCTGGCTATCATCATCCCTGCAGGGATCGGATTGGTATATCCTCCTTCTTCTACCTTGCTGGGATGCTGATCAGGTGCCAGTGATAGCGTTCTACATGTTTCTAGTTCAGCTCTAAGTCTCCTGTGTCCAGCTGAGTATCCAGTGTCCATGTCTGCTTTGTTTTGATTCCTGCCGTTTGTGTCATCCAGACGGCACGCTCCACATACTAGTTTCCTGCCGCTTGTGTCATCTTTGTGGCAAAGTCTGCATACCAGCTTCCAGCCATTTGTGTCATCCAGGTGGCACGTGCCCCACCTCAGCATCTTGTTTACACAATTAAGCTAGTCACCATTCGTGTCAACCCAGCGGCACAGGCCGCATCATTGCATCAAGTGCATGTAAACCAGCATACTCCTATTTGTGTCCACCCGGCGGCACAAGCCGCTTCATTGCAAAATGTGCACGCAAACCAGTGTACTCCTACTTGGGTCAACCCAGCGGCACATGCCATACCATTGCACCAAGTGCACGCAAACCAGTGTACTGCTTCTTGTGTAAACCCAGTGGCACAAGCCGCACCATTGCACCAAGTGCACACAAACCAGTGTACTGCTTCTTGTGTCAGCCCAGTGGCACAAGCCGCACCATTGCACCAAGTGCACACAAACCAGTGTACTGCTTCTTGTGTTAACCCGGCGGCACAAGCTGCACCATTGCACCAAGTGCACACAAATCAGTGTACTGCTACTTGTGTCAACCTGGTGGCACAAGCCGCATTTCTGCACATCATGTACTCAACCCAGAGTTGCTTCTTGCCAAAGACTTAGCAGCCTCAAGGCTGTTGCATGGCCCAAGGCCACATCCTGTACTCATCCCAGAGGCTGCCTCTTGCCAAAGACTTATCAGCCCTCAAGGCTGCAACACCACTTCAGTCATCAAGGCTGCCACACTTACCAGGATTTGACAGAATTGTTTTCCAAGAATAGGGCAGATACCCTGCCACCTCACTGCTCCTATGACTGCTCTATTGATCTCCTTCCCGGAGTAAGGCTTCACAAAGGCAGACTCTATGCTCTGTCCCTTCCTGAGAGCAAAGCTATGGAGGAATATATCCAGGATGCCTTGGAGAAAGGCCTAATTTGGCCTTCCAAATCGCCGGTCGGAGCAGACTTTTTTTTGTGCAGATAAAAGATGACTCTCTCCGACCTTGCATAGATTTTCGAGGGTTGAATAACATTATAGTGAAGAACTCCTATCCATTGCCCCTGATCTCCATCTTATTTGACCAGCTCTGGCTGGGCCTCCATCTTCACCAAGATAGATCTCAGAGGCGCATATAACCTGGTTCGCACTAGAGAAGGTGATGAATGGAAGATGACCTTTAACACCCATTCCAGCCACTATGAATATCTGGTGATGCCATTCGGCCTGTCTAACACCCCAGCTGTCTTCCAGGACTTCATCAACGATGCGTTGAGGGAATATCTTGAGGTATTTGCAGTGGTCTACCTCGATGATATTCTGATTTATTCCAGTTCCCTGGAGGAACACTGTAAGCACGTGAGACAGGTGCTACTTAAACTCCTGGAAAACAACTTGTATGCAAAACTGGAGAAATTCAACTTCGAAATCCAAGAGGTATCATTCCTGGGATACATTATCTCCTCTCGAGGATTTTCGATGGACCCGAGCAAAGTCAAGGCCATCTTGGATTGGGTTCAGCCTACCAATCTAAAAGCAATACAATGCTTCCTTGGCTTCGCCAATTAATATAGAAGGTTTATTAATTCCTTTTCATCCATAGGCATGCCTATTGTGGAGCTTACAAGGTAAGGAGATGATGTGGCGAACGGGTCATCCAAAGCTCTCCAGGCCTTCAACTCCTTAAAAGCTGCCTTTACCTCTGCTCCAGTCCTCCGACATCCCAATTCAGACCTCCCATTTGTTATCAAAGTGGATGCCTCAGAGTTCAGCGTGAGGGCTGTTATGTCACAGAAGGATCCTGAAAATGGCAAACTACATCCCTGCGCTTTTTTCTCTTGGAAATTCGCCTCAGCCGAGAGGAACTATGATGTAGGAATCATGAGCTTTTGGTCAATATATTAAATCTTTCATATATTGAGACCGCCAAGGGGTTGAATGCCAGACAGGCTTGGTGGGCATTATTTTTCACCCGCTTTAATTATGTTCTCTCATTTCAGCCTGGCTCCAAGAATTTAAAGGCTGATGCGCTGTCTCGCAGTTTTCAACCTGTTCAACCACTCACTATCCTGGAAGAAACCATCGTTCCTGCTTCCAACATCTATCTCTCTGTGACCAGAGATCTTGCGGATCTCATTTGAGCCTGCCAGTCCAAAGCTTCAGCAGGGATGCCACTAGGGGTCTTGTTTGTTCCAGAAAGATTTTGGAAGGCTGTTCTGTTGGACATTCATTATTCCAAACCATCTTGGCATTGCTAAAACAGCTCAGTTACTGTCTCGTTCTATCTGGTGGCAGTCTATGGGTCAAGATATTCAAGAATTTGTATTAGCTTGTGACATCTGTGATTGAAAAAAGTCTCCTCGCACAGCTCCTCCCGGTCTCCTGCTTCCCCTTCCTACTCCTTCCAAGCCATGGACCCATATTGCCCTGGACGTCATTGTGGACCTACCATCTTCTTCCCGTTGCTCTGTTATCTGAATGATTGTTGACCGTTTTAGCAAGATGGTGCACTCTGCTCCACTCACCAAGCAGCCTTCTGCTAAAGAATTGTCTTCCTTAATTGTACTTCACATTTTGAGACTCCATGGCTTGCCGGTTGATATTGTTTCTGACCAAGGGACGTAGTTTGTGGCATGGTTTTGGATGTGTTTCTGCTCAGCCTTGGGTATCAACATCAGTCTGAAATGGCCAGACAGAATGGGTGAACCAGTCTCTGGAGCAGTATCACTGATTCTTCTGGGAGTCCCTTCTTCCTATTGTGGAGTTCGCATTCAATAATTCTTGTCACTCCTCATCATTTGTGTCACCTTTCTTCTGCAACTCTGGGCTGCACCCTAGAGCAAACTCCTTTGAGGCAGTTTCAACTGGTATTCCATCTTCCACATCTGTTGCATGGCTATGGTCAGTTTGGAGAAAAGTTTGCCGATGACAGAATAAAGCATCCTGTCATGCCAAAACTTGGGCGGATAAGCATCGACAACCATGGAGTTTTAAAGTGGGAGATTTGGAGTGGCTGTCCTCCAGAAATATCAATATCTGCCAGCAGTCACAGAACTTAGGTCCCAGGTTCATTGGGCCATTTAGGATTATCTCTCAAATCAATCCTGTGGCCTTCTGTCTGAAGCTGCCTGCTAACCTCAGAATCAACACTTTTCACTGCTCCTTACTCAAGCCAGTGTCTTCTTCCCTCAGGTACGGCTCTAGATGGCCAGCAAGACCTCCACCCATCCTTATCCAAGGACGCCGAGAGTTTGTAGTGAAGAAAATTCTGGATTCCAGACTCTCACAATGAGCCCTTCAGTTCCTGATCCATTGGAAGTGGTATGGACCAGAAGAATGGTCCTGGGTTCCTACGAGATCGCTGAATGCTCCTGCCTTGGTAAAGAGATTTTTTTTTAGACTTTCTGGAGAAACCTGGAGCTAGGGGTTCCTTAACTCTTCATCAAGGGGGGGTAATGTCACAAGCCGCAGTCACATCCTGGCTGATGGAGATTCTCTCAGGCCAGTTGGTGGGAGATAGCGTTCTACGTGTTTCTGGTTCAGCTGTGAGTCTCCTGTGTCCAGTCGAGTATCCAGTGTCCACGTCTGCTTTGTTTTGATTCCTGCCATTTGTGTCATCCAGGCGTCACACTCCACATATCAGTGTCTCGTTTATGCAATCCAGCGGGTTACCACTTGTGCCAACCTGGTGGCACAGGCTGCATCATTGCATCAAGTGCACGCAAACCAGTGTACTCCTACTTGTGTCAACCCAGCGGCACATGCTGAACCATTGCACCAAGTGCACGCAAACCAGTGTACTGCTTCTTGTGTCAACCCAGTGGCACAAGCCGCACTATTGCACCAAGTGCATGCAAACCAGTGTACTGCTTCTTGTGTCAGCCCAGTGGCACAAGCCGCACCATTGCACCAAGTGCACACAAACCAGTGTACTGCTTCTTGTGTCAACCCGGTGGCACAAGCCGCACCATTGCACCAAGTGCACACAAATCAGTGTACTGCTACTTGTGTCAACCTGGCGGCACAAGCCGCATTTCTACACATCCAGTACTCAACCCAGAGTTGCTTCTTGCCAAAGACTTACCAGTCCTCAAGGCTGTTGCACGGCCCAAGGCCGTATCCTGTACTCAGCCCAGAGGCTGCCTCTTGCCAAAGACATCGGCCCTCAATGCTGCAACACCACTTCAGCCCTCAAGGCTGCCACATGGCCAAAGGCTGCATCTTATTCACAGCCCAGAGGCTGCTTCTTGCCAAGGCTTATCAGCCCTCAAGGCTGCAACATCTCACCAGCCCACAAGGCAATTACATGCCACAACTAGACGAGTACTCCAACCTTGCTCTCAGCTGTTATTTCTGCCCAAAGGCTGCAACAAACAAAAGACCATTCAAAAGGGGTACCCACCAACTTCCTTACTCAAACCTCCACTCTACACAAACCTGAGTTAATTTCATCCTGGAATCATTACAATTTACTAAAGTATATTTACAGGAAATCCACCAAAAACACCCTTTTTTGGAAAATATCTGCAGATTTATCGAATCCCCCGAATGTATCTGCATTCCGGAGACTAACGCTATTTCAAATTGGCATTAGCTGCTGTTGCCTATGGGCTACAGATCACAAAAACTGTCAGGAGAGGGATCCCTAGCATCCCTCTCTGGCACTTTCCACTCAGACCACTCATACACAGTAGTGCTGAAGAAGTTGTTAAGGGTTTGCATTAGGGTTGTGTATAGATCCCCTTCAGTTAATATGCCTAGAACACATGCAAAGGTATGCAGCTCTCCCACTGTATACCAGAGACATGACATAAGGGATAACATTGCAACATTGTCTATTATAAGGATGGGGACTGCACTGAGGAATGTATTGTATGTTTTATGAAGAGTGACCTCAGCTACAGCCCTGGGGTTAATTAGGAGTATATACAGCTATACAGCTATGCATTAGTCACAGATAAGATAGTGACCTGTATAGTGCAATTAGCATGAGGCTCAGAGTCCTCCTGATGGAGGTGAAAGCCACATGATGTGGGGTGGGGAGCCCTCCTGATACCCCTAGTGGAGGGGAAAACACCTGGGGGTGGGGTATTTGAGGACTGAGTTTGAGTCAAGATACTGTAAGGCTGCCACTGTGGTGGGACTACAAATCACAAAATGCCCAGTCACATGCTGGGAAGTTGCTCCACCAATGATCTGCCCCCAGACTCAGTCACTGGTGCCCTAGGCCCCCGCTTCGCATGCCCATGGAAGTTGTGTGTGATGGAGGGCACAGGGACTGCTGCACAGTCCTCGGCTAGAGTTTCCTGCCAGGGATGAGTGGGACAGGGAGTTGTGTCTCACTGAAATAAGAATCTGCTGAGGAGCAGTGACACTAATAAGCAGGGTCAGGCTATAGATAGACGGAATCAGCAGCTGATGGTCTAATACAGAGCCCTCCACTAGTGTATGGTAACTTCCCAGGTGCCGGGAAGAGGTGCCATGTATTGGGCGGTCATAACGGTACACTCCGGATACGTATTTATAGCCCTAAGTGGGGTGAATATATTGTGGGCAATGGAGGAGGTGTCCCTTCAGTGCTGGCGCCAGGCGGCAGGCTCCTCCATTGTCTCCCATAGTTCTACCCCTGAGTGTATGAGGTTTTTAGTAGCATCCTGGGTGAGATAGGGTCTGATCTTGGAAATATTTTTGAGATGGAAATGACAGGACTGTGAGAGGTTCTGGATATGTGGTTTGGATGAGTACAGGATGACTCCAAGACAGCGCACTATTGGGCTAGAGGAGATAGTTGTGCCATCAATTGATAAAGAAATAGTGGGAAGTGAGGTTATGTGGGAGGGTAGGAAGGCTATCAGCTAAGTCTTGGACATGTTAAGTTTAAGTAATTGCTGGTACATCCAGGAAGAGATAGCAGAGAGACAATTGGAGATACGAGTCAGTAGAGAGGGGGAGAGATCAGCTTTGATATAGCTAACCTTAAAATGTCAATAAAACCGCCACCAGTTGCTGTTCTCATGCATTACTGGTGGTCTGTGCTCTCACATGGACCCGGTGCCCTAGCAATGTGCAGACACTGTTTACATTCTGCCCAGTTTGGCTCCTGATTGGCAGCCTAGCTGTGTGATGTAGCTATTACATAATGAGGGAGGGTGCACGGGCGGCACAACACGTAAGGCTGCTGCCATAGGGGGTGCTCTGCCCTCACCTACTTTCTGCAACATGGTGATTCCAGGCTGGCAACTCCCAGCCAATCAGCACTGGGTTTGCACCTTGAAAGCAACGCCTCTGTTCTCTGCTTTCCACGAGAGCTGCCGGCAGCTGCTGATTAGCGGGAGGCTGGGAGATTGTGAGGAGGAGTAACAGTGCATTATCATTTGCATCTATAGAGACTCAGCTACTTAGAGACTACTTAATGTCATTGAGTGATTAACCCATCATGCAGAATTGCTTCCTTATGGGAGGGGTGTCTTACTGAATGACAACATCCTACCCACAGAGCACGGATGTTGCCATGCAATGGTTTGATGAGTACGACATCATTGGTATCAGCAGATCTGAACCTAATTGAGCATTTATGAGATATACTGGAATAATGAGATAGCGTTTAGCACCCAAAGGCATCAGTTGAATGTTTTTCTTACAGAAAAATTGTGCTGCATCCCCATCTATAAAATTACAGACACTGGTAATCTTAGTGCAATGACGTATAGAGGTCATACAGGCTGCACAGAGAGACCAAAACCAGTGTTTATGTTGCTATAACCTACAAAACAGATCAGTATGTGGCCATTTTGGAATAATCATAATATTACTATCTACACTTTGAAAAGGAGCTTAAGCAAAGTCATGTCAAGTAGTGTCAGTATCTGAAACATGTCAGTTTATCTGACTTTTCATCTTATGATGATGTTAATCTAATGAAAATTGATTAGCATTCATCACAGTTGTCCGAGATGTCCTCAAATGCAGATCCAATTGTTCAAGTTTTATTACACTGAGTAACTGGCTCACCCCTAGGACCTTGCACCAATCATTTGTTTCAGTCTGCAAGTAATTGGATCAGTGTTATTAACAGGACAGTTCAGGGTTTGATCATTCTCCTGCTTTAATTCTCTAAGTGCTGTCTACCTAAGGGCCATATTCATCATTACTAAAAAGGCTTTTTTTAAGTTTTCATAATTAATTCTCATTTTAATGTAAAAACCCTATTCATTAAACCTATAACAAAGGATATATCTCTCTTATCACTATCCCGAAAATGTTCACACTCCCCATACTGAAGTACGGGGATGTTAAAATTGTGTGAATTATTTAAAAAAACTCAGAAAATACATTATTTCGGAGTTTGAAAGTGAAACTGTTCAGATCTACAGATGGCGTTTCCCTATTATGCTAAACACTGCTAATTAGCTGCTGGCAGATTGTGTAGCTGCGTGTGCAGCGGAGAGATCTGTTCAGAGCACCATCCACAGCCCTTCTGCCTGAACGCTGCTGCAGTCTGTGCGGGTGTCCTCTGCCCGCTGCCTCTGTAACCACTGGACGCTGCCTCTGTCCCTTGCCCGTTGCCTATGTCCCTTGCTTGCTGCCTCTGTCCCATTGCCTGCTGCTTCTTTCTCTTGCCCGCTGCCTCAGTCCCCTTCCCATTGCCTCTGTCCCCTTGCCCGCTGCCTCCATCCACTGCCCGCTGGCTGTGTCCCCTTTACCTACCAAAGAAGATGCTCCCTTCTGTGGAAATATTAAAATAATCACCTGCGCCCTCACACTGGAGGAAGGTTGCTTGTACCTTAGTGATAAACACCGAATCACAGAAACATACAGTCAAAATACAGGATGGCCCAAGCGCTCTACCTCACTGAGATACCTTTAAAGCCCGTTTTTAGGTGGGCGAGAATCATAAATCAAGTTCATCAATACATATAAATAATCAAGTGAAAGGTACTTAATAATAGTCACGTGGTTGGAATGGAAAAAAAATACACTCCAGAGGAATTTTGACAACGATGATTCTTAGTCAAAGTTCATAATAAAAGTCAAATAATAATCTGATCCTTAATCCTTCAATATGAATAAAGAAGTATTTTCAACACTATGAGGGGTATTCAATATGAAAGGTTAACTTCCCTGGCGAAGTTAACGTTTCATATCGGAGTTTTTTTCTGCGTAAAGGTATGGTGCGCGCTCACGCTTATCCCCGTATTCAATATCAAATTAACGAAAACGGGAAACTCCGAAGTTGGATTTGCGTAAAGTTACGAATTTTTCCTTAAAATAATTGTAAGACCCCCCTAAAGTTGTAAAATCATGGGGGAACACTATGGGTACCCCCGTTTTAGCCTTTAATTGAAAGTCGGGGCTTTAAATAGCCGCAGCAGGTGTTTTTTTCCCGACATTGAAGAAGTGATGCAGAAGAGCACTTAGGTTATTTTTTTCATTTTTTTTAAGTGGTCCCATCAAATTTGGGGTACATGAAAATGGGTACTAGCATATTTTGATGTCCCTAAAGTAAGTTTTTAAAAATTCTGCATTTGTGCACCTGCCGCTATAATTGTATTCTAGAAAACACCAGCCGCATACATGCAGAATAGCCCTGAACCTATTTGCCTATTGTTTAACAATTTTTTCCCATTTTTTTTTTTGCACCCCAATTTTTTAATTAATTTTTTGGGGTGTCCCTATTTTTTTTTTTTACTTTTTTTGACACAGTTCTTTTTTAAATGTCAATCTCAGGGGTGCAGGCTATTTTTTTTAAGCCTGCACCCCTAAAGCCCAATTCTGCACTTTTTTCGACACCTATTCAATGGTGAAAAGTTATCACCATTTTTTATCAAAGACTTTTCAAAACTGCGATAAGTCTTTGAAATTGAATAGGGTGTAAAACTAAAACAAGTGATATTAACGCAAAAACGTTAACAAGTGCGATATTAACGCAAAAAACGATGTTATCGCACCCATATTGAATACCCCTATATGTGTCCTTTAAAACCTTCTGAATCCTCTTACAGATATCATAAAAGATACAAGGTGAACACAATAATAGTGTAAAACAGTCAAACATTTATTCAAGTAAAATACACAAATATAAAGTGGCTGCATACCATATAGGTCCTTTTTAGGAAAAGATACAGTATAGGGGAAATTTAAATTAGCTCCCCCTACTGAGCTGTACCTTCTCTCATCTGGGATCAAACAGTTGCTGCCACCAGAAATCTCCACCAATGCGTTTCAACCTGTGCTAGGTCTTTATCAAGGTGTGTGTTTATCATGGAAGGATCAGATCTTTTATTAGGATAGCAGTCTCCACCTACTTCCTGTCCATGGGGGGTGGATCTATGTGCATTCATAGAAAAATGTTCCTTAAACATACAAAATTATGTGGGTCAGTTTAGCTACTGCAAACAGAGATGTATATGCCAATACCACTGTATATCCCATTTATAAGGTTTTAATTAGCGCTGTGCGTTCCACCATCTGGAATGCACAGCGTCACATCCGGTGGTGTGCATATAGTCACTGCCTCGTGACCATGTGGATATCTTGTGTTCCAACCACATGGAACGCAAGACTTATATGGCTTCTGGTAACTGTCCTGCGTTCCAACTAGTGGAACGGAAGACGAGGCACCTGTCACTTCCGGAATTTACGGTAGCCAAATGTCCGGGTCCTGGATTGCCCTGTATATCTCTTACACGGCTCCTAATCATGATGTCTTAAAAGGAGCCAGTGTATATAACTAGTTAGTGCATTCCACACAGTGGAACGCATGACCACATTACCCTTGATACATTCATATCAATTAAAGGGTGGGGAGTTAGATTAATGATGTATACACCAACATCAAATCTTACTCCCCTGTATAAAGTTAATTCTACACAATATGACACAAAAATGTCTGTAACCCCAATGTGCAAAATAAGCGTAATGTACAATATTTAAAAACAATCTGTTTTAAAGTGCATGCAAGTTCTCTAAAACATAGAAAAGAACTTGCCATATAAAATACATAAAACATTATTCATAAAATGTAATACATATAATTTAAAACACATAAGAACAACTCCACTGGAGATGTTTAAGAACAAAGGCCCTCATTCAGAGCCGCTCGTTAGCGGCAGTACGCTCGTTCCGAGCGATGTTTGCACATCTGCGCATGCGTACGGTTTTTAGTACGCATGCGCGAACCAGTCAGTGCGGCCGAAAATCGTTGGTACGCAATATAGCGAGTGCCTGCTATTTTGAGTGACAGAATGAGGCGTATGTGGGTGGTAACAGGGGAAGGTGCTTGAAAATGGGGAGTGGAGATCCGAACGCAGGCGTGCTTAAAGGTCAAAACGGGCGTTTTATGGGTGTGCATATTTAAAACAGCAGCGTCAGTGACCACGTCACTGGGTTATTTTTTAGCCAGAACTGCTCGCAAATTTGTGGTAGCAAACACCAACCACAAGAATAGCGAGCAGTTCATACGCTGGTCGATGTACTCGATTAATCTAATAAATAGCGGACATGACGTAGGATGCGAGCGGCCAGGGGGCGTTTTTAACAAATAAACGAGCGTATGTTTTGCTCGCTCGTTCAGACTTAGAGGTGTGAACAGACTACAATGTGCGTACGGATCATTTGAATAGCCACCCCTTGTTTTTAAACGAGCGACCACAAATAGCGAACGGCTCTGAATGAGGGCCAAAGTCAGAGATATAACTATAAAAACCACTTCAATCAAAATCCGTGTTTAATCCCCAAGGCTGTAATGTTTTAATATTATATATCGATTTCATTTCTGCTTTAGCTAAAAAGGTTTCAGTACCTTTGGTATGCCAGTTACCCTCCACCTTTTTTATACATATAATACTTTTTATGTTTTTAATTGAACAATTGTGTTTCTCAGAGAAATGGTTAGAAAGGGAATGGTTAGTGAAACCTTTTTGAATATTTCGCAGGTGTTCAATCCACCTGTCTCTAAGTCTCCTTTTGGTTTTTCCAATATATTGGAGACCACACACACACTCTATTATATAAATACAGTTGGTGCTGTTGCATGTAATGAAATCAAAGATTTTAAAAGTTTGGTGGTGAAGTAAATTCTTCAGTTTTTGTCACTTGGTTATTGTGAGAAATGCACACATTACATGACCCACAGCGATGAAACCCCCTGGTTTTTATTCTACCCATTTTCTTTTCAAGCCTTGCACTTTTCACGACTTTGTTCTTCACATTCGGTGCTCTTTTATATATGAATCTAGGCTTTTGTGAGACTATATCTGGTAACACTGGGTCCTGTCTCAACAAGTGCCAATTTTTCCTGATTTATGTGTTCCACCACTTTACATTGACTGTTATAGGTGGAAATAAACGGGATAATGGGTTTAGCGTTTGTTTTTTTCTTCTTGGGGAATGTCATTCATTTCCTGGATTGTCTTAGCAATAACTTTTTCGTTGTAACCCTTATTCACAAATGTATCTTTCAAAATCTTTACTTGCTCTTTAAAAATCTCTTTTCTGTGCAATTTCTCCGTAATCTTTGGATCTGTCCTTTTGGTACATTACCCAGCCATTTACGGTGATGATGGCTTCTATAGGTGTAGAATTAACTTTATACAGGGGAGTAAGATTTGATGTTGGTGTATACATCCTTAATCTAACTCCCCACCCTTTATTTGACATGAAGGTATCAAGAGTCATGTGGTCATGCGTTCCACTGACTAGTTATATACACTGGCTCCCTTTAAGACGTCATGATTAGGAGCCATGTAAGAGATGTACAGGGCAATCCAGGACCCGGACATTTGGCTACCGCAAATTCCGGAAGTGATGGGTGCCCCAACTTCCATTCCACTAGTTGTGTTTGTGTTGTATCCCAGAGCAATGGAAATAAACAACTCAGCCTCATTATAAAAACAAATGGTGGAAAAACACAAAATGAAAATAGTAAAAAAAAAACTATGTACTGTATGGGCATGTAAAAGCCAATTACAGGATATCTGAAGTTTTCTGGTAGCAGCAACTGTTTGATCTCAGATGAGAGAAGGTACAGCTCAGTAGGGGGAGCTAATTTAAATTTCCCCTATACTGTATCTTTTCCTAAAAAGGACCTATATGGTATGCTGCCACTTTTTATGTGTGTATTTTACTTGAATAAATGTTTGACTGTTTCACACTATGATTGTGTTCACCTTGTATCTTTTATGATATCTGTACGAAGATTCAGATGGATTTAAAGGACACAGTGTTGAAAATACTTCTTTATTCATATTAAAGGATTAAGGATCAGATTATTATTATTTGACTTTTATTATGAACTTTGACTAAGAATCATCGTTGTCAAAATTCTTCTGGAATGAAATGTTTCTCCATTCCAACCACGTGACTATTATTAACAACCTTTCAGTTGATTATTTATATGTACTGATGAACTTGATTTATGATTCTCGCCCGCCTAAATACGGGCTTTAAAGGTATCTTAGTGAGGTAGAGCATTTGGACCATCCTGTATTTTGACTGTATGCTCCCATCAGTGTCTTGTGGGTGCCGCTACGGCTCCACGCTAATCATAAGAATCATCCAGCAGAGAGATGAATTTCTATAAAATTATCACTAATCCTAAAAAATTTCTCCGCAAGAGGAGGCACTTTTCAGAAGTGATCATTTTATTATAGAGAAATGAAGAATTACACTATTTTTTTGTAATTGTAAAATGAGAATTTAAAACAAAATTTTCTCATTTTACAATTTTTACATGATGAATAGAGCAATATTAGCTTACTAACCTTTTCTCTGCCAGCTGTCTGTGCCAAATTTACACCTCGGTGGTCACATCACTTTTTGCTTTTTTGCTCAACATCATTTTCTTGGATATAATTTTAGAATTGATTACTCTACCCAAGAAAATTCTACTTTAGACTACAGAAATGACTTTTACTTTTTGTACTATAGTCAATTGAATATCTTTTGAATTGATGGGCCTTATACATGAAGAAATATGCTACTGTACTTACATAAAATAATTAAAATGAAATTACAAATATAATTTTATCACATAGTTTTTAACATTTTGGGCCTCTATTTATTTTACACACACAGACACATGGCCGGGTGTCTATGTAGCCTAGAAGAACAGTAACTAGGGATGTGAAAACAGAGTCATAGCACAGGGCACAAGGCCTTGGAGGTAGTACCATACTGTATATGCACCACAGCACCTGCATGTGGCTTGCAGGGTTACTAGAACAACAATGCTCTACTTCCTAGAGCCGGCAGCCCAGCCTATAAGGCGTGACATCATAATGACATGTGTTTAGGGGTGGGGCTGGCACAGGGAGGCATAGAGCCAAGTTCTAGTTGAAGAATGTGGAAACCACCCCAGTTATGTTGTAAAAAGGAAATACCATAAAAAGCTGAGGCAAATAGCACACATATGAAGAGGAGAGAATTGCCCATGAAAAGAGGACAAGAGCCCAGTTATGGAGAGAAGGAGTAAGGGCCCCTCATTATGACTAAAGAAGGAATAAAGTTCCCATATACTTGGTCCCGATAATAATAATTTCTTATTGTCGCTCATTGTGGCAATAAGGAATTAAGTATGATTATTCACATGCAGGAACAAGGTCTCTGATATAAGCCCGTCCATGTGATGTGTAAAGTAAAGTGGTTCGGGAGTCGGCTGCACTACTGCATATGCGTGTTCATCAGGTCACGCATGTGACAGTGGCTATTGCCAGGGTGGTCCCCCATACATACATCCTGGTGGTACTAAGGAGTCAATTTAATAAACAAAATAATGTCTTTTCTCCAGCATTTCTCCTCTGTTACGGCACTGTCACTTATTGCCCACACCTATAAGCTCGTCAGGGCAGAAGAAGGCATTCAAGAATCAAAAGTTAGGGGCACCACACAGGGAGCAGCTATATCGTTCCTTGTGTGGGCATGATATCGTCTGCTGAGCGCTCCTGTGGTGTCGTCTGTTGCTCCTCCAGATCTTTCTGCTTGTTCAATTGATCTGGGGGATGGCATCGCATGGTGCATATCGCACCGTGTATGGGGCCCTTAAAACTTTGGAAATTATTGAAATTGCAATTTTTTCTAATTATACATGTTTACAATGTTACATGAGAATAAGTCTCATTTGAAATATTTGCTGTAAAGGTTTTTCATTCCTCCAGATAAAAGTATTTTATTTGCGTTTACATGCCCTTCTGCTACTCAGCTGTGATATTCCTATAGGATACAGCTGTTTCCAGGCAGAAGCTTTGTGTTGTATCCCAGAGCAATGGAAATAAACAACTCAGCCTCATTATAAAAATAAATGGTGGAAAAACACAAAATGAAAATAATAAAAAAACTGTGTACTGTATGGGCATGTAAAAGCCAATTAAAGAATACCTGAAGGTAAAAATCCCTTTTGTAACAGTACAAGTGTAAAAGCTCTAAATCTACTGGAAACATCTGCTAAATTTATATTTTTAGATCGACAAAAATTGTTTTTCACTTCTTTACACGACAAACGTTATTAGAGGCAATTAAATGACTAAAAACACTTTGGGCCTAATATAGAGTTATGACTCCTCATTCAAAAGTAGAGATGTGAATGAAATGCGTAAAACTGGGGCCCCTGACGAAAACTGCCTGTGAGCAGTTGAAACAGACTGTTGGGCCTCTGTTGTGGTCTGTATTGTGTTTGCTTAAATAAACCAAGTACCTTTTTGCCTTGGAGTGCAGGTCTGGGTCTTTTCTGTCAAGAAGTGAGAGTGTGCTATATATATATACAAGCTTGGACTGGGCTGCCGGGAAGTCGGTGAATTTCCCGGTGGGCCCTTAGACTTGTAGCTCCGTCCACTCCCGTGGATGGGTGGGGCCAAACCTGCCTCATTTCATTCAAAATCCAGTGTCACTTTGACTCTGCTCTGAAGGCTGCAACCCCCTCCCCGACTTGTAGCTCTGCCTACTCCCGCGGGTGGACGGGGCCAAGCCTGCCTCATTTCATTCACAATTCAGCTGCCTGCAGCCGGCGAATGAAGTGTCACTTTGACTCTCCTCTGTGGGCTGCCCCCTCACTTGACTTGTAGTTCTGCCTACTCCCATGGGTGGGGCCAAGCCCTCTACAAGTGGGCGGGGCCAACCCCTCTAGTCCCTACTACTATCACCCCCACCACCTCCCCCAGCTGCCGTATGTCACTACAATTTCCTACACCCAGTCCCTACTACTATCACCCCCACCACCTCCCCCAGCTGCCATGTGTCACTACAATTACCCCCACCCAGTCCCTACTACTATCACCCTCACCACCTCCCCCAGCTGCCATGTGTAAATACAATTACTCACACCCAGTCCCCACTACTATTATCACTCCCACCACCTCCCCCTGCTGCCGTATGTCACTACAATTACCCCCTCCCAGTTTCTACTAATATTACCCTGCCCACCTCTCCCAGCTGCCATGTGTCACTACAATTACCACCACCCAGTCCCTACTATTACTATCACCCCCACCACCTCCGCCAGCTGCCATGTGTCACTACAATGACCCCCACCCAGTCCCTACTACTATCACCCCCACCACCTCCCCCAGCTGCCATGTGTCACTACAATTACCCACACCCTGTTCCTACTACTATCACCCCCACCACCTCCCCAGCTGCCATGTGTCACTACAATTACCCACAACAGTCAAGACTACTACTGTTATCATCCCACCACCTCCGCCAGCTGCCATGTGTCACTACAATGACCCCCACCCAGTCCCTACTACTATCACCCCCACCACCTCCCCCAGCTGCCATGTGTCACTACAATTACCCCCACCCAGTCCCTACTACTATCACCCTCACCACCTCCCCCAGCTGCCATGTGTAAATACAATTACCCACAGCCAGGCCCCACTACTATTATCACTCCCACCACCTCCCCCTGCTGCCGTATGTCACTACAATTACCCCCTCCCAGTTTCTACTAATATCACCCTGCCCACCTCTCCCAGCTGCCATGTGTCACTACAATTATCCACACCCAGTCCCTACTACTATCACCCCCACCACCTCCCCAGCTGCCATGTGTCACTACAATTACCCACACCCAGTCCCTATTACAATCACCCCCACCACCACCTCCAGCTGCCATGTGTCACTACAATTTCCTACACCCAGTCCTTACTACTATCACCCCACCACCTCCCCCAGCTGCCATGTGTCACTACAATTACCCACAACAGTCAAGACTACTACTGTTATCATCCCACCACCTCCCCCTGCTGCCATGTGTCACTACAATTACCCACAACAGTCAAGACTACTACTGTTATCATCCCACCACCTCCCCCTGCTGCCGTATGTCACTACAATTACCCCCTCCCAGTCTCTACTACCACTATCACCCTGCCCATCTCTCCCAGCTGCCATGTGTCACTACAATTAGTAATTGTAATGACACATGGCAGCTGGGAGAGGTGGGTGGGGTGATAGTAGTAGTAGGTACTGGAGGGGGTAATTGTCAATTACCCCCACCCATTACCTACTACTACTATCACCCCCAAAACTTACCCCTGCTGCCATGTGTCACTAGAATTACCACGATCCAGTCCCAACTGTTACTATCACCCCCGCAATCTCCTTCTGTGGCCATGTATCACTACAATTAACACCATCCAGTCCCTGCTACTATTATCACCCCGACTACCTCCCACTGTTGCCATGCCTCCGCAGCGACACAGCAGCTCCTTGTTTTTCTGTATCTACAGTGGATGCATGCCTATATATAACCCTCTTCACAGACAGCCACACACCCTCAGTCTCCATCAACACACACCTGGTTATGGTGCCCCCTGTCATTTTTTTTCTGGGTCTGTCAGTGGTTGTAGACATCAGTTAATGATGTTGCAGCACTGAATGGAGGAGCTGAGAGGAGCCCGCATGGTGCTTCCATGAGAGGGCGGACCGTGAGTGGCAGTGCGTCAATGTCTTCAGTTTAAACTGACCTGCCATAGCCAGGGAGGATAACTGAACTCAGATAGTGACACCTATTTACTAGCACCATTTCACCACATTGCAGTGTGCTGGTAGAAAAGCCTGGGCCACTTGCTTGTGTTAACCTACCTGGCTGAAAGTTGACAGCCAGCCCCTGACATGGAGGGACCTGTATAAGAACAGCTCTATCAGTTCTCTGTCTCTTTTTATCTCCCATTCATTAAGGCCCTAATTCCTTTCTTCCTGGGACCCCAGAACGACAGAGGAGTTTATGCAACAGGCCCTAAGGGAAAGCTAAAAGGAAGCACTATTATTCTTAACAGTTTTCCCAAACACAATCAGTAGTACTTCTAAATCAGCAGCCAGCACTGCCGAGCTCTTGCTAGACTGGCAAGGAACTACTGTATGAAAAAGAGCTCCACCAGAGTCAAATGTAGCCCTCCAAATATGTGAACATATCTGAAAAACACTAAGGGCCTGATTCTGAGTTGAACGCAAAAGCGCACGCAGCCGTGTATATTTGTGATAGCCAATGTGCAAGTTTATGTAAATTACACAAATGCTCCTCCCATGAGGCTCAATGTGCAAGAAAGAGATGACCACTCTTAGCATGCTGTGATAACGATTGGTGCAACGTTTAACGCCACCATCTGTCACACCATCCTTTCTATGATGCTCCTATAATGGCAGGCCATTCCTCTCTTGTGGTTGGCCACACACCTTCTGGGCCACCCCTTTTCCGAGACTGGCCACCCCTTAGTGGGCCCCTATGACTGCATTCCCCTGGTGGGCCCTTCATGCCCCAGTACGACACTGTATATATATATATATATATATATATATATACACACAGTATATATATATATATATATATATACGACAGGCTTAATCCACGGCACTCAACCATCTGGGGTGTCCTTGGCATGTGACCACACCATCTACATAAAAAATAACATACAACTCGGCACTCACATGCTTTTCAAACTGCAACTCCTTTGAACATAGGGAATGTTGGTTTTCAAATGTAAGACAAACTTTTTTTCTTTTTCCAGGTGCTTATTAACTGATAGCCCTGGGTGTGGTCCTGTCTCTTTAAGGCAGGACCCAGTTTCATGTTTAAAATGTATGCAAGCTTGAGCCAAAGGTGGCAGATGAAGTTCATTTATCTGAGAATCTGTGTAGGGACTGGCCAGATGGGAATGACCATGAAGCGGTGGCCAGCTTAACAAATTATTGCAATATTTTGGAACCAACATTCCCTATGTTCAAAGGAGTTGCAGTTTGAAAAGCATGTGAGTGCCGAGTTTGTATGATATTTTTTATGTAGATGGTGTGGTCACATGCCAAGGGCACCCCAGATGGTTGAGTGCCGTGGATTAAGCCTGTCGTTTATTTAAATTTTGTGGTCACACTTGCTAGGGCACCCTGTTTTTCAAATGTAAGACAAACTTTTTTTCTTTTTCCAGGTGCTTATTAACTGATAGCCCTGGGTGTGGTCGTGTCTCTTTAAGGCAGGACCCAGTTTCATGTTTAAAATGTATGCAAGCTTGAGCCAAAGGTGGCAGATCAAGTTCATTTATCTGAGAATCTGTGTAGGGACTGGCCAGATGGGAATGACAGTGAAGCGGTGGTCAGCTTAACAAATTATTGCAATATTTTGGAACCAACATTCCCTATGTTCAAAGGAGTTGCAGTTTGAAAGCATGTGAGTGCCGAGTTTGTATGATATTTTTTATTTTATATATATATATATATATATATATATATACTGTATATATCCAAAAGCATTAGGCGGCACTCAGAGGCTTCAAATCAGTGAACCCCAAAATTGGGTCTTTATTCTGTGGTCGACATTGTTTTTCCTTCCTTTGGAGGTGTATGGGATATGTTTTATGCTCTGGTATTACTAAATAACCCATGTAAAACCAATTGGCGCTATATTGACACCATTCTCTTCTATAAGTTATTAGACAGTCAACATCTTTTGCTTTCACATGCAAAGATCAACAGTATATAGGTACCTTCCACATTGTTATTGCACAAGTCTTTCACTGTTCAGTCAAGCTCTCCTTAGCCAACTTTAGACAAATGTCAGTTGGATGACTTACTGTTGTGTTCCCCAAGTGCTCGGGCATCACAAAAAAAGTCAAATGACTTACTGTACCCAAAGGCAAAAATAACCTGGTTTTGCTTTTAAAATAAAAATCAGCAATTGTGGTGACCCGGACACTATTACATTTGACCTTCTGTGTTTGTAAAATGGTCACAGGTCTCCATCTGAAACACAGAACCTTTGATTCAAATGTCTATAAAGTACAATTTACTATAAATAACCACAAACACAACAAAGCACAAAAGCATATTCTGTTATACTGTACAAATTCATTTTATTATATGTTTATTAGCCAATTTTTGAAAATACTTTGAAATATGTGTGTACATGTGCAGTGGTATGGCCTTATCACTACAAGCAGTCCAGTTGCTTAAACAGTGGGATGGTTTATTGGAGGACAAATGATGTACAACTGCACTCACTGTGATACACACTCTCAAGTGGTGCTGTAGCTCTGCTTGTTGACTTTTGAAATGGCTGACGACTTTGTTTTCCGGACATACAAATCTCACATATGGGTTTCTCTGTGTCAGTCACTGACATTCCTGTGACCATCCTGTCTTCAATTTGTGAACACTGTCATATCTGAGATGAACAAATATTCTGTGCCAGAGTTCCAGTGACTGTGACTCAGCTGTCCTCATTGCATAACAGTACTGTGTATCTAGGACATACAATTATTGACACATTGTACTCTTCTGTATTGCACAATGCACCTTCCTTTAGTGAAGTGGACTCTATGACCTCTCTGTTCTAGGACACTGATGGCTATAATATTTATTACCATTTCTGGTTCCATAAAGCATGTACTGTATATCTGTGATGTTAATTTTAGTTTCAATCTTCAGGTGAGCTTTAATTGTACCAACTTTTGTAGCTGTAAGCACTTGATTGCCAATCCCTTTCATTGTGATAGCGTCACATTTGGTTTACATAGTGAACCATTCCTCATTGCAGCTAAAATGCCTTGTTGCACCTGAATCATTCTACCAGCAATCCTTTCTGCAGTTATCTGTACCACTGGTACCACTGTACCAGTTATCTGTACACAATTCATTTTTGTCATTTGAAAGTCAAACTCTGGATTCAAGTTCTACAGTATTGCTATACTGTAGCAATCTCTTCATCATCTACTTGCACTCCAACAGACATTAACTGGTGATAAACAGACATCATTCTGTCAATGTAATCACTCATACACTGCAATTATGATATTTTGTATTGTATGTCGTAAGTGTAGTCTTAAGTTAACTCTTCTCATGAGACCTACCTCTTGATATGCTGCATGCAGTGCTATCCAGATGTCATTTGCTGATGTCTTTCCATTTACAATAGAGTACACATGTTGCTCTATATATATTAAAATAAAACTGTTGTGTGTTCAGGCTCTGTGTTAAAAAATAATGTCATTAGGGTGCCATTATTAGTAGCAATGTGAGGCACTGTGTTGTGTGTTCAGTCACTGTGTTTCTAAAATTTTAAAAATAAAACTGTTGCATGTTCAGGCACTGCGTGAAAAAGGGATGCAGTTTATAGACCGGCGGACTAAATGCCACCAGTCTATATCCCGACAGCAGAACCTGGACAAGGGACTTACTGTAAGGTAGGTGTCAAAATATCGACACCTATCTTAATCCTGATGCCAGAATGCTGAAGGACGCAGGACCGATGGAGGTAAGTCTGGCCATCCTTTGCACTAAGCCATGGAGAGGTTAGGTTTATGCACCCCCAGGGGGACTTAGGGGTAAGTATCCCCTGGGAAGGGTTAGGGTTAGGCTAGGGGAAGGGGGGTTAGGGTTAGGTACCACTGGGGGTAGGTTAAGGTTAGTAACCCCCCCAGGGGGGCTAGGTTTTGGGTGCAAGGGGAAGGGTTAGGTATAGCCACCCCCAGGGTGGACTTAGGGTTAGGCATCACCATGGGAGTTTTAGGGTTAGGCACCCCTAAGGGAGGGTTAGGGTGGGGAAAAGGGTAGGATTAGGGGACATCTGCTCCATCGAGATTCAACTCTGTCAGGCTTCTGGCATTGTCATTTCATCCCGGCAGCTGGGATTTCATACCAAACCTATTAAAAAATAGTGTCAATAGGTTACCATTACTAGAGGTGCTAGGAGACACTGTGTTGAGTGTTCAAGTACTGTGTTAAAAAATAACATCATTAGGTGCCTTTACTAGGAGCTCTGTGAGGAACTGTTTTGTATGTTCAAGCACTTTTAAAAAATTAAACTAAAACTGTTGTGTGTTAAAAAATATAAAGTCATTAAGGTGCGCCATTACTAGGAGCACTGTAAGGCACTGTGTTATGTGTTCAGGCACTGTTAAAAAATGAATATAAAATAGTTGTGTGTAAAAAAATATAATGTCATTAGGGTGCCACCATTACTAGTAGGCTGTGAATCGATGTGAACCAGTCAAGAGAAGAGCAGGAGCAGCAACCCAATACTAGTGCTGTGGCTGCTGCCAGCAGTCATGATAGTACTTCAAAATTTACTAAAAGTGGTCCAGGGGAAAAAAAAGAAAGGGCACCTAAAATCTAAACAATATTTCACAATGTTAAAGAAAACCTCTAATAATAAAGGGAAAATTTACTGCCAAAAAATGTAAAGTTTTCAATATTGCCACCTCTACCATGACATATACAAAAAACAGAGTTGCAGATGTTTTTTGTATATGTCACTTTAAAATCTCAGCATGATGGCACCTTTAATTACTATTAGTGTGTGCAGTCTAGAGCCCCTCCTCACCTCTACCATGACTCAATCTGATACATTAAACATCAATAGAATGATGGAGGATTATTTTAATGTCAATATACAAATTAGGATGTCATACATTCCTTTTGATTTCTGGGAGGAAAAAAGACTATTTGGAGCCCCTTGTACAAACTAGCTTTGGTGTACTTAAGCTGCCCACCCTCTAGAGTGTACTTGAAAAGAGTGCTTAGCACAACCGGGAACCTTGTGAGCGACCAGCTTATAAGAGGCTACTTCCTCAAACATGGAAAAGTTCATGGTAATAAAAATGAAATACAAATTCTATGAGGAAGATCTTTGCCACCAAATGCAACAAAGTACAGAGACTTCTGCAATGATGGATTCCAGAGGAGATGAGCAAATATTGTGTGATGATGATAACAGTGATGAGAGTGAGGATGATGATAATGACATCTTTCCAGTGTAGAAATGATTAACAACGCTGTTAGCTGCCTCAAGCCCATTACTAGTTTGTTTTGTGGGGTCCAAACAGAGCAAGCACTTCAGCCAAAAGAGTTGCAGTCTCTGTAACTGAAGTGCTTTGTGTGGAATCTAAACAATGCAATAATTTAATCATCTTCACCTATAATTATAATGTAGACAATTAAAATTCCCACAAATTCCTATACAACTTACGCTGATCAAAGAAAAATAAAACTAATAAAATAGAATAGTGTATTTAACATTGATATGCCTTCCTTTTTAATATAAACTGTAATAGCGCAAAGGCAATTTGGTCTAAAAATGTACAGACTGATGACAGAAACAATGTACAGCTGTCTACACTCAACCGTAAACTAAGGGTCAAACATGACCTATTGTACAGGACTTAGGACCTGGTTGTTCTATAGAATTAAAGATCTAATAATTAATCAATGTGCTTACAATGTGTTCACAATTTGCAGGTTTACTTTTTAGGAAATTACATTAGCTATAATTTTCAGGTTAGTCAAATTATGGAACAGTGCTAATAATAATCCTGATTTAGTATCTACAAACACTAGATGTGCCATGTTTGAACTTGAATTTCCAGTTTGCCATGTGTTTGTGCCGCCCACTGCTGTTGCTTAGCTTAGTCATCCAACTAGCTCAGTGCAGCCTTTGGCTGATAGTGGTGAATGTACAGACTGATGACAGAAAAAATGTACAGGTGTCTATACTCTTCCAAAAAGTACAGGTAGATGCAAAGGGTCAAACATGACCAATTGTACAGGACTTTCAGTGTTAGGAACTGGATGGTCTAAAGAATTAAAGATCTAATAAATAATCAATGTGTTCACAATGTGTTCACAATATCCAGGTTACTTAATAGAAAATTACATTAGCTATAATTTTCAGATCACTCATTTTAGATGGAACAGTGCTAATTATAATCCTGATTTAGTATCCACAAACACTAGATGTACCATGTTTGAAGTTGAATTGCCAGTTTGCCACGTGTTTGTGCCGCCCACTGCTGTCGCTTAGCTTAGTCAGCCTTTGGCCAATAGTGGTGAAAACAATATTGTGAGCTGTGACATGGTCAAAATTGACTGGATATGACTGGAAATTAATGTTATTGAGGTTAATAATACTGTAGGAACAAAAACAGGCCTCCCAAAAACATGATTTGATCAATTAAAAAAAAAAAATCCAGATCCAAAACATTTACAGGGTGGTTTTGCTAGAACCAAAACATGACGATAAATTAGAATCAAAACCAAAACCGAAATATGGGGGTCCACGCACATCTCTAAAATATATATATATACACACACACACATATATATATATATATATAGAAAAAGAAGTGCCTACTAGTGTCAGAGAAAAATAAACCAACACCCAAGTGAAACAGGACAGGGAAGAATGTATAGAAGAAAAAACAAAAAGAAAAGCAACATAGTGTGTACCGTACCGCACTATGTTATTATCTAGAACCAAAAAAGAAACTCTATTGGACCCTTTTAGGGAATATTCCTTTCCCAAAAAAACAACACAATTAGGGGTCACAATAAGTATTTCAATACAAATACAAGTTTAATAACACAGTGACGCACAATGGTAAAAAAACACACGTTTTGGGTTTGCTGTACATTGATTCCCCCTAAATGGATAGATAAGCATTCACTATTTATGTTTCTTGTATGTGTGTTTTTTTACCATTGTGCATCACTGTGTTTTTTTCTGACACTAGTAGGCGCTTCTTTTTCTATTTCTTTATAAATTTATTTTGGGTACCAAAACCTTATTACTACATCGGACCTGCCACTCAATTATTGTTTGTGGTGTGTCACATATAAAGAAAATATATTTTTCATTAGCACATTACATATATATTTTTGGAGTGTTATATCACAATCAGTGCGCCTCTACATCCCCTACACTATATAGTATATATATATATATATATATATATATATATATACACATATATTGTGAATAGTGAAAGAAAGAGGTGCCTACTAGTGTCAGAAATTAAAATTATACACAAAAGTGAAAAGACTGGTGATAGATCCACTACTTATCTGGTAAGGTGTTCTTCGGTCATATGACCATTATAGGAAGGATATGGAAAAGAAAAAGAGAAAAACAACATAGTGTGTACCATACCGCGTTGCTTCATACAACCAAGTAAGCAATTAAAACCTTTTTAGAGATCATCTCTTTCCCCAATAATTTTTTATACACATTCCAGGGTCATAATAAGTTTAAAAGCAAGGTTTAATAATACAGTGACAAACAATGATAGAAAAACACACGTACAAGAAATATATACAATAAATACTAAACTGTCAATTTAGGGGGGTCAAGATACAGAAATCCCAATGTGTTTCGTCTTTATCCTTTAAGACTTCATCAAGGGGATAGAGACAGTGTAACAAGGTGCTGTATTTATACGCTAGTCAATTAAAAATGGAGATGACACATGTAAAGCCAGTAAGACATCACTTCCTGTGACTAAAAATGATAATCTAACTAATCGGACCCAATGGTAAGGTTTATAAAAAAGACAATAAATATAGAGCCATCTATAGGTAATAATAAACACAAAATGACAATTACATCATATTTGGCTAATAAAATACGTTGTCCCAAAGGAGGTCTAGGTTTATTGGAAGATGAATATATGTCCCAGAGGGCCCATTCAGGAGAAATATTAATAGGCATACCCAAAGCATCCTTAATATATGTATGAATAATACTCCCACATTTTTTAATCTCTGGGCAATAATTAACATTTTGACTCATCGGTCCAGAGCACCTGCTGCCATTTTTCTACCTCCCAGTTCCTATGTTTTCATGCATAGTTGTGTTGCTTGGCCTTGTTTCCTTTATCTCAGAACTGGCAGAAACCAGTGGACAGAGGTACACCCATCTACTGTTCGGAGAAGTCTGGACAGAAGTGGTCTTCATGGAAAAATTGCAGCCAAAAGCCATACCTTTGATAAAGTTAACATTATGTTCTGTATGTTCAGCTGCCATCTAGTAATATCGGCAGCCATTTTGTGCTAAATGTCATTCATGAACCTATTTCACTGTCAGCTACATGACTTGCAAGAAATGTTTAGAAATGCGTAGATTAGAGACTCTCACTCACTTGCTATTTCTGAGAAGCAATCTCAGGGATAGGACTGTGCGCACATTCCAATGCCAGGCTGTGCATACCAAGAACAACCAAGAACAATTATAACTGTACTGAAGTCTCTGCTTATCTTATTGCTAGGCAGAATATCCAGTAGGTGGGGGTTGAGAGACTTTTACCAGAGTGCTATAAAATGTAACTGAAATTAATACACTGTAGAGGATATCATAAACCACCCCTTGCTGTGTGTTTTTATTCTCCCTGAGCCGACCATAAAACAGCTGACCCCTGACACATATACAGAGCTCTCTTTGGGCCTGGTGAGGTCCAAAGAACCAGATTTGACCATTGGAGTTCCCACCGAGATACCCTACATTGGACCAAGGACGGACACCTTCGTACTCACCCAGATAACTAGACATCTTCCAAAATCCTTGGGTAAGTAGTTTTTGCTACTCGGATAGATTTCTTGTGATTTGGATCAGTCAACTGTCTGTCCAAGGTGTCAGCTACGTGTATCTTTATGTCTCAGGTTTACAGTTAAAATTTTTGTTTTATGTTGTCCTGTATTGTATAGATCCACCCCGCAGAAGTTGTAATGATTTGTATTTTCCTAAATGTACATGTGTTATTGTATTGCAACATAGTGGCCAGGAACAAGTGAATAGTCCCACCTTATGTGGTATAACTGCAGATAAAACTGAATGCTGGGTATATCAGAGACAAGATCTAAATTGGATAAAGAAAGGCAAGAGTGATTATTTACTCACAGTAGGGTGTCACATTAACAAAGACTACCTACAGAGCCAAATTGGAGACACTTGGTCTCATATAACAGAGACTTTGCCCAAAAATATACATTCTCCGCATGTTTGCCCAAACTTTAGAAGGGCTCATCACTCCTTAGTCCCAGATGATTTTGTCAAGAGAGGAGTATTAAAGGGCACTGAAATTGCTATTGATTAAGTGAATACAGAAACCTGATACCCTTTTTAATACAAAGAAGGATTTCAGGTCCAAAGAGGTGTTAGTATGGGAAATTCTGACAGTAAACAAAACCTTGACAACAATTGCCCCATAGAGATAATGCACATGATTGTAGGAACAAGGGAATAGAGGGAATGGAGGTTCAGTTTAAAACAGCCATATTGAGCAAGGAGGATATGTTAGATCCCTTAAAATTACAGCAAATGCATAAGGGATACACAGAGTGTATTAAAAGACACAATTTAGAGCAGGGGTGGGGAACCTTTCTTCTGCCGAGGGCCATTTTGATATATATAGTATTATTTGCGGGCCTGTTTCAGGCCATGCCCCCTCCGTGCGACATCACATGGGGGCAGGGCCACAATCGTCGGTGATTACAGCAATGCCTGGAGCATCCTGAGGATGCTCTGGGGAGCTGAAAGGGCAGTGGTGTGACTGTCTGAAGTATCCTAAGGACGCTCCAGGTGGCACTGCTGCATAGATTCTGGTTGCAATGTGCCATTCTAGGCATCCTGCTAGGCAAATGAGGCTAGCAAAAAAAGCTCAGAGGGCCAGACCAAATGATTCAGAGGGCCTTATAAGGCCCCCGGGCAGGAGGTTCCCCATCCCTGATTTAGAGGGTAAACTATTAAACTGGATGAGGGTGACAGAATCTATACTCTGTGAGAAAGAAGAGGCAGAAATAGAGGCAGAAATAGAAGAATCATTTAGAGGGATATCTTTACTTGATTACCCCAGTTTTGAGTCCACACACCTGGTAAATTCTAAAGACCTTAGATGGAAATGTCCCAAACGTGAGTGCAGTTTTTAATTCAGCAGAAGACCAGATGAGCATAAAATGTGGCACACACTGGAATGAAGCCTGCCGTGCTTGTAGATATGCTGGTTATCCCCCAGCCTACCACTCACCTCGGTGACAACCAGACTTAAAGCCCCAGGTCTTGCTATTAAATTTGTAAGTCACAAAAAGTATACTTGGTGCAGTGACTATGCCAAGATACAGTATTGGAGTACAAAAATTTGTGAGAAGTGTTACACTTCCAAGTGTGAAAGGATAACACCAACCCCGACAGCTCCAATGCCGTCTTCGTATGAAAGGACGTCCTCAGAGACGTCAGTCCCAGTCCCCAACATAGAATTATATCCCATGTTTATCCAGACCACTGCTGCAGTAGAAGCAGTCAGAGATCAGCCTGCCCAACCTGGCCGACAGGTCAGATGGTATAAGCCGCGGCAGGCAACTATGTAGCAAATCAAATAGCAGCCACAGTAGTAAATGATGCTGCTGGCATTAAAATTGGAACCCCAACTGCTGCAGCAATGAAAGAGGTGCCAAGTGGTACCCTGTGGAGCCAGAAATGCACTGCATATTGTGAGGAGCAGGTTAGCAATATGCCCTCACAGGATACCCCTCAGGGCAGAAACCAGATTGTTACAGAATATTACCAGCAGTACAGACAAAGGCATGAGGTTTGGGCACATAGTGCCTAGAGACATTAGAATACTTAAAAATGCATTCCTGGGAGGGTTAGACCAGAATTTGACTAAAATACTTAAAGTTAGTCACCCAGAATATGCCACTCAAACCCCAGAGGCTCTTCTCCTAGTGCTAAGAGCTATTGAGGATGATTTAAAGGCAAAAATTGAAAAGACGGAGGAGTGGACAACCAATTTATGTAATGGAGACTAAGCACACAGTACACATGGACGCATCTACCCCAGGGGGGGTTACAAGTCCCAGTGCATATTCAGAAGCAATGGCTTTAGTCCTAAAGGGATGGGCACCTATTCATGAAAATACAGCTCTCATTCAGTATGTAGATGATCTTTTGCTGTGCACAGATGAGCACACATATTGTATTGAAGAAACTGTATCACTGTTGACATTTTTGCATACCATGAACTGTAAGGTGTCCAAGGAAAACATACAAATTGCTAAAAAGAAGGTTCACTTTCTAGGACACTGCATTAGTCATGAAGCAAAACATTTGACTGAGGAAAGAAAACAAGTGATCCTAGAAGTTAAATCCCCTCCATACATACAAAGAACTTAGAGCATTGGTAGGATGCCTGACTACAGAACAGGAAGAAACATTCAATGTTTTAAAACAAGACATACTTAATGCTCCAGCATTAGCCCTCCCAAATTACCAGAAACCGTTCATGCTGTTTTAGTCTTTCCTCATCTTAACCCAGCCACACGGAGGAAAACAAAAGCTGCTAGCTTACCATTCAGTACAGCTTGATCCTGTAATACGGGCAGCCCCCAGCTATATACGGTCAGTTGCTGCAGCAGCCCTGATACTTCAGAAAAGTATTGATATTGTTCTAGGACACCCATTAACACTCATGGTCCCACATGCAGCCATTGAAATACTCAATCAAGCACAAACTAAACATCTCTCAGCGGCTAGACTAACTAAATATGAAGTTGCACTGTTAGCACCAACAAATGTGACCATTAAAAGGTGCACAATATTGAATCCTGCTACATTACTTCTGCAAGAGTCAAAAGAAAGGAGAGAAAATAGACACCACTATCACAGAAATACTGAGGGCGATAGTGAGGAAGCAGCAGACACTAAAATACTGGAATGCTTGTATAAGCTTGAGAGGATATAAGCACACTGTTTTTTATTAGAACAAAACTAGTTAGAGCTGATTTGATGTTGACAGGTTATGGTTGGTGTTTATGGTTGTCAATCAAAATGGCTATTAGCTGCTCTGTTTAGGCGGGGTTTAGCATTACTATTTAAAGGCTGGAGGAGGGGTTTAGATTCCTCTTTCCAGATTGTGATCCAGTGGGATAAGTACATTGTGTCTATTGATACCGTGCTGTATTCTTTCTGTCCGCATATACACGTTCCTATATTGTTTTTTATCTAATTTATTCCTTTTTCTTTCATTTGTACTTAATCCTTCCCATCCCCTCTGCCTCCCTCAACATCTCCCTCCTCCTGTTTTTTCCTCCTGCCAGCTTACCCTGTTGATCACAGCTCATCATGCCCCGTCCATGCCACAGCGCACCACCTCCCCGCTGCTTGGTCGAAACAGCAAGACCATTAACGGTCGCTGCTGCTTCTTCTATCACCCACGGCACGTGCCTGTCTTCAGCGCGCATCGGACCCCACTCCCTGTCAGCCGTTGCGGCTGCGATGGCGGTTCAGGGCTCTGGACACCCCCCGCCATCCCCCTCTTCTTCCAGCCTGCAAACATGGCTGGCAAGGAGAGCGGCAGGAGTTACAGGCACCCCCCGGTCACTGGCTTTTATTTTTAGCGCCGGAGGGGACAGGCAGGCAGCCCCGCCAGCAAGCCCCGTCCACCAGGACGCAGGTGCCATTTTAAAGAAATACAGAGGTTTTAAGCTCTTCAGGTTCCCCTCCCCCCCACAGCTCTAAGAGCTGGGGTTTCTGTCACATCCCCAATCAGCAGTGTGTATTCCTCTCCCAGGGGCTATTTAGTGGGACAAGTAGGCAGCTATCATGCTTCACCAGGTGGGGGCTCCTTGCACAGGCTAGTTGCCCCACACAGAGGGACCCAGTTTTCAAATTTTGTTCCTCCTATGATTCCCTCTCCAATGGCTGCAGTAAACAATCAAGGTGGGATGCATTTAATTTTGCCCAAGGTGGGATGCCTGCGCTGGGTTTCTATTGGTCCCCTTGTTTTAATCAAGGTTTAGGACATCAGCCACTGCAATCACAATTTACAGGGCCTATTCAACAGTTTTGCCCTCCTCAATTTATTCAAGGAGCCAGTCAATTCCGCAACATTATGTTGCGTCTCCTGTGCAGTTTAATCCATATGCACAGCAGGTGCATTATATGCATGGGCAACAGGCTAGTCAGCAGCAGATGTTGCAACCCCCCCCTTCCACTTGCTTCTCCACCAGCTTTGCCCCCCATTCCCAGGCAGATAGCACCAGCGCAGCCCCCGGCATCTCCTTTGCTGCAGACTGAGTCAGTGCCGTTAGTTGACGCTAATCTTTTAGATGTTGTAGGCCCTAATACTGCTGTTTTGAGTTTGCAGGCTCCTTCTTTTCATTCAGCGTCGACTGTGTCCGCATCCACTTCTATGGTCGCTGAGGATCAGTTATCGACGTGTCAAAGTGCGGTGGGCGTGCCGCGCAACGAGGGACAGGCCTCTTCATCTGCAGTGGAGCCAGTGGTTCCTTCCACATCAGGAGCAGGTTAGAAAAACATAATGTCTAATGTTACCGCTCAATTGTCGCGATCGGAAGAATCTTCTGATTCTTCTAGCTCCGCGGAAAAACCACGCAAGCTGTTGAAGTTTTTCGTGCAGCAGTTAAAAGGCAAGGTCAAGAGCCCTAAAAGAGCAGGTAGTGTGGCCGGCTCTGCTCCGGATGCGTCGGGGGATGCGGTCCATTGCTCCAATACAGTGATTTTGAGTGGGGTTAGATCTAAGGTTAGGGAGCGTATAAGAAAGGGTCGTTATGTAGACATGTTTTCAATCATGCATGATGCTAAAAAAGCATTGGACTTAGCTAAGTCTGGGGGTTCAGCAGCGGAGGAGGCTAGGAGGAGTTACCAGAATTGGCTTTCTGGTATTTATGTTTTCGCAGCCTGTTACATAGAAACCCGACCAGCTGAGTGCTTAAATGCATTAAAATATTTACATCTGGTGCAAGGCATGTATGTTTTTGCTAGGGTTAATGTCTTGACGCAATATGACGAGCTTTATAGAAAAAAGCAAGATGGTCAAAAAATTTTAAATTTTGTTTTTAAGAACGTTGAAGTGTGGTTAAAAGTCACGTAGCACACGCAGCCTAATAACAAAGCACCTGTGGGGCATAAGCAGCCATTTGTGGCGCGACCAGGTTTCAACGCAGCAGGTAGAGGGAAGTGTTATGCGTTTAACAACTCGCAATGCACTAGTGGGACAAGCTGCCGTTATAGACATGTCTGCAGTCTCTGCGGGGGAAATCACCCATCAAAAGAATGCAGTCATCCCGCGAGTCACGCAGGGGGAAAGGAGACCAGCGTCCTAACTAAGAAAAGCTGCGTCCCCGATTAATGTTAAAGTTTTAGAGCATTGGTTAAACAGTTATCCTCTTAAGGACGAGGCGGAATTTTTATTTCAAGGTTTTAAAGAAGGATTTAGGCTGACGTTAGTAAGACCAGTTTTAGTAGTGGCCAAAAGGAGTGGTGTGATAACCTAGGGGTAGTGCAGGCCATCAATAATCAAAGGTCAGTTTGCCAGCAAGTGATAAGGCTTCTTATGCATTTGGTTTTTGTTTGTCTTGTCTATGAATATTGATTTTACAGCTAAGCATGTTCCTGGAGTTGAGAATGAGATTGCGGACGCATTATCTCATTTTCAATGGGAGAGATTTAGAGCGCTTGCGCCGTCTGCGCCGGTTTATGGTTCAGAAAGTAAATATTTACACAGATTCCAGATTCAGCTACCCTCTAGGCTTGCAGTGATCAAAATTAAGGCTCATGCTCGAGACACTACCCGTGAAGCAGAAGACAATAGACTGGTAGACCAGGCCCCAAGCAGGCCGCCCTAATTCAACTAACCCAGGGTGAGTCCACCTATGTGGTAACCCAATCCCCCAAGTTTGACAAAGCCACACTCCACCAGCTCCAGAAGCAGGCTTCAGAGAAGGAAATAAAAGGCCTGGCTAAAACAGGGAGCACAGGAAATACAGTGAGAGTGATGCAATGGTCAATGTTTGTATCTGACAAAAGCACTTTACCCTATTATGGCCCAAATTCAACATGGGAAAGAGCACATATCAAAGGATGCCATGGTTATGGCAACAGATAAACATTGAATAGCACCAGGGTTTGCACAAGCAGCACAGGCATTAATATCAGGCTGCATAATCTGTGCCTTGAATAACCCGGATAAGACTGTCCCAACTCAAATAGACTTTATACAACTTCCCAAATGCTCTGGAATGGGCTACGTGCTAGTTTGTACCGACATATTTAGTCACTGGTAGGAAGCTCAGCCTTGAGGCCTTGCAAACGCCAAAACGGTGGCAAAAAAATGTCAGAAGTGATCTGCAGGTATGGTGTATCAGAAGCAATAGAAAGTGACACAGAGGCACACTTTACAGGGGAAATATTCCTGATAGAGCCAAAAGCACTCCCACTGACATCACAAGAATTTGAGCAAGCCTACATCCTTAGAAGATCTGTGGTTAGTTTCCCAAGATGTTTGGAACAACCTCCCTGCCGAGTTACTTCAAAAACTGTGTGCAAGTTTACCTAGAAGAATTGATGCTGTTTTGACGGGTAATTGTGGTCACACCAAATATTGATTTGATTTATATTTCTCTTCTGTTCATTCACTGCATTTTGTTAATTGTTAAAAATAAACTATTAACTCTTCTATTGAAAGCATTCTTACTTTGCAACATTTTTTATCCATACCTGCTTAAATCTTTGGCACAGTACTGTACAGTATATATATATATATATATATATATATATATATATATATATAATGGTCTCAGAATGCTTTACTGTTGGCCTGTAACAGGAATTGAATTTGGAGTTAAGATGCAAACAGGCGAAAAAGCGTCAATAGTCTAAACTTTTTCGAGGATTACAGCTTTTCGTGTCTAGTTTAATCTGGTCCTTTGTTGGTAATGACAGCTTCAAGATGCCTCTTGTATGGAGAAACTAGTCGCATGCATTGCTGAGGTGTGATTTTGACCCATTCTTCCACATAAACAGTCTACAAATCTTGAAGGTTCCGTGGGCCTCTTCTATGAACTCTGGGCCTGATTCAGAGCCGGACGCTATTTGCGCTCGCTCGTTCAGAAAAAGGAGCCAGCTATTTAAATTGAGCGCTCGCTTTCTGCGGTCTGTTGACGCCTCTATGTCTGAGCAAGTGAACGAAACATGCGCTCGCTATTTTGTAAAGAAGCCTCCTGGACGCTCGCATCCTACGTCATCTCCGCTATTTATTAGATTAATCAAGTACATCGAAAGGCATCTGAACTGCTCGCCGTGCTTGTGGTAGGATTTTCCTACCGCAATCATGCGAACAGTTCAGGCTAAGAAACAACCAAGTACGTGGTCGATGACGCTGCTTTGTTAATTAAGCACACCCTTAAAACGCCCGTTTGGCACGCCTGCGTTCGGATCTCCACTCCCCGTTTTCAAGCACCTTCCCCTGTTACCACCCACAAACGCCTCATTCTGTCACTCAAATTAGTAGGCACTCGCTATTTTGCGAGCGCTCGATTTCCGACCGCACTCACTGGTTGGCGCATGCGCATTACGACCCATACGCATGCGCAGATGTGCGAACATCGCTCGGAGCGAATTAGCGGCCGCTTACGAGCGGCTCTGAATCAGGCCCTCTGATCTTTCGTTTTTTCCATAGATTTTCAATTTGGATTCAAGTCAGGTGATTGACTGGGCCATTCCAGCAGCTTTATTTTCTTTCTCTGAAACCAATTGAGAGTGTCCTTGACTGTGGGGCTGATTCAGACCCGCTCGTGAGCGGGTCGATGTTTGGGCACTGCGCATGCTCACGCCGGAGCCGGCTCCGACGTGCGCATGCACGAGACCCGTCTAGCGACGGGTGCTCCGTGTCTCTCACCAAAAGGGAGTGGCTGTCGATTTTTATCGACAGCTCGCACCGTGTTGGAGGCAGGCAGGGGGGGTGGCAGGCCAAACGGAGGCGTTCCCTTCGGAACACCTGGCATTTGGGGGCGGCCCCACTGGCATCACGAGTGATGTCAGTGGTTAGCTTCCGGCTCTATTAAGAGCCAGAAGTTCACTGGGGCTTGCGGGAACGAGACCCTACCGCAAGGGTCTCGTCGCAAGCCTCGATGGTCGAGACCATCACGACCATCACCTGGCCGCTCGCAATAGGTGTGGCTGGTCGCCCACAGCTATGCGAGCGGCCCGGAGGCCGCACTAAAAAAAAAAAAAAGCCGCCCTGATTCAGAGCGAGCGCTCTTTTAGAGTGTCCGGCTCTGAATCAGGCCCTGTGTGTTTGCGTGCAGCTTTGCAATTGCGATCTTTGCTTAATCAGGCCCAGAGTTAGAATCAAAATGATGTGCATGTGCTATGGAGTTTATTTCTATGGAATTATACAGTATGCTGACATTTAGGTTTTTGCATAATACCAGACAAAAGGCACAATAAAAAGAATTTTAGGCATCTATTGTAAATTTCTAGAATTACCATATTAAAAAATATCTCTTAAAAACCTCACCAGGTTTCCTGAGAGGATGTAAGGTTTTTGTTTTATGCAATGTGAAAACTGTTTCCAAACAGGCTACTTCCTTATCAGCCTGAATTCACTCGCCCTCATTAGCCTTCATTCTTCAAAGATTACATGAGGGGACTCTTTAATTTTCCATGGCCCGAATGTAACAGGCTAGAAGATTGTTGTGCGAAACAGATCATTGTGTGAGGACTCGCCGACATCTCCTGCTGGCACATTAGCCATGTGTTTCTTTTGCTGATTAAAAATGAAGGTCCAATCATGTTTAAACAGTGTTTTCAAACTGCAAATTGGTTGAGTGATTAGCAGGCACGCCAAGGGTTCATTCACATGCAGGTAGAGTATACTATTTATACCTGGTTTGTTAAGGAATATGAAAAGAAAGCTTCAGTAGGAAAGTGACTGTATCTTGATGTGAATGTACCGCCCTCTTGTGGTAGAGAGTAATAGCACAATGATTATGCAGCTTAATAAAGGTTTATTTAGAGCAAAAGTGCAAGCCCGAAGAACAAATGCTGCTCTTTGATGTTACCTGCTGATTAGTCTGCAGACAAGCAAGATGACGGCACCTGCAAGTGTGCAAAATATTTTAATCTTCTAATAGGAACTGCTGAATCCTTGCTCAATGACAGTTGGGTGCACTAATGCACTTATATGTAATAATAACATGTCTTTTGTATTGGAGGAAATTATTTAAATAAGCTTCATGGGTGGATTGTTTAATAAAGGGCCACAAAGCTGTTTTGTATTTATGAACTGCCCAGAGCAGAGTCAGTAAATAGCACATTTAATTTAATTATCAACCGGCTGGAGCCAGTGTCTGTGATCAACAGCTGTCCAGAACAGGAGTTATTTCTCTACCTTCCTGGAAATGGTGCTACAGCTGTAATTATCAACTGCCTGGAGCTAGGATGTAGCACAGTGATTACATCCATGAACAGGTATCGTTACCAACAGCTACAATTGTTATTCTTCTATCTTATGTATCAAGTGTTTCTTACACCACTGATATTGTATACAGGGCCATCTTTACCCTCTACTGTATGTCACGTTATTTGGTTGCTTGCATCATAATCCCATCTATGCCACTATGTACTGCACAATATATACATATATTTATATATATATATATATATATTATATATATATATATATATATATATATATATATATATATATATATAAAATATCTCAAACAAAAAATAAAGGTGCAGGCGCTTAAAATTACCAATACCAGTGAAATAAATAAGTAACTTAAGTTCAAAGATGGGGCAGGAATCCTGTATGACACTACTTATTCAAAAACAAGAAGAACAAGATGCGCCCCAATAGTGCAATATTATTTGATTCCACCTCTGTGTACTAAACATAATAATGTGATATAAGGAATTGTCCCAGAGATAAAATTTAAATGGCTTATCTGAAAATTGTTGAAGTCCTTTCACCAAGTACGGACCATGTAATTTCTCAGCAGATGACCTCAAAGGAAATGTATATATCTCATATCATAATACTTTTTAGAAACTTTGAAGATTTATTAAAATGAAATAACAAGCTCACAATAAAAAATATTGACAAAAATTGCATATCTCACACTACAGATACCGGAAGGCAGATAAGATGGTGTAACGATTCTTCCTTCCTCCTGCCATGATGAGGTGTACAGAAGGCAGTAGCAGATGAAACTGTGGAACCACAATCACTTTGAACGTTTAGATCCACCATGCATGCAGCCCTCTGACGTGTTTCATCCTGGACTGGACATTCTTAAAGGGAAATAGGATGTGTGTGTGTGTGTCCCCGCCAAGTGCTTCTTAAATAGAGCTTTCATTTTACCCAAGGATATCACATGATATAACATTTTCATATGCTTTCACACAATGCAAAGGAATTTGTTACAACTTACAACATATTACAAATTCCGATATCAATAAATTACATAATGATAATGCTTTATAAACTATCTATAATGTTCCAACATGTTTTTATATGCAGCTCTCTCCACACGCATTTCCCTGCCTAAATACTGGTGTTTGTAGAGAGAGCTGCATTTTATTCTTTTTTTGAGCACATTTTTAAGTCTACATGTTACAGCATCATACAAAACAAGCACACCCACTGAAACACTTTGAGCTGCTGTGAACACTCCGATGATCTGATTGGCTAGTAGCGTATGTAAATAATGTATAAGCAGAAGCTGAAGATTGAATGTAATGAGGCATTCTAACCCTAGACAAACACGCCTAAAACAAGGGATGCAGTTATGAGACCGGCAGCCATGATGCCGCCGGTATCAATGCCGGAACACAGAAGGATGCCAGCCCAAATGAAGGTAAGCTGGGGCACCCTTAGTGTTAGCCACGGGGGGGGGTTAGGTAGCATAGCAGGGTTAGCATTAGGTTTTTTTGGGGGGTTAGGGTACCTCTAGGGGGAGAGTTGGGGTCAGGCACCATTGGGGGGGTAGGGTTAGACACTAACTGGGAGAGTTAGGTTTAGGCATGAAGGGCGGGGACTTAGGTTTAGGGGAGGGTTAGGGTGCGGGGTGGAGAGGGTTAGGGTTAGGCTACAAAAAGGGAGGGTTAGGGGGGAAGAGGGGAGGGTAAGTATACTTGCTCGACCCCTGTCGGGATACCAACCATCTGGATGCCGCTGACTGTATTTTGTCAGTAGGCATCCCGTCAGCCGGGTTTACATACCGATTCCCTAAAACAATCCACTTCTGTATATATATGTATTGTAACCAAAAATAATCATGTGACATCCATTATATAGCTGATGCAGTCTTTTCAAATAGTTGTAATCAATACTAGCTGGGATACACGAAGCAGCTACAATACAAGCCTGATTACAATATTTTAGCGCATTCCCTTCTTCCCCCTTTTCCATGCAGTGGCCTAAACCCTCCCATTGCTCTATAAGCACTGGCCGGTCCCTGCGCATGTAACAAGGTGGCTGGTCCCAAGGGATGGACCAGCAAACAGGAAGCAGAACAATTTCGGAGCTGGTCAGCAGCTGCCCACCCATCAACTACCCTGTCTGAAAAAAAAACATGAGGCATCAGCCTTGAGGCAATTGTCCTAGTAAGGTATATGGTCAACCTCCGGATACATCATAGGCGACATACTGTTGGTATTACACTGATATAGACATTTTAAAACATCCAGTTTGCTGGCTTATCAGATGATTTAATTAATTAGAAAGATGTTCAGACAAGCAGGTCTATACATACATTCAGATTGATAATGGGCAATGTGCTTTTACAAATTTAGACTAATACCAAAATGATAAGTGGCATAGCATAGCAAACAGTGGCGTAGCATGGTGACCGTGGGCATAGCATGGTGAACAGTGTCATGCCATAGTGAACACAGGGCTAATAGCAGCTCTCCACAGCTAAGCCTTAATACCAGCCTATGACTAGTCTTCTATGCTGGCCCTAGGTGAGAGCCAACCAAAGACAATGTACTAAAATTACAATCATTAACTGTACAGTTATTTCTGAAATTACAAATATAATGATTAACAAGAACATTGTGGAAACAAGTACATCAAAGACAATGATGACAAAACATTTTCCATTTCTTTAGCCATCCTCAGTAATGGCTCCAGACCCCAGCTAGTACTAGCCTATGAGGAAGGCATTATGGAATGCTTCATACAGGCTTCTACATTGTTTCCTCCCATTAATATAGCAGCTGTCAGCTGTCCAATGTTTATGGAACACTTACATTATGTCCATTTATTAGAGTGGGGTAGACAAATGTGCTTGTGAAATGGCAGCGTTTAGGCTACTTATACAAGTACTCTGTAAACTTACACAGACGCAATGCAGTAAAAGTTTATGAGTCAGTCCTGCTTAGATAATTATACTGCTTCTTCACATCACCACAAATTTATACTGACGTTATTCAATGATGCATGATTATCTAAAATATATATCTAGATAGGATAGGCAGATAAATATGAGATAGATAGATAGATAGATAGATAGATAGATAGATAGATAGATAGATAGATAGATAGATATGGGATAGATAGATAGATAGATAGATAGATATGGGATAGATAGATATGGGATAGATAGATAGATAGATAGATAGATAGATAGATAGATAGATAGATAGATAGATAGATAGATAGATAGATACATGACTAAGTACTTCTGATTCAGCAGAGTAAGCAGTGTCTTTTCATATTTCTGCTGGAATACTTCCCTGGAGGAAACCAATATAGTTGTCATTCAATAATAGAGAACAAGACTGTAGAGAGAGTAATAATAATGTATGGTAGGTGAGTGATAAATAATATGATAAGCAAAAAAAAAATTGAATGTCATAATGGAAGTTTTATAAACATAGTAATACATGTTCATGCGGATGTAATATTGTACTGTGCATGAGACTGAGAGTCACACTCAGTACAGAATTCCCAGTTTCCTGGATAACAGGTACACACTGTATGCATGGCTGCCCCTAGGCAGGACAGAGATTATGCATCGGAGGGCCTGGCAAGTCTGGGGGCCTGCCCTACATACCTGCCCAGCTGAGGTGAAGCTAATGGGAGTTGGTGGGGCTTGTGGTCTGGGCACTAGATGTGGGTGTCATGACTGGGGTGCCAAGGGGAGGCAGATGTGGGCAAAAGTTAACTAATATGACTCCTTGGATCATGGTGACGTTATGACAAATAAAACATTCACCACTATTTATTATGCCTACAATGCCAGAAATATCAAAGATATCTCTGGTATTTATTGAAATAAACAGATTTGTACATGTGCAAAAATAGCAGCTTGATGTAACAAATGAGAAAAGAGCAGTAGTTCGGAGCCTGCAAATGTTTTAAATGACCTTATCTATCATTAATCAATGAATGGTCAGTAGCTTTGTTTTAATTCATCTACATCACTGATAAAACTATAAAAAAAAGAGCATTCAGAGCAAATGAAATGATACAAATTCCATTTTTATAACATTAGTTCTCCTTATACTAGCAGAAACAGCAAAGTTTTGACGGAGTTTATTATCACAGGTTCAGGCAGGTGAGGAAGATATTACACATCTGATTTATTAGTATAAATGTATAGTATGACTTTGACAAGTATACAGTAGTTTACCTAGCACCCTAGCTGGCAGGAAAGGATAAGAACTGTGTAGAGTTCAGTAAAAACTAGAGATGAGCGGTTCGGTTCTGTTGAAAACCGAACACATCCGAACATTGCGACTCCATTCGCTTGGGGGTTTCGAGTAGAACTAAGTCTTGAGGCCAAATGTAATAGGGTGAAAGTTTAGAAAATGTTAGAGTTTAGCAGTAAACTCTCACACTTTTTAAACTCGGCCCTGGTAATAGAGTCCGAGAACATGTAGACTCGCATGTTTTTAAACTCTCATCCAGATGTTTTCCCATTTTGAAAATAAAACTTGACCAATGTGGGAGTTTACAGCTAAGCTCTCACATTTTCTAAACTCTCACCCTATTACATTTGATCCCTGGCTTGGGTCTTTCCGCAAGTCGAATATCAGATCTCAAAAATGGAACTTGTGTGTTTTTGATTGCAGGTAATCCCCTCTCTTGTGATTTCAGGTGCCAAAATTGGCCAACACTGACTGGAATTTAATGTTATTGATGTTAATAATAATATAGGATCGAAAAACAGGCCCAAGTTACATGATTTTAGTTGTTTATATAAATTTTTAAAGAAATGCAAAACCAAAGCTGAACCCAAACCAAAACGATTGAGGGTGGTTTTGGCAAAACACCATGATTTAGAACCAAAACATTTGGGTCTGTGCAATTTATTAGTAAAAACAGTGAAACTAAATTAGAGAGCAAGGCATAATATACTTCTTCTTGGCAAAGAGCCAATAGAGGTTGAAACTTAATGAACAATTTTCTTAGATTTTTTTCCAGACGGATTTAAAGCAGCAATTGTTTAAAAGGCAAAATCAAAATGGCAAATTTCACCTTTTGAAAAATGTGATGCTTTAGATTCTGAGGCAAAAATGGCTCTTCCTTACATTTCCCCTGTAGTGTGCGGTCTTCAGAATAGAGAGCTAGGCGCCATATACAAACAGGCAGAAAATATTTTTATCAATTTTATTTTTGCAGTCCAATGTCTTAAGCTTTGATTTGGCATTGCTATACAACATCAATTCTTCCATTATGCAATACTATGGGCTCAAAAATTTTAAACAAACCTAGAAAAATCTTGCAAGATTTCTATCAAATGATATCAACTGTGTATTTCTGAGTTTTCATTAGTTGATTTCAGCCTTTTCAAAAATCAGGAATTATACCAGTAAGTTTGAGTAGCCAACATTATGGTGAAATCATTTTTGAGTGACTCTTAACTTTCCTACTGTTCACTGACCTGGATTTCTAGGAAAAAAGTAAATCGATTATGTAAAAAAACATCAATGCAGTATATTTTATCAGTAAGTTCTGTGTTCCTGTTTTTTATTTCAAGTTTGTTTTTAATACCACTCAATATTTTTATATTTGTCTTGCTTTGATTACTTTTTGTGTCCATTGAGAGTTTATTATATAAAAGTGAAATATGATTTATTCAGCAGTAGCTTATCATTCATTTTTAACATTTAAAATATATATTTTATGTTGAAGATGGAAAGCGCTACTGTGCAGACCCTATGTTGGAACCCCCAGGGAGGCTTCACTCCTATACCAAACAAGCTGTCGAACCTAGTACAGGTTGAGTCTCCCATATCCAAATATTCCGAAATACGGAATATTTTTAGCACGACTGAGATAGTGAAACCTTTGCTTTTTGATGGTTAAAAGTACACAAACTTTATTTCACCACAAAGCATTAGGCTGGAGCAATTGCCAACTGATATTGACGACTGTGGAACCAAGGGAATGGATAGGGCTGGTGAAGTCGCATAGATGCATACAGCCAGGGCCAGCTCCAGGAGTCGGAGCACCCTGTGCCGGCTCTCCACGTTGCGCCCCAAAATCACGCGCGATCGTAAATGGGGGCGTGGCCTAATTACAATAGACCACACCCCCTACATGATGTTATTTGGAGGCGTGTCTGCATGACACGCCTCCAAATAACGTCAGGCTGGTGGGATCCTCACTAGTTGGGCCCTACATATCAGGCGGCCGGTACACACTAGACAATCTGGTGCCCGACTGCCCGGTATGTCAGCCCCTACCATATCCCACTGCATGGGGTCATCAGCCGCATCGTCAGGTCGGCCAACCTGACAATGCGACTGACGACCCCATGGGAGTGTGCACCAGACGATATAGAGCATACACACTAGACGATTTTGAGCGATATGTCGTTCTGATGCTTCGGAATCGAGCATCTTGTACCAAAAATCGCCTAGTGTGTACGCACCTTAAGTGTGTCTACACAGTGTATAATTTCATACTGAACCAAGAGGATTAATTCCCATGAAGGTTATTCTTTTACTAATTTTCCACTTTAAAACTGACAAAAATATATTTTTTTATTTTTTAAATAAATATTATTTTTTTAATTTTATATACACTTAAAAAGCAATATGTTATATTACTTATAAATACTAGTATTATGGACCACATTGAGGCATGTTAAAATAGATTTTGTGAGAAATAATTCTTTTAGGTCTGTAATAAGCAGGACGGAACTGGAATAAAAACATGTCATCCATCTGTCAAGTGCAAAATAAGATGTGAGTCATAGTTTTCTCTTCTGCTCCCTCTAAATGTCATTGACCATATGCAGAGCTAATTATGTCATGGTATGTTAAATTAATGCACATAATTCACCCTCAGCACTCACCCATAGCATGACGTTCAATAATCTTTAGACATTCGCAGTTTTAAATTGCCTATGTCTGCATAGCTAATCCATAGTAGGTTAATTCTGTCACATATGAAATAACTTCTAGTATTAATAATATATTCAGGTTTGCTATAGCTCATTGTGCTAGTAATTTTATATGGATCATATCAGGCAGTGGCAGAAGAGGATTTGCATATGCATACCACTGGCTCCATGTTACCCCCTAAAGAAGCAGCAGTACTAGTTAGATATTTCATTCTAGGAAATGTGTATCTAACCAAAAATCATTTATAAGATAGAGCAGGGGTGGCCAACCAGTCAGAGTCAAAGAGCCCAAAAATATCTGTAGGTATGTCAAAGAGCCGAGATCATGCGCGCACCAAAGGCGCACATGCAAAAAGTGTGTGGCGTCCATGGTACAATTTTTGTAGGAGTATGTAAAATCACATGAATGCAATCACCATGGAGGTAACTATTAAAGGTAAATATAAAGCCAGAACAATATAAAAAAAAACATGGCAAAAAACATATCCACATAAAATACACTGAAACAAGCCAGATCCACATAAAATACAATGTAAAAGCCACATCCACAAATAATACACTGAAAAAGCCACATCCACATAAAATACACTGAAAAAGACACTTCCACAAAATATACATTGGAAAAAAAAAACATATTCACAATCCAGCCCCTCCATGTGATACTCCAGCAGCCTCTCCATGTGTAACTCCAGCAGTCAGTGTCAGTCAGGGAAGCCATCAGGAGAGCAGCATCAGGATAATGGAAGAGCCACATGTGGCTCAAGAGCCACAGGTTGGCCACCGCTGAGATAGAGGAACAGCTTCTTCCCCTTAAGTCTACCATTTCCTCACAGCAGAGTGCCTGATGATCAAGTTGTCTGAAAGCCAGGATCTATGCAGGACTCACTCTGAGGTGAGGAGAAGCTTGGTGCAGTGGTGGTACTCCTATCCGGTGTGGAAGCGGTTCTCCTGACTGAGATTAACCATGATTTATGCCATCTATACCTGTCAGTTTGTTACACATGGTTACACTACCTTGTTTCTGGTTGTAAGAATATTATTATTATTATTATTATTATAATAATAATAATAATTATTATTATTATTATTATTATTATTAAAAACAATATTACACTATCAATTGCCTCTTCTAGTTTGGGGTGTACATATGCTTTGTGAGGAAAGACCAGGCATGTGATGTGTTCCTGTGGAAAGTGGAAAAGACCTGTTTACATGCCATTTCGTGAGTGCATTACCTAGAGATTGGACCTCCCCCTGCATACCGTATGGAGGTGTAAATTTCTTAGACTTTTTTCTTTGTAGTCACCTATTTCCATACCAATTTCTGTTATTTTTGGGTTGTTTATACATTGATTTGGGACATATTACACTTTTTCTGTTTCTCTTCAATACCTAACCACATGTGATGAATAAAAAAGAACATCTAATTCAGAAAGACTTCTTTGGAAGACTTCAAAACATGATTTAAGGAATGTGTTTTTGACAATTTATTTCTTGTGTGTGCCTTGATATATTGTCAGCACCAGCACAGTGCACCTTCTATTTTGATTTAGAAGTTTTTGGTCTTGTCATCACTCACCATCACTCCAGTTCTGGCCAATAATGTTTTAGGATCCAGAGTTTAGAGCTCAAATATCATTGGCCTGAAGCAGTGCAATGACAAGATTAGTAGGTCGGAGCTGATGTATGGCACAGTTTGACCTCTACTTGTTCATTGGGCCCTCTGTATTTGAGAAACAATAGGAACTTTTATACAAATAGTTATTTTGCCTCATCAAACCTTTGACAGCAGCATATAGTAGCACCATCCATTCTATAGAATATAATATTTGATCATTTTTCTTCTTCCCCAAGTTCCAAGTTTGTTATAGGCAAAGCACAAGTGCAACTTCTCAGGGTCTGTTTGTCATAGGCATAAAGCTACTATCATGCCTAATGCTAAATCTGGTCTTTCCAGCTTCATATTACGTTAATATTACAAGTTGCACCAAGCGGATTAGGGCCAGAATTTCTGGTTTTGCAGTAAGCTGTAATAAATACACCAGTTTTGTTGACCAGTTTATTACCAAGGGAGCTGAAAATCTATTATTGGCATGAAATAGTATCAGGGAGGTATATTGGTGACGGTGGTCCTATTGATAATGATTATGATGATAAAAGATAAAAAAAAACATCCACTAAAAGATCACACCGCTAACATAAAATACAATCACAAAAATATTTAAGCAACAACAGCGGAAATAACAGTTACAACACCAGAGAAAATGACACTGAAATACATTGCAGCCAGGGATAGAAAATGGTCAGTGCTAATGAATTAACATACAGTGATATGTCCATGAGGAAACATCAGTTATGACAGACATAATCAGCCATAGCAATAGTGCATAAAATGTGAGTAAGAAGTGCTGGAGTAGAACACAAGCAGTTTAACATAGCAAAAGTAGTAACATACTGTACATGTATATCTGTAATTGTAGAAAAGTGTCCAGCTTTCTAGGAGCACCAATTTCAACATGTTTCATAGCATTTTTATCAGAAAGCTTACAGGATAGCCGGATTTTATTAATTATTATTGATGATAGCAGCATGGTGTCAACAGAATTGTATTTAATGTCTACGTTCGTTAAACTATCATTTTTCCATACTAATCTATTTGAGTTCATGCCTCTGTTGTCTTTCTAGTTGAAATTAGTTGTAACCTACAGTTCTGGAATTACTGCAAACCTGCCCGAATCTCTTCTATCCTGTGAGCATGGCAGCATTTTATAAGAGACTTCTCGCATTTGTGAACTACAATAATTCAGAATCCTGAAGAAACACAATGATGATGATGACCTATCTAGCTCAGGGGTCTCAAACACTCAGCCTAAAACTTGGAGCTAATTTATATGACGTTGTGTCACTGATAGAAAAGAAGAGCAGCTCGGCCAAAGAAGAACAGAACACAATGAGAAGTGGGAGAGGGAGGTGTTTAGGAAGAAAACAGTATAGGAGTCATTAAAAAAAATAATAATATTAAAAATATATATATATATATATATAGAAGATAGGAGAAAGCAAGATGAATCATTTTTTTGCCATTTTTTCTAGCCTCTCAGACCACCATCTTGTCTTTTAAAGCATTCTTGCCTACGCTCCCGAAAATCGGGTGCTGCTCCTGCCCCCCGGAAAGGAAGGCAAGCCTCCCGGCGGTCACCGACCCCTCTGGCTCCACCTTGCCCCCCCCGTGCTTATAAAAGAATCCCCTGCAGCGGGGGGGAGGCGGTGAATCGCGTAATTTTGACCCTGCCCCCTGCTACACAATGCCAATAATCTCGCCATTGTGTAGCGGGGCCAAAATGACGCAATCGCGTGGACAGGCCCTCCACTGCGCCCCCAATGCCAGCCACGCCCCCTGCCGGCAACAGTGTTTTAAAGTGATTTGGCCCTCAGGCATATGTAATTGTCCTGGTGTGGTCTTTATGACTACTTGAGTTTGAGACCCCTGATCTAGCTGCTTCCAATTAGCTGTGAGTGTCTGAATCCCTCCTACTGATACTAATATTATTGTAGTGTGGCTGTTGCAATTTATTTTCTTTATTATACTTATATTTGTGATCAATCCGAGGCAAGAAAGCAGATTCCCATTGATCTTTTAAAAGGCAAAGCATGTGTATTGATTTGGATTTGTATACTAAATGTGGCTTTATTATTTATTAATAACACTGTCAAAACATGGACTATATTGTGAATTGTGTACTGTAATTTTACCATTTACTACTATAGCTGGTGAGCCATGTCTCCTAATGTAATCCATGCACATATGCTACCCTTGCTGAGCTGCACATACAGGGCCATTACTAGGAATGTGCGAGTCGTGCCGCCGCATAGAGCACAGGTAACTGTGGGTGGCACCAACATTGCCCCACAGCTTGGTTCTGCTGAGAAGATTACTTGGAACGGCATCCCGTACCAGCATTGCTGATTCAGTGCCACCCGGCTCGTCCTTTGGCTAGTCCAGACAGGCAGCCTGCAGTCTGAACAGCCGATTGGAGCATCCTCAGTCAGTGCTAAACTTATCAGTACAGACGGCCCCGTCCTCTCTCCTTGACGTAATGTGCGCTCTGTCATAACGACATGCACTCAGGGGCCAGCACACGGATTAGTTGATCCTTGTTATGATATTGTGCACACATCTTACAATACAGCAATCTTTGCAAAATAAGGAAAATACACTTCTTTTTTTTAAAGCATTTTGCACTTGCGATTATACATAAATTTCATGCAACTCACTAATTGGAGCAGAAGCAAACACAGCAGCAAAATGACGCAGCTAAAAGTATAATTACTAATTTTATGCATATAGCAGATTTGACTTTGTTATTATAGATGACACGCACCAAGGTCTAATCCCTTGGACTACTGCTTACTTAGAGCTCATGTACTGCTATTTAATTTAATTGTGGTGAGATCTCTAGGGATGCACTCAGCGATATTTGTTGTGTCTCATATTGCCAGCAGACTGCACACCATGCACAATTGTGGTAAATCTCTATTTATAAAGAAGCTATTGCATTGTGTTTAAATAAGACATTTAATGAAGACAATCCATATTTATTTAGGTGATAAACTTGTACATTATATACTTGGCAAATACAGAATATACAGAAAATCAAATTAAGATGTACTGGCAGGAATGTTAACATCCACTGAGATTTATTAAACCTAACCTTGTTAGAAACTATTTCAAATAACTGTACACTGCTAATGCATATAGAGATATATGACTAATATTATTATGACTAAAATGAGGTTGAAACTTAAATGTATTAGCAGCATGGGGTGATGCACTCTGCCATTTAACACCATTAACTTGGAGTAAAATACAAACAATAAAATACTTTGTTGGCATTTTAGTACAATGCATTGAACATTGCCTGAACACTATGAAACCGTAAAATGTATTAAAAGTATGGGTGATAATATGTGACTTGCCTATAGATATACAGGTACAGTATACATGTATAATGCTGACATTACATTTTGTGCTCATTTGGAGTTAGAAGTTAATCCAGCTGGAATGGTTTTGCACCTTGGCAAAAGCATGTTGTGTTGCAGGAGGGCAAATATAAAATGTGGTGACAGAGTTAGAGGGGCACATCCTAGCCCAAGTTTAGACCACAGTGTAAAAATGAAGCTTACAAGTGTTTGTGTGCTATTTGTAGAATCAGATAGTATTTTTCATGCATGCAAAAAAAAAAAATACAAAATGCAATTGCCCCCATTAGGACGAGAATTGCAAAAATCCCACACTCACCCCCGCTGTGTGTGAGTGTCCACAGTGTGAGTATACCCCCCCGTAAAGGGCGCTGGGAGAACTACATCTCCCAGCAGCCCTTGTGCCTCCCTGCAGCCCCTGGAGCCTCCCAGGAGCCCCTGGGACTCACAGTAGCCCCCTCTCCAGTGAGAAGATGGAGGGGAGGCCACCAGAAAGCCACAGAGACCACCAGAGACCCCCAGGCAGGTAATTGTAATTTTTTTTCTTTTCTTTTTATGCGGCGCAGGGTTTTCAGAACTGAAAACCCTGCAACCACTTTTTAATTGGATACAGCAGGTATCAGGAGCGTGCATACCCGCAGTAATCCAAAACTGGGCGCGAGGTTTATCCTGGCTAATCCTCGCTCCCAGTTGAAAATGCCCCACTGAACTGCAGCCTTGACCAGTGGGGTAAAACTTTTTATTTTTTTCTGGTCATACTAAAGGAAGGTAAGCCTAAGTATTTGAGGACAGTAGAGGTGACATAACCAGCAGTTTGGTAAGGGTTTGGTGATATTCCCCAAAAAAATCAATATCAATAAGAGCATCTGTAAACAATTAAAAAGTATGTAAAGCTTGGAGGCCAAAATACTTTTCCACCTAATAACGGTGAAAGACCAAGCTGCAGATTATATGAAGTGGGTTTGCAACCAAACATATTGCTGTCAACTTGGGTTAGCACAGTGTATCTTTTTGTACAACAAACTCTACTGTGGGTACCAGCATTATAATCAATAAAAGAGACAGAAAAAATTATGTGGGAGTGCTAATTTAGCACTCCCACATCATTTTTTCTCAGTCTCTTTGGTTGTCCTCTTTTGGGGCTTACCTATCCCCATAGTGGTGAGCTGCAGATTGATTTGGAACTCCCAGTTCTCTTTGGAGCGCCTGAGCTTTTGTTTGATCTTATAATCAATAAAGTGTGCCCCCATATTAAAGTAAATATATAAACTGGTATCCTTTTAACCACTTGCCTGGCATGGTTGCATTACACCAGGCTGGGCTTTTCCTGTCATGGTCGCATCTGATGCGACCAGTCAGAAAAGCCCACATGGAGGCTGCGGGAATCTTCCCGCAGCTGCCAGTTTCAGAGGAACCTCTCGGCCCCTCTGCATCCACGGTTCCACACACAATTTCTTCTGATCACTGCTGGTCACAGTGATCGTGCAGCCCGCGACACCCCCTACCCAGCTCTGCAGGCACAGGGCAGCCTTGGCTCATAGAAGCTTTGCCCAGAGTGTGTCCAATCACTGTGGACACATTGATTGTTGATTGGACAGTTGGAAGACACTCCTCCCATCAGGTGTTGGCGGCAGCTCCGACCACACAGTGATCAGGCTGCCAAGCATGACATGGAAGCTGTACTGTAGTCGCAGCTCTTCTCCCATTGTCCCTAGCACTGCTGGCTACATTGATCAAAAATATATATAAAGTGTCTTGCGCTTTGCGCAATGGTAGCAGCTCATATATAAAATATATCATGAAAGTATGTAAGGGATGAGCGCTGGTAACGTAATTTCTACAGCATAATAATCATATAACAAATTCAATGTTTATAGTCTATTCAGACAAGGTAGGAATAGTGGTTGCAGCAGTGATATCCTAATGGGGACCACAGATGTCAATAGTCCATGGAACAGACACTATCCCTAGCTTTCCCTACGTCATTCGGCTGTGGTTTCCTGGGAACAGTCTCTTCCTCTGCCTGGTGAGCTCCAGATAGCATCGGGTGAGTGTGGCACTGTGTGATGACGTCAGACGCCGGCTGTTTCCACAGACTTAGTGGTGGGTATACTGCTCGATCTTCTTGGCAAACAAGTCACTTCTCCTCCACTCTCCAACGCGTTTCAGACCTATTGGGTCCTTTTTCAAGGATAGTGGAAGGTGTTTCCTTGGTCTTTATATAGTATACTTTAGTAAGGAAATAAGATAAAAACCGGTTATCCTGGACAGGAAATGGAACGAAGTTTTGGCACCAAACACATGTTCCGGATTTTTTTTGCCATTTTTTTTGATGATTATTATGCTTAAAAATAATTGTAATGTATATATAAATTGAGTTCTAAAAATGTATGTGTTTGTCATGTACAAAATAAAAATAATTTAGAAAAAAGCTTTTAATTCTATGTCTATATTAAGGCCATGGGGTTCCAATGTTTCTAAAAGAAAGATCCATTTTGTTTCATTTCTTTTCAACAGGTTTACTAAGTCTTCCCCTGTCCAATTTGGGGTAATTTTGTGGATGCCCTAAAACTTGAGGCATCCTGGGTTTTTATTATGGTGACTTAGAAAATGAGCAGAGAGGCTGTGAGATGTGAGACCTTTCCTAATGTTGTAGATATGCTCTGCTATCCTCACTTTTATTTTCCTTTTGTTGTGTCCCACATACTGAATTCCACAGGAGCATTGTAGCAAATAGATTGCTCCTTTGCTATTACACATCAAGAAAACTTTAATTTGATACTCCTTTCCTGTCTTATGGGAAGAGAATTATTGTATACTCGTAATATTGGAGGTTCAGTTTCTGCAACCTACACAGTTGTTACAAAAATGGAAACCTTTGGTTAGTGTACAATTTACATTGTTGGTGGCTTGACTTGAAAGGTAGCTTTTTGTTAGTTGTTGTTTCAGGTTGCTGGCTTTCTTATACATGATGCATGGGTTCCCTGGTAAGACTTTTTTTGCTTCTTCATCTAATAAGAGTATATTCCAGTGCCAGTTTAAGATGTTTTCCACTATTTTGTAGTTCCCACTAAACTGTGTTATGAACAAGATGGGTCCAAAATTGTCTTGATTTTTTTATTTATATTTGATTCATTGTTTTCTTTCCAACTGTGAGGCATGGTCAATTTAATCTTGTATTAATTTTTCATTGTAGCCTCAGTTCAATTCCTTTTTATGCATCTTAGTTGTCCTCTTGGAATGTTCTTAATTCATTTTCTGTAATGGTTACTGTGGACTGGTAAGATGTTGTTTCCGCTCACTTCTTTTGTATGATTCCGTGTGTGAAGCTGATCATTCCTTATATATTTCAAGGTTTAAGAAGACAACCATTTCCCTGCTATTAGTGGTTGTGAATTATAAATTCAAAGTGCTGTTGTTCATATATGATTGGAATTGTAGAAATTCTTCTTCTGTGCCACTCCAAATGTAAAGCAGATTGTCCATGTATCTTCGTCACATTATTATCTTCCCTGCAAATGGATTATTGTTCCATATGTGGTTGTCCTCCCACCACACCACAAAAAGGTAGGCGTAGCAGGGTGCAAATGATGTCCCCTTTGTGGTTCCTTTGACTTGGAGAAAAAAAGTCGCCATCATACCAGAAATATTAATTTTTCAAAATAAAATCTATAGAGTCCATAATAGAGTTAATTTGGTCATTGGGAATTTCTGTGATTGTAGAGAGGTAGTGTCTAATTGCGTCACATCCGTCTTGATGATTTATCACTGTTTAGAGTAACTTTATGTCACTTATACAGTGTGTATGTTTTCTTTCACTCCAATGTTTCTAAAATTTGTAAGACGTGCATTGTATCTTTTAGAAAACTCTGTTGTTTGGACACTAGAGGTTGTAAAAAGGAGTCAACATATTTGGATAGAATGGACGAAAGGAACCCAACACCTGACACTATGGGTCTTCCTGGAGGATTCTGTAGTTGCTTGTGAATCTTAGGTAGATGGTAGAACGTTGAGATCCATGGGCACTCTATATTGAGAAACTCGTATTCTTTTCTCGTAAGTATTCCCAACTCAAGGCCTTCATTTAGTTGATCTTGTAAGGTTTTCATAAAGTATTTGATGGGATCTTTGTTCAACTTGGTAGATGTACTTGTGTCAGAAAGTAGATTTGTTGCCTCTCTTCTATAATTTCCCACATCCATTACAACCACTCCTCCTCCTTTGTCCGCTGTATCGATTCCTGCCTGTCTATACCTTCTAACAATCAATTCCTGCCTATATCTTCTAAAATTGTTGCTATTCAGCGTTATGAGTCGCACATGAAATAAATGCTGTCAGACTTTGAGTGTGGTTCCAAAGCACAAAAATATATTATTCAATATAAAAAAACAGATGGTTACACGCTGTGATCTAAATACAATTAGTGCAAGTAAATCATACAGACCCAAGGTACAGTTGTTACATATGCACATGCTCTGGGCCCAGATACCAGCATCAGCAATAGAAACCTCCGTCAACAGCACAGCAAGAAGACTCTCGACTGGGGTCAGAGAGCGTACATACATACACTTACAGGGATAGGCAATACAATAGAACAGATTGGCATGATTCCATTGGTTCTCCTTCATGGTGCTTCTGTTACAGGATAGTTCATAGGTCAATTCATATGGACACAAGTCAGCCTCCAACAGCCCTTTGTGTCTTTTTTCCCGCTGCATGCTAATCTAAGCTGATAACATTACAGAGTACATTTTAATGTTTTAACTCTCTATAGTCCATAGTTTGCAGATGCATGTTGCGATCTTCTCACCAATGATACCGAAAATCTGTTGAGTGGATTAGTACAACACCAAACACGGTCTGCTTACCATGTACTTAACCTTAGATATTAAATAACCTTTATTTCACAACATTAATCATTACTGAATAAACCTTGAATATTACACTTTAATGTTAAGGAACCTTTAGGTGTGCAGTGTGTAAGTATTGGGGAATTGGGAAAAGACACTAGTTAGCGCTGTGCGACTATGTGTTTTGTGGAGTACACCATGGTACGTGTTTTGCAGGGTTAATCATTTTATAGGTTTTAGTGACTGTCTGTATTTGTATAATGAGGACTTTTAACTTATTTCTATTGGGTGGAAATCGCACGATGCTAAATAATAGCATCGCCGTATGTACTTATAATGGCGTGAATCTCTAAAATGGCGCTGAGCGGCCAGTCGCAAAATGGCGTCGCGTTGCCATTCACAAAATGGCGTCACCCCGATCTAATTTTAAACCGATCCTGTCTCAGCCAATTATCTGGCTTCGACAGTCCACCCTTTGATAGCAAACAACATGCTATCATACTCTGATTTTAAAATTACTTTAGGCTTACATTATGACATATTATTTTATGTTAATTTATGGGAGGGCACAAGGTGGTTCTTAATCCATCAATAATGTGTCTCTAGGAGGGGACATAAAACTACCCCTATACGCACACCGCAGATCTTGGGAGATCATGGGAAAGATGTGGGGATGCACCAATCCTATAAAGGAAGTCTTGAGGGGGAATAGGGACTTACATTATGTAAAATAACATTTTAATAACACATTTTATGCATGTCTAAATATTATACATTATATGATGGTATTTCCTAGTTCAGGGTTGTAATGCAGTCCTACATTTACCTCAGTATTCATATTGTTACCACTGGCCACCATCATGATTTCATTCCTTTGAATCTCTTTAACTTTACATATTCCACATTTCAGCACAGTAGGAACACACCTGACACATATGCCAAATACTATGATGACACCCAGTATAAGGATCAGGAGTTTACCTACGCTTGCAACCATTTCCTGGACCCATTCTCCTAGACCTGAGAACCATTTCACTGGGTTCAACCATGAAACCTATTCCTCTACCTTCTCCTCTACTCCAGCCACTGAAGTATTATGGTTCTTTCGAAATTCCCATTTTAACTGCAGAATTTCTTCCATCTTCCGGTCTATCACCTCCTTGGGATCACTGGTATCGTTTGTAATGTAAGTGCAACACTTTACTCCAAATTGGGTGGCCAAAGTTACGCAATACCCTCCAGTGACAGCTGTTAAGCAATTTAACACTAGTCTAAGTTGCACAAGTTCTTTCTTGTAAGCTTGCAACTCCCTACCTGTATACCTGAATGTGTCATCATACATCTCGGTGATATTATCTATTAATTTAGCAAGATCTTGATTATATCTAAAATTTTGTGTACCCCGAGCGATCCTGGTGGGATCCAATGCTACCAAAACTTGAAAGCCAGTTGTCTCACTAATTAACTGTGTGGCTTTATGCACATCACCAGGTATCATACTTATTTTGGCTCTGTGTTCATACTGTGTGTGAAGATATGGTGATGGTGTGACTTTATGAATACCAAGCATTTCACCATGTGTGAGGGTCATAACTTCTGGAACTACTCTTCCCAAATTACACAAACCTTCAGAACTTGGAGAGAGCCACTTATACGCTTTCCTTCCACATATAAAATATACATCATCGGGGAGAATATAAGGAATAGTAAACATCATTATCGTCGTACACATTTCCCTGGCAAGTGATCCTACTTCAGGTTCTCCCATTTGACTCATACTTGTTTCGGGTTGTAATATCTTGGCACAATACCCTTCTGGTACCCTACCAATCATTTCTTTGGTGGAACTCAGTGTATATTTATACCGGAAGTGTCTTCCACTTGACATAATTGTGCGTAACAGTTCATAATTCATAGGCTCACGATCAGCTCTTAGTGAGAAGGTCTTCGTCTGATTATTCCCAGTCACCTCCCAACTTCCTGGTTCCTTGGAGTTGGTGATGTTTAAACACAAAAGTGATTTATCTACTTGGTACTGGTGGAGTTTAAAATGGGGTGGTTTGGTATTAAGAAATTTTCCATCTAGTGCATGCCCTCTCTGTGATTCTAGAATTTCAGAGACTTTTAACGGGATTGGCACTAATCCTACATTATGCTGTCCTTGGGGTACGTGAGAACACACCCAACAATCGGTTTGGTTCCAAATTTTGCCCACCATGGTGTGATAGTCCTATAAAGGATACCCACCCCAATACTGATTATACTTAGGTTGACACCGTTGGTTGCAATTCTCATCAATTACGGACCCACAGAACTCACACATACAATAATCTTCAGACGATAGACCCTCACACTGTCTCCGAGTATCCACTCCTCCTCTTGACTCCACTCCATCAATGCTACCATTAGCTCCCATCTCCTCTATCGGTCCCCATCTCAGAAACCAGAAATCCTGAACAAACCAGGATGATGGAAACTCTGGAAGAAAATACAAAAATGAACACAGCAGTCCATTGCCGTAGCAAGGACCTGCAAATTTCTTTAGCTCAGGTATCTCACTGCAACCTTTTAACTCTCCCGGAACAAGCTTGCGATCGACAGGTCCACTTTACCTGCCTCGTCTCCGCCTTGTTTCTCCACCGGTTGGTTGACCTTCTTGCAGTGAGTGGAATGGACCCAGGTATCTCTCTCGGCCACCTTCAAAGATGTGGTACTCGTCAGCAACACCTGATACGGACCTTCCCACCGATCAGTCAAACAACCTGAACACAAGAAATTTCTGATCATATCAAATTCTACAGGTTCAACATCATGACAGTTTGTTTCAGGCATATCATGGGACAACAATTTCAGTTTCTGCTGTTGCAGTTTTAACTGTTTACTCATTGCTATAAGATACCTTACAGTTACCTCATTGTTACCTTTCAAATCTTCCTGCGGACTTATAATCAAATGAGGTTGTCTACCAAACAGTATTTCAAAAGGGGACAGATTTAGAGGGGGTCTAGGAGTGGTCCTTATGCTATGAAGGACAAGTGGTAGTGCTTCTGGCCAACCTAGTCCAGTCTCCAACATGATTTTACTCAATTTGTTTTTAAAAGTTCCATTCATCCTCTCCATCTTGGCACTGGCTTGCAGTCGGTAGGGTGTATGAAGTCGACTATTAATACCCATCAGCTTACACATATTTTGGAAAACATCACCTGTGAAATGAATATCCCTATCACTCTCAATAATTTTAGGGATACCGTATCTGCATACAAACTCCAGAACAATTTTCTTGGCAGTAAACGCAGCAGTATTAGTGGCAGCTGGGTATGCCTCAACCCAATTAGCAAAAACACATCCGTGCACACTAATACATACTTGAGATTCCTGCTGGGTGGTAATTGGATGAAATCAATTTGTATTACCTGGAAAGGCCTGTCAGTCGGAGGAATGTGAAATGGTTCGGTAAGGGTTGGTTTTCCCAATGTTTTTCCTCAAGCAGGGTAGACAGAACAATGCTCTCTTTTCCACTTGCAAAGAAAAACCCAGTGTGCACCAGTATGCACATACCTTGCTTTCCCAAATGAGTCAGACCGTGCACTGCCTCAGCCAGGCTTGGGTAGTATGCCTTGGGAGTCACTGGGTTACCTTGTCCGTCTCTCCAGAGTCCAGAGGACTCTTGCCCACATCCCTTGGACTTCCAGACTACCTTTTCCTGAATAGAACACAAATTTTGCATCTCAATTAATTTCAGCATATCAATTGTTTGAAAAGTCATCATTTGTTCAGTTGGGACATTCATTTTTAACCCTGGTGCCCATTTTTCAGGTTCGTCTGCCCTGTTGTTGCCCAGTGACACTGGATCATCATCACATGTATGGGCTTTACACTTTATTACTGCCACTGCCTTTGACAATTGGATTTCTGTTAGTAGTAATTTGATCTGTCTGGAATGTGCTATTGGTGTGCCTGCTGCTGTCATAAACTTTCTCAGATGCCACAGGGCACCAAAATTGTGTACTACCCCGAAGGCGTACCTAGAGTCAGTGTAGATATTAGCAGATTTTCCTTCTGCTAATTCACTCGCTCTCTTTAGTGCCACCAGTTCCGCCACTTGGGCCAGTTGTGGTGGGCCTAAAGGTTCGGCTTCTATGATGTCTTCGTCATTTACCACAGCATAACCTGCACATAACTCTCCAGTGTCAGTTTGTCTATGACAACTCCCATCAGTGTAAAATGTCACATCTACATTTTCTAAAGGTGTATCGCGTATGTCAGGTCTTGCAGTAAAGGTTTGATTCAGATATTCCATACAATCATGTGCATCAATATACCTGCAAAACTCACCTGTCACCAGTGGCTCACCTTTCTCCACCCTTTGTGCATCATGTTGCACATATGGTAAATACATAGCTGGGTTTAACGTACTGCACCTTTTGATGGTGATGTTTGCAGGTGCTATTAAGGCCAGTTCCCATTTTGTGAACCTAGCTGAGGAGACATTGTCTGGTTTGGGCAGAGTTTAGCAAAGCAGATACAGCATGGGGAGTATAGACAATCATATCATAGCCTAATACCACATCCTCACTTTTACTGACCAATAGAGCAGTTGCTGCTACACTTCTTTAACACGTTGGGAGTGATCTTGCCACAGTGTCCAATTGTGCCCTGTAGTATGCTACGGGCCTACTGGCATCACCATGTTTTTGTGTTCGGACACCAGCTGCACAACCCTCAGCTTCCGTACAATACAAATCAAAAGGTTTTTCATAATCAGGTATTCCCAATGCAGGTGCTCTTGTCATACTTTCCTTAAGATTAAGGAAAGCTTGCTCTGATTCCTCTGTGTGTATGACACGATCGGGCTTTGAGGAAGAGACTAAGCCCTGTAATGACAAGGCCAAAATAGAAAAACCTGGGATCCACATTCAGCAGTATCCACACATTCCCAAGAAGGTACGAATTTGCTGTTGATTCTGTGGCAGTGTCATGTTCTGTATGGCCTGGATTTTGTCATTTGTGAGATGTCGTAACCCCTCGGTTAGGCAGTGTCCCAAGTATTTAACCCTGGACTGGCATGGCTGTAGTTTGTCCTTAGCAACCTCCTGTTTGTGAGAGATGAAGTAATAACAGTTTAGTATCATTTAAACATGACATAAATGAATCAGAACATAACAATAAATCATCCACATATTGTATTAGAACAGATCCATTGGCAGGTTGAAAAGATTGTAAACAGTCGTGTAAGGCCTGAGAGAAGATACTGGGGCTGTCTATGAAACCCTGGGGAAATTGTGTCCATGTGTATTGTACTCCCCTGTATGTAAAGGAGATTAGGTACTGACAGTCAGGATGACGAGGTACAGAGAAGACAGCAGAACAGAGGTCAATGACAGTGAAATGGGTTGCATTTGGTGGGATCTACATAACAATGACAGCTGGATTTGGCACTATGGGAAATTGTCTCTCCACCACCTTATTAACCCCTCTAAGGTCTTGTACCAGCCTATAACCCTTCCCACCACTCTTCTTTAGAGGAAAGATGGGACTGTTGGCTACACTTGCTGTACAAACTAAAATTCCTTTTTGTAACAATCGCTCAATTATGGGAAAAACTCCTAACTCTACCTCCTGTTTGAATGGGTACTGGGGAATTTTTGGAGCTTGCCTACCACTTTTTAGATTTCCCGTTACGGACTTACGTTTGCCATTAATCCAATGTCCTGTTCATCCTTGGTTCAAAGCGAATCTGGAATTTGGGATAACATTTGATCTACCTGAGATGGATTTTTACCTCAACCAGTAGAGTGATACATTATCCTTTGGGAAGTGTCCAACATATCCCTCACCTCATGCGCAACTCTCTCTGGGATATCTAGAAAAATACTATCAAGGGTATAATATATGACACATATACATAACAAATCCCTTCCCAGTAGGTTAGTAGGAGCCGCTGCTACCAGGAGGAAAGAATGCCTGGTATGTAATGGCCCGATAGTGACCTCTGTGGATTTTGTTAAAGTATAATGTTGCACTTTACCTGTTACACCCATTGCTGGTACTGTCTCGCTGGTCAACTATAAGTAAGCGGGAGACTTTATCACTGACCTGGTCGCCCCTGTGTCTACAAGAAAAGGATATTTAGTACCAGCTACATCAACCATCATCACCAGGTCTTCCCTAGTACTTCCCATTAACCTGACTATCTGTAGACCACAGGTATGACCTGACCCCTAGCGTTGACTCTCACCCTTCAATACAGCATTTACGGCTACAATTGGAGCTGGTGACTGCTGGAAATTCCCTGTACTCTGTGTATATCCCTTATGAGGATATCCAGCTACTACCTGGTTAGGGGTTCCTGCCTTCTTCACCCTACAGTTCCTACTTATGTGTCCCACTTGGTTGCAGTTGAAGCACTTTCGTGAATGGGGTGGGGGAAAGGGTTGTTGTGCAGGTTGAGCGGTAGGGAAAGATTGAGGGTGTGGATAAGGAATTTGATGGTAATATGGTGGTTGTGGGTAGTATGGGTTTTGTGGCTGTGTGTGATAAGTGGGGTAGGGCAGTGTTTGTGGTGGTGCAGGATTGGTGAGAACGTGTAGCTGTGCAGGTGCATGTGTGTCTGCTGGCTGTGATGTTACAGTCATTCCTTCTAGCGCTTGAATACTAACAGCCATTAGCTTCTCCCTCTGAGTCTCTCTCTTTTTAAGAATGTTTTTATCATGTTCAATAGCGGATTCTATGAGGGTGTCTACAGTGACTCCCCTCCAGCCAGGTAGTGAGGTCTGAACTCGGGTCTTTAGGTTCTCTTTTAGACCATCCATAAGTACAGTGATGATCATTCCCCTGTGATGAGTGCTATCTTTAATATCCTCTAACCCAGTGTACTGGGTGATAGCCTGCAGAGCTCGGTTACAATAAACCTCTGCGGATTCACTCTCTTTTTGTTTTATGGTGAAAATTTTGCTCCAGTTAACTACTACTGGAAAATATACACCCAATTGAGTTATTATGCGGGTTATGTTACCTTGATTACTTTCGTCTGTTATGGGAACATCTCCATCCAATACGCAATCCGTGATAAACTTTTTCACGTCGGTATTGTGTGGAAGACAAGCCCTTAACACCACTCGCCAATCTTTATTGGTTGGCTCGTGAGCACTACCCAAATTCTTTAAAAATCTTTGGCATTTTGCTAATTCCTATTTAGGGTCAGGGAAATCATTTATTATGGAATTTAGCTCCGCTCTTCTCCAAGGACAATGCATTGCTACTTCCCATGTGGGCACTACACCGTTCACATCCGCATTCCCATTCGGAACAGTTATTGTCCGAATGGGATGCAGACCGGCTGCACTGCTACTTTTGACCTTGTTACCTGGTTGGGGATGTAGTCTATTACTGCTATGTATAGGGTTAACAAATTCCTCTATGGGTGAAGTGGATGTTAACATTTCCTGTACTATCACTGATGAAGATGGCGGCACCACTCGTGCTTGTTGTGATGGAGCATCTAACATGTGTACAGCATGGGAAATGGCAGACAGGCTCATTATCCGCATCATAAACATTTTCTTTATGATTACTTAAGAGAGGGTACAAGTTACGTGTTACATTTTTATGGGTTTTTACAACAACTGTACATGCACCCCATCCACATAGGGCAGAGGTGGTGCGCATAAACCACTGACAATAACTTCCACAACACCACCTTGCTGCACATGTGCGCTATTTCGTAGCGCGCATGCACCACGATTTAGCGCTGCGGGTGCACCACAATTTAGCGCTGCGGGTGCGCTCTCCTGTAACGTGCTCGTGACGCTAGCTTGCATCACGTGCACACCTTTAAGCCACGCATCCCCCTCATGCTGCCATAACTTTAAACACTCGTTATATGTTACCTTTTTCATTCGAGAACGCACCACACAGATACTATCTCTGACATTGTTCAATACCTCTTTATCAAAGCTACCATTTGTGGGGAAAGGTCTAACACTCCTCCTCATCATTTTAAACCATACATCACAGTACCTAGTTGCATAAGCACCGTACCTAGTATGCATAATATGCCGTGCCGACCCACAAAGCTATGGAAGGATAGTCTAGATGCCTCCATTCACCTATGGAAGAAAGTCGAGATGCCTCCACTCACCTATTCCCTTTTTGACTACCTTTCAACTGCTAGCATGTAGGTATTCCAATAACACCTACCCTTTTCAGTGATTTCATCCACCCTCTACCCAGTTCACAATCACAATTTACCCAAAACTGTGCAGTTGAATTACAATGCTCAAATAACCCTAACTGATCACTGAATACTGTAATCACACTGAGAGCCGAACCTACAATAAAGACAACAGATACACCTGCTTATGTGTTAGAACGGTATCTACTACCGAGCTACTAGGCCAACCCTTGCGCCTAGTACTTAAGGGTCCTGCGATACCCTTAACTAGGGAACATGTTACCCCCTACCATCAAATACTCACTGTTACACACTCTTTTCCTGCGCAGAAAAATACACGTTTTCCCAGACTATGGCAACACTCATCAAGATGCTTACAACAATGCTATCTATCAATGTGCTCTCAATGGCTTTTTTTAAAACACGTGGCAGCAATACTGGAAGTACATATACGCTATTGTGCGACTAGTCGCATACACAATAATGCGACTACTACACAACACGTATTATGACTTTTTATGCTATCGTGTGACTGGTCGCATACACAATAATGCGACTTCCCCTTTTTAACACACAAAAAACTATCGATGAAGGAAAACAAACTTTTTCCTCCCTCATCCCTGGATTCTTAATCAGCGCTCCTAAAGCCACAATAACAGGTAGCGGACTCTCAGCAACAAAGTGGTAGCAGATTTCGAAGGCACAATGCATTCTCCTGCTATTGTGCCTCCATCCTTTTGCTGAGAGATCGCTACCGAGTGTTACCTAGTGATCGGTAGCGTGGTTTCACACTGCGAGCCCCCAACTATCGATTCCTGCCTGTCTATACCTTCTAACAATCGATTCCTGCCTATACCATCTAAAATTGTCGCTATTAAGCGTTATGAGTCGCACAAGAAATAAATGCTTTCAGACTTTGAGTGTGGTTCCAAAGCACAAAAAGATATTATTCAATATAAAAAAAACAGATGGTTACACGCTGTGATCTAAATACAATTAGCGCAAGTAGATCATACAGACTCAAGTTACAGTTGTTACATACGCACACGCTCTGGGCCCAGATACCGGCATCAGCAATAGAAACCTCTGTCAACAGCACAGCAAGAAGACTCTCGACTGGGGTCAGAGAGCGCACATATAAACACTTACAGGGATAGGCAATACAATAGAACAAATTGGCATTATTCCATTGGTTCTCCTTCATGGTGCTTGTTACAGGATAGTTCATAGGTCAATTCGTATGGACACAAGTCAGCTTCCAACAGCCCTTTGTGTCCTTTTCCCCGCTGCATACTAAATCTAAGCTGCTAACATTACAGAGTACATTTTAATGTTTTAACTCTCTATAGTCCATAGTTTGCAGACGCATGTTGCGATCTTCTCACCGATGATACCGGAAATCTGTTGAGGCACAGTGGATTAGTACAACACCAAACACGGTCTGCTTACCATGTACTTAACCTTAGATATTAAATAACCTTTATTTCACAACATTAATCATTACTGAATAAACCTTGAATAATACACTTTAATGTTAAGGAACCTTTCGTGTAAGTGTGCAGTGTGTAAGTATTGGGGAATTGGGAAAAAGACGCTAGTTAGCGCTGTGCGACTATGTGTTTTGTGGAGTACACCATGGTACGTGTTTTGCAGGGTTAATCATTTTATAGGTTTTAGTGACTGTCTGTATTTGTATGATGAGGACTTTTAACTTCTTTCTATTGCGTGGGAATCGCACAACGCTAAATAATAGCATCGCCGTATGTACGTATAATGGCGTGATTCTCTAAAATGGCGCTGGGTGGCCAGTCACAAAATGGCGTCTCATTACCATTCGCAAAATGGCGTCGCCCCGATCTAATTTTAAACCAATCCTGTCTCAACCAATTATCCGGCTTCGACAGCTGGTTTTATCACAATTGTTTTATCATCTCTGAGTTCTTTTATGCTTTTTCTTTCTTTTTTTGTGAAGTTGAACGGAGTCTTTATTTTGTCCGGAAGTTTCAAAAATTCTTCTTTAATAAGATGCTGGAAAGTAGTTATGTGGGGTCCTTTAATGTATGTCGGATAAAAGCTTGACGCTGGTTTGTAATTAGTGTATGTATATTCTTTTGAAGATGCTATTGTTTTGTAATAGGATCTTTTATAAAATATTTCTTTAAACACACCTTTCTGATGAATTTGTGTGTATCAATGTACAAATTAAATTTATTCAATCCTGACAGGGGGGCAAATTTCAAGCCCTTCTTTAACACATTCACTTGCTCTGTGGTCATTTCTTTCTTACTTAGATTGAATACTGTTTCTTTTTCAAAGGTTAGTGGCGATGGTCTCTTTTTCTTCTTTTCTCCTCGTGTACCTCTCTTCCGTAGTTTGGACTGTTCCTTCTTCTCTTGTGTGTGGATCGTATTTGGTCCGGGGCTTCTTCTGTTCTCCATATCCCATCTACAAAATCTTCCCCCTCAAAGTTGTCTTCATTTTCTATTTCTTCTGAATAGTTCCTTTTATTTGTTCTCTTCTTTCCTACATTTTGTTCTTTTTTTTCTTCATTGTCTTTGATAAGTGTTCTAAAACTCTTTTGTTCCTCTTCTATTGCTATTTGGGTACCTTGTTGATAGGATTGTCTTATTAGCTTATATGGATTGGGTTTCCTATAGGAGAAGTTCCTCCAATTAAAAGCTTTGTAGTTCCTTTGTTCCCTTGATGTTCCTGGATATTGTTTGAGGAGGGGTTCTTTTTCTTTAGTTCTATATTGCCCTCTCTGATGTTCGTTGAGATTTTGCTTTCCCCAATAGGGATGTTTCGTATGCTCGTATGCCGATGCGCGTACCCACTGGTCGTATATCGCATCTTCAGATCTTGCCTGCTGCAGGAAAGATCTGAAAATCTCAGTCACGATGCAATGGAATAGTATAGGATGCACGATAGATCATGGGTCAATTTGGATAGTTTTTAACACCAAATCGTGCCCACGACTGCAGGGGAAGAAATCGGACACGATATCGGATTGTGACCTAAACGCCTAGTGTGTGGACACCTTTACTCATTCCTGCTTTCCCCAACCCAGACCAATGGGATTGGAAGAGAAAAAAACCTCATAGCCCAAAAGCAACTTGTTTCTGCAGAGTCCCAGACATGCAATTTGTCAAAATTAGGCAGTCTGACTAGTTAATGGCCGAACAGCCTATTAGGGGCTTTGTCTTATCATAAAGATAAACAAAGCCAATCAGGAGCCAGGGAGGCTCTGACTGTGTTTTGTCTTGGAGATAGAACAAAATTGGAGGCTATTACATTCTGCCCACCATATATTTACTGTATATTGCCTATAATCTATAGACAGATTTAGTGGAACCTATTGTAAACAGTAGTTAAACCAAAGCTTCAAGTCTGGAATCACAAAAAAATCAATAAATATTGGTATTAATTGTCACTAATACAAAGCCTAACATGATACATTTTATTATTGTATTGCTAGAGATTCTGGCATTGATCTAACTTCTTTAATATGGTTTTATAAAGTAGTTTACAGATTATTCTTCAGATACAGTATATGTTATAGAAAATAAAATAAAACTAGCCAAGATTGATCATTTTATAAGTAAAATTATAGTTTTATTTTACATCCAAAAAATAATCAGTGTAGTCTGCCATGCTTAGGACCTCAAAAATATAAATAGTAAATTTAAATATAGCTAGAGAAAATATATAAAATAATATATATATTCTGTTTGTCCAATATTAGATATACTAAACTTCCAATAGACATAATATCCCTATATAATGTTGCTGGATCACAATTCAACTTAATATTGATTTTGTTTAATGTAAACTAAGCTCTCTTCAATAATCTGATGTCAAGAATATATTATAGTATTGCCAGTTAAAATGCATTCATTCTGACAGTGATAAAGATATCATGTAGTGCACCTGTATCAATAGCTTCCTTTATATTGCAATAGTAAATCAGTTCAAAAAAGCTCCAATTTGAAAATACATTTGTAAATCTCACATAGTGTATTGCCACTTATTTCCTTGCAAAGGATTCCAATTTTCCCAAAGGAGCAGAAGAATAAAACTACTTACAAACATAAATCTGTACCAAAAAGAAACGGTAACTAAACAAAAGAACTGTAGGAAGATTTGAATCACTATCAAGTAAAAATAAACAATTACTTCTAGAGCTATTTCATTCTTTCATTCATTCTGACCTATCATTATTTTTATTTAATAAGGGATACTATATTTAGAAGACACATACAGCTATGGACACATGATGTGCCCCTAGCTATGTCAACTTATTTATGGGAGAATTGGAAACTATTTTCAGCTATAAAAGGCCTACAGTACATAGATTTTTAGGTTATTTGGGCATGTATAAGCTTACCTTCTTTTCATGTAATTGTATGCAATATATGTCATACCCCCATGTACAGCAATGCATAACATGAGAGCATAAATAAATAACAAGATAATATTATAGAGCTAGACCATGTAAAACTATGTGGAAGGTACATTGATAATATATTTTTGACATAGGTGAGTATGTAGACATAGATCAAATGATTTGTGAGTCATTTTAGCAATATTAACTGAAATATTAATATTTCTTATAAAATCAGTAATCATGAAATTTTATTTTTAGATTTACAATAAAAATGTAGTATGGATGGAAATAGGTTGCACCAAAAAAAAACTATAAACCTGTTAGATATGTATAGCTTTATCTTATTTACAAACTGCCACCTGCCTAGCAATGTGATAATAACATATTGTGATAATATGTTCAAATACTATTCCTATGGAAATGAACAATTCCCTATTCTCAATCTCTTATAGATACTGTAGAAGAAATTGTAGTACTTTAGATTTATGTAATTTACAAACATGATTGTTAAGTTTTTAGATAAGGCATATTCAAAAGAATTAAGAAAACCTCAGTAAAAGCTTCAAACTTAGAGAGATCCCCGATATTAGTGAATATAGAGAAAAAAAGGATGAAATACAAGTTCAAATCGGACAATTTGTTACTTAATATAATAGTTCAACAATTTATTACTTAATATAATAGTTCAACATCTTATATTGAGAAATTATAATTTATCAATATAGGATCCAAAACTATTAGATTTAGTAATAAATGATATACCCAATTATATAATTGAAAAAACATTGGGGTATTTTAAAACAAGACCCGATTTTAAATGTAATTATACCAAACAAAACCCATATTATATAGAAAAGCCTCTATCTGAAAGTCTAGACTAGATAACACAAATATCTAAGATTAAAACTGCTGTTTTTTTTCTATGTCATCAGTGCAATTAATTTACCTTTACAGATGAAAAAAAAATATTTCAATAATTTTGGAAGGAGGATAGAATAAAAAATCACCACCACATACAGTAGATTATCTATCTTATATAATCACAAGGGGGAAAGGGGCAACTTTGAAGAAAAACCTAAGCACAGGTAAGTCAAAACAAATAACACAATAATTATATAAAAAATGTAGTATGTAGCCCACTAATTAAAGTAAATTCTACTGAGACATTGTCTCACCAGGAATTACATTCATGGGGGTGCACCCCTGAGAGTAAAACATATGACAAGAAACAGGGGAAGAAAAGGACTCTCTTTGTTTGGGGGCACTCATTGTATATATTATGTTATTAAAACTTAACTTTTAATAAACTTGTTAAGATATATGGATATTTATACCACCATGTAGACATACAGGACTAAAATATATAAATTAAGCACCGTTTTGTGCTTAGTAAGAAGCAACAACAATGTGTTTTAGCAAAATAATGCTCTTAATTTGATATAATGAGAAGCAACTAAGTATTATTGGCAATATATCATAATATTAGAAGTACAGATACTTCTGTTACATAGCGGCCAGCATAGTCACAGTAAATGAGATAGAAATCTGTGCTGAGTGTCATACATTACTGAACAGGAATATAACTTTCTATTGTGTAAAAGTATTGTACGGTAAATCAAGCATTAAATCAAACCACAATGGACGGTTTCGCAAATAGAATCTAAAACATACATAATTTCACAGATTTACCCAGTGAGCACATGTAAATAGGCCCACACAGATCATGCAAATTCAATGTAATGGGGAATAACAGATCCTTGGTACTAATTTATCTGCAAAGTAATCTCTGTTGTGATCTGGTGAGTATCGTTATATAGGGACTTTATACAATAGAGCCAGCATTGCTCAAAAACCACAATGGTGTGTTATCAACATAAATCAAGGATATGCACTTTAATTGTAGTTAGCAAGCAGTAAATGAGTGTAACAGAAACTCATATAATTGATATAGGATTAGTGTAAGAGAAATAGAAGATAGGAAAACACAGATCCCTCTCTGGCACACTCCGGTGTAGCTGCTGCTGCCTGTGTGCTAGGCATTTATTGAGCATGCCCCATAGAATGCTAAAGAGCATCTGCTGTTGTATTTAGTACATGGTGGACCTTGTTGATTCAGAGCAAGGACCTCCAGTGTATGTAGTGCAATGAGAGTATCCCAAATGTATGGGAAAGATTGTAGAAGCTATGATAGTAAGCAATTTAACAAGAAATAAATGGTACACCTAATTACAGCATTCCAAGCTGCTGCTTCCCCATATGTTAAATAACATTTAGTGGAGAGTGAGCGGTGCAATGTTATTGCTATTTACAGCCATGTCTATTCATTGTCTTTATATCTGTGTCAGACATTAGGTGTTGTATCAGGTAAGGAATTGTTTTTAGCTATATACATCTGTTGCAAAAGAAAAGGGAATGATTCTGCACAGAGCTAAAGAGAAATCTATATAATTATAAACCAACCATCTCATAATCATGAAAAGTTAATATATACATCTGTGTTAGGTTTAGAGTGTCTTTTTCAGCAGTTTAATTTATGTTTATAATGTTGTTTGGTAATTATGTATATGTTTTGTATATGTAGTTGATGAACGGTGGTTTGTGATTCAAATATAAATTATGTATTTTAAGCGACAGTTATGGTGAAATATATGTGTATATATAAGTTGCTGTGTCAGAAAAAGGTTAGGAATGGACAAGGTTCACTGTTTAATCCCAAATAAACAGTGTCTCATTGTTACCAGACATGTTACCACATAGTTAATCCTGAGTCAACATGGTCTTACCTTCAGTTTACCTGAGTACATACACTATACATACACCAAAAATATATATAAAAGAACAGATTTGTTGTGGTGCGCTCTGGGGCATTCATATAATTGTATATATCCTCAATGGACAAGTGAATACACTGTCCTTGTTGTAATTTAATGTTCTCAAAAGTGCATAGTCCAGACTTTGATCTGTAGGGAGGGTGTTCTTATAAAAACCGTTCTGATAAGGTGTTAAAACTGTCTCTCCATGACATCCATAATTTGTAGTTAAAAATTGTAAATCAAAAGAAGGCTGTGGGATGGGTGTTCTTATGTAAAAATGATGATAATGGTTCTTGTATACACCTCTTCCTCCTCCTCTTCACCTCAAATACAATGTGATATAACACAGTATCAGGAACTTGAGAAACACTATTGTGCAGGATAGGGTAAGAAAGCGTGTACTTACCCAATCTTGCTGTATGCTTCCTGCTGGTTCCTCTCTGTCCCGGTGTTTATAGAGGTGGTGTGAGAGTGATCAATATGCTATAGGTGTTGTGATAATTAATGGTGCAAAGAGTGAGTGGTACAACATTATTTTATTCTTTAAATTGGATATCAGGGACTTCAAGAGCCCTGAAATTAAAAAGCAATTACATGCATAATATATAAGTCCAAGGTAAATTGTCCAGAATTGAATATAGTCCATTGTGTATATGTGGTAAGGGGCATGGGCCAACGCGTTTCATCCAAGGTTGGACTTTTTCAAGGGTGTCTGCCTTCCTCTAAACTGTTCCTTAAATAGATATGATGTCCAATGATTACCTGTGTTCTCTCATCAGCCCGACCCGCGTCCTGCATGTCCCGCACTTCCGGGTACATGTTTCCGTCTTACTACACATGCTGATGGTCACTAGAGTGTGATTGCTTGTCTGCAAGTCCATATTGCGCATGCTCCATACCGGCGGCCATTTTGGAAGTGATATCTAGTCTTAATTGCATATTAGATAATAGGTGGTACTCCTTACCTATTAAACCTATCCCACACTAACTCAATTGTCAATACTGTTTTTGTGGGGTAGATCAATGATATGGGAATGTAAATTAAGGAACATCTATAAGGAGTAGAGTCTGGTGAGTATCATATTCACCATCCAGCCTGTGATGCCAAATCCTTCTCTACGAAATTGTTTTTGTATCCCTATTTGTCCTTCTTCCTATCATGGGTCAATATTTGAGCATTCTGGGATAAGGGTGTGCATGTTGAAAAATCACTTGCTCTCTACTTTGTCTATCCTAAAGTTGTGGTCTCCACCCCACCAATTTGGGGTTACCTTATCTATTCCCAGAAACTTCAGCCCTTTGGGGTTACAATTGTGTTTACTTCTAAAGTGTTCAGATTCACTATGTTGTTCGAAGCCCCTTTTGATGTTGCGAACATGTTCGTGTATCCTGATTTGAACACTTCTAGTTATCCGTCCTATATATTGTAGGTGGCAGGGACACTCAAGGACGTAAATTAAAATTTTACTGTCACAGTTCAATCTGTGTCTAATCCTAAATTATTGTTGGGTCTTACTCCTCGTGATGCTATCCACCGGGGTGGTACTGTGGTAACCCAGGTTTGTACACTGTAGGCAATGACCACAGTGGTAGAAGCCTGTCCTAATTGGTTGTCCATCCAATGTAGATTGTGTTTTGGAAGTATTAGCTCTGAAATGGTTTTTCACCAACTTTTGTATTAGATCGGGTGCCTTCCTAAAAACCACATCTGGCTTATCAGGTAGAACAGTAGTCAACTTGTCATCGAAGTGTAATGTGGGCCAATGTTTCCTCAGAATGCTTTTTACTCTGGATGCTTCATTCGTGTAGTTAGTTATGAAATATATCTTATCATTCTCTGTTTCTTCCATTTTTTTTTTTATATATATTGCAATATGTGTTCTCTAGGTTTCTTCTTGATATTTTCATAAGCCTCCTTTACTTGTGTCATATCGTAGTGTTTTCCTCAAACTGCCTACAGAGTTTCAACCCTTGTATTTCGTAATCCTTTAGATCGGTGCAATTTCTACGGATCCGTGTGAACTGACTTTATAGGATACTGCAGATCCAATTGGGGTGGTGGTTACGCTCTGCTAGGATATAGCTGTTAACATCTACTTTTTTGAAATGTGTTTTGGTATGAATTTTTGAGTCTTGTATAAAAATTTCCAAATCCAGAAACTCTACTCTTTCTGTCATAGTTGGTAATGAACATTAGGTTTTGATTATTGATGTTCATGTACTGTGTAAATTCTATCAGGGATGCCTCATCGCATTGCCAAATAAATATCACATCATCGATGTAGCATTTCCATAGGACCAAGTTCGCCCCAAATATTCCTGATCTCCAAAAGGCTCATGAATAGGTTGGCATAGCTTGGGGTGAACTTGGTCCCCATGGCAGTACCGCGGTTCTGCAAGTAGAACCCTCAAACCACATATAATTATGCGTGAGGATGAATTCAATACCTTGCAGTATGAAGTTGGCTTGTGTGTCGAATTCTTGGTCTAGTTCTAAAAAATATCTCACACTTTCTAGACCTTGTTTGTGATCTATCACCGTATATAGGGATGTTATATCACTGGTGGCTAGCCAGTATCCATCCCTCCATTGTGTAAGACTTTTGTTTTTTCACATATCTTTGTAAGAAATAATCAATACATTGTGACAGTGAGGATGTCAATGAGTTTATTCCCGATGTTATGGGTCTGCCTGGGTTTTTTTGTGTCTTTGTGCACCTTAGGAAGGTAGTAAAATACCGGAATGACTAGTTGTTTTGTGTTAATAAATTCAAATTCACGTTTGTCAAGAATGTCCATATCTTTCCCTTTCTGTAATATAATTTCTAATTCCTTCTGAAACCTCTGTGTTGGATCATTTTTTAGTTTGGAGTAGGTGCTTGTATCGTTAAGGATGCAGTAGGATTCCTCTTTGTTTATAACCACAATCCCCCCCCCCTTTATCTGCAGGTTTTATTACTATTGACAGATCTTGCTCTAATTCCCATAGTGCAGTTTTCTCAGCTTTCGTTAAATTGTCATGAGCCCCGTGTCCTTTTGCGCTTAATTTCTGTATATCTTTTACAACTGCTCTCTCAAACGTATGTACAAAATTGCCTTTTAGGTGGCTGGGATTGAATTTCGATAGTGGTTTTAGATTGGTGTGTTGATATTTATTTGTCTGGTAATTGTTAATCACACATGTGGTCTTGTCCAAAAAATATTATTTAATGGCTAGTTTCCTTGTGAACTGTTTCACATCTAAATATGTTTCAAATTTGTCCATATGGTTTTTTGGGGCAAACTTGAGACCTTTATTTAGTAATGTAGTCAGGGGTTTTTGTTAGTGGTTTACAACTTATATTAAAGATCCCTATTGGTTTGGATTGGTCTGGTTGTTTTCGGGGCCTGTCCTGCTTTTTTCCCCTCCCCTGCATCCTCTCCTGTGTCCTCTAGTTTTCTTTTCTAATTCTAAAAAATGGTCCACCCATTTTGTTACTGTATTTAGGTCTTCTTGTACTGCTGTCAGTAAAGTGTGTGTGGTATGTTATTCTTTACCTCTAGTATTACAAGAACAGTTTCAGAGTCAACCTTTGTTTGTTGTTGTATCTCAGTTTCTAACGTAGTGATTGTACCTTCAAGGTCCCTCCAACCTTGTTTGAAGGATTGTCTTACAATGTGCGAATAGTCCTCATTGTTTTCTCCTATATCTTCTATCGTGTAAATGGAGAAGCTATCGACCTCATCCTCACTATGAGTCGTTAAGTTGAGAATATCTATATCTTGGGCTTGTTCTAATGGCTGACTATGTAGTTTTATCATATACTGTTGATATGTTAACTTTAAATGTTTATAGATAGGAGTCCTGGTGTGATCTGTCTTGTTATCATTTATGGTGATCTGTCCCTTTCTGTTTTGCTTTCTAGCAGGTCTTTTGTTTGTATTTTGTACCTGCCTAGTAATTTTGTGTTTTGATTTGTTTATCCCGAATTTGTCTCTCAATATCTTTAATTTTTTAGTCTCTACAATTTCATCCTCCCTTCTTGTCAGTCTGTTAGTAATTAGTGTCTCTAATGCTTTGTATTCGATGTATGTTTTGTATAGTTCTAATAGTAGGTCTAATTTTACAATCTCTGTGGTGAGATTGTCTACTTCTGCTTTTCTGGTCTCTATTATTAGTGCTATGAATTTATGTTAATAATCTTCCAAAATCCCTTCTCACCTCCCAATAAATTCTTTGTTTCCTTTGTTGTGTGTTGGTGACTTTTTAATTCTTAAACCCTTTGGGATAATACTTTCCTCCTGATACCAATTTAGTATGGACAGGTCCCACCATAGCCTCATCTATTTGGCCAATAATTTTTCTAATTGTAGGAAGGAGTGGCAAAATGTATCGTTTTGCAGGTCTAAATAGTTCTATGTTGTTCGAAGCCCCTTTTGATGTTGCGAACATGTTCACCTATCCTGATTTTAAAACTTCTTGTCGTCCATCCTATATAAAGTAGGTGGCAGGGACACTCAAGGACGTAAATAAAATTTTTACTGTCACAGCTCATTCTCTGTCTAATCCTAAATTTTTGTTGGATCTTTCTGTTCGTGATGCTATCTACCGGGGTGGTACGGTGGTAACCCAGGTTTTTACACTGTAGGCAACAACATTGTATTTGAGGTGAAGAGGAGGAGGAAGAGGTGTATACAAGAACCATTCTCATCATTTTTACATGAGAACACCCACCCATAGCCTTCTTTGAGATTTACAATTTTTAACTACAAATTATGGATGACATGTAGAGACAGTCCTAACACCTTATCAGAATGGTTTTTATAAGAACAGCCTCCCTACAAATCAAAGTCTGGACTATGCACTTTTGAGAACATTAAATTACAACAAGGACAGTGTATTCACTTGTCCATTGAGGATATATACAATTATATAAATGCCCCAGAGCGCACCACAACAAATATGTTCTTTTATATATGTTTACTAATATGATAGTGGGATATCTCTAGATGTGGAGCAGCTAGGGAAATTACAGTTAAAGGTCCAGAGCGCTGTACTACCACCATTTAAATACACCATAGTCTGAGAGTTCCAACATTCATAATTGAGGCAACAGTGCCCCCTACTGTCTATTAATGTTTATATATCATTTCCAAACATTACCTTTATAATTATCTGCTTATGTATGAGTTTTTCTCCTATATAAACTGTCATTTGTCACTATACAATCAGCCTTAACGAGCCTTAACCAGCCTGAACCTATGCTCGATGTACAAGATTCCAGCTTCAAACTGTTGAAGAGGCTCTTGGGAAATGAAACCATTTATGTTCTAAGTAGATGATCTGTCAAGCAAGTTAAGTGTTTATTATACTTAATTTTTTTTATTTTACATTGTAATAAATGTCTTTTAACTGATATTTGTTGTGTGGCTTGATTAACGTCTTTGTATCCAAAGAATCTTATCTCACTCCACCGAGAACAACCATCAAATGGCAGGAAGTCTGATTGCTTATTGCTCAATGAATATGAATGTATCTAGTGTAACTCAGTAGTATATATTATTTTCACAATCTACCCATCTTCAAATGGCTACTTCCAACAGGTTAACACAATATGTCACAAAGTACTTGTCAGCTCAAGCCGAAACCATGAACATGTCAATGAGTTCAGTGTACTCCAATGTCACCACCTTCACTAGATCTCACTAGAAGTGTTAGAATTGGCGATTCCCAGCATGAATGGTTGAAAAAAAAAATGTCCAGTTATACTTTCATGTTAAAATAGGCCAGAATCTCTGATGAATGTTTCCAGTACCTTGTTGAATCCATACCACAAAGAACTTCGGCTTCTAATAGAAATGTATGCCTAAAACATTGGGCAGTTAGTATATACAGAATATTATCTGATGTTGAAATTAGTTCACCATATTGCACTTTTCTTTGTGTTTCTTATAGCTTCTTACTAATCTCCATGTCTCCAACCTAGCCCTAGTATAATCCTAATGATGATGAAAATCTGACTCCCAACCTTTTTCCTATTATAGTTGGTAATACTTACATATAATCCCAGACTCTCTGGCTAGACCTTATCCCTTACAAAATAATCTGCTCCTGATTTTCCCATGTAATTTATTATTGTAGTAATCTGTGCTGAAAAAAAACATTTCATAGCTCAAAATTTGATTTGCGTTTATATTAAATATTTTGGCTAATGTTAACCAAATACACACTATATTAGGAAAATGATATTAGACTAAGGTTGATTTTAATCTGCCGTCAAACCTGCCAAAACAAATGAGGTGATTGTGACAGGCAAAAAAATGAGGTGATTGTGACAGACAATAACCATCTGAAAAAACATTCTGTCTGAACTATCTGGCCAATCAGGAGGAGAGGAATTACAATACACTTATACTGAGGGCAGTCATTGTGTACTGAACAGAGACAGACAACATTGATAATTCTCTTATGGGGAATATACTATTTTATTAATATATTAGGGGGAAAATTAATGTTTAAGAGAGCATATTATTTATTAATTATATCAAAGGGGGCAATATTAATCTTAATGGGTTTTTAAAAATGTCTTTATGACAGGAGCAACATTTATTATTTTATGACTATATATATGGTGCCCAAATCATAAAATAATAAATGTTGTCCCCATCATAGAAAAAATTTTTTTTAAACAAAAATGAACAAATAATAATAAACTATTAAATATTATTGCTCTCAGTTAAATTATAACTCAATTATGAGTTATTTAACAATAATTTATAAATAATTATCAATGTTACAGTGTCTGTCTTCTTATTGAATTCATTATACAGTAAGTGTATTTGATTCCTCACCTTAAGATGGATGTGGCGATTTTACGGCAGTTTTATGGTGGTTTTGGTCAAAACCCTAGATTAAAAGAACCACAAAACTAATGAAAAACAGATGGACAAAGACAGCGGTTTATAAAACCTGACAGCTGTTTATAAAAGCCCAGGGCCGTAACAATTGCTGTGCTAGCAGTGCCGTCGCACAGGGCTCAAGGCCCTGGGGGAAGCACCAATGCTGACCCACTGTACCTGGAAGGGCACCCTGCAGCCTGTGGAGCCTCCCTTAGCAGCTTCACTCTCTAGATGTGACATCATGACATCACGAGTTTAAGGGATGGCGCCGACAAAGGGCACACTGCCGCACTGTTATGGCACTGTAAAACCCCATCAAAGCCACTCATTAGTAAATTCAGTGGTTTGGTGCTTCAATTTGTCAGCGGTTTCAAAACCCAGTAAAACCATCGCTTTGTAAATTTATTACAAAGTTTCTTATGACCACCTGATACTTCACTTGTGGTCCCAAATAAGGTAAAATAGTTATAACAACATTTCTCACTTATTCTGATGTATTAAACATATCACTGGTGAGTACAAATATGTGCATAATCTTGTGTTCAGAAAAAGATCTACAGTATGTGTAATTAACATATTTGTCACTCGCTGAAGTTGCCGTATAAGAAGCAACAATATTAGACTCCGAATTGTCCGAACTGCACTGTAAGCAAAATATTTGGAGATAACAGTAGGTGTTCATATGATTATTCCCAGGATTTAATTCAAGGATTCACAGGGGTATATTTACTAAAGTGTGGGGTTTTAGAAGTGGAGATGTTGCTCATAGCAACCAATCAGATTCTAGCTATTATCTTCTGGAAGGTGCTAGGTAAATGTTAAGTAGAATCTGATGGTTGCTATGGCCAACATTTCCAAATCTAAAAACCCGCACTTTAGTAAATATACCCCATAGTCTCCATTTTGCTAATTAAAAAAAACACACCTGATAAGAAGTAAATATATATTTTATTTTGTGTGTTAAATTATACTTTTATACTTTATTTCAAATAAAATGTAAGTTAAGAAAAAACAATTAATTTTCAATCAGTGAATCAGTGGGAGCCGGATAAAGCTATTTCTTTTTTGCTGAACTTTTTGCACTTTTCCTCTTCTGGGCTGATGGAACCTTTTTGTCCTCTTCTCCTCGGCCAGCGGCTTCTTTAACTGCTTCAACATCCTCCATTTTTTTCTCACTTTCTAACAATTTATTTCTGTAAGCCTCCCGAGCACTGATGATCTGCTCACGGGCATTATCAAGTGATATCTGCAAGGCAATTCAAATATGAATATATATTTACATTTACTATTGACATTGTAATACACATCTGTACAGTAGTATATGATGTAGAGCCTGTTTTAGAATAGAACTTATTTTTACTAAGCTTTTTGTTGCAAACACCCCTATGGAACATTGGGTCTGACTCAGAGACAGGCATAATGTCTCATTCGCACTGTGCATGTGTAGAGATTGTGTACCACAGTGTGTATATTTATGCAGAGTTATTGAAGGTCAGGGGGCTTTTTGGGGAGGTAACGGGGGTGTGGCAACTGAAACACAGAGATTAATTCAATATCTTACTTTCGATGACCATTCTGAGTAACCATAGGGTTGCTCAAAAGTTTGATGATTGACCAATGTGTCTAATGCTTCCACCTGTGTACACAAGCGGTGGACTTGAGACGCTGAAGGTGGGCATTTTAATACAAGTCCTGGCGGGGGTGTCATTTGCATATTTTCGCACAGCCATTGTGTACAAATTTGCAGCAATGGTGGCATTAGCATCTATCTCTGAATCGGGCCCACTGTTGGTATGATTTTGGACTACAATGGGCATACATGTTTTTCCATCACTTTCAGGGACTTATTGATCATAGGGGGCCATCGGACACCCAATGATTAAATATCCAACTTAATTACATAACTGTACATAATTCCTGGAGCAATTCGTTATTGCTCTGGTGCGGCGACAGCTGATTCCTCTTTGCAATCCCAGAACTCCTTCCCATAGGAAGGAAAATGGCGTTGATTCTCGGAAGAAAACTCTGTAAATCTTTCAGTATTCAGAGTTTGTTGAATATTAGATGGCCCTACTGAGCCCTTAATAATGAATGTTCCTGTACATAAAACTTGAAGAATCTAGCGTTTCCGCATATGTAACAGGTCCATTATTGTTGATGAATAGGTTCTCTTAATTAGTTCCAGTATAAAACAGACGGGCAAGAAATCCATTTTTATTCCATTCTGGCTCTCCAAATCGTTGAGGCTAAAGTTAATTACTATGATAATGCTAATTTGTGAGCAATATTTCTACCACGCTGAGCAATCCAGAAAGGAAAGTGTTAAAAAGTTAATTTAATAAGTAGCAATAACAAAAAGCGCTAATGTATGATGATCTATATAATCTGTTAGTAAGCCAGGCTATTTACTGTATGCACAATGGAAAAACGAGTGAAGCCTACACAGCGGCGCCTGAAAAGCCGTGTGTGGTGATTGACATCTTGAGACGCAGAGGCTCTAGGAACTGTTTTACTGGTCCCGGATTTGCTGTGGACGGCTCGTCAGTAGGGTAAGGTAAGGAAAGATCATATAACACTGTTTACTGCAATATGGGAGTGAGTCACCATGTATTCTCAAAGGGGCTATGAATATCATAATTTATTTGCATTTTATGTGTGTCCACTTGTACTGTTTATACATATACCGGTCAGTTTGTATAGATCATCATACATTAGTGCTTTCTCTCTTATTGATACATTTCAACATTTTGTGTTTATGAAAGCTGCTTTCAAAACATTTCTGAAGCACATAATTATATTAATTTAATAGTAGCCCTGAAGGGCTCCAACCACAATTGTAGTATTTGTCCTGGTAAAATTAATTGTTAGCACCATTATCTTCAGGTGGATCAACAAAGAGAACACGTCTATATTGCTTCATTGCGTTCTGAGTGTGCATAAGTAATTAGGAGTCTACATTCGAATCTCCTGTTTCACATATAACAATTATGGCTCCAAAAGCTTTATAATACATACTGTGATAAAATATATACACTAGGAATATTGATACAATATAGAGAGACATGTTATAGTGAGTAACAACTCCAGTGTCGCCGTAAAGGAGAAGGCTAAGGAAAAGTGCATGATAATCCTTATGTAACTGATGGATCCTCAGAGAAACTTAATAGCAATACATCTTCAATGTCTCTGGAGGAAGAGACAACAAAGTCATTGAGAATATGTATATTTTAACTATCTCTTTGAGTGACAGATTATACATGTCTAACAATTAGAATTTAACTTGGATACACGTAAACAGAGGGAATTTTCCAGTACACGTGACGTACTGTGGAAAGATAAGTGTGGAATACTCTAAAGCTGGGTACACATTTAATAATATGTACCCAGCCGACCTATAATGCGGTGGGCCCTGGCGGAAGTCCTGGCATCGGCAAGTGCATACACACTTGCCAATGTAGGGAGCGACATCGCGATGGCGGGGGCCATGCTGTATTTGCCAGCATGGCCCCCGCTGACCATGCAGGTCCGACGGCCGATGTCACTGACAATATGTTACAAACAACCACGGTCCGGCACGTCCTTAAAAAAAGATACTAAGGCCCGTATTCAATTAGATGCGAAAAGTCATTAACCGCGGAAAAGTATCACCGAATTTGGCTTTTCGCGTGGTCGGAACTTATCTCCGTATTCAATTCCAATCGGGTTTCGCGTACGCGTAAAGTCAATACAATGTAATAGGCGAAAAAGATTCGCCTCTGAATAGCAGGAGAAAAGAAGTGCAACATTTTTATTTTGGGGTGCAAAGGTGGAGAACCCTCAAAACCCAGAACCCTTGGGACAGTCCCCCAAAAGACAACTGTGTTAAAAAATCCCAGGAAAAAAATTAAGAACACCCCAAAAAAGTACTTTCATTTTGGGGACGAAAAAGCACAAAGTGGGGGGACCAGTGACGTAACTAGGGTATTTGGAGCCCCAGGTAAATTTTAAAATGGAGCCCCCCCCACTATGCGCACGCGCCACTAAAAATGGGGGTGGTCACAAGGGGCGTGGCCAATATGACACACACACCTTTCTTGTCACTGGGAACATTTCTTTCCATTTGCACCTTAATGCAGTGCCCCTTATACAGTCCCCCCTATGCAGTGCCCCTAGTAGTGGTCCCCCTTATGCAGGGCCCCAGTAGTACCCCTTATATAGTACCCCCAGTATACAATGCCCCCAGTAGTGGTCCCTCTTATGCAGGCCCCTAGTAGTGCCCCTTATACAGTACCCCCAGTAGTGGTCCCCCTTATGCAGCCCCCGATTAGTTCCCCTTATACAGGCCCCCAGTAGTGGTCCCCCATATGCAGTGCCCCTGTAGTGGTTCCCCTTATGCAGCCCCCCATTAGTTCCCCTTATACAGTGCCACCAGTAGTGATCCCCTATATGCAGTGCCCCTTATTCAGTGCACCCAGGAGTGATCCCCCTTATGCAGGCCCCAGTAGTGCCACTTTTACAGTGCCCCCAGTAGTGATCCCCCATATGTAGTCCCCATTATGCAGCCTGCCATTACTTACCCTTATACAGTGCACCCAGTAGTGATCCCCCATATGCAGGCCCTCAGTAGTGCTCCCCCATATGCAGTGCCCTTTATACAGTGCCCCAGGAGAGATCCCCCCCTTATGCAGGCCCCCAGTAGTTGTCCCCCCTATGCAGTGCCCCCTGTAGTGGTTCTCCCTTTTCAGTGCCCCCTTTAGTGGTCCGCCCCTGTGCAGTGCCCCCAGTAGTAAGCCCCTTATATAGTGCCTCAGTAGGAGTCCTGCTTGATACAGTGACCCCAGTAGTAGTCCCCCCAGTAGTGGTCCCCCCAGTAGTAGTCCCCAATAGTGGTCCCCCCTATACAGTGCCCTTTATATAGGGCCCCCAGTAGGAGTCCCCCTTGATGCAGAGCCCCCTGTTGTAGTCCCCAGTAGTGGTCCCCCAGGATGCAGTTCCCCCAGTAGTGGTCCCTCCCAGTAGAAGTCCCCCCCGAAGCAGTGCCCCCAGTAGTAGTCCCCTCCTTAGTAATAGCCCCCCTGAAGCAGTGCCCCCAGTAGTAGTCCCCTCCTTAGTAATAGTCCTCCCCGATGCAGTGCCCCCAGTATAAGTGCCCCCCCCCCGACAAATACACACTGAAATTAAGCAATAAATAAAAGAAAAATACTTACCTGAATCCACGCTCCGGCTCCCGCCGCCGTCCTCCCAGGCTGGCGCCCTCTGCATTATGGGAGAGACGTCATGACGTCTCTCCCATTACCCACTGCAGGAGCCGTAAGGGAGCCGACTCTTGCAGTGGGCGCTGCAGCAGTCAGTGAGAGTCTATCTGACTCTCATTGGCTGCTATTTAACACACACATCGCCGCCGGCACTGGCGGAGATGTGTGTGCAGCAGCAGCAGCCAATGAGAGTCTGTCTGACTCTCATTGGCTGCTGATTAACACACACATCACCGCCAGCGCTGACGGTGATGTGTGTGTTATGCACACCATGAGCCCGCCTGCCACCCTGGCTAACTAGGATGGGCCGGTACCATGGCCGGCGGCGTCCCCCCTCACCGCACGTGTTCCACTCGCCCTGCCATAATTACACCACTGGAGGGGACAACTTCAAAAACTAGTGAAATAAGGTTCTGGGGGTGCCCTAAGAAGGGGTCAAAAGTTTTTGGGATTGCAGGTGCTTGTATGCTGAAGGAAATTTGCTTTTAGTAAAACTTCACTTTAGAGACATTAAAATATACTAGCACCCATTTTCAAGTACCCCAAATTTGACAGGACTGCTTATTTTCTCCCAAAAATACAGCAAAATGCAATTTTTCATCACTTGTGCAAAGACGCTAATTAGAAGCTATTGAAACAACTTAAGTACCCCAAACTACATTGATCCCCAATGTTACTGTATCTTTTTTGGGGGGTTAAGGTTGATTTCCCCTATTCTGACACTACTTTCCGCCTGTTCTGACTTCGCGGCTTGCCTTTTTAGCGTGGTTTGGAATACAGCAAATAGCAGGGACGAGCACAATAAGTTTCCGCATCCAAAACATGCGATGTAGGCGAAAAGTCCGGGTACTATAGGTACCAGCAGGCCCTTAGTGCCCCGCCTGCTGGTACTTGTGGTTCTCCAAGAGCCAGTATGCAGGGGATGCCTGCTGGGACCTGTAGTACTACGGCAAAAGAGAATATTTATATATTCATATGCACCACATAACAAAAATCAACCCAGCACCCACTGCACGGGGGTGCTGGGGATAGCTCCGGGCTATCAGCCTGGGGTGCCCTGGAGAGGGGGACCCCTTTATTGGGGGGGTCCCCAACTCCCCAGGGATCCCCAGCCTGGGCTGACTAGCAGTCAGGGGTGATGCTTCCGCTGGGGGGCCCGGTGAAAGGGCTCCCCTAGCTGTGGCATTACCCCCCACTAGAAAGGGTCCAGTGCTCGTTCTGGGAAATACAGGGGGGGCCCTAAGCATTTTTCCCCCCTGTATTTCCAGAACCAGGACCGGCTCTGAGGCCAGTGCTGGTTGCGCTGAATACGGGGGACCCCTACGTCATTTGTCCCCCGTATTTTGGCAATCAGGACTGGTTCTGAAAAGCCTGGTGCTGGTTGTGCTTCATACGGGGGGACCCTACATTGTTTGTCCCCTGTATTTACCACAACCAGTACTGGGGCTCCATAGCCAGGGGCTGGTTGGTTTTGTGGGTGGTGGGACCAGGCCATTTTTTTACAGTTTTTTTTTTTAAACACAGGCAGCCAGTACTGGTAGTGCTTAAATGCAGAGGACAAATGACATAGGGGTCCCCCATATGTAAGCACAACCAGCACCGGGCTAGTCAGAACCAGCTCTGGTTGCCAAAATACGTGGGAAAAATTAAGTAGGGGTCCTCCGTAAGTTGCGCAACCAGCACTGGGCTCTGATCCGGTCCTGGTTCTGAAAATACAGTGGAAATAAATGAGTAGGGTCCCCCTGTATTATCTAGAACCAGGACCGGACTATTTCGAACAGGGGGCTGATGCCACAGCCAGGGGAGCCCTTTCACCGGGACCCCCAGCCGCAGCATCAACCCTGACTGCTAGTCAATCCAGGCCGGGGATCCCTGAGGAGCTGGGGACCCCCACAATAAAGGGGTCCCCCTCATCAGGGCACCCCAGGTCTATGCTGATAGCCCGGGTATCCCCAGCACCCCTGGGTGGTGGGTGCCAGGTTGATTGCGTGATGTGGTGCATTTTAAATAATATGTTCTTTTGCAGGTGAACTATAGGTCCCAGCATGCCTCCCTGCATGCTGGTACTTGGAAAACCACAAGTACCAGCATGCTGGGAATTAGGGCCCACTACCACCTGTAGTCCACCTGTAAAAAAATATTAAAATAACACAACACAACACACTTTAATATTGTAATATTTTATTTTACAGGTCTGCACCTGGGGGACGGCGGCATTTAAGCTCTTTTACGTGGCCGCCACCATCCCAGGGCTTAGGCATCTTCGCCTGGCACACGCCAACCCACCAGGGCTTAGGCGTCTTCGCCTGGTGGGCGCCAACCGGCCAGGGCTTCGGCGTTTTTGCCTGGCGGATGCCAACCCACCTGTCTTCGGCGTATTCGCCTGGTGGGCACCAGACCTCCAGGGCTTTGGTGTCTTCACCTAGTGGGTGACAGCCAGTGTCAGCTCTTTTACTTGGCTGCCGCCCACCAGGACTTCTGGATCTGCGCCTGGCAGACGCCAACCCACCAGGGCCTCGGCGTCTTCGCATGGCGGGCACCAATCCGCCAGGGCTTCGACGTCTTTGCCTGGCGGGTGCTAGGGCTTCGACATCTTCACATAGTGGACGGCAGACTGTGGGCCTGATTCAGACCTGGTCGCAAGCGATGAGAACTCGCAACCGGGTCGATGGTGGCCCAGAGCGCATGCGCACGTGTGCATGCGCGAGACCCGGATAGTGACGGGCAATCCGTCGCTCCGGGTCTCGTACCAAAGGGGGCATGCTGTCGATGTTGAGTGACAGCATGCCCCCTTTGGTGGGCGGGCCGGGGGGTGGCTGCCCAGACGGAGGCGTTCCCATGAAAATGCCTCCGTTTGGGGGCGGCCCCACTGACATCACGAGTGATGTCAGTGGGAGAGATTTCGGCTCTGTTAGAGCCTAAATCTCTCTGGGGCTTGCGCCAATGAGACCCTACCACAAGGGTCTCGTCGCAAGCCCTATGGTCGTGATGGTCTTGACCATCGCGACCATCTTCCTGGCCGCTCACTATAGCTGTGGGTGGTCACAATAGCCCATGGGTGGTAAATAGCCCGGACCTGATTCAGAGCGAGCACTCTGTCAGAGCGTCCGGCTCTGAATCAGGGCCTGTGTCAGCTCTTTCTCGTGGTTGCCTCCCACTACGACTTCTGGTGTCTTCGGCCGGCGGGCGCCAACCTGCCAGGGCTTCAGCGTCTTCACCTGGAGAGCGCCAACCCGCCAGGGCTTCGACATCTTCACCTATTGGGCGGCAGACTGTGTCAGCTCTTTTTCGTGGCTGCCTCCCACTAGGACTTCCAGTGTCTTCGCCTGGTGGGTGCCAACCCCCCAGGGCTTCGGAGTTTTTCGCCTAGTGGGCGACAGCCTGTTACCTCTTTTCGTGGCTGCCTCCCACTAGGACTTCCGGCATCTTCGCCTGGTGGGCGCCAACCCGCCAGGGCTTTGGTGTCTTCGCCTGGTGGGCGGCAGCCTGTGTTAGCTCTTTTTCGTGGCTGCCTCCCACTAGGACTTCTGGTGTCTTCGTCAGGTGGGCGCCAACCTGCCAGGGCTTCGGCATCTTTGCCTAGTGGGCGGCAGCCTGTGTTAGCTCTTTTACGTGGCTGCCGCCCACTAGGACTTTGGTGTCTTCGCCTGGCGGGCACGAGGGCTTCGACGTCTTCACCTAGTGGGTGGCAGCCTGTGTCAGCTCTTTTTCGTGGCTGCCTCCCACTAGGACTTCCAGCATCTTCGCCTGGTGGTCGCCAACCCGCCAGGGATTCAGTGTCTGCACCTAGTGGGCGGCAGCCTGTGTTAGCTCTTTTTCATGGCTGCCTCCCACTAGGACTTCCAGCATATTCGCCTGGCAGATGCCAACCCGCCAGGGCTTCGGTGTCCTAGCCTAGTGGGCGCCAACCCGCCAGGGCTTCAACGTCTTCACCTAGTGGGTGGCAGCCTGTGTCAGCTCTTTTTCATGGCTGCCTCCCACTAGGACTTCCGGCGTCTTTGCCAGGCGGACGCCAACCGCCAGGGCTTTGGCATCTTCGTCTAGTGGGCGGCAGCCTGTGTTAGCTCTTTTATGTGGCCGCCACCTACTAGGGCTTCTGGTGTTTTCACTGGTGGGTGCCAAGCCACCAGGGCTTCGGCGTCTTCACCTGGGGAGTGGCTTCCACCTCCCCAGGGCTTCTGTGGTCTTCTTCAGGTGCTGACGCCTACAATGACATCGCGAGTCGTTATTGGCTCACAGGGGCCATCCTTGAAAATCAAAGATGGCCACCGTGAGCCAAGCTTGGCTTGCGATGTCATCGGTGGAGGCACCCGGCAGCTGCGGGACTGGCGCCTGTTCGGGTGTCGGCAGCGGGCCTGGATCCGAGAGGATCCAGTCCCCGCCAGCCATTCTGCCGAGTACCATTTTTGAAAGTCAGAGATGGCCGCTGTGAGCAGTGATTGGCTCATGGCAGCCATCTTTGAATTTCAAAAATGGCACTGAGGCGCAATTTTTGAAATAGGCACCACTGCCATACTCGGCAGAATGGCTGGCGGGGACTGGATCCAACGCCCGTTCCATCCCCTCCGCTGCCGCTGGGTCCCGCTGTCACCCGTGCAACCACCGCCACTGGTGTACCCACCGCCACCTCCGTGTCCCTGCCGCTGCTATCGCCTGCAAACGACGGCCATATTTGTGCACCCGAGTGAAGCCACAGTGAGAACACCTGCTGACTACAGCAGAAAAGTGGTCCTAACTGAGAATGTCAGAAAAAAGTGACAGTTGGAGCTTTAGATTTCTCCCAAATCCTCATTTTTTATGCTTTTGCCCTGAAATTTGGCATGCAGCCAGTGACAGTTCTACCCTGCCATGCCAAATTTCAGATCCGTACCTCTAATAGCCTTTGAGGTGTAACCCCTTGAACACCCTGCCCCCCCTTTGGAATTTTCTATGGAGAAATACCTTTTTTTAGATGCAGCCTTAATATAAGGGCACGACTGTGCCCTTATAATATATTAGTCATTCCATGAAATAAAGGTCACAATACATGAAAATGTAATTTCACTTAACCGCTAACATTTTGGAATATTTATGCTGCTAAAATATCATAGTATATTAATGTAACTTTCACAGTGACTTCAGATGATGTAGTTAACGTTGGCGACTGGTTCTATGTTGAATATGATGGAAAGAGTTACCCAGGTGAGATCAGAGATGATGTATACTTAGTGCCTGATTCAGACCCGGTTGCTAGGTGCATATTCTCGCACCCAGCATATGCAAATCCGGCTAGGTAAATGACACGGCAGGCGAACGCACGGCAAGACATAAGCACGCCCAATATGTCTTGGCGTGCGATCGCTCAGTGTATGTAGACGCCCACCAGCCTGTCTTAAGATGCCCACTTGGTTGCATACACTTCCTGAAGATGATGTGCCCATCGTTACATCGGGTACCATCGGAAGCGAACGCAGCGCTTGAGGTTGCCTATACCCTGCCGCAAGCACTGCGAGCATTTCAGTGTGAAATACAACCAGGTGACGTGTACTAGGACGCTGCCTGTTAATTATGCATGCCTCTGAAACAGCGTTGAGATGCTCAGGCACGCCTGCGTTCGCATGTCCACTCGCCAGTTCCTAGCAGCCAGCCCCTGTCACCACCCACAAACCGCTTCTCCTGTCACTCACTCTGCTGGACGGTCTATGCACAGCAAGTGATTGCTTCTGGATCTCTAGCACTGGTTCGCGCACGCGCACTGCGGTGCATACGCAGAATGCAAACATCAGCCAGCTACGAGCGAACGCATCTTAGCGACCGGGTCTTAATCAGGTCCTTAGTGAGAACCATGGAGCAAGCAGGCAGCAACTAGAAATGGCTATCATCACCAGATGAATTATTTTATACATCTTCACAGTTAATCAGGAAGTCATGAGTCACATGTCAAAATTGATTTTAAGTAAAGTTTTATTAACATTCAGTTTTTTGTTTGTGTGTCAATCATAAGTTTATGGTCTTATAAGCGTATAATATAACAATCATATTGTAAAAATAAATAGGAGAGCAGGTTTAAATAAATATATAAGTCCCCTCAGTTCCTATGTTCATTCAGTTGTAACATGAGTCACATGTGTATAAACAATACAATTTAACTACTGAGAGTGTATATTTGTTTCTGCCTCTAAGCAATAATTATGACTACCCACCCCATATATTATTGTCATATTGTTGAAATATGTTGAATTCCAGCTTCATCTTTGTGTGTGATGCATATAATCTGCATGTCTGTCATATGAATTTATTTATAATAAATATATATATATATATATATATATATATATAATGTATATATTTTGTGGCAGTATCACCAGAGGTGGCACTGGTGAGCAGCAGATTCTGTGTTTTGACAGGGGAGATCCACCCATATAGACTAGAAAAGCATTATGGGAAGTTGCCTAATAGCTGCCTTGTGGATAGATATCAGGTGTGGGCTGATGAGAAGGCAGACCAGTCAGGCGAAACAGTCTATGTGGGATTGAGAGCCCAGTGAAGCTGAGCGAGCCATTGGGGGGCCAGGAGGCCTGTGTCTGGACCTAGCAGGAGGCAAGGAGGGACCACAAACTCTCAGACTGTGTGACAGGAAGGCAGTGAAGCTGCAGGCTAAGGAAGCCAGGGCCTATATCTGTATGATACAGGGAAGGCCACCAGGACTGACTGTATTTGTGTAGCTGTGGCAGCCAAGCCAACCCAGGCTGGAGCCGGCGATAGACCTGCAAGAAGCAGGCAGAGACTTTGTTGGCAGACTAGCTGCACCACATTAGAGAGGGCTCAAGAAGTGAAATAGCCGCCCTAAACAGTGCCTAGGTTGTCTATTATTTTCTGTTCCTTTATGTTGTACCTGTTTTTCCCTGCAGGAAGTAAAGCACCATCTCCATTATTTTGCTTGAAAGCTGTGTGTGGACCCTCACCTAAACACTGCACCAATCCACCCCCTGCCGAGCTAATTACCCCAAAGATATCATTTTATATATATATATATATATATATATATATATAATGCTTTTGTAAGTCCTCACAATACCACAGTAGAAGAAATATCTCCAGTGTCACGCAATAATATAACCTTACTATTTAGAGCTAAAAGTAATTTAAAAGTAATTCTCTGTTAACATAATGTGGAATGTCAATATTGCCCAGGTGTAACAGGGAATCCCAATAGATTTATTGGTGAAGTAGCTCAATATTTCACTCATATTGATGTCATAATATGCTTAACAGACTCAATTACTGACAAAAACATATAAAGTTACATGAATATCCTTCCCTAAGGCAAACTTATTAACATCTACATACAGTATATCATGATGGCTCTTTTTGTACTGTATGTCATTGAATTACAGTTAAAATATTAAAAGAAGGCATACAGTACATTGACACACAGTTGGCAACAATTTTATGCATCACTGTCTCTTTTTTGGACGTACTATTTTATTTTTAACCTATATTTCGCTGCTTTTTCTTAAAATAAAACATTCAATCATTTTATTATTCTAAGGAATATAATAAAAGTTATATTTTAATTGTATATCAGTGCACTAATTACAGACTCTTTTCTCTGTATGTATTGCTCCCAATATCTGGCCACTTACCATCTCAGAACCAAATTATGATGTGGATGGGACTACAGCCCCAGGCCTCCACACAAAATGTGCCCATCAACCTGGCTACCTGTCTGCTCGCTGCTGCATCTTGCCCAGGACTTTTTTTGCTTTGAAAAGGTCCACTGGGGTAACCTTTCCTTTGGATGGACTAAGAGGAACCAATTGTGCAGCAAATTGTTTATACATGGCACCATATACTCATAGTGCTTAACTGAGCAGCAACACAAGACTTCACTGCATTTATTACTGCTTATAAGTGAATACAACCTGGATCAAAGTGCACCTTATCTGGCAGGTAAACATTATGGGTCCGATTCAGGGGTGAACGCATTGTAGATGTCGCACACAAACGGCTGATTTAAGTCTGCGCGTGCATCTGGGCACAGAGACGCAACACAAAATTGGATGCTCGGTCAGTGAATTTTAATGGGGATTCCTAGGAGTGAACAAGGGGGTGGCGAAGCTGATGCGGGCGTGTCAATGAAAGTGGCTGCTTCCAAAGATGCTCAGCCACTCACATAGGAGGCAATACTCGGATGGAGAAACTGCATCTGCCATAGGGCTGGTCCACGTTTCCATGGTGCGACTGATGGTATGACGATGGTGCATGTAAATATGCACAGTGACAGAAAGATGCTGCAAGTGGGCGTCTCAGTCGATTGACACATAATTAGCATAAAGACGCACACGTGACTGCAGCAAAAGAAAGAGCCGCAGCCACATCTTCGTCCACCTCTAAATCTGGCCCTATATCATCTACTGTATGTGGGACTTGCAAATATTTCATTGTGAACTGCACTGAGCAATGCTTAGCATCACCCAAGCAGAGCCGGCCCTAGGCATAGGCATTATAAGTAAATGCCTAGGGGCGACTCAGTATGCTAGGGGCATTCTAGGCAGGGCCGGATTGATGGCCACATAGGCCTGGAGCTGAAAATGACCAAAGGGCCTATTATGAGAAGCAGAGGAGGCGTGACCAGTGCTGTGTGAGCGTGGCCAGTGAGGGTGTGTACATTCCTATACTCTCTGCTCCAATGTCTCCCTAAATATGTAAAAGGAAAAAAATCCTTCATTTTGTGAGGTGAATAGAAATACAATTTTACTACTTATGATTTATGGCTGACTGTGTGGAGAGCAGATGGCCAGTCAACATCATGTTGTCATGACAATGGGCCTATTTTTATGTGGAGGCCTGGAGCTGTAGCTCCATCCGCCCCATTGTTAATCTGGCCCTGATTCCAGGGCTGAGCTCTGCCTGTCTGTCCTCAGTCCTCCCCCTGCCGCCACCGCCTGCCGCTAGCTGTTGCCCGCTGCTCCCAGTCCCACCTACCCCAGAGCTTGCGGCGTAGCTACCCACTCTCTCCCCCATGACGCTGCCGCGAATGGAGCTCTTCAATCGGGCAGCGCAGCGGATGGCCAGGCCGGTCATGTGACCAGGATCCGCATCCGCCCGGCCCTTAGTCAGATTGAGCTTCGGCCTAGAAGCTCATTCTGACAGTCTACAGGAGGAGCCAAGATGGCCACGGGAGGGCATGCTGCGCATGCCCTGCCACACCTCCCATGGGCCTTTGCTCTCCGCCTCCATCTTAAGTCCCACTCCCAGCCAGAGCCAGCCATTCTGAATAACGCAGGCTGCTGCCCAGTGCCCGCAGGTAAGAGTTTAAAACAATTAACAATAAAGCACAGCCAGCCACTAGCCACAGCATCAATAAATTTAGCTGGGGGCAAAGAGTGTTTTTTTTGTCAGTGCCGTGTCTGACAGTGTAATCTGTATGTATATATATATATATATATATATATATATATAATATATTTATACACATAGATATCTATATATATATATATGTATGTGTTTGTGTACATATATATATATATATATATATATATATATAGTGCACCAGATACTTTCAGTAACACACTCCGCTATAGCATGGCTAATGACAATTTTTCAGAGCCGACGCGCAACAATATGTTTGAGAACATATCACTGATACACAGTGGCCGACGGGCGCCCGATATATTGGTCGATCAATTGATGTGTTATTTTTGGCATCCGCGTATAAACAATAAGTTGGTGGTGGGATTATATGCTAGGGGCACCAGTCAAAATTTTGCCTAGGGCACCAAATTGGCTAGGGCCGGCTCTGCACCCAAGATTACCTATTATTATATTATTATTAGCTCCTTTTTGCTGCCAGACATGTTTTGCAGTATTCTAATATATACAGGTCATTACCAGTTTGGAGTCTATTAGATATTTATGTTACACCTTATTCTAACTTATATTTTCATTATTTTATATGTTTATGCATTTTCATATTATACATAAATATTATATAAGCAATAACAGATATCTGCCTGCTTTCGTTGAATGTCCATGAGACTCTCGAATATCAGGGAGTTCTACTGGACTCCTAGAACTGCAGTGCACACTCCTGGATCCATATTAAAGATGCCTTGATTCGTGGAACTGCACAGAGAGGCCACTGCACTTGTTATTGTGAGAGATAGCTCTGCGCGCTGCCTCTGCTTTTATAGCCTCCGGGCACCAGGACCCAGAGACACAACCTCCGACCTGCTAAATTGGAAACTGTGCATGCGCAGTTCCCTATGTGCCTTTCTCCTCATGTCCTTCAGAGTATAGGATATGTCCCTGAGAGCTCCCCTTTAACGGAGGCTACACAGAGACCCCGAACTCCACGGTGTCACCACCACCATACTTTACAAACATCCTGCTGCCACCACTGCATATAGAAGTGCTCACAGTGTGTGCATGCAGGCGCACCATAAGCACCAAAATTACCCTGCATGCAACTGCTTGCAACTGGATATCCTTGCATCCTGTCCCTGCTGCATACTGTTTGTTCCTGTGTTATCTTGCACGTGTTACTACAGGTTAATAAACCATTCCCTGGATAAGTTTATCTGCTGTGTGGACTGACCTCCATCGCACACCGCTGCCACCTACCACCATAGTTAGGATTTGCCAAAACTTGTCATTTGGACTTCACACCCAGTATCTGTCTTTTCCCAACCCACATTTAATGGCACCAGAGTGGAGAGGGGATTTAGCCACCCTCCCCTCTGAGAATGCTGGAATGACAGACTACTTGAAGAGTAGGGAGGACACCATTGTAAATGATGCCTGAAGAGGAGGGAGGACACCATTGTAAATGATGCCTGAAGAGGAGGGAGGACACCATTGTAAATGATGCCTGAAGAGGAGGGAGGACACCATTGTAAATGATGCCTGAAGAGTAGGGAGGACACCATTGTAAATGAAAGTATTGACACCAGGAGTGAAAAATCCATGTAGACACATATGTAAGTTTTGTGAATCAAGTTGTATTGGTTAAAGAGGTAGGGGGCTAGAATAACCCCTGCCAAAGGTATACAATCGGGAAGCCGGCTGCCTTAATACCGGCAGCCGGCTTCCCGACTGTCATATCCCGGCGAGGGTGAAATGCCGGGCGTCTAGATGTAGACGCCTGACATTTTGCCGACGTCGGGAGACAGGCGCCTGGCATCCCGATCGAAGGGATGCCGGGCGCCGCGAGCGGACAGCCGCGGGGGGAGGGTTAGGGCACCCGGGGGGGACTTAGGGTTAGGCACCCCCCTCGGGGGACTTAGGTTTAGGCAGCGGGGAAGGGGGGGTTAGGGTTAGGCACTTAGAGGGGGGATTAGGGTTAGGCACTTGGGGGGGAGGTTAGGGTTAGGCACCCCTAAGGAGGGTTAGGGTTCGGTTAGTATATACTTACCTTAGGGACGATCGGGATTTCCAGCGCTGTCGGGCTTCCGCTGCCGGGAACTCTGCTGTGGTCGGCCAGGCGCTGCCGGGAATCGAACAACCTGCCAACCTATGTGTAAACCTTAAGCAGTTGAGCCCCACTGTGTATTTCTTGTATAGTATTCCTTCTGGGTGAAACATAGTGAGGTGTAGTTGTCCTTTTAAGGGCCACATATCAGCAATAAACTCCTACAATTCCTACAAGATCCTGCACAGCGACTATTATGTTTATAAACAGATAAGAGCTAAGATTCTAATGCACCCCTTGACTGTCCTGGGTTGAACCCGGCTTGAAAGCCTATTGCAATTCTGGTCCTATACAGTGAGGCACAGCTACCACCAAAGAGATATTGCAGCAGGTATACACAAAGCGCAGAAGAAAGAAGTTCAAAGCAGTGTCGGACTGGGGCATGATGGACCCACCAGGGAAATGCAGTAGCAGGGGCCCGCTGAGGGGGCATGGCCAGCCACTGAGTGGGTGTGGTCATCCAACAAATAATACAGAATATTACGCAGTCTCAGATACGCAGACACAGCACAGTGTAAGATGCACCTGTGTCTGTGTACCACTGATCCACTGCACCACACAATATACAAAAGTGAAAATAAACACTCAGGGCCTGATTCAGAGCCGGATGCTATATGCGGACGGTCATTCCAAAAAAGGGGCCGGCTATTTAAATTGAGCGCTCACTCTTTGCGGTTTGTTGACGCCTCTATGTCTGTCTGAGCGAGCGAGCGAACGAAAAATGTGCTCGCAATTTTGTAAAGACGCCCCTTTGCCGTTCGCATCACACGTCATCTCCGATATTTATAAGATTAATCGGGTACATCGAAAGGCATCTGAACTGCTCGCAGTGCTTGTGGTAGCTTTTTCTTACCGCTATCACTGCGAGCAGTTCAGGCTAAAAGACAACCAAGTGACGTGGTCGATGACGCTCCTTTACTAATTATGCACTCCCATTAAACGCCCTTTTCACTGTTTGGCACGCCTGCGTTCGGATCTCCACTCCCCCGTTTTCAAGCACCTTCCCGTTACCACCCACAAACGGTACATTCTGTCAATCAAATTAGCAGCCCCTTGCTGTTTTGCGAGCGCACGATTTCAGACCGCAATAACTGGCTTGTGCATGCGCATAACGACCCATATGCATGCGCAGTTGTGCGAACATCGCTCAAAGCGAACGAGCGGCCGCTTACGAGCGGCTCTGAATCAGGCCCTCAGTCCAAACACTAGTTTAACTTATGCTTGCTTATGCTGGGTACACACCTTCCGGCCGATCCGCCGACTTATCTAACTTACTAATCGCCCGCCCGATGTGTCTTGCCTGACATCACACTTGGGTGGTCATTTAATTGTGTCCACTCAGTTGAAATATCAGGCACCGGTCATCCCTGCAGCAAGTGTAAGGGCAATTGGCAAACCACCTGCACAGCCACAAGTGCCAATATATCTGCGGATATATATCGGGCATCGGCCGCGATACGTTGTTCAGACGTATCGTCTTCACACACATGCCAATGCATTGCAGATACTGTATATTGTCGGTTTGATTGAACGGGCGATATATATCTGCCAGTGTGCACCCAGGTTTAAGGTGTGTGCGTATCCACTACATAATAAAAATGAGCGATTGAACGATTACGACATCATAATTGTTCAATTGCTCATTAATTGTGCAGTAAAATGTCGAAAAGGACCAGCAATGTGCGCTCCTGCTGGTAGTTTTCGACATCTGTCATCGCCTGAACATGCAGGCCAACCTGCCGATATTGACAGTTTGTGCATGTTCGGGGATGAGGTAGGGTGCCTGCACTGAATGACATATCGCTGAGTGTGGGCACATTATAAACTGCACAGGATGATGAACGATTGCATGATTACAATGTTGTACTCGTACAGTCGTTCCACTCTCATGTAGTGGATATGCACCTTTAGTCAAACTGGTGAAAATACATCACCACCATGACACTAGTAAGAGGCTATGGGGTGTGGGTTTCATCTATGTGGAGTTTGTATGTTTATACTGTATAAATAATATAACATAAATAAAAAAACAATTCTAGTATTATACCATTACAACATACAACTGGGATACAGCAGATTAATGCTAAAATCTGTAACTAAGCATTTTACTGGCCTAGGTGAAAGATCACTCCATTGCCCCCGCACTTCTTAGTTTCAACTCTATTAGTATATAGTGCAATACTGTAGGTTACCTCTTACTTAGGGGTATATTTATTAGCACGTGATAATTCTAAGATATTAAGGTTCGCCTGAATGTAACTAAAATTACATCTAGGCATAGGGGTTCCTATAGGAGCTTGTCTCTGCATGGTGTTCCATTAAGGTGACAGCACCTGCTACAATTGTTCGCTGTTCTGGGATGTCTAGAATGTCTTTATTGGTAAATGGGACATACGTCGAGGAACAGGGAGCACAAACTGTCAGTGTCAGTTCATCTGTAAAAGGACACAGTGGTAAGTACTGCTGCCTGTAATACACTACATTCCCCAATACACATACCACTGATTGGATACATCACGCACCCACTGAAATACCTCTCACACATCTAACAGTGCAGTATATATTACATCTTACCCACTACTACTCACAGGCACTATTCATCACCCACCGAAATAGCCTTCACACACCACTACTCCTCACACTATACCTCCCTCATTATACTTACCCTTAATCAAATACATTGCCCATATTATGCAATCCCCTAACACAGCAGTTCTCAAACTGTGGGTCGTGACCCCAAAGTGGGTCGCGGCCATCTCAGCTTGGGGTCGCGACTCACATGGGGTGAGGTTGATGACCCCTCTGAGGAGACTGAAACCAGTTGAACTGCCTGTTATTTCAGACTCCTCAGATCACTGGCTAAGAGATCCGAGGAGTCATCAGGCAGCCCCGTCCCACCCCAGTGCTCAGCTTCTCTTGTCCTCCTGCCCAGCAGCAAAAACTGACACACAGGCAGCAAGCCTCAGCAGCAGACAGACTCAGAGTAGCCAGCTACCATACTCTGTCTGCAGTCTGTGCAGATGTTGTTAAGTAAGTGCAGCCTGGGGTACCACTGAAGCCAGGGTTGGAGGACACAGAATGTGTGTTGATTGCTGTTTAGGGAGAAGAAACTTGAGCAGGTGGAGGAATGAGGGGAGTGCTGAGCACAGACACTATGGGGGAACAGGGGAGCACACAGTGTGGGAACTGGAGGGGGTGAACAGAAAAAAAACAAATTTATTAAAAGCCCATTGCCTCCCCCGGTCATCCACTGCCTCCTCCTTGAAACGCACTGCACCCTCTGTCTTTCTCATCTACTACCTCCCCCTGTCACCCACTGGTTCTCCCTGTTACCCACTGTGTCCTATGTTACCCTTAGCCTCTCACTACCTCCCCAGTCACTCACTGTCTTCCCTGCCACCCTTTGCTGCTCCTTGCCACCCACTGCCGCCTCCTGTCACCCTCTGCCTCCCCGTCATCCACTGCTTCTCCCTATTACTCACTGCCTCCTATGTCACCTATTGCCTCCCCAGTCACTCTCTGCCTTTCCATGCCATGATCTGCCTCCCCCTTATAACCCTGTCTCTCCCTGTCATCCAGTCACCCCCTGCCACCCTTTGTCTCTCCCTGTCACCCTCTGCCTCCCTATGTGAGCCACTCATTCTCCGTTACCCACTGCCTCCTATGTCACCCTTTGCCTCCCCAGTCACCCACTGTCTTTACTGAAACCCTATGCTACTCCTTGCCACCTACTGCTTCTCTCTTTCACCCACTTCCCCCCGTCACCCACTGCTTCTTGCTGCCACCCACTGCCTCTCCGTCACCCGACACCCTCTGCCTACCCCCTGTCACCCACTGCTTCTCCCTATTACTCACTGCCTCCTATGTCACCTACTGCCTCCCCAGTCACCCTCTGCCTTCTCATGCCACCCTCTGCCACCATCACCAACTGTTTCTCCCTGTCACCCACAGCTTCTTCCTGTTATCCGCTGCCTCCTACGTCACGCTTTGCCTCCCCTGTCACCCACTGTCTCCCCAGTCATTCTCTGCCTTGCAGGGACAGGGGCTTCGAAAGGAGCTCGTCCCTGCAATGTCTAAATGAAATGATCGCATTAGCGCAGTGGCGTAAGTTTATACCAGATGCCAGTAGGCAAGTTATTATTTTTGTGCCCCCCTAAAACAAAAGGGAAAATAAATGTGGTGCATATCTATCTATCTATCTATCTATCTATCTATCTATCTATCTATCTATCTATCACTTATGCACAAAAACACTAATATAGTGGGGTGGGGCCTTAAGTGGGGTGACTATATTGTGGGCAATAGATGACGCACCTCCATTGTCTCCCATAGTTCTGCCCCTGCATTAGCAGATACCTCACTTCAGTTTCCATAGTGCTACTGTGCATGAGCGGTCTGCTGACCACGCATGTGTGGCAGTCATTCTGCAGTAACTTGCTGGGGTCCTGTAATAATTTTTATTGTTAGACGGGGTCCCAGAGCAAAAAAGTTTGAGAACCCCTGCCCTAACACATCAATCCACGCAGTATATCATACCTCTTACCCACTACTACACACAAACACCATCCTATTTACCCACTGAAATAGCCATCACACACCACCACCTAACACTATACCTCCCTCACCACACCCCTCACTTAATGCCCCTCCAACCCACTGAAAAACATGTCACATATCAGTAGAGTATGTGATAGCTCTTATGCACAACTAAACACAGATACCATCCCTCACCCAATAGTGTTTAACTCATTATTCAAACACCAATACGATGTACCCTAAGACAAAAAAAAAATCTGTTCTGACCTTGGCATTAGGTGGCAGCCATAAATTAATAGAAAAGGAGGCAAGCAAAATGGGGAACACAGGAACAGAGAGAACCAGACAAAGGGAGGAGAGAGATATCAGGAAGGGAGAAATGAAGTAACGGGGAGAGAGGAGTAAAACTAGGTGGGTGCAATTGTTTATATATATACATATATATATATATACACGCAAAATGGATATTACTTGGAGTGCTGATCTTTTGGCATCATGTCGGATGCTGTTGGTCTGTTATCTGCTATTACTCCTGTACCCACATTGAATTTTTTTTATGTTTGTCTGTGTGTACAGTATATACACACACATGTAAACATCAAATATGTATCTGACATGATGCCAAAAGACCAGCACTTCAAGTAATCTCCATAAAATTTGCAGAAATATATTTAAATTCTTAATAAGGCATTTTGTCATATAGTACGTCGGTATTCAGGCTGTCGGGATGCCGCTGTCTGTGTTACGACCTGCGGCATCCCGACAGCCGTGATATCATACCCAACCCATCCATAGCTGCTCCCACTATTATACGGGATGTAACTGATATCCCAGCCGTCGGGATGCCAGCGCTCAGAATACCAGCACCAGAATCCCGACATCAGTCAGAATCCCAGCGGTAAGTATTGGGGTTATGTGTTAGGTTTAGGCACTAGGGGGAGGGTTAGGCTAGGGATAGAGAGAGCGGGGGGAGGGTTAGGCCGCAGGGGGGAATAGGGTTAGGCTACAGGGGGGGTTAGGGTTAGATGGCGGGGGGAGGGTTAGGCTGCAGGGGGGGTTAAGGTTAGATCCCAGGGGGAGGGTTAGGCTGCAGGAGGGTTAGACAGCGGAGAGGGATAGGCTGCGGAGGGTTAGGCGGCGGGAGGAGGGTTAGGCTGCGGGGGGTTAGGGATAGACGGCAGGTGGGAGGGTTAGGATGTAGGGGGGGGTTAGGGTTAGATTGCGGGGGTAGGTAACAATAATATATTTTTTTATACCTTAATAACAATAATATTCCTATATATACCTTATAATTTTAATTCCCCCCCCATCCCATTAAAATTAACATACACACACCCCGGGATAACAATAACATTAATTCTCCCCACCCCCATAACATGCACTTACCTCATAATGGAGAAAGCTGCCTGGTCTCACACTGCGGAGCTCCAGAGGAGGAGGAGAATACACCCAGAAGCTGGCAGACAGAGGAGAGGATGGGGGCAGGGAGTGGATTACGGGAGTAGAAGGACAGAGACAGGCTGCAAAAAAAGTGGCGGAGACTCACGGATTGATGAGAAGGGGCGGAGTTTAAGGCAATGGATGAAGCAGCGTCTCACAGGCAGCAGTAGTGTCCAGCCCCGATCATAACAGCAGTCATGTGACCTGCTGGGCAGCCTAGGGGGAAGAACCTGGACACTGTCACCCTCCCCCTCCCCCGATCGCGACCCTCTAAACCCCGCCTCCTCACAAAAAGGGGCGGAGTCTAAAGCAGTGGTGCCCACAGGGCAATTACCCGGCTCCTCGGCACCCCAGTCCGAGCCTTTTTCAAAGAGCCGGTGAAGAAACCTGATGGTGGCAGTAACTACTGTCATGTTACTGTTTGTAAGAGTAACCATATGCCACTAAGACATACAAGAATAGAACGTACAAGCAGCTTCTGCTGATGAAAATTACATGTGGCATGCCTATTGTCTGTGTGCAACTGTGGCTGAATGTGCATGCAAAATGCTAATTTAAAGTGTCACAGCCGCTGACTCTGCAATGTAGCAATTCGCATACAGATACAGCCGCAGTCGCACACAGAATATATACTGCATATCAATTTAATCAGCACAAGCTACGTGTGTGTCCTATTTGCATCACTTTGCGCTTTGGCGGATTTTAAGAAAAAAGAGAAAAAGTCGCAGGAAGAGACACTCGGCGCTACCAGGGCCGGCTCTAGGGGTGTTCGACCAGGGCGGTCGAACAGGGGCGCAACCCATAGAGGGCGCACCCCTGCCCAACATCCCAATTTCAGCGGGTCAGTACTGTCCCGCTGTTCCACACGTGGACGGAAATGGCCCGCGGGTGGTCAAATCGGGAGGTTGGGGACCTGCCCCGCCGCAGCACGCCGCATCCATTCACTGATAGGATAGGGCTGGAGGAAGCCCAGCCAGTGACGAAGGGTTGGGTTTTACCCCCAGCCAGACGTTATTTGGAGGCGTGCCATGGTAATGATGTCACGCCCACAATTTCGGTCGCGCAGAGTGCTGCTTACCGGGCTGCCACAGGGTGCTCAGTCTCCTGGAGCCGGCCTTGGACGCTACCGCATCGTGATCACACGTTATGTGTAACGTGACTTGTAGCGCACGGAGGATAGATGTATGTAGACACATTTGCATATAATACTGTAATTGTACATTTTAAATTGGATATAATGTTTAATAATAATAATATTTTTATATTTTTTTTTATGAATACTTGCTATTTATTTGTTAGTATTTGAATTTGTGCCCTTATATATTTTTCATTCTGTACGTTTGCTAAGATACTGTTCCAGGAAATTCTTTCAAGGAACTCCTACCCAAAAATGAAACATTTAGGGGGTGATTCAGAGATGAATGCAGTGCTACTGCATTTTTATGCTAATGCTGCGGCCGATGGGTTTCATATTTAGACGCCCACCGGCTGCGGTTCAAATCCACCAATGTGCATACAAGGATGTACCATTGGACATTGCACCTGCCTACAGCAGGTGCAGAATGCCGGTGTGAAAACGGCCCCCGATGTCAGAGCAACTGCCTCTTTAGATGCAGTCAGTGACACCAACACGCCCTAGACTGTTAGCCATCCCCCAGTTACCACCCAGAAATGCCAATCGAAAGTGCATGAATCTCCATGAACTGCATCTCACGGCGGAAAACATCTGGACAGAGGTAAAAGCTTTACCTGCATCCAGCTCTCACTCACCCCATTTGTTTTTGGTGAATTCACTGGGGTATGTGAATTAAGAAAATGTAATATACCTGCACAAGAGGGGAAGCTCTCCTGCTTAATGAGAGCAATTTGCAAACTTTTTGCTGCATTGTAAAGAGCTCCTTCCCCAAGAGGAGCTTCTGATTCGCCTGTGCGCAAGTAAATTACATTTCTAATTGAATATACGTATATATATCACCTTATTCCACTCAAAACTAAATTTGAATAAGTCTTTGTTACCTTTCAGTCTATCTGCCACCAATTATTTTTTATTTTCTATCACATCACCTCTGTCCCTTATCTTGTCTAAGTATAAATGGACAATGTTTTACTTGTCACAAAGGCATGAGCAATCCATGACAAAAAGGCAGAAATTACACTTTTCAGCATTGTAGTAGTAATATCGACAATAACACAAATCACAGAAAACAAATACAAGCACTTATTGCAAAGCACAGTATTGTACCTGTAAATCTTCATACATTTGCAGCACATTTTGTTTCAGTAGATTCCTGGCATTTTGTTCCTGCTCTCTCTGCTCTTTAACTTCTTCCCTTATCTGCCTGAATTGTCTGATTTCCTCTGCTTTTTGCAATGCTTGCTGATGAATGATATACTCATCTTTTAATACCGGTTCTGGTTTTCTTTTTCTGTACAGAAAGAGAAGATCTGCATTACTGTGTGTACTCAGCATACAAGGGAGGTCTCGTATAGCCTACTATAGCTAATGAGGTGCAAGCAAATATACTGAGAAGATTGCAGCGCCTCAAAGTATACATATCTAAATAAATAATTCTTTAATTACATAATGACGGTTGCATATAAACCAAAATAAGCATTTTAGACCTGCTCTAAAAACTGTGCAAGTCTCCCTAGAAGAACTGATGCTGTTTTAAAGGCAAAGGGTGCTCACACCAAATATTGATTTGATTTAGATCTCTCTTCTGTTCATTCACTTTGCATTTTGTTAATTGATAGAAATAAACTATTAACACTTCTATTTTTGAAAGGATTCTTACTTTGCACCATTTATTTTACACGGAATGGGTATGAAGTCCCAGCAGCCGCCAGTTCATATTACGGGAACCCGAAGGGAGAAGATCCCTACAGGACAGGTAAGTAACCTATGCCTACCCCTCTATCCCCCTTAATCCTAACCCTCCCTTAGTGGTGCCTAACCCTAACCTCCTCCCCCTAATGCCTAACCTCCCCCCAGGGGTGCCTAACCCTAACCCCCCCTTACTGCACCCTAAACCTAACCCTCCCTGGGGCTGCTTGACCCTGACCCACCACCCAAAGCCTAAACCTGACCCCGCTATGCTCCCTAAACCTAACCCCAACCCCTGCAGCTAACACTAAGGGCGCCCCGGACTTACCTCGAACGGGCTGGCGTCCTCAGCGTTCTGGTGTCGGGATTAAGATAGGCGTCGGTGTTTCAACGCCTATCTTAAGTCCCTTGTCGGTATTGAGACCAGCGGCATTGTGGCCGCCGGTCTCATAAGTACATCCCTTCCACACCTGACTAAAACTTTTGCACAGTATTGTATATATCACTGCATACAGGGCCTGAGTCAGAGCCGGACGCTATGACAAGAGCGCTCGCTCTGAATCAGGGCCCTCATACCTAAAATTGGAGCGGCCTCCTGGCCGCTCGCATAGCGGTGGGTGACCACCCACAGCTTATGCGAGCAGCCAAATAGATGCTCGCGATGGTCAAGACCATCGCGACCATCGGGCTTGCGACGAGACCCTGCGGTAGGGTCTCGCTGCCGCAAGCCCAGGAGTGCTTTTGGCTCTATCAGAGCCAAAAGCACTCCCACTGACATCACTAGTGATGTCAGTGGGGCCGGCCCCAGACAGTAGACGTTCCCATGGGAACGCCTGTCTGGGCAGCCACGCCCCCGGCACGCCCACCAGAGGGGGCGTGCTGTCACTCACCATCGACAGCAAGCCCCCTTTGGTGCGAGACCCATAGCGACGGCTTGGTCGTCGCTATCCGGGTCTCGCGCATGCGCACGACGGAGCGCCCTCCGTCGTGCGTATGCGCACTAGGGCACCATAAACCCGCTTGCGAGCGCTCAGCGCTCGCGACAGGGTCTGAATCAGGCCCACAGTACATTATGTACAATATTACATTGCTTACCTCATAAAAGGTGTCAAGTCTACAGGTTCTAACTGTCTCTTTGGAGCCGTTACATTTAGATCAGTTGATTGAGATTCCGGGATTTTGAAAGGTAGTTCAACTGGAAGTAATGTAAAACAAAATTGATTCATTAACATAATTTTACCAGATTTTTATGTGATATTTGTGAAAAACATGCGTTTTTTTACCATTAAGTTAGTAATATAGGGAATAAATATATTTCAAGAGTGAACAAAAATAACAAATGTTTTTTCTATTGGTCCTGACACATTATAGTTATTTTGCAGCTACAGACATTTCATATTGCACCATTTATGTTAATTAGAGAACAATAGCAGGTTGTAGAATAAGGTCATTGTTTTTAAAAGATTTACTTATATAGAGGGAGGCAATGGAATAAACACTGGGGGGCTGATTCAGCATTTCATGTAAATGCAATGCTGAACATAGATTCTCAATGATCAGGAATCTATGTGTGCATGCGTGATCACATGCAGACCCTGCTATGCCTCTGTCTGATTGGCAGGCAGAGGCATTTATGGGGCGGTGTGGGGGTGCGTCGCCCCCGATTTCCGGGAGTGTCAAGACAGGGATCTGCATCCACAGATGCAGTGTCCTGGCCTCGCAAGCCTAATGGCCTTCGATGTTGGGGACAGTGCTGACTGTCGCAAATGCAGCAGGGGGTGTCAGACACCTTCTGCTGCTTTTGCATATTTGCAATGTCAGAATTGTAAAGCTGCTTGTGTGCGACTTTGAAATTCCGTCCTCTGCTGAATCAGCCCCTGGGATTGAAAATTGGGCCTTTGCGTACAGTAAATCAAGTTATACAAGCACAAACATTAATTTTGGAATCTTGTAAACAGGGATGGACTAGGAAATTACTTCCATTGACAACCACAAATTGCATCAAAGTAAGCCCACTGAAAATCACATATTGGAGAGAAATACCCCTTGCACTACATACCACATAATGCAGATAAATACTACCACTGCAAATCACATATTGCATACATACTCTCCCGGGAGTCGCGGGAGGCTCCCAAATTATCGGGAAACCCCCCGCACCCCCGAAAGAGTAGATAAATCTCCCGCATCCCGCCCACTTCCTAGGCCCCCTCCATACGGACCCGCAAACATCTTGGAATATCTCCCCATCCTGCCCACTTCACTAGGTAGTGGGCAGGATGTGGTGCTAAATGGTACGGATCGCACCAATTATCCCTGCCCCCTCCTCACGGACCAGTGAATCGCAGGAGTTTCCTGTAAAGGCAGCGGGGCCTAATGCTGGCTATTTAAATAACTAGCAAGAAGAGGTAATAAGCGCTAACAATACTGGACAACAAAAATATATGATACTGTCAGATTAAAGTATCACTGTGCGCCCACACTTCAATCATGCGTTGTTCTTTCTCCCGAACAATTAGATACAAACTTACATTGAAATTCTAACTCGAATGCAGTAAAAGGTATCTTTTTAGCGTGTTCTACCACCACGAATGTCAGGACCCTATGGAAAGAGGAAACTTACATTTATATCCTCTCTCGCATACACATCAGAGTTTCGTTTGGCTCCAGAGAAACGGGAATTTTCTCATACAAAATCTTAAAATTTATTTATGAACAGGAAGAAATAAAATCCAAGAAAATCTCAGCGATGATTAAAAATAGATAAAAAAACAGTTATGTAAACATCGGTGTGCGGACAGTCATTCTTTATAGATCCTTCCGAAGGAAAAAGTACCGTAACCCTGCAGGGGGAGAAGATGGTAGCCGGCACCGATTCTCCGTGCTACAGAATATGGTGAAGGTGAAACAGCTTTTACAATAAACCTCCTCGGGTCGGCACTTTCCTCCAGGCTGTCTGGTGGTGTGGCTTCAACGTGTTTCGGAGAATCCTTTTCTCCTTTTTCAAGAACTGCCACACCCGGTCACATGGTTTCCCTCAACCAATAATATTTTTCTAAACTCATTAATCAATTTAATACTTTCATAAATCTAAAAGCCTTATTTAAAAGGACATATGTTTGTAAAAAAAAAACTAATACAAGGCTGATTTAAAATATGTTATTTAGAAATAAACTAGTTCTAAAAAGTTATACAGACATAAAATAATATATCAATCAAAGGAGGCTATTAATTCTCATCCATATCTCATATAAACACATTGGGGAGGACAAAAAGGGGTAAAAAAGAGAGTGGAGAGAAAATAAAATAAACATTAGTCTTATATTGCAGCTGTAACCAGGGAATGAAAAGAATATAAATATATATTTTACATGAACCATTTAGTTTCAAAGTCTACATTGAGACCCTTTGGTATTAAAGTTTTTAATACAAAAATGGTTCTCATCTCTAATTTAGCCAAAGCTGTTTCTGTATCCTTTGATCTTCAGTTTTTCTTACATAATTTAATCCCTCAGAGACTTTTTAAATCCTTTATATTATAAGAATGTTTTTCTTTAAAATTCAATGAGACATTATGTTTCTCATACCCCTTCTTAATATTCCTAGAGTGTTCAGCTAATCTTTCTTTCAGCATCCTGCTTGTCCTCCCCACATACTGAGCCCCACAGCTACACTCTAGGAGATATACCACATTCTTACTCCCACATGTTATAAAGTCTCTTATTTTGTATGTACAGTATGTGTGTTAACATTAGATTTATATTGCATAATTTTACTTTCTGTCTTGCAGCAATTACACATGCTGCAAGTGCCGCAACAATAAAAGCCCTTTGACATAAACTTGGTTGTTTTTTCTTTTATGGGTAAGGCACTTGTTACTAGAAGGTTTTTTTAAAATCTCTGCTTTCTTATAAATTATTTGTGGTTTGCTGGTTATACAATCTTTTAATAAAGTGTCCTTAACTAGAACATTCCAATGTTTTTTTATTATTGTCTCTAGTTGTTTGTGTTGCGATGTATATCTTGTAATAAAAAGTACTTCCTTCTCCATCCCATTCATTTGTTTTTCTTTATAGCTGAGAGCTTCTTTTTGTTCCAAATTCCTACCTCTTTGTTTGGCTTCTGAAACCCTTTCTTTGTTGTACCCCATACTTAAGAATTGTCTTTCCATTGTAGCAGCTTGTCTGTCATAGACTACTATTTTGGCGCAGTTTCTCCTTAGGCGCTGGAATTGACTGTTAGGTATACTGTTAATCCAGTTGTCATGATGATTACTTTCTTGATTAATATAGGAGTTACAATCTGTCGGCTTTAAGTAGGTTTTTGTTAACAAACTTTCTCCTTCTACATATATAGTTAAATCTAAGAAGTTCACCTCTACTTCACTTGTTTCAAAAGTTAATTCAATATTTTTATTGTTAGTATTAAGATACTTGCAAAATATATATAATGATGCCTCGTCACCCCCCCATATAAAAAAACATAATCTATATACCTAATCCAGAGCACCAGGCTGGCATCCCATTCATGGCCCATCCAGACCTGTTGGTCCTCCCAGTGGGCCATGAATAAACTCGCATAACTGAGTGCCAGCCTGGTGCCCATAGCAGTCCCGGATCATGGTAAACAAAATTTGCCTTCTTACCCAAAAAAAATGTGTTATTTAAAATGAAAGATACTCCTTTTAGGATGAAGTCTCTATGTCTTACATCCATATTATCTTTATCTAGATAGTATTTTAAAGACTCCAGACCTAAATGATGCTGTATTATTGTATACAGAGCCTTCACGTCTGCAGTTACTAAATAATGGCCACTTTGCCAATTACATCGCATAAATTTGTTAATCCCAGAAATGGTATCCTTCATGTGTGATTTAGTCTGAATTTTAGAGGCTGTATCATAAAGACCAAAATGCAGGATAAATTTGAAGTTATAGAGTTGATCCCTGCCACTATTGGACGTCCAGAAGGTTTATCTGTACTTTTTGTACCTTGGGTAACACACCCAATACTGGAATGGAAGGGTTTTCCAGCTTGATATAATTGGCCTCCTCCACCGATAAGATACCTTGAGATGTATATAAGCTCACCAGTACTTCAAGTTTTTTCAGGATGTTATTGGAGGGATTCCCCCGTAGTTTTTTGTATGTCTGGCTATCTGATAGTTGGCAGAGGATTTCAGCATGGTAGTCATCCCTATCTAGGATGACCACCCCCCTGCCTTTATCAGCGGGTTTGATGACAATTTGATCATTGTTCTTTAGTGTCTTTAATGACGGGCCAGAGGAAAGCTATAGATTGGATTTTCTAGGAAATTTAAATTGTGTATTTTCTAAATCTGCTTTTACTAAACGTTCAAACATTTCCACATGGCAACCTCATATGTTTTGGAAAAAAAGTTGATTTTTTCTTTAAGACTTTAATATTTGGGGTACTATTCTCTTTGTCTTCCTCCTTTTCTGAAAAGAACCTCTTTGATGCAAACTTTCTTATGAAACGTTGGAGATCTACATATACCTCAAAGTCATCTATTCGATTGGATGGGGCAAATTTCAACCCTCTCTCCAGAAGGTTCTTTTCGTCTTTATTAAGTTTGTATTTACTCAGATTATAAATCTGTTTTATCAGTTTCCCCATCCGTAGGTCCGTCACTTTTATTTAAATCCTGATGAATCTATTTTTCTTTTGACAAACCTATTTTTTTCTTTTTTGATAAATGTTTATGTGTCCCAGTCCTACATCCCCTTTTCTTATATGGGGATATTCTGGCTATGCTAGGAATTTCCCGGTTGGTCTTTCCCCTAAAAAACATTGATGCCTGATGCTTCCTCTACTATTGTCCTCATTCTGCATCCGAAATCTTATATTATCTTTCCTCATTTTTTCTTTTATTCTAAAGAGCTCCCCTCTTTGATTTCTATTTGAGTCTGAATCATACTGTTCCGGTACTGGTGGTCTCCTGAATCTTTTTTGATCTGGGGTGATGAAGGGATTTCTATTTCTCCTCATTCTTCTATCCTGATAGGAATTAATTCTATATCATTAGCCCTCTTCTTCTCTCCCATTCCTTTCTAATCTAGATATTCTTTTTTGATCTGGGCTAATAGAGGGATTTCTATTTATCCTCACTCTTCTATCCTGATAAGAATTCATTCTGTATCGGTAGCCATCTTCTTCTATTCCTTTCTAATCTAGGTATTCTTTTGTTTCTGTTTATAGTATTTCCCTCCTCATATTCATTTCTAATTTTCTCTTTAGAAAAAAAGAAAAAATGAGGAAAGATAATATAAGATTTTGGATACAGAATGAGGACAATAATAGAGGAAGCTTCAGGCATCAATGTTTTTTAGGGGAAAGTCCAACCAGGAAATTCCTATCATAGCCAGAATATCCCCATATAAGAAAAGAAAAGTGCATGTATGGCTGGGACACAAACATTTATATATAAAAAAAAAAAAAAAAAAATAGGTTTGTCAAAGTAAAAAGAGATTCATCAGGATATAAATAAAAGTGACGGACCTATGGATGGGGAAACTGGTAAAACAAAGATTTATAATCTGAGTAAATACCAACTTAATAAAGATGGAAAGACCCTTCAGGAGAGAGGGTTTGAAATTGTACCCATCCAATTGAATAGATGACTCTGAGGTATATGTAGATCTCCAACGTTTCATAAGAAAGTTAGCATTAAAGAGATTCTTTTCAGAAAAGGAGGAAGACAAAAGAGAACAGTACCCCAAATATTAAAGTCTTAAAGAAAAAATCTACTTTTTTTCCAAAACATAAAAGAGGTTGCTATGTGGAAATGTTTGAACGTTTAGTAAAAGAAGAGTTAGAAAATACACAATTTAAATTTCCTAGAAAATCCAATCTAACGGCAGGCCAGAAGAAAGCTATAAAGACACTAAAGAACAATGATCAAATTGTCATCAAACCCGCCGATAAAGGCGGGGCAGTCTTCCTAGATAGGGATGACTACCATGCTGAAATTCTCCGCCAACTATCAGATAGCCAGACATACAAAAAACTACTGGGGGATCCCTCCAATAACATCCTGAAAAAACTTGAACTACTGGTGGGTTTATATACAGTCAGGTCCATAAATATTGGGACATTGACATAATTTTCATATTTTGGCCTCTATTCACCACCACAATGGCTTTGAAATGAAACAAACAAGATGTGATTTAACTGCAGACTTTCAGATTTAATTTGAGGGTAATTACATCCAAATCAGGTGAACGGTGTAGGAATTACAACGGTTTCTATATGTGACTCCCACTTTTTAAGGGGCCAAAAGTAATGGGACAAACTAAACAATCCTAAATCTAACTTTCACTTTTTAATACTTTGTTGCAAATCCTTTACAGGCAATTACAGCCTGAAGTCTGGAACGCATAGACATCACCAGACGCTGGGTTTCATCCCTGGTAATGCTCTGCCAGGCCTCTACTGCAACTGTCTTCAGTTCCTGCTTGTTCTTGGGGCAATTTCTCTTCAGTTTTGTCTTCATCAAGTGAAATGCATGCTCAATCAGATTCAGGTCAGGGGATTGACTTGGCCATAGCATAACATTCCACTTTTTAGCTTTAAAAAACTCTTTGGTTGCTTTTGCAGTATGCTTCGGGTCATTGTCCATCTGCACTGTGAAGCGCCGTCCAATGAGTTCTGAAGCATTTGACTGAATATGAGCATATAATATTGCCCAAAACACTTCAGAATTCATTCTGCTGCTTTTGTCAGCAGTCACATCATCAATAAATACAAGGGAACCAGTTCCATTGGCAGCCATACTTGCCCACGCCATTACACTACCACCACCATGCTTCACTTATGAGGTGGTATGTTTTGGATCATGAGCAGTTCCTTTCCTTCCCATCACTCTGGTACAAGTTGATCTTTGTCTCATCTGTCAATAGGATGTTGTTCCAGAACTGTAATGGCTTTTTTAGATGTTGTTTGGCAAACTCTAATCTGGTCTTCCTGTCTTTGTGGCTCACCAATGGTTTGCATCTTGTGGTGAACCCTCTATACTCACTCTTGTGAAGTCTTCTCTTGATTGTTGACTTTGACATATATACATCTACCTCCTGGAGAATGTTCTTGATTTGGCCAACTGTTGTGAAGGGGTTTTCTTCAGCAGGGAAATAATTCTTCTGTCATCCACCACAGTTGTTTTCCGTGGTCTTCCGGGTCTTTTGTTGTTGCTGAGCTCTCCGGTGCGTTCTTTCTTTTTAAGAATGTTCCAAACAGTTGATTTGGCCACACCTAATGTTTTTGCAATCTCTCTGATGGGTTTGTTTTAATTTTTCAGCCTAATGATGGCTTGCTTCACTGATAGTGACAGTTCTTTGGAACTCATATTGAGAGTTGACAGCAACTGATTCCAAATGCAAATGTCACACCTAGAATCAACTCCAGAGGGTAATTACATCCAAATCAGGTCAACGGTGTAGGAATTACAACGGTTTCTATATGTGCCTCCCACTTTTTAAGGGGCCAAAAGTAATGGGACTATCAACTCAAAAGCTATTTCATGGACAGGTGTGGGCTATTCCCTCATTATTTCATTAAGCAGGTAAAAGGTCTGGAGTTGATTCTAGGTGTGACATTTGCATTTGGAGTCAGTTGCTGTCGACTCTCAATATGAGATCCAAAGAGCTGTCACTATCAGTGAAGCAAGCCATCATTAGGCTGAAAAATCAAAACAAACCCATCAGAGAGATAGCAAAAACATTAGGTGTGGCCAAATCAACTGTCTGGAACATTCTTAAAAAGAAAGAACGCACCGGAGAGCTCAGCAACACCAAAAGACCCGGAAGACCACGGAAAACAACTATGGTGGATGACAGAAGAATTATTTCCCTGGTTAGGAAAAAACCCTTCACAACAGTTGGCCAAATCAAGAACACTCTCCAGGAGGTAGGTGTATATGTGTCAAAGTCAACAATCAAGAGAAGACTTCACAAGAGTGAATACAGAGGGTTCACCACAAGATGTAAACCATTGGTGAGCCACAAAAACAGGAAGACCAGATTAGAATTTGCCAAACAACATCTAAAAAATCCATCACAGTTCTGGAACAACATCCTATGGACAGATGAGACAAAGATCAACTTGTACCAGAGTGATGGGAAGAGAAGAGTATGGAGAAGGAAGGGAACTGCTCATGATCCAAAACATACCACCTCATCAGTGAAACATGGTGGTGGTAGTGTCATGGCTTGGGCATGTATGGCTGCCAATGGAACTGGTTCCATTGTATTTATTGATGATGTGACTGCTGACAAAAGCAGCAGAATGAAATCTGAAGTGTTTCGGGCAATATTATATGCTCATATTCAGTCAAATGCTTCAGAACTCATTGGACGGTGCTTCACAGTGCAGATTTACAATGACCCGAAGCATACTGCAAAAGCAACCAAAGAGTTTTTTAAGGCTAAAAAGTGGAATGTTATGCAATGGCCAAGTGAATCCCCTGACCTGAATCCGATTGAGCATGAATTTCACTTGATGAAGACAAAACTGAAGGAAAATTCCCCAAGAACAAGCAGGAACTGAAGACATTTGTAGTAGAGGCCTGGCAGAGCATCACCAGTGATGAAACCCAGCGTCTGGTGATGTCTATGAGTTCCAGACTTCAGGCTGTAATTGACTGCAAAGGATTTGCAACAAAGTATTAAAAAGTTAAAGTTAGATTTAGGATTGTTTAGTTTGTCCCATTACTTTTGGGCTCTTAAAAAGTGTGAGGCACATATAGAAACCATTGTAATTCCTACACCGTTCACCTGATTTGGATGCAATTACCTTCAAATTAAATCTGAAAGTCTGCAGTTAAAGCACATCTTGTTTGTTTCATTTCAAAGCCATTGTGGTGGTGAATAGAGGCCAAAATATGAAAATTCTGTCAATGTCCCAATATTTATGCACCTGACTGTATATCAAGCTGGATAACCCCTCCATTCCAGTATTATATGTGTTACCCAAGGTACAAAAAAGTACAGATAAACCTCCCAGACATCCAATAGTGGCAGGGATCAACTCTATAACTTCAAATTTATCCTGCATTTTGGTCTTTATGATACAGCCTCTAGTAATTCAGACTAAAACACACATGAAGGATACCATTTCTGGGATTAACAAATTTAGGGGATGTAATTGACAAACTGACCATTATTTAGTAACTGCAGACATGAAGGCTCTGTATACAATAATACAGCATCATTTACATCTGGAGTCTTTAAAACACCATCTAGATAAAGATAATATTGATGTAATACGTAGAGACTTCATCCTAAAAGGAGTATCTTTCATTTTAAATAACAATTTTTTTTGGTAAGAAGGCAAATTTTATTTACCGTGATCTGGGACTGCTATGGGCACCAGGCTGGCACCCAGTTATACGAATTTATTCATGGCCCACTGAGACGACCTACAGGTCTAGTTGGGCCATGAATGGGATGCCAGCCTGGTGCTCTGGATTAGGTATATAAACTATGTGTTTTTTTATATGGGGGGGATGACGAGGCATTAAATATATTTTGCAAGTATCTTAATACTAACAATAAAAATATCGAATTAACTTTTGAAACAAGTGAAGTAGAGGTGAACTTCTTAGATTTAACTATATATGTAGAAGGAGAAAGTTTGTTAACAAAAAACTACATAAAGCCGACAGATTGTAACTCCTATATTAATCAAGAAAGTAATCATCATGACAACTGGATCAACAGTATACCTAGCAGTCAATTCCAGTGCCTAAGGAGAAACTGCACCAAAATAGAAGTCTATGACAGACAAGCTGCTACAATGGAAAGACAATTCTTAAGTAAGGGGTACAACAAAGAAAGGGTTACAGAAGCCAAACAAAGAGGTAGGAATTTGGAACGAAAAGAAGCTCTCAGCTATAAGGAAAAACAAATGAATGGGATGGAGGAAGTACTTTTAATTACAAGATATACATTGCAATACAAACAACTAGAGACAATAATAAAAAAACATTGGAATGTTTGTATAACCAGCAAACCACAAATAATTTATAAGAAAGCAGAGATTTTAAAAAACCTTCTAGTAAAAAGTGCCTTACCCATAAAAGAAAAAACAATCAAGATTATTTCAAAGGGCTTTTATCGTTGCGGCACTTGCAGCATGTGTAATTGCTGCAAGACAGAAAGTAAAATTATGCAATATAAATCTAATGTTATCATACATACATACGAAATAAGATACTTTATAATGTGTGGGAGTAAGAATGTGGTATATCTCCTAGAGTGCAGCTGCAGGGCTCAGTATGTGGGGAGGACAAGCAGGATGCTGAAAGAAAGATTAGCTGAACACTCTAGGAATATTAAGAAGGGGTATGAGAAACATAATATCTCATTACATTTTAAAGAAAAACATTCTTAGAATATAAAGGATTTAAAAAGTCTCTGATGGATTAAATTATGTAAGAAAAACTGAAGATCAAAGGATACAGAAACAGCTTTGGCTAAATTAGAGATGAGAACCATTTTTGTATTAAAAACTTTAATACCAAAGGGTCTCAATGTAGACTTTGAAACTAATTGGTTCATGTAAAATATATATTTATATTCATTTCATTCTCTGGTTACAGCTGCAATAGGAGACTAATGGTTATTTTATTTTCTCTCCCCTCTCTTTTTTACCTTTTATTGTCTCCAACCCAATGTGTTTATATGAGATATGGATGAGAATTAATAGCCTCCTTTGATTGATATATTATTTTATGTCTGTATAACTTTTTAGAACTAGTTTATTTCTAAATGACATATTTTAAATCAGCCTTGTATTAGTTTTTTACAAACATATGTCTTCTAAACAAGGCTTTTAGATTTATCAAATTAATAAAATTGATTAAAGAGTTTAGAAAATTATTATTATTATTGGTTGAGGGAAACCATGTGACTGGGTGCCTGTGAATAAAAGCTGAGCCAGGACAATAGTGTGGCAGTTCTTGAAAAAGGAGAAAAGGATTCTCCGGAATGCGTTGAAGCCACACCACCAGACAGCCTGGAGGAAAGTGCCAACCTGAGGTGGTTTATTCTAAAAGCCGTTTCACCTTCACCGTAGTCTGCAGCATGGAGAATCGGTGCCGGCTACCATCATCTCCCTCGGCAGGGTTACGGTACATTTTCCTTCTGAAGAATCTATAAAGAATGACTGTCCGCACACTGATGTTTATATAACTATTTTCTATCTATTTTTAATCATCGCTGACATTTTCTTGGATTTTATTTCTTCCCGTTCAGAAATAAATTTTAAGATTTTATATGAGAAAATTCATGTTTTTCTAGAGCCAAACGAAACCCTGATGTGTATGCAACATGGGATATAAATGTAAGTTTCCTCTTTCCAATGGGTCCTGACATTCGTGGTGGTAGAACACGCTAAAAAGATACCTTTTACTGCATTCAAGTTTGTATCTAGTTGTTCGGGAGAAAGGACAACGCATGATTGATATGTCGATGCACAGTGATACTTTCATCTGACAGTATCATATATTTTTATTGTCCAGTATTGTTAGCGCTTATTACCTTCTCTTGCTAGTTATTTACATATGTTCTTTGGGACAAGGGTGTGCCCATTTAAGGTTGAAAGCTGCTGACAGAGGCGCAGGGTTAAAGAACTGTTTTTTTTTTTTAATGCTGGCTATTGTCTGGCCCCGCCCGCGAAGATGAATGAAGCAGGTCCTCTCCGTCTGCTCCTGGAATGGTGCCGGTAAGTATGTCCTACCCTACTGTAAATCAATATTGCATAGACATGGGATGCAGTCAGGAGTCCGACGCCCGGCATACCAAACGTAGGTAAGCCGGGCGCGAGGGGGGGGGGGAGGGTTAGGTTTCCGGGCTCCTGGGGGAATTTAGCGTTAGGCACCCCCCGGTAGGGTTAGGCTAGGGGAAGGGGTGGTTAGGGTTATGCACCCCTGGGGGGGAAGTTAGGGTTAGGCACCCCCCCGGGAGGGTTAGTTTCAGGCTGCGGGGAAGGGGGGTTAGGTTTAGGCAGTTACTGGGGAGATTAGGGTTAGGCACCCCTAAGGGAGGGTTAGGGGGGAATATTGTTGAGTAGCTCATCCCAGCCTTGTGCAGGTCTACAATTTTGCCCCTGGTGTCCTTAGACAGCTCTCTGGTCTTGGCCATGGTGGAGAGGTTGCAGTCTGATTATTTGAGGGAGTGGACGGTGTCTTTTATACAGTTAACCAGTTCAAACAGGTGCCATTAATACAGGTAACGAGTGGAGGATAGATGAGCTTCCTAAAGAAGAAGTAACAGGTCTGTGAAAGCCAGAATTCTTGCTGGTTGGTAGGTGTCCAAATATTTATTTTCCGCAAGAATATACAAAATAAGAGTTATGGTATAACATACCTTTGTTAACTCTTTTTCTTCGAGGTCCATGGGGTCCACAGCCATTACGTTGGGGTATGAATCCCGGTCACCAAACAGTTAATGCAAACGAGTTCTCTGCTCCCAGGATGCACCGGGGTTCCTACTCATATACCCCACCCCCTGCCTCAGGTAGCCAGTTCGTTACCAAGCTCAAGCAGGCAGAGACAAACAAAGAGTAGAAAGAAAAGGACCCATACTCACGAGTTCAGACTCTCAAGAGAAGAACTACGGAAAAACCTTCCCCAGAACTGCAGGTGCGTCTGGGTGGGTGTCCTGTGGACCCCATGGACCTCGAAGAGGCATCTTGAGAGGCAAAGGTGTCAAAGGAATAAAATTTGACAAAGGTATGGATGGAAGACCATGTGGCTGCTTTACATAATTGCTCAGCAGAAGCACCCCGGCGGGCCGTCCATGATGGACTTACCGCCCTAGTAGAATGTGCCGTCACTGAATCCGGCACCCGCATACCAGCCTGTGTATAAGCCAATGAAATTGCCTTGCAAATCCATCTGTCCAGTGTCTGTTTACTGGCTGGCCAGTCACGCTTATGACAACCATAAAGCACAAAAAGTGAATCGGACTTCCTCCATTTGCTCGTGCGTTTAACATAAATTCTTAACGCACGGACCACATCCAGGCAAGCCTCACCTTGTGAGAGACTTGTGCCCTGAAATGCTGGAACTACTATTTCTTCATTAATATGAAATGTAGACACCACTTTTGGAAGGTAACCCTCCCTAGTACGTAGCACTGCTCTATCTTGATGAAATACCAAGAACGGCTCCCGGAAGGAAAGCGCAGCTAAATCCGACACTCTACATGCAGATGCCATAGCAAGGAGGAATACCGTCTTTGCTGTTAGCCACTTGATGTCTATTGAATTCAAAGGCTTGAACGGAGGAGCCTGTAAAACCTTCAGAACTAGAGTCAAGTCCCACGGAACAACCGGGGAAATGAAGGGAGGCTGAATCCTCAACACCCCCTAAAAAAAAAGGTCTTTATATCCGGTCTCAGAGCAATTTTATGTTAAAACCAGACCTGTACCTTTAAAGAGGCCAGGCGGAGCCCTGTTTCCAGACCGCTCTGAAGAAAATCAAGTACTCTGGATATCAGGAACTTCTGTGGATCATACTCTTTCATTTCACACCACTGAAAGAAAGTATGCCAAACCCTATAGTATATACGGGCTGAGAATGGTTTCCGTGCCTTCAACATCGTCCGTATAACAGACTCGGAAAACCTCTTCTTCCTCAAGACGGAGGCCTCAAGAGCCATGCCGTCAGCGATAGCCGATGAAGATCCGGGTACCAGCAGGCACCCTGTAGCAACAGATCCGGTCTCAATGGCAGAGGCCATGGAGTGTCTATGGAGAGAGACTGTAGATCTGTGAACCAGTGCCATCTCGGCCATGCCGGAGCTATTAATATGACGGTGCTGCCCCCTTGTTTGATCTTTCTGACAACTCTGGGCAGAAGAGCAAACGGGGGAAACAGATATACCAGCTTGTAACGCCACTTTACTGTCAGTGCGTCTACAAACTCGGCTCTCGGATCTCTTGTCCAGGATCCGTACCTGGGAACCTTGTTGTTCCTTCTTGATGCCATCAGATCTATTTCTGGTAGGCCCCACCTGTCCACAAGGTTCCGAAAAACCTGTGAATGTAGGGCCCACTCCCCTGCATTTATCTCTTGCCGACTGAGAAAATCGGCCTCCCAATTCAGGATTCCTGGATTGAACACGGCAGATATCGTGGGCAGATGAGTCTCTGCCCATACCAGGATCTTTGATACCTCTGCCAAGGCAGCCCGACTCCTTGTGCCCCCTTGATGATTTAGGTAGGCGACCGCAGTGCGATTGTCCGACTGTATCTGCACCGACCTGCCCTTTAGGATTTCCTGAGCCTGCACTAAAGCTTTGAATATAGCTCTTAGTTCCAGGATGTTTATCAGTAGCTGGCTTTCCGCCACTGACCACTTTCCCTGGAAAGTGTGTGACCCCATCATCGCCCCCCAACCTTGAAGACTGGCGTCGGTTTTGACTAATGTCCAATCCGGCACCCAAAAGGGGCGACCCTGCCTGAGATGCTTTGTCTGCAACCACCAGGTCAGGGACAACTGTACCTCTGGAGAGAGACGCAGCAGCTGAGACCTGATCGTGCGATGATCCTTGTTCCAGTGAGAGAACTAATTGCTGCAGTGGTCTGGAGTGGAATTGAGCATATTCCACCATCCTGAAGGTGGCCACCATCGACCCCAGGACCTGCATGGCAACTAGAATGGATATCTGCCTGTTGCGAAGCAACCTGCATATTCGTGATTGTAGGTCCAGGATCTTCTCCTCCGGAGGATATATTTTCTGCACCACGGAGTCCAATCTAGCTCCCAAATGACACATCTGTTGCACTGGACAGGGTGACTACTTTTGCCAGTTTATGATCCAGCTGTGACTGTACAGATATGATACTGTCAGCCTCACATGATCCTGTACCTGCTGTGGGGACTGCCCCAGCAATAGGAGGTCGTCCAAGTAAGGCAAAATCCTGATGCCTTGGCGTCTGAGGCATGCCATCATCACCGCCATCACCTTGGTGAATACCCGAGGGGCTGTGGACAGGCCAAACAGCAGGGCCTGGAACTGAAAGTGTTCCTCCCCTACCGCAAAACAAATAAATTTTTGATGAGCCTGTGTGATTGGGATGTGAAGGTAGGCATCCTGTATATCTAAGGATATAGGGCCTCATTCAGAGGCGGTCGGAGGGTGCAAGCGGTCGCTCAGAAACTGGGCGGCCACTTGCATCCTGACTGCCCGCCTCTGTTGCGGTCGTTAGGCTGTGGGTTAACACCCACAGCTCTAACGACCGCTCCGGTGATGGTCGCGATGGTCAGAGACCATCGCGACCATCGGGGCTTACGACGAGACCCTAGGGTAGGGTCTCCCTTGTCGTAAGCCCCGGAGAGCTTCTGGCTCTGTCTGACCCGGAAGCTCTCCACTGACATCACTAGTGATGTCAGTGGGGCCGCCCCCAAATGGTAGGCGTTCCCATGGGAACACCTCCGTTTGGGCTGCCACCCCCCCGGCCCGCCTTCCAAACGGGGCGAGCTGTCAATCAACATCGACAGCTCGCCCCCTTTGGATCGAGACCCGCTACGACCGGCGCCGTAGTGCGCATGCTCTGTGGGGGGCCATCGACCCAGTCCGAGCGCATCGGCGCTAACGACCGGGTCTGAATGACCCCCATAGTCCCCCTGTTCCATCACCAACACAATCGATCGCAATGTTTCCATCCTGAACCTGGGGGCTCGAACAAATTTGTCGAGCTCCCTCAGATTCAGAATAGGCCGGTATGACCCATTCGGTTTCTGAATCAAGAGCAGATTGGAGTAAAACCCCTCTCGGAACTGATTCTCTGGCACCGGAATCACTACTTCTGCTAGCAAGGCAAGAATAGCCTTCTGAAGGGCCAAAGCTTTTTCTGAACCCGCCTGTGGGTTTACACAAAAGAACCTTTGCGGAGGAGTCCTCCAAAACGTCAGGGATATCCCCGGGAAACAACTCCTCAAACCCAGGCATGAGGTGCCAGGGCTCTGAGAACCGAAGTAGTCGGCCCCCTACCCTGGCATCCCCCAGGGGGAGGCCCGTCCCATCAGGCCACTGGTTTATCCTGGACCCTAGATCCTGGACGTTTGTTTTGCCAGGGCTTCCTGGGTCCTGCCTTTTTTGGTTTAAGTCTCGCTGAGGGCTGACCTTTGGCCTTGCCCTGCGGCAGAAACCCCCGAAAGGACGCCCTCCTCAATTTAGACGAGGTTGCTGATGGCAAACCTGCCGTCTTTGAGGCTGCCATGGAGACTACAATTTTGTCCAATTCTGGACCAAAAGAGAACACCTCCTGTGAATGAAAGGAATTCTAGGGCCTTTTTGGACCCTACACCTGCCTTCCAATCCTTCAACCAGAGGATCCTATGTGCCACCACAGACTCTGCTGAAACCTTAGAGGAAAGGATCCCTGCATCCAAGGCAGCATCTCCCAAATAAGAGGCCCCTTCTCTAATAAAGGAGATCATATCCAGTTGCTCCTTAGAGGCATCTGGTAAAGACTCTGTTAGAGTTTTGGCCCACTCCTCAATAGCTCTTGCTACCCAGGCGGTGGCCATAGCTGGGCGGGTGGCCGTTCCTGCCAGCGAAAAAATTGATTTTAGACAAATCTCGAGTCTCCTATCCGTGGTTTCCTTCAGCGAAACTGCTGGGATTAGCAGAGTGGTACGTTTAATCAGCTGTGCCACATGCGCATCAACTGACGGTGGATTCTCCCACTTGGCACAGTCCTCTGCTGGAAAAGGATATAGAAGCGCCATTCTTTTAGAAGAATGGCTTATCTTATCCGGACGGACCCAGGCTTCCTCCATAAGTTCTGATAAATGTTCAGACTTTGGGAATTCTGCCTTAACCACTTTCTGGCACTTAAACAGGGGGGTTTTCCTAGGCGGAAGATCCCCCTCCTCGATATTTAACACAGATTGTACCGCCCTTATCAGAAAGGGGACATCGGCTACTGGGAAATGATCATCACCCTCCTCGGAGCTAGACTCCTGTGAAAAGTCCTGTGCCTGTTCCTCGGAGGAGGAGGCACTGGAGTGCACTCAGCCATATGAGGCGATACATGGCGCCTAGATTTAGGCAGCTTTGGCTTGACAGACTGAGGCTGAAAAACCCCCGAGGATGATGCCATGACCTTACCAGCACCAGGGTCCATCCAAGGCGGCCACATCATGGGCATAGGATGCATCTGCTGAGGCAAACCCCAAACCGGTGGCACCGGGGCAGCCAGCCGTTCCGCCACCTGAGCCATAACCTGAGAAAAGGACGCCCAAGGGGGCTCAGGGCCTTAAACAGGCAAACTTGGTGTGGAGGCTGTCTGTGGGGACAATCCTGCCTTGCAGGCTATACAATCTATGTGCTGCTTTCTACTCTCAATCCACACACCTGTAGCAAGGGAAGGGGAGAGACAGTGACAGTATACAGGAATTACAATTCTTTTACAGAAGAAACAGTATCCATAAACAACAATCACATGTCATGCATAAATACTTTGCGAGCCATATGCATATAAGCTCTCACTACCACAATCAGCCTAAGCTTAGGTAGGATAGAGCCCTGTAAAACACCAAAACCAGCAGTAGGCAAGGCATACAGGGAGACTGCCCAGCATCCTGTTAGGAGCAGCGTTCAGAGAGCAACTGACATACACTCTGGCTGCCCTATATAGAGGCTGAGAGGAGCAATCCACAATCACTGTGCCAGAGGACTAAACTAGCGTGTGGATTGGGGGAGGGGCCGCCAGGGAAGCGTACCTCCCCTATGCTGCTTGGACCTGGCCGCCGCCACAAGCCCCGGCTGGTCAGGAACATCATGTCCCGGCGGTCTAGGCTAGGAGACAAGCCGTATGCCTCTAGACTGCAGCGCGCCTCCAGCCAGTCTCACCGCTGGAGGCCGGACCACCACGTGGTCCCGGTGACAGCGGCCGCCACAACCACCTGCTTACCTGCCATCCCCTTGATCCGGTTGCGGTCCAGGGCCTGAGAGCCCCTGCTGAATCCCCTGCCATGGACCTGCCAAGGCTAGCGGTGCGGCGCCGGAGGTAGTTGCAGCGCGTGGCCGGTGCGCCTCCAATCAGGCGCAAGGCTGCTTCCAGGACAGCTCAGACCACCCGCTGAGATAGAGAGTAAACTCTCTCTTTTTTTTTTTGTACTCGTCTGCAGGACTGCTCCAGCAGTCCCACCGTCTATGTGGTGAAACACACCAAACAGGAAGAACTGGCTACCTGAGGCAGGGGGTGGGGTATATGAGGAGGAACCCCGATGCATCCTGGGAGGAGAGAACTCGTTTGCATTAACTGTTTGGTGACCGGGATTCATACCCCAACGTAATGGCTGTGGACCCCATGGACCCCGAAGAAGAAATAAATTGTTTGAAAATCATACAATGTGATTTCCGGAATTTTGTGTTCTGATTCTATCTCTCACAGGTAAAGTGTACCTATGATGGAAATTACAGACCTCTGTCATCTTTTAATGTGCAACAACTTGCACAATCGGTGGCTGTCCAAATACTTTTTTGCCCCACTGTATGTATTGCAGAGAAATACCCACATTGCAAATTACATATTGCAGGGATATACCTCTACTGAAAAACAAATATTGCAGAGAAATAACCCCACTGCATACCACATATTACAGAGAAATATCCCCACTGCATTCTACATATTACAGAGAAATATCCCCACTGCATTCTACATATTACAGAGAAACAGTGGCGTAACTACAGCCCCCGCAGACCCCGTGGTTGTTTGGGGGCGGGGGCTAGTGTGGCGAGGTGGCTGCAGATTCCATGCAGATGGAATCTGCAGAAAACGGCCCTCCAAAAATGGCCGCAGCCTAGGAGGAGACAGATGCTAGAGGTCCTACTGGACCCAGGCAGTAGGCAGTAGTCACCCAGGCAGTAGGCAGGAGACAGATGCTAGAAGTCCTACTGGACCCAGGCAGTAGGCAGTAGTCAACCAGGCAGGGCGGTAGTGCGGACCGCACATAAGTGCCGTCCGCACTACACTAGTATAACAAACACACAACCGCCGGCAGCTGTGTGTTTGTCTTAGCAGCTGAAGAGAGTCAGACAGACTCTCATTGGCTGCTTGTCTTGCGCCCACTGCCGGAGCCGGTTTCCTCCGGCTCCCGCAGTGGGTGATGATGGGAGAGTCTCTCCCATCATGCAGAGCGGCCCTGCCCGGAAGGATGCCGGATGGAGGAGCTGATGCCGGAGCGTTGATCAAGGTAAGTGGATTTTGTGTGTGTCTGTCTATCTGGCGGGGGGTGGGGGTGGGGGGTTGTTTGCTACTGTTGGGGGGCATTGCTGGGGGGGTTGTTTACTACTACTACTACTGGGGGAATTACTGGGGGGGACTACTACTTGGGGGCATTGCTAGGGGGGACTACTACTGGGGGCATTGCTGGGGGGGACTACTACTGGGGGCATTGCTGGGGTGGAACTACTACTTGGGGCATTGCTGGTGGGGGGACTACTACTGGGGGCATTTCTGGGGTGGAACTACTACTGGAGGCATTTCTGGGTGGGGACTACTACTGGGGGCATTGCTGGGGGGGGACTACTACTACTGGGGGGTTAGTACTGGGGTAACTATATAAGGGGGACTACTGCTGGGGGCATTATATTACGGGCATTGCATAGGGGGATGACTACCTGGGGCACTGCATAGGGAGACCACTTCTGAGGCACTACTGTATACTGTAAACTGTCTAGGGGGGGTGGGAGCACATTTTTTACTTTTGCACTGGGGGCCAGATTGCGCATAAATGGCACTGTAATTATTTTACCAAAATGCCGAGGGGGAGGGCGACAGAAAATTTTTTGGCACGGGGGAGCAAAATTTATAGTTACGCCACTGCAGAGAAGTATCCCCACATATTACAGAGAAATATCCCCACTGCATTCTACATATTACAGAGAAATATCCCCACTGCATTCTACATATTACAGAGAAATATCCCCACTGCATTCCACATATTACAGAGAAATATCCCCACAGCATTCCACATATTACAGAGAAATATCCCCACTGCATTCCACATATAACAGAGAAATATCCCCACAGCATACCACATATTACAGAGAAATATCCCCACAGCATACCACATATTACAGAGAAATATCCCCACTGCATTCCACATATTAGAGAGAAATATCCCCACAGCATACCACATATTAGAGAGAAATATCCCCACTGCATACCACATATTACAGAGAAATATCCCCACTGCATTCCACATATTACAGAGAAATATCCCCACTGCATAACACATATTACAGAGAAATATCCCCACTGCATTCCACATATTACAGAGAAATATCCCCACAGCATTCCACATATTACAGAGAAATACTGTATCCCCACTGCATTCCACATATTACAGAGAAATATCCCCACAGCATACCACATATTACAGAGAAATATCCCCACAGCATACCACATATTACAGAGAAATATCCCCACTGCATACCACATATTACAGAGAAATATCCCCACTGCATTCCACATATTACAGAGAAATATCCCCACAGCATACCACATATTACAGAGAAATATCCCCACTGCATACCACATATTACAGAGAAATATCCCCACTGCATTCCACATATTACAGAGAAATATCCCCACTGCATTCTACATATTACAGAGATATATCCCCACAGCATTCCACATATTACAGAGAAATATCCCCACAGCATACCACATATTACAGAGAAATATCCCCACAGCATACCACATATTACAGAGAAATATCCCCACTGCAAATCAGATCTTGCATATAAAAACACCCACAACAAACCAAATATTGCAGAGAAATGCCCCTACTGCAAATCACAAATTGCAAATAAATACCACCACTGCAAACCACATATTGCAGAGAAATACCCCCACATATTGCAGAGAAATACCCGCACTGCAAATCATATATGGCAGAGAAATGCCCCCATTGCAAATCATATATGGCAGAGAAATGCCACCATTGCAAATCATATATGGCAGAGAAATGCCCCCATTGCAAATCATATATGGCAGAGAAATGCCACCATTGCAAATCATATATGGCAGAGAAATGCCCCCACTGCAAACCACATATTGCAGAGAAATACCCCCACTGCAAATCATATATGGCAGAGAAATGCCCCCATTGCAAATCATATATGGCAGAGAAATGCCCCCACTGCAAACCACATATTGCAGAGAAATACCCGCACTGCAAATCATATATGGCAGAGAAATGCCCCCATTGCAAATCATATATGGCAGAGAAATGCCACCATTGCAAATCATATATGGCAGAGAAATGCCCCCACTGCAAACCACATATTGCAGAGAAATGCCCCCACTGCAAATCATATATGGCAGAGAAATGCCCCCATTGCAAATCATATATGGCAGAGAAATGCCCCCACTAGAAACCACATATTGCAGAGAAATGCCCCCACTGCAAATCATATGGCAGAGAAATGCCCCCATTGCAAATCATATATGGCAGAGAAATGCCCCCACTGCAAACCACATATTGCAGAGAAATGCCCCCACTGCAAATCATATATGGCAGAGAAATGCCCCCATTGCAAATCATATATGGCAGAGAAATGCCCCCACTGCAAACCACATACTGCAGAGAAATGCCCCCACTGCAAATCATATATGGCAAAGAAATGCCCCCATTGCAAATCATATATGGCAGAGAAATGCCCCCACTGCAAACCACATACTGCAGAGAAATGTCCCCACTGCAAATCATATATGGCAAAGAAATGCCCCCATTGCAAATCATATAAGGCAGAGAAATGCCCCCACTGCAAATCACATATTGCAGAGAAATGCCCCCACTGCAAATCATATGGCAGAGAAATGCCCTCACTCCAAATCATTTATGGCAGAGAAAGCCCCCACTAGCCACCTACTGGTGCACAGAAACAACTGCTAAATTGCTAACCTGCAACTGCCAGCCACTTACTTTACAGATAACCTCCAAATGCCAGATTCCTATAGTATCTGATAGCCACAATGCCTGCTGCATTAGTCCTCTGTTGAGTTTCTTGGTGCCCCCATGTAACACTGTCAACATCCAGGGGTTATTCTGGCCTGAACCAGAATCCTGAATGACCCTGATAAAAGGTCCTGATGATAGTAGAGTGATACAGTGACTGCAAAAGCAGTTATCACCTCCACTATCAGCAGATAGTGACTAATCTGCAGGGGTGAAAAGAGGGAGGGACAGCCAAAACTGCATAACCACACCCCCTTCAGCTTCGCATAGCTCCTACCTGGTGAACTGATATGCACAATGGGATGTAGTCATGCCTTCTAATTAACCACACTCATCCTTAAAATAAAGAGGTATGAAACTTTTCATGGCCACCATGCCATCCTTTGGATTCTTGCTCAGGTTTCTGCTCATCTTAGAAGAAACATTGTTGGATTTATTTCAATGTTAGTGAAGGATTCAGCTGAAGTTGAATCATTTCAAATCAACTGGATATAGGGCCTAATTCATTAGTGCACTGCTGAACGCAGATTCCTGATATTTGTGAATCTGCGCAGGCGCCAGACCCGTTATGTGTATGTGCAGAATGGGTCTGCGAGCCGGCATGTAAACTGGCAGCAGACTGTCAATGATTGACAGTCTGCTGCCGTTTGGGAGTGGGAAGTGGGTGGTGATGGCACCGTTTCCTGAAGAGGAGGTGTGTCGCAGCCATTGGGGGGGAGGGAAGATGACGGAGATTTCCTGGCCTCTTCTTCGCAATTGTGACGGCCGGCTGCATGGCCCCATGGCTCACCTTAGCCAGCCACTGGTCTGCAGAGTATCCAATGCTGCGTTGGACAACGCAGCTCGGTTACGTAATGCAGCAGGAGGCGTGATGCCTCCTGTGCATTACTATAGCAGCACAGATGGAGTAGCTAAGCTGCTTTCGAGCAACTTAACTATTCCGTCTGAAGCTGAATCAGACCCTTAGTCAGAAGACCAAACTCAAACAAGGATTCTGTACATCCCTATTTGTAAGTAAAGGTAAAGATACAAACTTTTAATGTAAAGTCAAGTAGTAAAAGAAAGGGATGTTTGTGAAAATATTAATTTACCCCTTGGTAAATAAATATGCTCACAAACATCTTTTTTGTGGTAATATAATGTTTTCTATGCAATGTAATGTTCCCCGGAGACAATTAAGTCAAGAAATATAATTCTCTTATTATAGTTTCGATTTTTTATAGTTTTCAAATGCCTGTAGCTTACGCAAAGTGTCAGACTTATTAATTGAAATTCTAGAATATTCAAATGTTTAATAGTGTTCCATAGTTATTTAACTTATATTTTACATTATCAGAGTTATGAGTCATAACCTTTAAAATCCATAAGATAAGAGTCCTGTTTGCCTGTGCTAAATGTTATTGATTTCCTTGCAGTCTTCAAAGGCTTGTAGGCTATGCAAAGCTGCTTATCCCAATAGCTCATTTCAAACCATGAAAAGTTGCTCTTGCCAAATAAAAGAAAAAAAAATCAAATCATCACTGTATGTGAGTCAGTCTGAACTACATAAAATAGAACATATAGTAAGAATTTATAATATACTTACTTTTTGTTACAATATTACTGTGTTGCTACAGCTTTGATGTTATTAGTATTTTTTCTTTATTTAACATAAACCAAGCATTATTTACCTTCACATGACGTGTTTAGGACATATGTGGTAAAGTGGATCTGACACACAAGTACATGGTTAGCTTGTCATGTAGGTTCATCCTGGTCATTGTATGGCAGCCTCATGTCATATGAAAATCAAACCTTGATTAATCGAACTTGAATGGACAGGAAGAAAGATAATAACCCATGACACCCATTGTCTACTGTGTGTGGTTATCATCCAAGTCAGAGAGGTCATATGCACACTGTAACCTGATACTTGGCCTGGTGGCTCTATGGCTGGATCTGTGCAATATGGCCTCCATGTGTGGGTGGGGCTAAACTGCTCCAGCCATTTTGCAATTTGTCTGAATGACTGTATCACACAGTGTGGGTACTGTAAAACTATACTGCATAACGCAGTAAATAAAAGAGTGCACGTACATATTTTATCTGTTGTTAATGGACAAGTTTTACATATATCCATCCAAGTAAATGTAAACCCTGCTTACAGTTTAAATACAATATGTCGCCTTTCCTGTTTGACTATGGATACTATTTAGTTTACCTTCCTCTCCAGTAGGAACCTGACTGTCCCAAGATATATCTTCTACAGGCCCTTCAGTGGTTTTCTGCAGGTACTTGTTCACATACTGCAAACGTGACTGCAAAGCCTAAAAAACAATTTTCATTAGCTTATTTCAAGATGAAAGAGCAAGAACATAAAACTACATTGCCAGTTAAAGCATTCTGCAATTGTTATGGTATTATTTGCATATTCATCCATTGTTTATGTTACCTTGACAGCTCGACCTGGTTCTGCCATCTCCCAGGCTTGTTTCATGGCTCTTATCTCCTCTATGCGCTCAGTATCTTTCTTTACTTCTAGCGTGTCTGCCTCACTTGTTTCACTGACCAGTCGCAGGGTCCAAAATGGTTTGTTGTTATCATTGTGCTGCTGAGTCTGCGATAAAATGCATTTCACATGCAATTGTTATTAGATCTTAAGGTCAGTGGCGGTGACTGTAGGCTCCCCCAATGCAACTTAAAGTGATAACGTATATGGATATATCAAGATGTATTTGGGAAAGCGCAATTTTAATGCAATGGAAAACTAGGTAAAACCTGACTAGCTAAGAATAGTAGAGATTATTTATGATCAGGCCATTTTACATGCATTGCGCTAACAATAATAATCATTGTAACACAGTTGTAATTAACACCAGTGGCGCGAGACCTTACTTACCTCTACCCTCACTCATCCAGTGCATGGTGCTCTGAGTGTGCACTGTGCTCTGAGTGTAACAGGCTCTAATATAAGATAACTTTCCCAATAGCTTTACCAATAATACAACACATTTCATGATGAAACACTTTTAAAATGACAAAAGATACAATTGGGCAGATTTGAAGTAGAAATGGACCAATCAGAAAATTGTTGGCAAAAACTTTGCAACCTTAGGATACCTCTCCTTCCTCCTTCGCTCACACCTTCACTTGGCTCAAGTCACACTCCATTCTCTTTCCCATATTTATTTATTTTTTTTTCAACCAAAATAATTTTTATTTTTACTTTTCATCTTTTTTTTTTTTAAACATACAAAAAATAAAGAAAAGAAAAGAATAGAAAACATAATCCTAACACAGGATAAAATAACATATCTGGCATTTCTTAGAATCAAAGTGTACCAAATATCTGGTAATACCAATCATACATCATATATATGCAAATCAAACATACAATCCCCCCCAAAAAAAAATAATAAATAAGGGGTACTCTTAATCTCCTCCACTTTAGTACCTGGCTAAACTGAGCCGGACACCCCGCAAATTGAGAATTTATCTTTCGATTACTCTAAGGAACGTTAGATTCCTCCCCTTCCTTTATATATTCTTGCCATAATAACCATCTCCTCATTAAAGAGTTAGGAGCAGATAAGTGCGAAGGTGTATAAGTTTCCATTTCATAATTATATTGAATCTTTACAATCACTTTTGAAATGTTGGGAACATTATAGGTTTTCCACAATTGAGCTATAACCATTCTGGCTGCAATAAATATTTACCAGTTAAATATCGCTCAATTTTTTTCCCCCTTTTATTTCAATGTTATTTTCCCCTGTTGATGTTTAGTATTATAAGCTTGAAATATATATTTTTTTAAAAATTAAAAAACATTTTGTTTAGAACATAATAGGCTTTAATTTGATATACCACATGACTAGGTTTAAGGTAGTCAACATTTCAAAGTCGCAGACTCAAATTAAAAACAGGCTATGCTAGATAAATGATAACTGGAATCTTATAGGTTTTTATGTTCAACACTTCCACTTTTCCAAATCACTGATTGTCAATGCATAAAAGGCCAAGTCCCTACCAAGTCCCAACAATAGATCCCCGGATCCCCCGACTTTTAACTTTGTCAAATCCATTCACTCTGCCGATTTTAGTCTCACTTAAAGAGGTATCTCACTTATCCAGTTTCTCACTTACCCAGGTTCAAGAAGTGTTTGTCTCACTTATAGAGGTTCTCACCCCTGTAAGTCCAGGTACAGACATAGAGACTTGTCAAAACCTGTACTAATCTCAGTTACAGAGATTCGAAAGGCGGTTGTCTCATTTACAGAGTTTAATAAACTGCACTAATCTCACTGAGGGCCCTATTTACTACAATCCGCATTAAAATACAGATTGTAGTGTGATATTTCCGACTGAATTCGCATTGCAAATTCAGGCAATATTACAGGGATTTATTAAAAATCCCTTGCAGGTACAGAGCTTGTGATAAAGCTCTGTCCCTGTGAATCCCGTCCGCAGCCATATCACTATATTTTTCAGAAATAATACAGTGACATGGTTCCGCGCATGCGCCGATCGGCTGCTGCTACACCGGACCACTCGTGCAGTCGTCCCCCCCGCGCTGCTCCGGTGATGTCCTCCCTCCAGGGCTCTGGTCAGCTGGTCTCCCATCCTGCACTGTGACCCGGTCAGCTGTTGAATGCAGCAGCTGACCAGGGTCACAGTGCAGGAGCCAGGAGACCAGCTGACCTGAGGGAGGACATCACAGGAGCACCGATCACCAGCCCTGGACTCAGGTAAGGTGTTTTTTTTACTATTTTTTTTTTTTTAGCAGTGATCAGCTTGTGGTCTGTTTAGACCCAATTACTGGGGCCAACTCCAGGCTCTGCTCTGCCTGTTAGAGCAGAGCAGGCATCGGGGAACCGGGGGAGACTGTGGCGTTATTATTAGAGGGCTTCCACCAGTATTTTTTCACATTTTAATTTTAGTAAATCGCAGGCAGATCACATTTTCTATTACAATTATGGGACATGCGATCTGCTTACTAAAACTATGTGATAATTAGGGCTTGGAGTAGAATTTTACGAATTCTACTCCAATTGCTCTTTAGTAAATTTAGGTGAAAACACCCTTTTTCAATTTATTTCAGTAAAAATAATGTTAATAAATAGAACCCTTAAAGAGGTCCTAACAGTAATCGTCTCAGTTATTCCTAATGATCGAGAAAAATCAGTCTCAGTTAAAGAGGTTTGACAGTCTCACTAACAGAGGTTTTTTGGTTTAAAAATGCCAAGACCTCACAATTAGGGCTAGTAATATTTATTTATTTATTAACAGTTTATTATATAGCGCAACATATTCCATTGTGCTTCACATTTGGAAAGAAAACTGGGTAATAACAGACAGACAAAGAGGTAGGAAGGCCCTGCTCACAAGCTTACAATCTATAGGCAAATAGGCATTGATACACAAGGATAGGTGCTATATATTGCATTTTGGTCCAGCCAGATTGCAGAGTTTCTTGGTGGGCTGTATGATCCAGTCACATAGGAATGCTGGCTAAAGGTAAGGAGGATGTGAAAGAAAGACTATGGCCCGTATTCCATTTGAGGCGAAAAGCCGTTTTCGTGTGTTTTTGGTGGAAACTTTTTGCCAATGACATCATTTTAGCCTGTTTTGACTTTACTCCGTATTCAATTTGGAAGACTTTTCGCCTAGGCGGAAAGTCAATGCAATGTAATAGGCGGAAAAGTTTCGCCTATGAATAGCAGGCGGAAAAAAGTGCAGAATTGGGGTTTTGGGGTGCAACGTTGCGGGAACCCCCATGCAGCCTTCAGACAGTCCCCCAAAGGTAAACTGTGTCAAAAAAAAAAAAAAAAAAAGACTTAAGAACACCCCAAAAAATCACTTTGAATTTGGGGGCGAAAAAAAAAAATGTTGGGGGCCAAAGTTGAAAACTAACGAACTTGACTCTGAGGGGGGGGGGGGTCCCCAAGTATGCCCCATGTGTTTTTTTCATTGCAGGTGCTTGCGGCAGGTGGATTTTTCACGATTTTTTAAACTTAACTTTAGCAACTTTAAAATATGCTGGCCCCCATTTTCAAGTACCCCAAATTTGCTGGGATAAGTTATATCCTGCAAAAAACTCCTGAATACTATTCTGCACCACTTACACAAAAATGCTACTTAGCAGCTATTGAGCCCATTTAAAAACACCAAATACCTTCAGCAAGCCAAATTGAGGGGTACCATACCTAACCCCCATGTCAGAGCATCTTTTGGGGGGTGTCAGGCTGATTTCCCCAAATCTGACAGTACTTTCCGCTTGTTTAAGTTTCGCCGGGTCCCGTTTTCGCGTACTTTCAAATTGAATACGGCGATACGCGGGCACGCACGCGATACTTTTCCGCCTACAAAACATGCGATGTAGGCGAAAAGTATGGGAAGCGGAGAAGTATCACGGGTCCGCTCAAATTTAATACGGCTCTATGTGTGAGATTATATTTGGACTGTGAGATATGGAAGCTATGAAGGTTATGTGAGCGGTTCTGAAATCTGATAAACTTGTCTGAAGAGGTGAGTTTTCTGGGAACCCTTGAAGGTTTGGAGACTAGAGGAAAGTCTTATTGTGCATGGGAGGGCATTCCACAGACTGGGTGCAGCCCGAAAATAGTCCTGTAACCGTGAATGTGAGCAAGTAATGCGTGGAGATGAGAGACGCAGATCTTGTGCTGAGCGAAGAGGTTGGGTTGAGAGATATTTTGAGATGAGTGAAGAGAAGTATGTTGGTGTGGTTTGGTTGTATTTGTATTGAATATGGTAGAAAACCAGTAAACGATGGAGGGACTAACAGAGCAGAGCAGCAGACGAAGACTGTTTGGCAGCCTCGAAGCTGCATTAATAATTAAGTTTCCCACTTCTCCAGGTACCTCTTATCAATGTTCGACTGAATATCAATCCATGTCTGAAATATGTACATTTTTATATGCTCACAATTGCCAATAAATGTAGATTTCTTACATTTTCAAATGTTTATAATTGTAAAACTAAAGGGTCCATTTATTATGCTAATTATCGGGGGCCAGACACTAGCAGCAGGTGCCAGTGACTCCCCGCCTGCTGCTTCACGCCAGCCCAGCACTGCTGGACCCGGTATGTGAGAGAAGGTTAGGCTGTCTCTGCGATGTCCTACGCAGTGAAAATTAGCACTGCCGAGTCTTACTTGGCAGTGGTAGTGCGTATGCATGAACGTCAGTTCACGCATGCGCAACCTCTGGCGGAATCCTTCTTCGCAACCCAGAACTCCTTCCCATAGCAAGGAGGTGCAGTCCAGGAACAAATGCCATCTGAAGATGGCATAAGTTCCCGCAGTTAAACTTCGAAATGTAGGTTTCCATACTAGGGTGTGGGGACCTCAGGCCACATTGGGACTAAAAGGTACAGTAAGCAGGAGATATCTGTGATATCTCTTGCGGAACCTTTATATTCAATAGTCAGGACACTTACTATACACAAAAGTGAAAATTTTAATTTTCTGCACTAAGGGCATGACTCATGGCTGTTCTTTGTAAGCAGCTCCTGTGCTAAAATATGGAAGAGCCACAGGAGGCGTCTTAAGTTAAAAAAAACACCTACTGTCTACTGTCCAAAGACGCAGCATTGGATCCTCTGCGTGATCATCAACCTGTGTAACTCTCAGGTTGCCCAGAATGTCTGGCAAAATCACGCTGCTGGGACCAGTGAAGCTTCGCCCAAAGACGCAGCCTTTGGCTTCAGCACGTCCAGAAAATGGGGCTGACACACCGCAATTTTCTGGAATGCTCCCAGATGCCGCCCCCAAATGTCAGCAGCGAATAATTAAGCATAAGAGATTTGTGTATGTTACAGATTTACATAAGCTCCCAGAACATGTGTAAGATTAATGAAGTCGCCCACCGTTGGAAGACAATTTGATACGTTTCATCTGCATTTTCACAAAGCATGTACAGAATGTTGAATCATTGTGTTATAGAAATAATTTTGACTAATTGAATTATGGTTTGGTGTGGGGCGAACATAAGCTCCTACAGCGATTCTTATGATCTGCTGAATATGTAATTGGTATGAGGCTGCCCTTCCTGATAGTTATTAATCTCTAAAGCAGTTTGAGCAAGGTGAAGAGTATTGTAACCAACCTAACCATAATGTTTTTTTACTGCCATCAAAATGGTGTGTTAGATGCATTAAGTCATGAACATCTATTTAAAAAATAGTTTTTTAACTCAGTCAATGTTAGGATGAAATTAAATCAGACTTTCCGACTCTACCGCAATGGCAAGAGAGCAAGTCTCTCGGTTCAGGAGCCACCAGAGGAAACTCTTCCACCCTTCCGGCAGCCATCCACTTAGGAGTGATAGTGGGCGGTCAGGGAGAGGGTTGGGTGGTGATGACGCGATTTGCGCTGAATCACATCATTGTAGCCCCGCCCCCTGCTTTTTAATGATGGAAATCTTGGCATTGTATAGCGGAAGGTGGGGCCACGATCACGCCGCCATGCTCCCGCACCGCCCACCATTTCCATCGACAAATCCCCTGCAACGCCGACCTGGCTGCCACCGGCATGTATGAATTAGATTGTGCTTAGATGCATTATGTCAGATCACTGTCTGTATCAGGAAATGGATTTTATTGTCAATACATTTGTTTGTGTTGTTGGATGACAAGTGTTTCGTTCATTCATTCGGAGAAATAGACAAGTTCATGCCAACTACTGTACATAACACAATAATACGGCAAAGGAAAAATGAAGCTGCTGGGTTTAAATATTCCATTGCTTTATCTGTTTGACCACTGATTAGTATTAGGTGAAACTCATTGAGCAATAAGAAATCCCTGTCAACAGAACAGTATCTCAGTAGCAAACAAGCAAATGAACAAGCCAAGGATGCATAACACCAAGTTCAAGGTCCAGTAGGACTACGTTCTGACATACATTTACAGGCTGCAAAGTTGCAGAATCCTATATGGAGCCCATTGAGTTGAACACATCGCCACCACTCCCTTCTGTTCCCTTTGCTTTAGGAAGGAAGGTCAGAGAGTACTCCTTTCATTACACAGTGCACAAACTATCTGGCAAAGGGCTCAGCCAGCACTGCTACAGTTTAAAAAAGCCTGTTCTGACCAGGAGAGGGAATCTGTGAGGCATCATATACCTGCCAGTCTGGAGGAAGAGTGAAGAATAGGAAAGTGGCATTTTTTTCATTTAAAATATTAATTCCACCCAAAACAAGATATTATTGCTGCACTTAGAACACTAGGTGGCAGTATTGGCTTAAAAATAACAGCTAAGGCAAATAACCTTGAATATCAAAATAATTCTGTTATTAATCTTGCACAGTAAGGCAATGTTAATAATGTTAGAACACATTAAAGAACCATTTCTGAACAGTTTTTTTATCATTGATAAAAGATATATCAAATCAAATACTCATGTAAATTAAATTGAAAATGTGATATGAATTATTTAGTTTAAAAATATAAATGTATTAATAGATCTAAATGCAAATTAAACCTGAAATAAACTGCAAGCTACTATATTCAGTCACGGGGCCTGATTCAGCAAGGATCGCAATTCTGCTAATACGCACGCAACGCAGTTGCTTATATCAGCGGTGATATGCATATGTTTACATAAGGACGTCCACTTCCCCTTACTTACATCCGTTACTTAGTAGAATAGCGAAACAATCGGTAACATCGAGTAATATCAGACTCATACGCACAGTTAAGGAAGGTCAGATCTCACTCAGGAATTGCTTACTTCAGCGCACGCTATGAGGCCTCACACTGCGTATGGCACCTCAGTGGCTAACTTATCCACCCCCATGCAACGGCATTGAAACGTTCACCCGACCACCCCGCCCCCCCATCACCACCCACAAACGGCACTTCCTGCTCTGGGTCTGTGTAGCCTATTTAATCGCAGTTCCGACCGCATTTGCTAGTTCACGCATGCGCACTGCGATGCATACACATGCGCAGAACGCAACAATCAACTGATTGCGTGCAAATTAGCAACTGTGTTCCTTGCTGAATCAGGCCCAAACTGTGTATTATTGCAACCAGAAACAAGATTAGTTCACAACATCTGCCAAATCTAGCCACAACGGAAGAGTAATTTAAGGAATTAATTCTGCAAAGGGGACCTAATGATAAATAGGCCCCTTAGTTGTTTCCCCATTAAAAAGAACTGAATAAACTACAAGTTCCTGTCTCAGAAACAGGTGTCTTTTAAATCAACCACATGATACATACCATCAAAATAAATAAATAAATAAATAAATAAATACATTCTTTATCTGCTACCTCCTAATTGCTTCTAAAATTCTGCCTCCTGCGGTCAATGATTCTTGGAAATGGATGCACCTCCAAAATGCTCATTTACAAAGTTTAAAATTGCAGTGCTTTTGTGATGTTATGACCTTACATTTGTGCAGTTGTACCCAATATTACACATTATGCAAATGGATTTGTGGGTCGATTTTGAAGCTGCTGGCCAATATCGATGGAGGAGCTGACATTATCAGGAACAAGTCTGGTAATTATGATTTCTGTTTCAGTACTGGGAAGATTGAATCTGAAAAGATTCAAACTTATCCAATCATGTTGCAGCAATTAAAAAATGTCACTACTCGTCAATTATGGCTCGCAGTGTGCAGGGCGAACAGAGCTGGCCATAGCGAACCAATTAGATATCGCCGCCTCATAACTCCAGCGAGAACCAGTCAGAAGTGAGAAGACACCAAAGAAAAGAAGAGGCACCATCAGGAAGAAAGAAAATAGCGGTCGCACACAGATATACAAATGTTGCATATCAAAAAAAGAATGGCAATGTCAGATGCATGAATAAATACAACATACATTTTGCACCAATGGTATGCATAGGATAGATCTACTGATCGTGTCCTAAGTTAACAGTTTGCTACAACCATTATCACGTTTCTTTGCTAACCGCATTCTCTACAGAGCATGTGTATGACATCTGTGTATATTGTAATACTTATCTGTTTTAAAGATTAAAATACTTGTTATTTACTGCATGTTCAGTTCTCCCTGAAATGGCACAAGGTGCATTGTCTCTTTACCTGAGATTCGGGTCTTGAGGTAGGGGTTGACTGCAGTCTCTCTCTATCTTTCTCCTTACCAGACCTTTCCTTTTCAGATTTCTCAGCTGTTCTCTCTTTGCCTTTTCTAGCAGTCTTTGGAGTATTTGTAGATTTCTGACTCTCCGCACTGTTATTTGTATCTGCTATTTCCTCAGGCTGATCTGCATATACTAGGAAAGTGGGAAAAGAGAACATTTAGCACTGGACACAAATGTTTCATAACGTTACACTCAACATACAACAAAAGACACTTCTTAAAGTTTGTACATAGGTAGGTATGTTCAGAAAGGGTGGTGTTACCAACAGCAATCAGATTCTAACAATCTGATTGTTACTACAGTTCAGAAATTAAAGCTAACAACTAATTGATAAAAGATTACAGCAATTGTAATGTAAAGTAAAGTATGTCTGTAATATTCATTCTCTACTGCAGTATGTATGGTAATTGCATCACAATGTGATTTAATAAAAAAATTCAACAACCAACCCAAATTGTACGTGGCTAATCCAGATGGATCTGGCGGATCTAGGGAGTCTGTGCTGCGCTTTCTAAAGTGACCGGAAGCAGCACTGCACCATGTATACACACATGGATGGAAATTGAAGGTGCAGACGGATTGATCTGTCCATTAACGATGCATTCATTCCCTGTAATGGGCATTCCTGGGCCGTAACTGTACACGGAACTGATCCAACTCATGGAAGTGTCATGGTAGTGTCGTGGGCATGTAGGCCGACTTCTGTGCTAGTTTGTAGCATATGGGTGGAGATGTGAAGATTGTTTCAGATGTATCTTTTGCACCTAGCAGAGCCGTAACAAGGGCTCTGAGCGTCCTGTGCCATCCCCGCCCCCTTTGACATCATGACGTTGCGCATAAGGGGTTGGGATTGCCGGCATCTGAACGTGCAACAGTGTCCGGAGCATCTTTAAGACGCTCGGGGCAGCTATAATTATGGCACGGTGCCTGTCTGTAGAGTCCGTGGTACGCTACAGGCAGCACTGCCGCAGCGATGCTGGCTGCAGGGCGCCATTCCAGGCACCTTGCAGTCAGAATCATAGGCCATGGGGTGGCGGCGGTGCTGCCCACAGAGCCCTGTGCGGCCGCACACCCCTAGTTACGGCCCTGGCACCTAGCATGGATTGGGTGCAATTCTAATGAGGACGACTGCGGTTGGAAAAACAATGGGTGGGTGGTCCTTCTGCATGCCAACGCACTAATATCCGCATTAGCATAAGGTAGTAAACAGGTTGCCATGGCTGTACAAATAAGCACCCACAGATGTGTCTATCTCAAAATCAGCCCCTATGTTAAAGCAGCTTTGGAAATAAAAAACAACAAGTCATTTGATAGTGATACATTTAATAAATAATTAATTGACAGCAAGTTTATAAAAACTTGATAGACCTTTACCATAGTTAGCGAGTAAAGGTACCGATATAAGATACTTTTGATATTTTTTAAGTCTTTTCTACAGCTCGCATGATACTACTCCCTATTGTGTTAAGAAAAAATATGAGATATGGTAAGAACTTACCCTTGTTATCTCTATTTCTACGAAGTCCATAGGGTTCCACAGGATACCTTGGGGTATAGGTGTGACGTCAGTCGCAGGGCACCAAAGAGTTAAGCTTTCAGCCTCCCAGGATGCACTAGGTCCCCCTCCTATACCCCGCCCCCGGGCCAAGGCACCTCAGTTAGTTACCAAGCCATAGGCCGGAGGAGGAGAAGGAAGAGAGAGAACAAAGATCTGGACACATACAAGAATCACATTCTCACCAGAGGGAGACGGAAAACCGGTGACCAGAGCAAAGCCCATCTGCAGCACAGGTGCGACAGGGCGGGAGTCCTGTGGAACCCTATGGACTTCGTAGAAATAGAGATAACAAGGGTAAGTTCTTACCATATCTCATATTTTCTACTTCAGGGTCCATAGGGTATCCACAGGATACCTTGGGGATGTCCCAAAGCAGTATCCTTTAAGGGTGGGGACGCTCCTGTGCAGAAAGGAGAATCCGCCGCCCGAAGGAAGCATCCTGAGAGGCGAAGGTGTCAAACCTGTAATACCTCACGAAGGTATGGACAGAAGACCACGTAGCAGCCTTGCAGATCTGAACTGCCGAGGCACCACGTCGAGCTGCCCACGAAGGACCCACAGACCTAGTGGAATGAGCCTTCAGAGAAGGAGGGACCGGTAGGCCTTCATGAAGATAAGCTTCAGAAATAGCCATACGGATCCAGGCTGCCAAAGTTTGCTTTGAAGCAGGCCAACCCTTTTTACAGAAGCCCTAGAGGACAACAAAGCGTCCGACTTCCTAAACAAAGAAGTGCAGTCAACATAAGTCCTTAAGGCCCGCACAACATCCAAAGAGGCCTCACCCACGGAAAGACCCGGTGAGTTAAAGGCCGGAACAACTATTTCCTCGTTAACATGAAACTGGGAAACAACTTTGGGAAGAAACTCGGGCCGAGTGCGGAGCACTGCCCTGTTCCCATGAAAAACCAAGAAAGGGGGTCTACAAGAAAGAGCCCCTAACTCAGAAACACGTCTGGCTGAAGCAACGGCCAGAAGGAAAACAGTCTTAGCTGTTAGCCATTTAATATCCACTGAGCCCAGTGGTTCAAACGGCGGTCCTTGGAGAGCCCTCAGGACCACAGCCAAATCCCAAGGCGCCACAGGTGGAACAAAGGGCGGCTGAATACGGAGAACACCTTGCATAAAGGTGCGCACATCCGGGATTGTAGCAATCCTATGGTGAAACCAGACAGATAGGGCCGAAACCTGTACCTTCAAAGAAGCAAGGCGAAGCCCATGATCTAGTCCCGCTTGCAGGAAGGCGAGAATCCGAGACAGACGAAACTCCCGCGGTGCATAACCTCTCGGTCGACACCACTGGAAGAACGTATGCCACACGCGATGGTATATCCTCGCGGAAGACGGTTTCCGAGCTCGTAACATGGTACGCACCACAGAGCTGGCAAACCCCCAGGACCTCAGCATGGCCGTCTCAACAGCCACGCCGCTAAAGACAGCCGAGTCAGGTCCGGGTGAAGACAAGGACCCTGAGACAGAAGGTCCGGTCATAGCGGCAACCGCAGAGGACTGTCCACGGACAGACCCTGAAGGTCTGAGAACCAGTGCCGTCTGGGCCACGCGGGAGCTATCAACAGGAGCGTCCCTCCTTCCTGTTTGAATTTCCGGATTACCCGTGGAAGAAGGGAGACCGGAGGGAACAGGTATGCGAACCTGAACGTCCACCGGACGGACAGAGCATCCACCAGAGACGCCCCTTCGTCTCTTGTGCGAGACCCGTACACCGGCAACTTGTTGTTGTGCCGGGACGCCATGAGGTCGATTTCTGGAAGACCCCACCTGTCCACCAGTAGTTGAAAAACGTCCGGGTGCAGGGACCATTCCCCTGGATGAACGTCCTGGCGACTTAGAAAGTCGCCTCCCAATTTAGCACTCCCGGGATGAAGACCGCTGATATGGCCGGAAGATTGCGCTCCGCCCAAACCAGGATCCGAGAGACCTCTACGAGAGCCGCCCGACTGCGAGTTCCTCCTTGCCTGTTTATGTAGGCCACGGTGGTAGCATTGTCCGACTGGACCTGCACCGGGTGACCCTGGAGAAACCGCTGTGCCTGCAGGAGAGCATTGAAGACCGCACGGAGTTCCAAGATATTTATTGGAAGCTCCGCTTCTGTCGGTGTCCACCTGCCCTGGAACAAGTGTGGACCCGAAACTGCTCCCCAGCCCCGAAGACTGGCGTCCGTTGTCAACAGGACCCAATTTGGAACCCAGAACGGACGTCCCTTGTTGAGGTGGGTCGTCTTTAACCACCACGCAAGGGACAGGCGAACCTCCGGGGTGAGCACAATCGTCTGGAACTTCAGAGACTGAGGCAGCCCGTTCCACTTGGACAGGATCAGGTGCTGCAGAGGTCTGGAGTGAAACTGGGCGTATTCCACCATGTCGAACACCGACACCATGGAGCCCAGTAACCTCATCGCCGAGTGTAAGGACACCCGGCGGCTGTGCAGACAACTGCGCACCCTTGACTGTAAAGCAGAGATCTTGTCCTCCGTCACGAAGATCCTTTGCTGTCCCGAGTCCAATAAGGCTCCAAGATGCAGAATCCTCCGAGACGGGATTAGAGTGGACTTCTGCCAGTTGATTAGCCAGCCGTGCCGTTGCAGCAGTGCAATGGTCAGGTCCAAGTGGTGTAACAGGAGCTCTGGAGATCCTGCCACCAATAACAGGTCGTCCAAGTACGGCAACATGCGGACTCCTTGCAGCCGCAGAGAAGCCGCCATGACCGCCATAGCGTCCTGTATGTCCAATGACACCATGTAGTCCCCAGGTTCCAGCGCCAGAATGATGGACCGTAGGGTCTCCATCCGAAACTTCGGGACCCGCAAAGACTTGTTGAGTGCTTTGAGGTTGAGAATCGGACGATATGACCCATTGGGTTTCTGTACCAAAAATAGATTTGAATAGAAAACCTGGCCCCTCTGGGAGAATGGAACAGGCACTATAACTCCAGCCTGGAGCATAGTGTGCAATACCTTCCGCAGCTCCGTAGCCTTGTTCCGGTCTGATGGTAGACCCGTGGTGAAGAATCGAGCCGGGGGTCTGTGCCGGAAGGAGAGGGCGTACCCGTGAGAGACCACCTCCAGAACCCAAGTGTCTGTCGTAGTGAACGACCAACACCGGGAGAACTGCAGCAGGCGGCCTCCCACCCTGGGATCCCCCAAGGTGAGACCCGGACCGTCAGGCCGCAGGCTTGTCATCTGGCTTGGGGGCCGGACGTCTGGTACTCCATGCCTGTTTCCGGGGCTTGACCGATTTCTTAGGGCCAGCCTGTCGAGGAAACGACTGTGGTTTGGGCCTGCCCTGGGCCTTAGATGACCGAAAGGACGATGGTCCAGAACCAGAAGGAGCAGCGGCCGACGGGAGACAAGCAGATTTGGCTGCCGCCAGCGTGGCCACAATCTTATCCAGATCCGGACCGAAGAGAACTTCTCCGGTAAACGGCAACGCTTCCAGACCTTTCTTGGATCTGCGTCCGCCTTCCAGGATCGCAGCCACAAGGTGCGACGAGCAGCTACCGCTGCTGAAGAAATTCTAGACACCAGAGTACTAATGTCTAGAGCCGCCTCGTTGATGTAGGTGGCCGAATCACGGAGATTGCCAATCAACTCCGCCTGTTCGGCCGGACAGTCGGATTCAAAAGAAGCCTCTAATGAATCCGCCCAGCGCTCCATCGCTCTGGCAACCCAGCAAATGGCCATAGCCGGCCGTGCTGCCCCCCTTGCAAGGGAATAAGCGGACTTCAGGCAGATTTCTACCTTGCGGTCCGTAGCATCCTTAAGGGAGGACATGGATGGCATCGGCAATGTGGCACTACGGACAAGACGGGTCACGTGAGAATCCACCTGTGGAGGGGATTCACACTTAGCAAAATAATTATCCGCGAACGGATAAGCCACCGCCAGGCGTCTCTGCGGCTGGTATCTTTTGCCAGGTTGTTTCCACGCCTCCTCTAAATGGTCCACCAACTGACCCGAAAGAGGAAAGACTGTGGCATCGCCCTTCACATCTTTGAAAAAGGCATACTTAGATTTAGCCGCTGGGGGAACTTCGTCCTCAATCACCAAGGCTGTGCGGACCGCCCGAATAAGTCCAGGAATATATACTTTGGACTTAGCATCAGCGTCCTTAGTATGGAAAGGTTCCTGATCGTAAGGATCCAGAATCTCCCCATCATCAGACGTCCCTTCGTCATCCTCATAAGGAGCGGACAGAGACGCCACCGGCCTTTTATGAGGCCGCATCACAGACTCCCCTTGCAACACATCCGACAAGTGCTGTACAGAACTCGTCAGGGAGTTAACCCACGCTGGCTCCTGAGAACCCGGGAGCGGGGAAATAGGGAGACTGTGGGGTACCACCAATTGTCGTGGGAACCCCTGCATGGGTGACGACACCACAGACTGCTGGGACAAACCCATCGGAGTAAACGCGGGCTGCGGAGCTAACTGGCCCACTAAAGCTGTTAACACCTGAGCGAAACAAGCCCAGGGCGGCTCCTGTACCGGTGCTGTAACCGTAATAGGCCGCGCCATGGACAAACACTGCCGGCAAAGGCCCTCCGCGCTACCCTCCCCCTCCGCTAACGGTACTTCGCACGTGGTACACTGTAGCCGGAGGGGAAAATCACTTTCAGACATGATGGCACCACGTATGTGACCTCTCTCACCAATTAAGTATTAAATAGGCGAGAGACCACCCTGCAGCACCGCACCGCAAGGGCTTTAGCAGAAAGAACAGGGACAGTAATAAAGCTGACAGTTTAGAGAAGAAAAGTTACAGGCAGCGCTAGCACAGTCACATACAATGCAGAAAATAACAATTCCTGCACTAACAGCGCTGATCACTCAACTACACAGACACAGGGCCTGGTAGGACACAGCGCTGCATACACAGACCTGAGCCACAGCGGAGGAGAGGTATGCGGGGGGACCCAGACCACGATGCTTCCTTCCAGACTTCCAGCAGCGTTCACCATGCGTTGCAGAGAAGATGGCCGCCGAGGAGCAGAGAGAAGCTGGCCTGGGGGAGGAGCGCTGACACAGGACCAGTCAGCACAGTGCAGAGAGGGCTGTGTGCAGCGGGGGAGGCGCCGGCTGTGAGACAGGGAAGGCGCGCTCCCCTGGCATGCATTTAACCCCTGGGACGCCGCAGCGCTACCGCTCTGCTGCGGTCCGCTGTCCCAGGGAGTAGTGGAAGCGCAGGTTGGTCGCCTGGCTCCACGCTGCAGCCAGTCCCCAGGGAGCCCCCTGCCTGGGGACTTAGGACCATGTGATCAGCGGGGACCCACCGCGGGACCCCGCTGCTTACCTCTGTCCCCCTTGAATCCGGCCATGGTCCGGAGCATCTGGGGTCACCGCTAGCTGTGACCCCAGACGCCCACCAGCATCCCCGGATCAGTACCGGCGTTCTGGTACCGGCGGGGTGTAGGGAAGACAGCATGGACGTCAGGACTGACTGTCCATGCTGTTCATCCAGATGTGCAGCCACAGCTGCATGAAGAAAAAGCTTCAGGGGCTCTTCTAGCCCCCACTCCAACAGGTGCACCCGACTCCGGCCGGGCACCAAACTAAACTGAGGTGCCTTGGCCCGGGGGCGGGGTATAGGAGGGGGACCTAGTGCATCCTGGGAGGCTGAAAGCTTAACTCTTTGGTGCCCTGCGACTGACGTCACACCTATACCCCAAGGTATCCTGTGGATACCCTATGGACCCTGAAGTAGAAAGTCTACCATTCAGTCAATATATTTATTTATAACAGATATTTCTCATTCAGAGCTGTACCCTAATCCCGTCGCAACTGTGACTTTTTACGCAGCAGCTATTCGAAAGTATACAAATGTTGCAGCTGGCGGGAGATGTATTGAGACGCCGACCTGCGGCTTTCCAAATCCAAGCATCTGCATAAAATGATACAGCATCGGTTTCAGATCAGTTGACCATTGGCCTCCTGAGTAACCCTATGGTTACTCAGAATGAACGACCGAACTTTGATGCTGGCACTAGTGAAGCTGCGTACACAGACACAGGACCTCATTCAGAGCTGGTCGCACAGAGCGTGCTGTCGGTCTGAATGAGGGGAGGACGTCTTGAATTTTCAAGACGTCCTCCTTTGCGGTTGTAAGGAGGTCTAAGGTGATGGTCGCGATGGTCAGAGACCATCGCGACCATCGGGGCTTACGACGAGACCCTAGGGTAGGGTCTCCCTTGTCGTAAGCCCCGGAGAGCTTTCGGCTCTGTCTGAGCCGGAAGCTCTCCACTGACATCACTAGTGATGTCAGTGGGGCCGCCCCCAAATGGTAGGCGTTCCCATGGGAACGCCCCCGTTTGGGCTGCCACCCCCCCGGCCCGCCTTCCAAACGGGGCGAGCTGTCAATCAACATCCACAGCTCGCCCCCTTTGGATCGAGACGCGCTAGGACCGGCGCTGTCGGTCGTAGCGGGTCTCACGCATGCACACGACGGCGCCGTCGTGCACATGCTCATATGCGCATGCTCTGTGGGGGGCCATCGGCGCTAACGACCGGGTCTGAATGACCCCCACAGTCTCTGGATCCAACACTCCTATAAAATGGTTGCAGCGCATCTGCATTTTTCTAACCACCAGTCGGTTACCACCCATTACACACCCACAAATGGCCCATAACTGTCAACCACTCTGCGTCTAAATCCTGTCTGAAAGCAACATTGCAGAGGTACCAGTACACATCGACTTAGACGTATTCACTGAAATAAAAACATTGGCAAACCGCATAGATATTGGCATAGCGTACAATTCTGAATCAGGTCCTGTAAGCCTTATCACATGGACACACATACATTCTAAGTCTTTTAACTTACCAGCATGTTTTTGGAGTGTGGGAGATCATACAAACTGCACACAGATAGTATATTAGTCAGAAACTGAACTCATGACGTCAGGGCTGTGAGGCAGTGATGCTAACCACTATGGTAATCGTGCTGCTTACATACACACCTGCTTTTTTATGTAACCCCATATAAAAGAAGTGATTTACTTGGTAATAGTAGTAAAAAGGGAGAAGGGAAGGTAACTTGGAGAATGCTGTCAGACATACTGTACAACAACTTAGCATAGATAATCAGTTTAACCAGGTTCACTCGTCCCGTGAAAGAGAGGAAGCTTCTGCCAGACATGACACTTAACCTTTAAATACTCATTTTGAGGTTGGACTTTAAAGTGACATGCACAGTCGGGGAGTGGGTAATTTGTATACCCAGGTATTTGAACTGCTTGCACCAGCGCAAGGGGAAATCATAAGAAGCCGGCATAGGGACAGTAGGAAGACGGAGATGTGTCACAATTCTAATCCCTGAGAAGGGTACACAAAGGTCTACCAATGCCAATAGAGACAGTAAGGAGTGTTTCATACACATTGGAAACAACAGAATATTATCAGTGTACAGGGCGATTTTCTCTTCATGACTAGAAACCATCAGTAGAGATCACATAGGAGGCCCTGAAAGCACAGGCTAATGGCTCAATGGCAAACAGCAATGGAGATAATGGGCAGCCCTGCCGAGTGACCCTGCCTAGGATAAAGAATCAGTGACAAAGCCATTTATACATGCTCATGCAGCAGGACAGAAGAAAAGTAACTGAACCCATGCCAAGAAGGCAAAATCAATTCCAAATCTAGAGAGTACCGTACCTCCAACAGAAACGGCCATTCCTCTGAAACACATGCCTTGGCAGCATCCAAGGACACAATCAAGGTGTCAACCATGCCCTCTGTGGCCACCTGCAGATAAGTGTAAAGGTGCTGGAGATTAATAGAGGAGGAGCTCCCTGGCAAAAAGCCCGTTTGATTAGGAAGAATAATAATAAGTATGACCTTATTTAGTCTCAGGGCCACATTCTTAGCCATAAATTCAACATTAGTGGATAGCAAGGAAATGGGGTGATACGTGTTCATATAAGCCAGATCTTTACCCATTTTACGGATAACCACTATTAAAGCTTCAGCCATGGACGAGGGGAAAGAACCCAATTCCAAAAGGGATGCAAAACCATCTAATAATTTAGGTACAGAAAAGCAAGGTGGGTCTTATATAGCTCGCTGGGAAGCTCATCTACCCCCCGCGCCATATTTAAAGGGAAAGACTTAATAGCATCCTCAACTTCCTAAGAGGATATAGGAGAATCGGACAGGGTCGGGAGGATAACTTGATCAAGGACAGTGGATAATTCAGAAGGGGAATAGTTAACTCAGGACCTACAGTATATTCATCTACAAATTGGCTGCAAAACACTTCGGCAATGACGGTGTATCTACATTGCATAGTCTAGTCCTGGTCTCAATCCACGGCTTTTGAACAATTAACCAATCAATCCTATCTGCTAGGCCACATCCTTAAGTGTCCAATATCTACATTACAACTCAGCCTCTTTCTTTTATGAAACACTGTGCAACTTGGAAAATAGGGTACCTAGAAACGGCATTATGAGACAAAGAAAAATAAGAGTAGCTCTGTGTATCCTGGCACCTCTGACACAAAACATCTATCAAACCCATTTCTGAGTACAAGCGAGAGAAGGAGGGAGGCCCACCACCAGAGGACCTACAGTAGGATCCTCCCTCCACCTATCCAGAGCTCATCTAACACATACTTACCTACTTTTGCACTTTCTCCTCTGGAAGAAGCTTAGAGGAGAGATGCATCCGACTGGAGGTGGGGGAAGGGCTTGGTGTTATGTGTCACTAAGCCCCGTCCCCACACCGGGAATGCAGAAAGTCGATTTGGCCATTATGACGTTATTTTTATAGAAATACATCATATTGACCCTGCCCCTTCTCTGTTTACTTGCGATTCACAGCATTATCCACCCCATAGTGCTCGCTTAGGAAGTGGGCAGGATGCGGGAGGGCCATCTACTCTTCCAGGGGTTCGGGAGACTGCTTGCAAATTTGGGAGTTTCTTGCACTTCCCAGGAGAGTAGGCAATTATGATACATAAACAGCAAGGACAGCAGGAAAATCAGCTATAAACTCACAGCATTTAGAAAGGACATCAGAGGTAAAAGGTAGGGGGAAGAGGTATACACTAGCAATAATACAAGAGGGGAAGAATGAATAGTGCCTGAAATGAAAACAAATGAGCCAAGCTGATCCACCTGAACTTTATGACAAACAATGCACGTGGATTTATGTATTAATACAGAAACACCTCTAGAATTGGAGTGGAAAGCTCTGCCAGGTGCAAAAGAGAGAGGATTTTACTGCCTACCAAATGAGTTTCCAATAAACAAACAATACCAGGGGTCTGAGACTTATCCTGGTGGAGAACTAAGTAATGTTTCATTTTATCTTTCAGATCCTAGACATTGCAAGATAGAAACTTCAACTTATCAGAGATTCACGCAGAGAAATAGGAAGAAATGGCCACCACTCCCCTTGCCCAGCTGTATTAGTAAGGAAAATCTCCTGCAGGTGCTCCACCAACTCCGCTACAGTAGCTAAAACTGCTCATGAAACATATGGAAAAACAATAAAAACATCAACAAAGCAAACAAACCAGGAAATCCCGAACCCCCCACCCTACATACCGACCTGTACCCTAAACTATTAATGGGCAGCAACGCGTTTCCTCCCTTCCCTGGGACTTTTTATGCTGGAAAAAGTTCCAGGGAAGGGATGAAATGTGCTGCTGCCTGTTATTTGAAAAGAACTGTGTCCACACTGCTGACTATCGCTGGCAAGGAATCCGCCGCATTACATCTGCCAGTCAGCGCTCAAGAAATTTACATGAGCACGGCTTGTTATAGCCTAAGTCTTCAGCAGACTCTGTATCCTATTACTGGAAAGACTTCTCGGGACTATGTGATGTCTACCACCTACTATTAGTAAGTACGATTAGCATGCTGTTATACTACCAGCGGGTCTGTTATGTTTATGTGATTTTTGGCCTGATATGTGATTTATTGCCTAATATGTCTGATTACTAGATGGATGGGATTTATTAAAATGCCTATGTGATTTTATACCAGTGCAGTTTTATTTTAACACACACAGAAATATTGCTATAATATAACACTTAAGCAAATCAACTTTCATTTTAACATTAAAAATACATTACATTTTACTGTAGATGGCACTGTTACATTATCTTTTTCATATATGCCAAAGACAGACAAACCAAAGAAATTCCACCTGCAGTTCATTTGGTCATTCCATCTACAAATGCTGCATAGAAATGAAGAATTATATTCTCTTAAAATAATTACATTACAAAATCAACCAATATTTTGCATAACAGCAGTAAAGCTGAATTTTTTCTAAAAATTTTTACTTATAAAATCTTATAACACATACTGTACAGTACATTTCAAGTTAATAAAGGTAAAAAATGGTTCTAAGGGCCATATTCAAGTGGCCACGAGATTTTAACCGCAAAAATTCATGTAGACCTCGCAACCAATTTTGGATTCCAGTGGGTATGCGTACTCTCGATACCAGCAGTATCCAATTTTTAAAAAATGCACGCAGGGTTTTCAGCACTGCAAAGCCTGCGATGCATCAAAAAATAAAAATAAATCACCTGTTCCGGCGGCTCTGGTCTCTGCTGTGCTCAGCTGCTGCTACTGTCGGCTACATCGGAGAAGCCGACCAGAGTAAGGTAAGTGACTGTACAGCACACTGGAGTCACACACACAGTGGACAGGGTCAGGGGATAACACACACATGACAGCGGCTCACACACATGACAGGGGAGTCACAGACACGACAGGGGGGGTCCTTATAGCACTGTACTAAAGTCCGTGGGTCTGCGAAATTCGTGTTTTTATTTTGCCAGGGCTGGGGATGCCTACTTTGGAATGAGAAAGGACCCGAACTTCGCATAGAAGGTGAGTGTGGATATATTTTTTACAGGTACCGTATGGATTATCTACATCAGGGAACTTTTTTCTGCCAGGGGCCATTTTGATATATATAACATTATTCGCAGGCCTGGTGCAGGCCATGCCCCCTCTGTGTGATGCCACACGGGGGCGGGCCACAATCGGTGGTTATTACAGCAATGTCTGGAGCATCCTGGGGATGTTCCGGGGAGCTGTAAGGGCAGTGGTGTGACCGTCTGAAGCATCCTAAGGATGCTCCAGGCGGCACTGCTGCATAGATTCTGGCTGCAGGGTGCCATTCTACGCACTCTGCTAGCCAGATGAAGATAGCAGAAAAAAGCTCTGAGGGCCAGATAAAATGATTCCGGGGGCCTTATATGGCCCCCAGACTTGAGGTTCCCTATCCCTGATCTACATGGACAAGAGCACCGATTGCTACAGGGATACATATGTGAGTATGTGTACATGTGTGAGTGTATTTATGTTTAATAAACTTATACTTTGCACGGTGTGTGTCCTGTGTTTATTTTAATATTGCTTTTGCTGTGGATCTACAAGTACCAGCGGGCACGTAATGCACCGCATCCTGGTATTTGAGGTGTTCCAAGTACCAGTATGAGGGGGAGGCTTGCTGGGACCTGCAGTTCCACAGCAAAAGACAATAATTTCAACACTTTCAAATCCACTACACTACATAATCAACCTGGCATCCACCGCCCAGGGGTGCCGGGATAGCCCCGGGCTATCAGCCAAGGCCTGCGGTGCCCTAGAGAGGAGGAACCCCGGCCTGGGCTGACTAGTGGCGAGGGTTAATGCTTTAGCTGGGGGGCCCGGTGAAAGGGCTCCCCTTGCTGTGGCATTAGCCCCCGCTAGAAAAAGTCTGGTGCTGGTTCTGGATAATACAGGGGGACCCCACACATTTTTTCCCCTGTGTTATCCAGAACCAGGACTGGATCAGAGCCCAGTGCTGGTTGCGCAAAATACGGGGGAACCCTATGTCATTTGTCCCCCGTATTTTGGCAACCAGGGCTGGTTCTGACAAGCCCTATGCTGGTTGTGCTTAAATACAGGGGACCCCTACGTTGTTTGGCACTTTTCTTTTTTTTTACACAGGAATAATTTTTTTTTAACAAAAAGCAGCACAGACGGGTCTCACTGATCCTGTCCGTGCTTCTGTTTCAATGAGACAGATGCATGTAGCACAGATCTCCCTGGTCCATGCGTGCATCTGTGTAATTGAAATACACAGCAGCACAGACGGGTCTCCCATCCGTGCTTCTGTGTCAATGACACAGATGCATGTACCATGGATCGCCCAGATCCGAGCCTGCATATGTGTCATATCGCACTCAATCTATTTAATATGCAAATCATTAGATCATGCACGACAGATTGAATGAACATCGTGCAGCTTTTGCTGCACATCGTTCACTTTAGCTGCCGGAGAGAGTTCGTATACGATATCAGCTAATACACAAATCGCACCGTGTATGTTAAGCCTGGAGCCTTGGACTGTCCGGGGTAGGAACACGTTGCTCAGGCCATGGGTTGCTCACAGGAACTGGTTTAAAAAGTAGGTAAACAAAAGCTATTGGTCTAGCTGACAGGTAAGCACACAAGTGCATCAGTTAATATCAGGGAGGCATACCTGGGATGTCTTGGAAACTGAAATGAATGAATGTCTGAGTCTGAAAGGGATGCTAATGGTGCCCATACACGGGGCGATTTATATCAGATCCGATCTTGCATAAGATTCCCTTGAAAATTCTTCCCTTGACATTCTGTACAATTTGTATTTAGAAATGGTACGATTGTACAAACGACCATACGATCCGATGTATTAAGATGTGTCACATCGTACTGTTCCTTTGAAATCTTTCTGCAAAACCATCTGATCTACGATGCCGATACACGACTGCGGGTACGCGCGTCGCATCATATTCGTGTCTGAAAACACTACTTTTCACACGATTGGTCGTTACGATCAGTCGAAAATGGCCAAATTGTGTGAAAAATCTCCCTGCCCATGGGGGGCTTTTAGACCCCGATTCGTGACACCAGTGTTGTCTCTCTTACCCAGGGTGCTAAAATGTCTAGTTACAGCTCTATTGCAGGGTCAAATACATAATGAGCATACATATTTAGAGCTGGGAAGGCCTTGTCCTACTCCTACCTACAGTAGCTCAATTCTAAATTTCACTGTAAAAACAAAGTTTCCCAGTATTTCTGTGCTACACACTGGCGTATCTATAATGGGGGCGGGGTATGTGGTGCACAGGCCCCTGGGTCCAGGAGGGCTACACCGAACAGCCTGCACACATATAATTATACTCATCAATCCGGAGTCCCGCATCGCAATAGCAGCATTTTCCCAGAAATCTGCGTATGTGCTGTAGCGAAGTCACCAGGAACATGGAGTGGGTGCCATGTTACCGGGACCCTATGCATGCACAGTAAACTCTGGCACAGTGCAGGAAACAACTGCACTACAGAGAGGGAGCCTGCACTTAGACTGCTCATGGGCCTCAACACTCTTAAACAGCCACTAGCGCTACGTGCATATTCATCCTGTATTTTCCTTGCATGGTGGAAGCTGGAGGGAGGGGAGGTGATAATAATGATTCATCTAAAGGGATCAATTGAAAAAAGAACGATATGAAAAAATTCTTCTAAAAAGCTACATTTTAGGTTGTCCTATGATCCAGCCAAACTGCACAGTACTGTATGTTTCTAAATCAATCAGATCTTTGGCATGGGAATCATTTCTGTATGTCAGATCAGAACCTTCATTTCCTCAACCTACATCAAAATTAATTATATTGCCCTTAGAGGTCCCTAAACATCAAAACATGAAACCAATTGGGAGATGTATGAAGAGGTGATATATGTGTAAATTACATGTAGTAATGCAGGGAAGTGATCAGAATGACAGAGGTGCTATGGTGCCGATATTACTAGATAGGGTGTAGAAGTGGTGAGGCAATGTATGAACAGTTAGTGGAACAGACCGCTCCAATAACTGAAGCTATCGGTTTCAACAGCTGCAGCTGTCTTTGGCAGACAACAGCACTGTCCCTGGCTGCCGGAATATGCAGCCAGAGACCGTGCTTACTAAAAAAATATTTTTTTTCTTTTCAATAACAGCACGGGTACTGTTGGGGATTTCTGACTGGAGCATGTGACCCATACACTCGGTTAGATGCCGAAAGAGGGAGACTGCGATTCCCCGGAGAGGGTGAGTTAGCACTCTCCCTCTTCAGCAAACCAAGTGTTAATACATGTGGATGACACTTAGGGACATATTCATCATTATGGCCCTCATTCCCCCCCATAATTACGCATCCATCTTGCCACAATACAGCTGTAAATTACTAGCAGTGAAATTTTACACAGCCAGGTTTTATCCGCTAGTTATAGTGCTAATGCATAAACTAATGTTCATCTAGTGTATGGGGACAGCAGACAACATTGGGACTGCAAGGTAAGCAGGATATACAGTATCATTAATATCTCCTGCTTTACCAATTAAAAGCACTGTTACTTAATTTCTACAAAATTTATATTTTCACCTACTTTAGGAATGATTAATGGGCCCATTGTTTCCATTCATAACTAGATGCTCACCATCTGATTTGTGTTTCCACCAAAGGGCGCCCCCACACCATCTGTGCTATTTTTGTTGTCCCTGCTGCTTATATCAGCAGGTTCCGTAACTAGGGTGGTGTGACGTGCCACGGCACAGGGCACCGCAGGACAGGGGGCGCTGTTCAGTTATGTCAGCTTCCCATTTTTTGATCCTCTGCATCTCCTGGCCACCTCTATATCCCACTTGGCCGACTCTGGCCACATCCCCAAGCACCTTCAGTCACATCCTCTTTTTTATTTAATGCATATATTTCAAAATACTGTCAAACTCGGGACTCAAACCTATCACCTCTCACATGGCAGTCAAGACACCTTACACATGGAGCTATCTGTCCCACAGTTTCTTATGGCAGCCCTGAACACAACCACTGATTCCCGACTCAGGTGTTACAAGCACACCTCGAGTACCCTGGCCAGTGAGTTCACCTGCTGGTGCAGGGTACATACACAGATCTCCCCGTGGCTGATATTTGCTGCATATACACTACAAGTAGCGCTCTTTTGATACCTTCAGTCGGGGATATACACTGCCAGCTCCAGGCTTGTGCACGGCAGTTCTGATGGACAAATCCTGTTGCAAGCACAGCTTCCCCGGTGCTCTCCTACATCTAGAGCTGGTGAGTAATGCTGCATTAGTATTGTGTATCATCAATGCAACCATTGGATTCACACTGTATTTGGCAGTGACACCTAGATAACAGTGATACAATGGGATCGGTACCCCTTCATTCTCTTCCTGAACAAATCGGGTTTGTCATGGCCCTTGCCCATGAGGCCACTTCCCTCTTTTGGGCGTGTATCTTATGCTTCTATTTGAAAAATGGAGGGAGAGGGTGTCAAAGCTCTTTCTGGCCCAGGGCACCAAAAAGTCTAGTTACAGCTCTGTATATCAGAGGGATCCTTGCTGTTATTTCCACATGTTCCCCTCGTTCCCCTCACACCTCTCATCATAGGTTTATTAATTTGTCATACTATTTGGCATTTGTTGACTTGTTTTATCTTGCAATTATTGTTTTTACATTGGCCTATTATCATAATAATGCACCTGCTTGCATTTTCTTTAATAATTGCTGTTTTTCTCTTACTTTACCATGTACAGATGTGTCCTCATACACTGTAGCTCAAAGGGTATCAAACAGGCATCTGTCGCGGCATTAAAAACGCGGAGAAAAGCGCAAGAGGGTCTACATCGTGCAATACACAGCATGATCACTAGGTGACCAGTGCTCCTCTGATGAATACTACAGTGCTGTATACAACAGCAGTGGATGGAGAAGGCACTACAGTATGTCAAGCCCTGACTGGTGACCAATCCTGTAGGACAGTAAACAGTCGCAGATGTCTACATGTAGTAAGCCCAGGCTAGTACCTCCAGGAAAGTGGGGCCCACAAAAAAGTGTGCCCCCCCCTCCTGAGTGTAATCAGCCCTAGTGCCAATAGCACCATACACAATGACTCTGGTGGCATTGGGTATGGTGGTTATGGTATTTTTAGAATCATAATATTGTTTTTTAAAGGTGAACTTTCTTGCTGGCACCTGTAGTCCACCTGTAAAAAATATATTAATGATAGGACACAAAATGTTTATTAGATAAAGATTCCCCCAGACTATGGATAGTATCCGCAATTTAGAAATTGTTGCACAGAAGTAAATTGTAGCAAGTCCCAAGTTTATTTTTATGGAGAATGTACATAGGGAGTACTCCATGAGTCAGAAATTGTTGCACAATGCTTCAACAAATGTTGCACATGAATGCAGAAATTGTCGCACACAAAGTACTTTTATTTAGTCACTGTACAGTGTATATAAGAAAATAATTGATTAAAAATAAATAATCATAATAAGCATTACCAAGACAACAGTATTGTAGAACATTGAAGAAAGAAATACAAATGCAGAGTATTAAAACACACAGTAGTCTTCTAGTGTGTCATTTCAATACATTGGCTATTTGTCGCATGCACATTGGACGGAATACACACTGTCGCATGCACATTGGACGGAAAGTAGTAATACACTTTTCTGCATCTCAGTGCGTTATGTTGCGTCTGCATAAGTCATGGTGCGCTGAAATAAGCCCTGCTACGTCCAAGCGTATAATTTAGATGCGGCAAGACTGCCGCACTGCATAGTGCATGGTCGATAAGTGTATGAGAACACATCTGTATTTTCCCTTGTGTGATACCTCATTTACTGTGTATCTATTGTGACACTGCAGCATCCAAAATCACATTCACAAAGTCTTTCCTGTAAATAGCCTTCTGTTTTATTGTCAGGATGACAAACAGGATGCACTTAAACATCACCTTTACCCTTGCCTTGGTGATCCCTAGCTATAAGCTAACACATTCCAACTGTTAAGGAGATCCACCAGTTTCTCCAGCATGGATTGCCCCACCCACAGGAACCACCCGTCTTATGGACCCTAAGCTCCTCCTCAGCTTTAACAAGATAAACAGATGTCACATATCGTTTTCTCCCTGAATTTGATACCACCCAATTCATTAGGATAGATGTGATGTTTTGCATTTCTGTAAAGCCTTATCACATAGTAAGTTACTCATTTTGCCACACTCTGTTGCTCAGACTTTTAAGAAACAACTTTAAAATATATATAAGAGTGTATTGGGGACCAGGTCCATTTGTTATGTGGGTACCCATTGGTTGAGCATTAGTCATTCACTCAGTCGTATTTAAACAGAAACCTTGTCATCAGCACTGATCTGCACCTTACAATAGAGAGGTTATCGCTCTGATGAATAGGACAAAATGCTAGTCATTTCAAAGTCATATGGTAATTTGTACACCACTGGAGAATGGATTAGTAAGACTAACAATGGGAAGAATAAAACAGATGGAAATGCAGCCTACCAAGCATTGTGATTGGAAAGTATACAAATGTGAGGTCATGCAGAGATTGCTTAGTGTTTATAGCTGATATTCAGATTAGTTTTAGACCTTGCCATCAATTGTTTCTATATGTAGCATTACTAGCTAGCTTTCTAGATTCAATAATTCTCTGCATTAACAGTGGTAACTAAGCTCTACTACTGCTCAGCGGCATCAACTGCTGTGATGGAAACCTTACAATCATGATAACATGTACTGAGAGACCCAGGAGGCACAGTGCATTAAAGCAAAAGCTGGTTGTCTGCACAGTAAGCTATTAGGGAAATAAAAGGGATTTTAGCTTTGATGATAGAAATACTGTATATTTTTAATCTCTTTATACAAAAAATAATCTTTTTTTGTTATATGTCATATGAGGTTAAGCAACTTCATCCTCCTTTTCTAAATTAAAAATGTTGTATTTTATGTTTTAATGAGGAATATTTTCATGACAATAAAGTTATATTTAAGTTGTATGTACTGAACACCCCTCTCTCCCTTTACCCATCGATTACCACTATTATGGGTGTGTTTGTTGTGTTGTAACCTTTACAATAGGTTGTGGGGTTTAATTACATATTAACATTTGACAAAGCATCTATTTATGTGACACAGCCATTGGAACAGTAGCTGTGCTTCATGTCTACAGGGAACTCAGCAGTTTAACTTTTCACCAACTGTCCTAATCTATTCAACAACTACTCTCCCTGATTACTATATTCTTCTGTCCTGATCTGGAAGCGCTGCATCTTAAATCACATTCTACAGTAGCAACAGCCCTTGATCAAGTGACTCCAGCAACTCTTTGTTCTCAATGTTGGCCACAGTATTAGCTTTGGTTGGCAAAGGAAATTTACTGCTTTAAAAAAAAAAATTGCCCTACCAAATAAAACATGAAATGCTTTGGACACTGTCAAACAAATATAATTCCAATCACCCATGTCTGCTCTTGTTTAAATCTTCTCTAAAACCACTTATATCAACCATAACCATATAAGCCCTCCCTACTTCACAGGCAACATTATGCAGGATACAATATGAAATAGAATCCTCTTCCAAGTGCACCGACATCCTCCATTTCTTTCCTGCATTCACTCACACCATTGACTTCCTTTGATCCTACAAAGTTTGCAAGCGTCATCTTGAATGTATCAGTATGCTATTGTGTAATGGCGGAAAAATATTACTAAATGATTAAGTTACCAAAATATATTATACAGCACAAATTCACATGCACTTTAGCCCTGTGCTATGAGGCCCTTTAATTTGATTGGCTTTAGAAACATACTATGTCTGCCAATATACAGTACATGATGCATATGAGAATACACAAAGCAGAGTCAATCTATACATTGGAGACATATTCAGCTATTTAGACACAGAGACGGAAGTTATTTTGGTCAAGGACAAATTATTTAAGCTGAAACTAGACCGATTAAGGACATTTTTATGACTGGGTAACATTGAAGAAGAAAAAAGTAAATTATTATTTTCATTTAATTTGAATATTGTAAGGGAAAAAAATTATGTGGATTCTGCATTAGATTGTCAGACATGACATCAGTTTTTGCAAGAAGTGAGTGTCCATTCTAAATAAATGCTCCCTGGATCTTATATATCTTGTTATAGAAGGATCAACCAGGGAGCTTTGTAACATCAAACAGAAAATCTGAGAACATGAGTCACAATATAAAGTTGATATAGTAGTGGCTAAATCTCAATCTAGTTAAATTTAAAAGAGAAAGATTGTTAGGGTGAACAATGACTACACAAAATGGTTAGTTGGTTGACTGGAGAAACCTATTGTATACAGAGGCATTCAATACCAACAAAGTGGCCTTTTAACTAAAACTAGGTCACAAGCTCAAGTACACCATGAGGTATGGCCAAAACAAGAGGAAAATGTGTAAACAAGAAACTTCCATTGCTCAGGAGCTAAAATGTAACCTCTCTTCCATACTTTTAACAGACATAGAGAAAGGGTCATTAGTAAAGAGTTATCTTTTGTTCCCACTACCCCCTTTGACCCATTTATAAAGAAGACAGAAGTTTATAAATGTCAAATGCAACCAAAATGAAAATAATATTTCTATCAATACTTTACTGAACAAAGTGGGACTCCACAACAATTAAAAGCTATATTACCAATATCGAAATTTCATCCTATGTCATCATACCCCTCCATTAAAACATATTCACAGTTGTTGGATACAACAATGGATGAACAAGAGCATATCCAAAGCCCAGGTCTTGCAATATTAGGTAGGATGAGTTTGCTACTCTCAAATCCCTTGGAAAGCGAACTGACATTACAATTAATCCCACGGACAACGGCGGATCTAAAAATATTGTACAAGATTTGAGCGATAAGTAATGACTGTACAACATACAGGCGGTTGCTGGACAAAGCTACCCTAATATTCAGGAAGAATATTGATGCTTTTTTACAGAGCGCATATGATCAATCCTGATAACTTCCCAGGATAAAATGGCAGACCTATCACTATCTGTTGAGGACCACTGTTCCAACCAATTTTGCTTACCTGGATGCATATTTGTGACCGTATGTAAAAGGTGAAACAGCACACCTATAAGATATCACATCCAAGTTGAAGGCACTTGAACAACTTCCAATGTTACAAAAAAATGGTTTAATGTATACAAGTAAACAGTCTATACACATACAGTATATACTTCATAGGGATGGTAAGTTGGCCACTAAATTGCTCATCATATATATGGCCCAGAAATACAAGTCTTTTTGGATTTGTTAGAATTGGTGGTAACGAACAATTAAATATTTTTTATAGTCAATTTCAGGATGTACAATGGGGTCTAATGTGGCCACATCTGTCATATGCCACTTCTTAATGTACATGGTGGAGAGCTATTTTTCCCCAGTTGTACTATTAAGCTTAATGTCATCTATTATGCTAGGTATACAGATAATATTTAAAAATGTTTGGTCCGAATCAATGGAGTCACTTACTGTTTTGATAGATACACATAATTCTAGCAATAACATTGACAACTTATCTTACACAATAGAGACCAATTCTGTTAATTCTTGTGAATAGTACTAAAAAGTACACAACAATTAGTCCATCTTTTTATGGTTTTGTTATCAAGATGTTTTTACCCAAATCCGCAACAATCAGTGCTAGTCAGCGCTGATGCACGTGGCGAAGGGGTATAGTAAATGTATGTGTAGTGCGTAATCTGTTTTTCTTGTAACCCTGATGAAAATACTTGAATAATTGAAATGTTGGTTTCTTAGCACAGTTTGAGTGTTTGTTACTTTATTCCTGAGTGCCACCATTATACAAGAGTTTACTGTATTATTTTATCGGGGGACAATGGGGAGAAGATATTCCTCATCAAACAATGAGTGCCAGAGATATGTATAAGTCTGTCATTTGCAATTGTCATTTATTCTACAATCAAATAATATATTAATTTTCTGATTTAGGAAAAGAGTTTTCTCAAAGTCTCCACATGCCTCCTTATTACAATTCAAAAATGTATGCTGAGGACTGACAAGCCTTTTCTTTGTTTGACTTGTTGCACATTGCAAATTCAGATAGTGATAACACTGTATTTGTTAATGAATAAAAGGACATGCACTTTTAGAAATGTTTTAATGTATATACATAATACATAACAGCTTCTTCCTCCCTGAACTAGTGATTACACTTTATGTCACGCTTGGTGTTGTGGGGTCCCCTACTGAGAGGCTGAAAGTTGTGATCCTGGGTTATGGAAGGAATCAGGGGTGAGGGGACTGGATATTCGTTCTAACCATCCGCAACCATCGGATGTTGGCGAGACCTGAGTCTAACCTGCCAGGAGGTGTTGACCAGTGACCCCTCCAAGCAGGAAATGGGCTTCAGCTGCACTCGGCAGGAAGGTCGCAGTCCCCTGGTAAGGGATCCGTTGCGGGTGGGAATAGAGAAAGATACACCGCTATGGCCCACTAGTAAAATAATCTCTGTACAAATAGTACAAAGAAGCACACTGGGAAAGCTTCCTGAAGAGGCACTGAGAGAGACCAGAGAAAGAGAATCCAATATTTCTGAGATAAATAGTACTATCTGCGCTCGTTATCAATTCTGAGGTAAGTAGGTATAATACTATAAGTTGCAGCCTGTAAAAAACTAACCAGCTTCCTCTACTGGTGATGCTTAAGCAAAAATGGAACGTATTACTGGCGCATACTTATTGAGAAATAAGCAAGGTAGAGGGAAATAACAATGGGGAAAATAGGTAATAAGGAAAAGTAATAAGGAGAAGTAGAAAGAAAGTAATCCACTTGGTGTAGTACAGTATATTTAATATGTATATAGCTAAAAAAAAAAAAAAAGGCGTGATATGCCTTTACATAAGATCCGGTATTAAGATATACACTTAATAATCTGGATACGGAGGACTATATCCAACAATTTAAAACATACAACAAAGGTATAGCCTGCAGAGGCAACATATAATTGAGACAAAGCTCGCTGCAAGTTGGCCAAAAAACACAATAAGCTAAATGTATATTGCACTTAATCAGTGCATACAGTCTAGTCCAGAGATCTGTTCCTCCTGTCACATTGGCTGTATTAGGATCCACAGTTGTAACCAAGTATAATATCTTATTTGCATATTTTTTCATACCACTAAGAACCTCAGTGGTGGAAACTTTCTTATAGTATTATTGTTTTTAGGTTTGATACAATTTTATTACTAAGCATCTTGCAACATTGAATTCAATTGTATATTGATATGTTCACCGTTATTTTCAGCACAATTTGATCAATTAGATATATATTACGCTGTTACGTATCCAGTATATTTTTACTATCCATACATGGTTTTATTCTGTATTGTTTATAATATATGTTTTCTAATTTATCTATATTAGATTTTAAATTATTTATTAATATTTTTTTCCTTTTTTCGTTTTTTTTTTATATATTGCAATAAATGTATTTATTTTCTGGCTAGCGCCTATATATCCTTTGTCTTTACGCTTTCTAGTCCATGGGAATCCAGCAAATTTCCCATCTATATAAAGGCTGCTGTCATATGTATGGTATTATTATAGATTGATATTGCTTGAGGTTTAGATACCCTCTTTATAGGTTAGCTCCTTACGTATTAGTTTTTCTTTAGAATGGTTACATACGTGACCCAAGATGGTAATAATCTTCACTCTGTATATGGCACTCACCCTCTCTGGTATATTCGTAGCACCAATGTTCCGTTTTCCCAGCCTTTACTGGTCCGGTTTATAGTTGTAGCGGGGAGTCGGAATAGCTGCTGTTTTCCTCGCTGGCCGAAGTTGTCATGGACTCCCCTGTTGTTTGGAATGCAGTTTGGAGCGCACGGCCGCACTTCCTGTTACTGGGTGTACGTCCTTCCGGTGTCTCGGGGTAACAGAGATAGCTGAGTCGAGGGTTCCTCCAACTAGTTTCTCCCCTGTGGTGCTTCATCAGGGAAGTAAATAGCACACAGGCTCTATCTCACTGATGCACAAGGATATAGCACTTGTAAATAATCACTAGGACTCAGTACATAGGAGATGTACAGAGTATACACAGGAAATACCACTTGGAAGAGTCTCTGGAAGATTGCATGTGAAGCCTGGATTGAAGCAAGCAGCAACCATCTGGGATTAACAAAGTTGATCAGGCAATTACCTGTTCACCTGGAGTCCTGTTTATACCCCCAGGTAGCTGTCCATTGGATGAACAAGTCAGCTGAGAACTGACACAGCTACCACTGGATAAGGATCTATCAGGCGATTCAGCCAAGATGGCTGTGGTAAAGCAGCCAATCCCAGGCAGAATCCTGACACTTTAGAGGTGTCTAGATTATCACAGAATAAAAAAGTTATACCTCAAGATGAGCGGAATAAGTGTATAATGTGCAAGCACAATGCACCAAAGATCCTGTACACTATGTACTGCCTGCCTTTGGGGAAATAGAAGAGATGGCAGTACTCTGCAATTACTACCTTGACAACTAACAAATGTGCACCCCAGCAGTACATTTTCTGCTCAAAACACAACTGAGGCGGCCATTCTGTAGCCTTAGGCTCACTCAGATGACCGATGTTGCAACCGATGGTCTCGATAGTGATCCGATGCAGCATCTCCTGACGCAGCACTCGGATCTGAGATGCTGGCAGTAAACGTCTCTGCTGTGCCTTTAGTGTACATCTCTGAATAAGGCCCAGAGTTCTGTGTCTGACAGAAACAAAACACATTACCAAGTCTTTAAATGGGTTCTTAACAATCTAGAAAATTGCCAGATCTTAAGCAACCTGATTCGGATTGGAAACCTGTACTTGTATTCTTGCCAATTCCAGCAGCAGGTCATTAGTACTGTATATACAGTATTAGGACAGCACGGATAGTGTAATGTATAGCATTATTGCCTCACAGCTCTAAAGTTGTGAGTTCAATTCCCAACATTGCCCTATCTGTGTGGAGTTTGAATATTCCCGCGCTTGCATAGGTTTCCTCCAGGTACTCTGCTTTCCTCCCACAATCCATTGGTAGGTTAATTGGCTACTGACAAAAAAAAAATATCCATAGTGTGTGTACATGTGGTAGGGAATATAGATTGCAAGCTCCACTGGGGCTGAAACTGATCTGAATGGGCAAATAGGTCTCATATGGTTTACTGGTCACTAAGTTGCTCTCTGTATTGAACAAAGGGGGTGATTCAGCAGAGGACATGCTAACAAGTTAGCAGCTGCTATAATAATACGGTAATGCAGCTGGAGGCGTCACGCCTCACCATACATTACTTATCCGAGCTGCGTCTAAGGAAGGACTCATGGGGTTATGGAAGCCGGTCACCGCAGATACAGCAAAGAGACCAGGAAGTCTATTAGCCGATGGAGTTTCTGACCTCTTCCCTACCTCTCAATGGCAGCGACACGCCTCCAATTTGGGACCCTTCCCAGAGTCTGCTGCAGCTTTGTGTGCGATCACGCAGGACCCGTAGTGCACATGAGCAGTATGGGTCCGGCACCCATCGGGAATCTGCGTTCAGCAGTGCACTTACATGCACTGCTGAATAGGGCCCAAAGATCACTACAATGCTACCTGTTTTGTAAATTAGTCTTTAGATTGTAATTGCATTTTATACTAGCCAAATACTCTATGTTGTAATTGATTATTGTATGTTTAAAATAATAATTTTTTCATGTCTTTGGCTTTTAGAACCCGGCCAAAAGAGGCAAAACATTTAAATGTAGTTTCACTTATAATGAATCACTTATATATTAGTTATTGTCTTACATTTAATTTATTCATTCTTATTTTATTTCTGACGGAGAGCGGCACTGAATAAATTTGATTTGGGAGTGCTGTTATCTGACTGACCTCCGTTATATTAGGTTTTGAGATTTCCCTAATTTAATCATGCTATTTGCGTGGTTATACTGTGATTTGAAAACTGATCATTTCTCAGCAGTGGGCTGTAATAAAAATAGGGATAATCTCAACCATTGGGGAAGATCTACATCTAAAACCTCTGTATATATAAGATAGGTAAAATAAATAAACCTGTATATCACACATTATAGAAACTTGCAATTTTGGAGATCATAATAAATCAATATTTATGATTAGGGACACTGGATACAATTTATAAACAATTATTATTAATATTTTTTGAAGAAAGGGATTCATCTGAACAGTAGAATTAATGATACACACTGGGCCTGATTCAGAGCTGGACGATCTGACAGTGCGCTCGCTCTGAATCAGGGCCGGCCTTCTGGTTTTTTACAGCGGCCTCCTGGCCGCTGGCATAGCTGTGGGTGACCACCCACAGCTATAGCGAGCGGCCAGGAAGATGGTCGCGATGGTCAAGACCATCGCGACCATCGAGCTTGCGACGAGACCCTTGTGGTAGGGTCTCGTTGCCACAAGCCCTAGAGTGCTTTCGGCTCTAACAGAGCCAAAAGCACTCCCACTGACATCACTTGTGATGTCAGTGGGGCCAGCCCCAGACGGTAGGTGTTCCCATGGGAACGCCTCCGTCTGGGCAGCCACGCCCCCAGCCCACCCACCAAAGGGGGCGTACTGTCACTCCATATCGACAGCACGCCCCCTTTGGTACGAGACCCGGAGCGACGGCTTGCCCGTCGCTATCCGGATCTCGTGCATGGGCACGACGGTGCCGGCTCCGTCATGCGCATGCGCACTGGGCCACCATCAACCCGCTTGCGAGCGCTTTGCGCTCGTGAGCGGGTCTGAATCAGGCCCACAGTCCCATGAAAATAGAGCTAGAGATTTGACTGTGAACAAGCTGAAACATATTGCTACATACACTATTATAAAGTAGCAATATTTATGACAAACACTGACTGATACTCTTGTAACATTATAAGACTAGCACTTAGGTCTACTGAGTCACTGTATATAGTCATTAGAAACCGATGATTAGCACAGTCCCTAGATAATAGTCACAGAAACTGAGAGGACAATTAACAGGCACATAGTAATTTTATTATATATATACACACACACACAAAAATTTGTACATGCAAATTAATAAAGGTTATATTTTAATTATATGAAGTGCACCATATCCAGATTCTTCATCTCTCTATAGACTATGGCCCTCATTCAGACCCACTCGCGAGCGGCTGTCCGCTCGCAAGTGGGTCGATGGTCCCCACTGCGCATGCGCACGACGAGCTCCATCGTGCGCATGCGCGAGACCCGACGAGCGAAGGACTTTCCTTCGCTCGGAGTGTCCCATCATTTGGTGGGCGTGCCGGGGGCGTGCCTGCCAGACGGAGACGTTCCCAAGGGAACCACAGCTATACGAGCGTCCAGGAGGACGCTCCATATTAATGGAGGTGGGCCCTGATTCAGAGCGAGCGCTCTGGTCAGAGCATCCGGCTCTGAATCAGGGCCTATATACCTTATTTATCTGTGGCAGCACCCTCAATAGCTAGAAGGAAATATATATAATAGATTCTGAGAATATTTAATTTGGGGGTTCCTTTTATGATAAAAGGTAATATTTCCGGTGCAACAGAATATTTTTCTCTTGTTTTCTCTATTTCTCAAATAGAGCCATAACCACTATTTGCCATAGCTACTGCAAACTAGAAGTTATCACAAAAGTTCCTATTTCATCCACAGCTAATCACTGGTAAAAATTGTTTCAGAGACCAAGGGGCATATTCAATAAATTGCTGGGTTTACCGCTCGGGGAAAAACCGTGGGTTTCACTTATGGAGCTATTCGATTAGTCAGCTTTTACCCTGTACGGTAACCCATAGATCCCGCGTAAAATATTGAAATCTATGGGTTTCACCACGCATGAAACCCCAGAGGCTGCATTTAATGCAGATTTTCCCCACAGCTCCTGAGGCTGCGAGAGAAAAATCAGCGTTACTTGTGGGAATGCAGGACCTAATTGAATAGGGCCTTGCTGTCAATTAAGCCAGAGGCTAATTGGGTATGCACCTAAGGTGTAAATATAAATCAAATTCTGAGGCTGTTAGGTTTTAAGTACAATAAATTTAGTAACTCTATTTAAAATGTACAATATATTTAACTTTATATTCTGACTATGGAGTGCAAGTTTGTTTATGTAATTGTAATATGTAAATTAAGTTTAAAGGGTAAATTTACTAAGATTGGAGTTCTATTTAAGAAGTGATGTTGCCCATAGCAACCAGATTCTACTTCTCATTTATTCTAGAAGATAATACCTGGAATCTAATTGGTTGCTATGGGCAACATGACTTCTTAAATAGAACTCCCATCTTAGTAAATTTACCCCTGAATGTTTATCTCTTTTGCCATTTGACTTGTAATTGATTTTTTAAGGTTGGATAGTAGAGAAGCGCCATGTGCTTGACTGATATGATCAGTGTGGGGTTCCAGACTGTGAGGTAAAGGGAGGGGTTACATAGTATTTATAACTAGCTAGCAGTTATAATTAGTAGATGTCAGGGTTCAGCATATTTTAAATTAGAGATTCCTAGTCACCCGCCCCTTGTGGATCATTGTAGTTGTATTTCCTGATTTTCTTTGTGCTTTGGCTGTTTATTCTGACCTTTACTTTCTGCAGTTGAGGTGGGAAAGCACTGCTATTTGGCAACCACAGGAGATGTAAGTGAAGTTGGGGTAGCACTCCTCCTTTGATAAGGGCAACTTTGTCATTACCTAATGGAATGATCTGGTCATCTTCAGTAATAGTAGAGACCTGCACAAGCCAAGAATAGGGGAGTGGTTCCTCTGCAATGCCTTATTTATTCCTGGTCACCCCCTTTTAGCTTATTTACAATAAAGTTGTGACTTCAATCAGTTCCAGTGTCGTTATTTTAAGGGCAATTATGGTAAGGTTGAGTTGTCATTAAGCCTAGATGGAGCCCTAAATCGCCAGGTTGCTTATATTATGTAAAGCCATGAGAATGTAAATCTACTCCTCTAGCAGTTTTTGTTATGCTTACAATTAGTTGCATTTAAATCTATAACAAGGCGCAGGGTTGCAGCCAAGTCCTTTTTGTGGACCAATATTGTGCATGCTCAGCGTATTCAACTATGAGCATCTATGAGTGATTCACAGTCATAAGCAACCCAACCGTTAAAATATAGGCGGAATTGTGTGTTATGCAGACTAGTGCATAGGCAGATATAAATCTTATTTTGGACGGATTTCTTGTACCAGGTTTAAGGCTGGTACTAGTACATGCTGACAGTATTGGCAGATACTTTCACAAGTTCACGATGAACTCAATGATTGCAAGATGTCCAGGTCCTGTGGCTACAACAATCCCAAGTCATCACTCCTCCAGCACTGTGCTTGATATTGATATGAGATTCTGGTGGTGATATAGGTTTGGTTTGTGCCAAACATGGCGTTTGTCCATTCAGATAAAAAAACTCAATTTTGGTCTGGTTTTTGCAGAAAGCCTTGTCCCATAAGTATTGTGCTTGTACTTCATTCAGATGTAACTGTACCAGCCTAATCCCTACTGCAATATTTGTTTGGGAAAAAGGGTCTTTTCCTTGGCTACCTTTGCTGGAATAAAAAAATATAAACCAAAAGAACCCATTTCCAGAGGAAGAGGCAATGCAAATAAAGATTGTACACTGGATATTTTTTTTAATAAAACTACTCCCACGGCAGCCTAGAATTACTGAAAGTGGGACTTGCCGCCAGGCCACAACCCTCCACCGAGAGGCCATGCAATCCTTCAGCGCATAAGTGTTCTGCTACTTGATTGGCACCTTTCCCAGTCAAGAAGCAACACTAAAATGTATAAGATATATATTATCTAGAGTGCCTGGCACTTAAGGGTTCCATATAATTCTATATATTTTTCCAGAATTTGTATTTAGGAAATAATAACAACAAGAGACATAGGGGAATGTATGAGTCACTCTTTGGAGAGCTCTGTGGTATGATCATTAGATGTGTGATCTGTTACGTGTAGACAAGAGTTGTGTATGGCATAAGTGAAACCATTTTTTTTCCCCATATACTCTTTGGAAGGTTGGCCTAAGACATGAAGAGCTGTAGGAAGTTGGGGAAGTCAGTTCCCATACTCTTGGTCTTCATAGGATAAAAACATTACATAGATTTGTACCTCTTTGATGAAAAAAAAAAATCTTTTTTTTAAAGTATAATTTTGTACATGAGTGACAAAAACAATTTATACTAAACTCACATTAAAATAAATATGCAAAAGTTAAAAGATACTTTAGAAAAAAGTCAACCTTCTTTACGTAGCTCTACAGTGAAAGTCGACATGTGCTTACAGCTGGTACAAGCCAGAACTATTGAACATCAAGTGCAAATATATCACTAATGGTGCATACACACGGTACAACTTGAACAACCATAGATATTGTTGATAGATTTCCCTCCAACTTTCTGTAGTGGAGGGCAAACGATTTTGGCTGTACACACTGATAGATATTTCAGTGAAGCTATTTGTTTACAGGCAAATCTTTACAAAATCGTCCAAGTTGGCCTGCATGCATGAAAGACCATAGATATCGTTATCGTTCATGCGGGAACGCGCATCGTTGGTCGATTGTTCCACTGCATAAAAATAAACTATATGAACAAGTTATCGTTGAACGATATCGTTATCATTCATATCGTTCAGGAAAATCGTCCCGTTTGTATGCAGCTTAACACTTGTAACGGACTTGAGAAACACAAATTTGTAACAATGGCAAATACTTTAGTTTATCATTTAAATAATGTCCACAGAGAAATAATGAAGACATCAAATATAATCACATAATATTACCTCTCATTTGTTGTTTTTCCATTTCCTTAAGACCTTGAACAAAGGTTGCCTGGTTTTCTGTAAGCACCCAACGATTATATAACACAGTAGCTTGTATAATATACTTGTGTACCTGCAGACAAGTAAAGAGGAATCTTGTAAAACATGCACATCAGCTCAACTGAAGCACGCATACATTTTCTTGCACCATTTTGCAGAGAATTTCTAGGTGCTAGTTATGCACATATATGGAATGGATTTACTAGGTGATCGTTATTGATATACATGTATATGAAATAAATTGACTAAGTGATAGTTATTCGCATATAGGGGCATATCCAATTGGCTGCAACGTTTTGGCAGCAAAAAATTACACGGACCTCTCAACCAATCTTGGATTACCACGGGTATGCACGCTTCCAATACCTGTAGTATAGAATTTAAAAAAAAATTGTTGTGGTTTTATTTGCGGGCAAAATCCTTTGGGAGGGAATTTTTTTGTTTTACTCGGATGGCTGCCGCGGCTGTGCAGGGAGGGTGTAGTGTAGTGTAAGGAGTGGGTGCAGTATAGTTTGTTGAGTTGGGGCAGGGTTAGCAGCAGTAGTGTAGTGTGTGGGGAGTGGGTACAGGGTAAGTGGCATTAGTGTAGTGTAGTGTGGATAGTGTGTGGGGAGCAGGTGCAGGGTGAGGGGTAGTGGGGTGCAGGGGGGATGCCGTCAAGAAGCAGACGGTCGAAATACCGACCGCCGGCTTCCCGACTGTTAAATCCCAGCAGGGTACTAATGACAGGTGTCGAAATCCCGACAGCTGGTGGTCATAATAATGTGATTCGAATGTGTATTTGTAGCGCATCAAAATAATAGCAATTCTACATAAAAACATATACTGCCCCATCACATATATTTGCAATGTAAATAATATGTAGATCCCCAAGGTCAGTAAACAAGATCGCAAACCTTTAGAGCAGTGGTGGGCAATAAGTTGCCCTCCAACTGCTGTTGAACTACATATCCCAGCATGCCCTGCCAAGGTTTAAGCATGTCTTGATAACAAATCTGTGTCAGGGCATGCTGTGATGTGTAGTTGCACAGCAGCTGGAGGGTCACTTATTGCCCACCCCTGCTTTAGAGGTATGGGACATCGGGTACCGATGTCATCATAGCAGTAACAACCTTCAATATGCACTAATACCCATTTCACATCGCAAATGGTGGGTCGCACACAGAATTTGTTCACACGGTCAACCCGGGTGTGACCTGCCTGAGACCCCTTTCAGACTGGCTGCTTGACCTGGCAATAATGCCAGGTAAATGACGTCACCGCCATCACTGCTGAGTCGGCGCTTGGAGATAAGATCATCTCCAAGCGCCGGCACTTCCTATGCAGTGAACGGGACCCGGGTCGCCTCGACCCAGGTTACCCATTCACACTGCACTGCGAGCCGGGTTGAACTCATGTTCAGCCCTGCTCGTTACCTGAGTAGAAATGCCGGGTCACTCAACTGGGCCCTTTCACACTGCACAGTAACCCGGGTTGCTGCGCATTCATGTGCAATAACCAGGGTTATTTGATGGTACTGTGAAAGGGGTATTATTTATATCACCTCTGAGGGTGAACTTCTCATTGCACAGTATGTGTGACTTTAACTAAAAGCAGGACCAAGACCCTGAAAAAGAACAGTCAAGGCAAATGCTCCTCCTTGGAAGGACAGCACCAGCCTTATACAGCAAAATATAGTTTAGCTGCTTGTCATATAACAGTACTGAAAACAAAAGTTGTTCTGATAACCAAATAAATGTGGGGAAGAAGATTCATTAACAATTCTATTTCAGGCCAAACTTATTCTTTGCATCCATTTGTTCCATAAACATTCCATAAAAGCAAATGTATGTACAGAGAAACTACTTTCTGTGCATTAATCAACATGACAATAGGTTTTGTTTGCTTGCTTGGCCAAGGTACAGTACATTACCATGAAAAATGTTTCTCTACTTTATGTGGACACTATCTTTATTAAATAAAATGTAAAATCAACATGTTCTATGAAAAGCTGGCACAGGTTTCACAAAGTGTCAATTACAGATGTGTCCTCATTCACCAAACAGTTTTGCTCCATATGGTGCGAGGCGCTTGACTTGACTTAGATGCTCCATCACCGGTAGTGATCCTGTTGAGGTGAACACTCTGTGTTTGTGTTTATTTTTTTCTTTACTCTTTAGGTATTAGTATGGCAAGGTTGTTACTCCAAGGGTTCCAATCCTGTTACTTGCTCCAGACCACACAGCACAGGATGTTAGTAATTGCCCCATATTTTACAACAGAGACCAAGTAGCCTCTGGGGGGGAGGTGGGGCTCTTTTCTCTGCCCCCTAAACTGTTCAGCAAATAGCAGGGGAATCCTGCTTATTTGTTCTCCCTCTGATCGTGTGCAAATTAGCTCATAATGTTAAGTGCAGGGTCTGTTTGAGTATTTTGGGGGAGCATGCGGCCAATTTGTTAATTATCTATTCTTAATGGTTTTAGGGGAGGTAACTGTCAATAGTTTTTTTCCTTTTTAGCTGTGTGTGTTTTTGGTAAGTGATTGCAAGTTATATATATTCAGATGACAGGTGTTGACAATTCTTTAATTTAAGTAAAAAATGCAAATATATGGGAAGTAGTTGCCACTAGGGGGTGGGTTAGGCCGCAGGGGGGGGGGTTAGGGTTAGGCTGTATGAAAAGGGGGTTATCCTTCCCGCAGCCTAATCCTCCCCTCCCCTCCCCTAGCCTAACCCTGAAATACATACTTACCGTTAGAAGTTGTCTGCATTCTGACCCGTAGGAGTCCCGCTGCCGGCAGGATTCTGACTACATCCCCTAGTCATAAAATTTACTTTCTTCACAAAACTAACCCTCTATACACAGTTTTACATTTGTATGATTATTAATTTAAATAAAAAATTATATTTTTTGTTTTGGGAGTTTTTAGGAAACACATTTAAAAAGAACATCACAGTCATTAGAGATAAGAGTCCCTTCTATCAAGCGTGATCTCAAAGCTGATTCATATTATGTCAATTCATTTCAAGGTTCATAGTAAATTACATTAACCATCATTACCACATCAAGAATGTTTCTTCAACAGTGCGATGGCAAATAAGTAATAACATGAAATATATTTCATTTTAATTAACTGCCCAATATTGTTTCTACTAACAAAAACATAAAAGAACAAAATGCTATTAAAATGTTTGAAACAGCAGGCAACTGAATTATCAAAAAGGTCAGCGACAAGGTCTTCAAACTGAAATTATAATGTGAATCTGCTACAATCTTCATTTAAATGTATTTTCAAGCAAACTATGTTAATCTGTCGGTCTCTATATTATATTGATCTAGTTCATTGTAAAATTATTTTTTACAGTAGTCGTTTTAAAAAAACATGGGAAGAAAGAAAAAAAAAATACTGTGTTCAGACTTTTAAAAAAAAATGTTAATCATAAAACATGATACAGAAGCAATATAACCTATTTAATAACAGTAACATTATTCATGTATTAACTATTTTATGTAATTTTATTCTAGGTATATTATTATAGAATTAAACTTATTTATCAACCTATCCAACTCTTCCGTGGTGCCTTCATAACCACTAAAAATGTATTTTATTCCCTATGATATATGTGTATAGTTGGATCATTTTATAATGTATTTTTTTAAACAGACAATTAATTAATTACACTATAAATTTGATTTTGGATTGATTCTGGGTTCCCATAAACTTTCCCATAAACTATTGGATTGATTCTAGGTTCCCATAAACTTTTTAACAGTTAGAAAATGTCTTAGTAAGTCTATCCTAAAAGGGAGATATCATGCACCCTATATGATGTCTGATTCCAACCTACAGATTAAACTAGGGCTATAGTAAAGTATTATTAAAACTAGTATGTGAATGATCTTTTAGATGGTCATAAGATTCCAGGACTATAACTAAAAATAACACAGGCCATACAAAATTTGAGTTGTTGAAAATTGCCTGCCATTCTCTAGCTGATTCCAAAAGTACCTTTATGTGTTGATTAAAAAAATAACTGCAATTTTTCAATGAAACGTAAGGATTTTTCACACAATAAGTGTGAAAATAGGCTATTTCAGTGTATTCTGGTACAATGTTAATTTGTTACCAAAGTTGAAAAATATATTGATGTACTATACAAAAAAAAATCTAACAAAGAACCGTTTTACAATGTTGATTACATTTACAGTCTTTACATTTTATTTTCCCTTCAAAGCTTCATTTGGTACATTTTCTTTTATACACTGTTTGCGGGTCCTCTCTGTGCAGCATTTAACAATAGTCTCCAATTATGTTGACTTTCTATCTTCCCTGGTATAGTCACTTCATCTCCTTTACTGTATGTCTTGGTGGAATCGTTTTCCTTGGTCCTTACTAATGGCTCCAAGGCTCTCAGGAAAGTATTCCAAATGATGGTTCAGAAAGGGCTCTTTCAAGCTCATCAAACAACCTAATTATTTGTATTTTTCTATCATGCTTTCCACAGTTTGCTTGTAGTTGGGATCCCAAGAACTTCTTTATGACATAAAATTATCCCAAGCCGCTCTTTTTTTTAACAGTTTCCATCCAACTTTTCAAAATTATTGGCGATTAGGAGTTTTTGAATGACTAGTCCAACAAAAATGTCCTCATCCTGATTGTGCTCAATGTTGGACTTTTGAGCACATCACTACAGTACACTAAGTCAACATCTCGACAGCAGTATGAGAGAGGTGCCAGTAGTCAATAAGTTATTTTCCTTAAGCCTAGAGCCTAACATTTATGTAGATTTTTACTACAGTCTTACTAAATTGTTCAATCCAATCTGAAAAAAATAATTAAAATATAAAATTGGTTTATATGTAAAAATAGACAAATTAATGGACTGCAAAATTTAAATTTCATATTGATGGCCAAATGGTGCGTGATGGAAATTTTTTTGTAGCAGCCAAAAATGTATTGATAAGTGTGTACATTTTTCAAACTGTTTTTCCATTGCAGACCTGTGTAATGTGCCATTTATGCAACTACAGTTGACAGGTGAAATCATAAGACAATACATCTCCACTAAGACATTTATAAAAGAACATGTGCAAGGGCCACTTTAATTAAAGGGAAGATGCACTGCGCTTAAAAGGATAAGGGGTCAATCTTTAGACATTCTAGTAATGTTCATGAGAGGACCTGAAAGAGCTTCTCTCTCAGTAATCTGCTGTCCTAGTATTTAAAAATGGAGTTTCTTCTGTCACCTTGCTTGACCGAGGTGATCCTAAGATCTGTCGAAGCCGGATGATTGGCTGAGACCAAATCTTAAATGAATATCTGGCGACGCCATTTTGTGTCGCCCCTGACAACTCCATCTTGCATCGTCAGCACGAAACCATTGTGTACGATGGTATATTTAATTATTAGCGTTGTGCGTCAGCTTTGCTACCGCATATTGTTGAAAGTCCTATCAAAACCTATACGCACAATAATACATATAAAATACACAAGACGCACCACGCACAGTTGCGCTGTTCATCAAAACACAGATAAGCACAAAATACATAGACGCACAACGCATACTAGCGTCTTTACACAATATTTTCACTCCCACACATGTAATCACTTATAAAAAGGTTCCCAAACATTAAGCTTAATATTAGAGGTTTTATTACCGAATACTTATGTTGTGAAATGTAATGTATACGATATTAAAGGTACATAAGCTAGTAGACATATCATGTTTGGTACCATTCTAAATCACTGTTTATTTGCAGATCTCTGGTTCTATCGGCAAGGAGATTGCATCATGCGTCTGCATGTTATGAACTATATGAAATTAGTGGTTAGAATGTATATCTGTATGTAGTGTCTTTTGACTAGTTTAAACTAGTTTAGAAAAAGTTCTTAAACGGTAAAACCACACAAAGCACCGTCTGAGGAACTGGGACATACCCCCAGTGATGCTGTATGAACTGTCCAATGATCTGCATAGTACCAGATTGTACAGGAGCAAGACCAAATGGAAACCTGTTAACTAGTTTCTTTGTTCTGTAAGGTATATAGCCTGCTCACTGGTTATAGTATACAGCCATTCTTCTTGGATGACCACAGGCTTCTGGAGAGACGACTTTATGCTGGGACCAGTGCGCACGCGTATGTATCAGCTTGTACTTTTGTATATAATTGTCTTTTGCCTAAATATGTTAGATCAAAGCGTGTAACTTTCTTTTATTGCAATAATAACTTTTGTGCTTTGGAACCACAATATAAGTCTGGAAAGCAATTCTTTCTTATGCGACTTGTAGCGCTAAACAGCGACATTTTGGGTATATAGATTTAGGAGTATCAATAGTTGGGGGCTCGTAGTTTTGGAGGTCACACTACTGAGAGGTCGCACGATAGCGTACAGATCTCGATTTCACAACAAAGGGTGGAAGGCGCCATAAGCAGGAAAGAATGCACTGTGTTCAAAACTTGCACCATCTTGTTTTGTGAAACCGATATCCGTTGTTATGTGATTTCAAAGAGGGCTGACTAGGACCTGGGGCAGGACAGAAAGTTTGTTTCTTTCATTATCTGTCTTGGCACTAGAGTGCGAGTCACACAATAGCGTATACACATTTCCTGTATTGCTGCCACGTGTTCAAACAATTGTTCTGATAGTACTGTTGTTTTGCTAACGTGATTACATTGTTTAAAACCTCTGAATCATACCGCCATATTAGCAAAAAGTATAGTTTCTGCGCAGAAAACTAAAAGGTGTATGAAAGCAGACTTGTGATTGTAAAGTGATAGAGGCTACTACTGTGTGTGGGGCCTAGGCTAGGTACCATGTGTTGGTACTAAAGACTCGGTAGGTGTTTGATGAGGCAGAAAGCTACTGAGTGTGTACACATAGCAGGTGTATTGCAGCAAGGACAGGGATTTTGTACCTTGAAGAAAACAAGGGGTTTTTGAAATTCGTCTCCCAATAGTGGTCGCAGAGCCCATTGATCAGTTAGGTTTTCTGGACACTGCAACTAGACCACACGGTTGGGTAGACTGTGATTGTGACTTGGGTTGTAGTGGAGGAAATCACTGGAAAGGGTAAGTGTTATTGGAACTCTTAAATTCTAACAGGGGAGAGTACTCAAAAAAGGTGAGCTACCGGACAAGGGCTGAAAGGTGTCCGGAAAGACAGTATAATTGTATAAGACGTTATTCTGTTCCTCGTTGTGCGCGCCGTCCATAATGGTTAGCGGGCCGGTTGTGCACAACGGGATAGGAGCGCGTGAACATAGCTCCATTAGAATTGTTCACCGGTCCACATTCACTAGCGATAAGTTCCCTAGCGTTTTCCCAGATGGGTGCTAAGCAGATGCTGGGAATGGTCGATGATACGCTGCGTGTGGAAGGACCGACAGGGTCGGCAAGGCATATAATGTATACAAAGTATGGTGCGTATGCAACTGCGTACTGTGATGTATGGGTTAAGATGACCAAGAGATGTGTGAAACCTTTTCCTAAAATTGGCAGTTTTGATGTGGAGGTGTTGAATAATGAAAGAGATAGCATCTGTGTGGTGAAATCTCTAAAGAAACTAGTAAAGTATAATGATTGTTTGAAAGTATGGCAGCATGAAGGGAACACGTGGTTGAGAGGCGTGCTCGCGACGCAAAACAGCATTGTGCACGCTACGGAAGGGAGCGGGCACGCGATGCAAAACAGCGTCGTGCACGCTACGGAAGGGAGCGCGCATGCGATGTAAAACAGCGTCATGTACGCGCCGCATGGTAGCGCGCACGCAACGCAAGGTAGCGCTACCAAAGCGTAAAGGGGATAGCGCATGCTCACCTCCACCACCTCATGTGGTTGAAGGTGATTGTACAGCCGATAAAAAAAAAGTAACCTAATACCCTGTTTAATTCACCTCTAGGAAAAATGTAACTGAAAAAAAAGTGTTTTAATTCACCTCTATGAATTGTAACTCTAGGAATTCTAAGTGTCTGCAGCTTTTAGTTATTGTGCATTTTTTTTTTGGGGGGGGGAATCAGGTGTCCTTGTAAATATTGAGATCAGGAGCTCTAGTCAAAATAGTTACTATATATGTTAATAAGAACAGGTTTTTTTTCCTTTGGTCTATTTAGAGGTTTAGACAATAGATTCATTCAAGAGGTCCACTTTGGTCATGTGTTAGAAATCCCAAGTAATTGTTAGGAACAGGCACAAACGTGATTTTTTTTTGTGTGTTTATAAATACCTGTAAAAATCTAGTTACAGTGTGATGAAGGTTGTTTTAAAGGGGTCTGATATTCAAAGAGGTTCGACAGGATGATTTTCTGTTATTACTAAATGAATCAGGTTTATCTATAAAATAGTTTGTGTGTTGAGAATAGATGTGAATTGGTTACATATTGTCATGCCTGTACTATGTGTACTAACATTTCTTTCTATTTTCTCGGAACACCGGAATGCAGGCCAAAGTAGACGAAGGAGTCCAAGACCTCTCTGATTCTCCTCAACAATTAGTACACAGACCATGACACTGCCGCAAAACCAGCAGCAGATCCGTACCTTCTATATTGTACAGAAGCTGATGGCTGTGCAGCCGGTGTCCTCACACAGAAACATGGTGATTCCCATACACACACGCATGTACACTTCACACACATACATTCATGGTACTGTATATCATTCCATTTTTATTCTGTTCCATTTTTATTCTGTTTAATAAATCCTGCAGTGATAAAACTTATGTATGCTAAGTTACAAAAGGCAGTAGCTGTCATCAAATGTAATGCCCACACATGTGAAGAAGACCCAGTGTCACTGGGCAATAACAGAGAAGGCAAAGCTGCCAAATGGGCAGCAGGGTTAAAAGTAAACATGCAAACTGATAAAATTATGGTTTTCCAAATGATTGACATCCAGAAATTAATTGAGATGCAAAATTTGTGTTTCATACAGGAAAAGGCAGTCTGAAGATCAAAGAGATGTGGTCAGGAGTCCTCCGGACTCTGGAGAAATGGACAAGGTAAGCCTGTTGCTCCCAGGGCATATTACCCAAGCCTGGCTGAGGCAGCGCATGGTCTGACTCATCTGGGAAAACAAGGTATGTGCAAGTTGGTCAGAACATATTGGTGTACCCCAAGCTTTTCTACCAAGCTGAAAAAGGGCAATGTCCTGCTTAACCTGCTTGAGGAAAAACGTTGGGAAGACAACACCAACTGAGCCATCTCATATCCCTCCGACAGATGGTCCTTTTCAGGTAATACAAATTGATTTCATCCAATTACCACCCTGCAGGAATCTCAAGTATGTATTAGTTTGTATCGATGTGTTTTCTAATTGGGTAGAGGCATATCCAGCTGCCACTAATACTGCTGTTTTTACTACTAAAAAGATTGTTCAGGAATTTGTATGCAGATACGGTATCCCTAGAATCATAGAAAGTAATAGGGGTACTCATTTCACTGGTGACGTGTTCCAAAACATGTGTAAGCTCATGGGTATCAATAGTAGGCTTCACACCCCCTACCGTCTGCAAGCCAGCGCCAAGGTAGAAGAGTGGTTCTCGTGGTTGAACCCTGTAAAATGGTTTTCAGGTCTAGGAGAGTGAGTTCAGGAAATGGTTGCTAGCGTAGGTAAACTCATAATCCTCATATTGGTTGTCATCTTAGTAATTGGCTTATATGTCAGATGTGTTCCTGCTGCGTTGAAGTGTGGAAAATGTAATGCTAAGGTAAACCGGGAGAATGAAATTATGATGGTGGTTAGCAGTAATAGTATGAATACTAAGGTAAATGAAGAACTGCATTACAATCCTGAACTAGAATGTACCAACAGATAATTGTATAGATTTAGCCATGCATGAAATGTATTATTAAATGTTATTTTTAAACATCCTAAATAATGCAAGTCCCTATCCCCTTCAAGACTTCCTTTATAGGTTAGGTGCATCCCCACATCTTTCCCATGATCTACAGAGATACGCGGTGTGTGTATAAGGGTAGTTTTATGTCCCTCCCAGGGGCGCATTATTGATGGTTTAATGACTGAATTGTACCATCCCATAATATAACACTGAATAATATTTTATAGTGTATGACTGAATAGATTAAGCCTAGCGTGTGATAGTGTTTTGGTTGCTATCAAAGGGTGGACTGTCGAAGCCGGATGATTGGCTGAGACCAAATCTTAAATTAATATCTGGCAACGCCATTTTGTGTCGCCCCTGACAATGCCATCTTGCATCGACAGCACGAAACCATTGTGTACGATGCTATATTTGATTATTAACGTTGTGTGTCAGCTTTGCTACCGCATATTGTTTAAAGTCCTATTAAAACCTATACGCACATCAAATACATATAAAATATACAAGATGCACCATGCAGTTGCGCTGTTCATCAAAACACAGATAAGCACAAAACACATAGACGCACCACACATACTAGCGTCTTTACACAATATTTTCACTCCCACACATGTAATCACTTAAAAAGGTTCCCAAGCATTAAGATTAATATTAGAGGTTTTATTACCGAATACTTATGTTGTGAAATGTAATGTATACGATATTTAAGGTACATAAGCTAGTAGACATATCATGTTTGGTACCATTCTAAATCACTGTTTATTTGCAGATCTCCGGTTATATCGGCAAGGAGATCGCATTATGCGTCTGCAAGTTATGAACTATATGAAATTAGTGGTTAGAATGTAAAGCTGTATGTAGCGTCTTTTGACTAGTTTAAACCAGTTCAACGGTAAAACCACACAAAGCAACGTCATACCCCCAGTGATGCTGTATGAGCTGTCCAATGATCTGCATCGTAGCAGATTGTCCAGGAGCAAAACCCAATGGAAACCTGTTAATTAGTTTCTTTGTTCTGTAAGGTATATAGCCTGCTCACTGGTTATAAATTAATATACAGCCATTCTTCTTGGATGACCACAGGCTTCTGGAGAGATGACTGTATGCTGGGACCAGTGTGCACGCGTATGTATCGGCTTGTACCTTTTGTATTTAATTGTCTTTTGCACTAATTGTGTCAGATCAAAGCCTGTAACTTTCTTTTATTGCAATAATAACTTTTGTGATTTGGAACCACAATAAAAGTCTGGAAAGCAATTATTTCTTATGTGACTTGTAGCGCTAAACAGCGACATTTTGGGTATATAGATTTAGGGGTATCAATAGATCTTAGGGTTAAAATAAGAAAATATATGGATATTAAAAAGTGATCCTTACACAGTACTAACTGGAACTTTGTTAAATCTACCCTGGGTACTAAATAAACTCCTCCTTATAATGCTAGACATATAACAAAGCCATAAAGAACAAATGGTAGCAGAAAATCTAAAATATTTCTCTTTTACATATACATACAGTATATATATATATATATATATATATATATATATATACATATACACACACACACACACACACACACACACACACACATTACACACACACACACATATATTTTTAGGGGCACTCTTGTATCAGTGGAATAGTCCTGGGTTGCCTTCCTTAGAATAATGCATAGATTCAACATCCATATCCACAGAACAGGCGGCACTCCACCAGACTTAGTAGTGAAAAAAGTTTGTTTTATTGCCAACGTTTCAAGGCCTAAATGGCCTTTTCATCACAATATATTTATATATATATATATATCTCCACAATGCAGGTGAGCAGCACTCCCTTCCAGATATAATACCAATAGCCGGTGCCCTCTTAGGTATCCAGTCCGGATCCAACATATAGTAAAGGGTCGCAGGCAGCACTCGGAAATAAATGCCAGCACACAGCTGGTTACTTAAACATCAACGTTTCAAGACATTAATGGTCTCGTCATCAGGATAAAATACAAACAAAGTTACTGACCTTATATACCCAACACCGTCACCTCGTGCATCACAGACGCCGGACCTCCCCACAGGCGCATACACATGACGTCATGTCTGGGAGACCCGTCGCCTAGGTAACAATAATAACATATAGTGAAAACGTCATCTTAAGGCCCAAGCAGTATTGAATATTACAGAAGATAAACAGCTCCAATCCATTGTAAATCAATACTATACATACTAGTAGAATGCGATAATAATCAAAAGCGTGCTCTACACAAAACAGTGTAATCCAAGGCTTTCATTTAAGCCTCTAGGTGATAATGTTCCCAGCCTGTGGATCCACCGAGCTTCACAACGCAGAAGCTTCCCAGACCGATCACCCCTACGTATATGTTTAAGTAACCAGCTGTGTACTGGCATTTATTTCCGAGTGCCGCCTGCGACCCTTTACTATATATATATATATATTTATTCTTTATTGCTTGAATATGTGATACTCTGTATATTTTGGATACCTTTACCAGATTTTTCTCATGCATCAAGAAACTGAAAGACCGTTGATAGGACTTTTTCCATGGGCCCTGAGTGTGTTGTAGTAAGAATACTTTATGCATAATCATAAAATATTCTTGTCTCATAGTAGTAGAAGAATCATTATTGAAACACTGCTAACTGAAACACATGACAACAAAGCAATACATAATAAACCACAGCCCTCTGATAAAGGTACAGAATCAAAAGAGTCTCACCGGTTGTGGAGTTGGAATTTTCTCTTCTGTGTTTTCATTCTCTCCAGACAGTTGTATTTCAGTTTTACTTCCCGGTCTTGAAGAGCTCTTATTATTTTTCTGACTGTTGCCAGAACCATTTCTTCCTTTCTTTGTCCCACTTAACAATATCTGGCTTTTGCTTGCTGTTAAAGGTTATGAAGTAAGCTTTTTTAGTAAATAATATATGTTATATCACAGTTGAATGTACCAGAAAAATAGTACATGTGAAAACCAAATAGTCAATGTATACATTTCTACTTGCTGATTGTTTGCCTGATAATTTGGTAAGTGGTACCAATGTGTCCTCATACATCTAGCTTCAATACACCTTGCAGCGCAACTTGCCTGGCGTGAGCGAGCCGCCGGGTTCCATGCTACTCTGCTAGCGTCTGGCAATACGATGCGACTAGGAAGATCCAGCAGACTGTGCTGATTAATTTGATATGCGACACTTGTATATATGTGTGCACCTGAGTCTGTATATGAACCGCTACGGAACTTGGAATGCAAAAAGCTGCACCCGCTATATTGCTTTTGTATACAGATTCAAAAACTCAGTCAAACACAGTATAAGTGTTGCATATAAAATGAATCAGCATAGTCTGCTGGTGCATCCTAGCAGAGCCTCACGTGACCTGGCGCACAGAGAAGCTTCATGGAGCGACTGCAGCAAAGATTAAGGACACCTCATGAAAAAGTCTAGCAAACCCATTTGACTCACTTTCCTTAGTATTTTTATACTAAAGCAATAATTAGGAACAGTATTTCCAAAAGTATTTTAATCCAGTTGTACAGTATTGAGGTCAGTATTGTGCTGCAACATAAGTGCTGTTCTAAAGAAATAGTTAAAGATATAAGATGATAACCTTTAAAGTAAAATACGTCAATAATACTGGGGATCATACAGACCACTGTAACCAAGAACACTGGCATTATGTATCAGCAGGGCTGTAACTAGGGTAGTGCGACCAGTACCATGGCATGGGGCACCGCAATGCAGGGGGGCACTGTTTGGGACTATAAATGTTCCTGTTTATTATCATTCTCACTTGTAGCTTCCTCTTCTTTTATCCCCAGCATCTCCTGGCTGTCCCCAGCATCTCCTGGCTGCCCCAGGAGTACCCCATCTCTTCCCTGGCCCTTCCCCATGAGACCATGGCCCTTTTTCAGATGCACTTATATATACATACTATCTTATGTCCCTATTTAAAAAAAAAAAGGGGGGGGGACGGACAATGCTCTTTCTGGCACTGGGCACTAATAAGTCTAGTTACAGCTCTGTGTATCAGTTTGCATCAAAATAATTACAGGAGGAATGAGCAATGTCTGATTGCCAGGTAAAGGTAACAGTTATGACAGGCTATGGAGGGAAGGGGGAGGGGGGTTGGGGATTGGAATACACATTAAATACAGGTCATCTTTAGCCATACTTAATGTACAGTACTCTATCAAGAATATGGTCCCATAGACCTACAGTACTGTACAATGAAGGTAAACTGTTGCCCACTTCACTTCTCTCCCCCCATCAATGCTACACTTCAGAGCTGAAACAATACTATTAATGGTAAAAGATTACATTTGTATTTCATGATAAAACCATGGTTGTGTTACAGGAAATGATAAGGAAAATGTGCTAAATGTGACAATATAAGATATGAAATGGGGATGAACTGTAAATTACATTTTAGTCGAAAACAAAACGATTTTGTAACATTTGATTTTATTTAATGCAACATTTTAACTGTATAAAATCAATGATAACACATGGCAAATGCGAAAAGTGATAAGAACATCTGAGCTAATAAGTAATGCACACCTGCCAAACTCACATACCATATATGTAGACATAGGTCACAGAGGCTGAAATCATTTGTACTATGTTTCAATTTCCTTGCAGCCAATGTTTCTTTCAATCTATGAAATACACTACTATAATTCCATTTTATGAAATTTAAAATTAACATTTATTTTCAATGTTCTTATTATAAAGGATTAGTAAAATTATATCTATAAAGTATATAGAAAATCAAATGTCCTGACTGACTCACTGACTCAACAATGTCCAGCCCAAACCCCTGGACTCAGAAACATGAAAATCGAGTAGTATATATATATATATATTTTGTGGTAAGAGGGGTGGTCTCTCACCTGAATTTCCCACAATCTGGGATCTGGAGGATGAGGAAAAAAAGACTGTCACATTCTGCAGCTACAGTAGAAGTTTGGAACTCCGGGTTTTCTGGCTGCGCAACTCAAAGTGGAAATATGGAATTCTGGGTGTTCCTGGTCGCCTACAGTCAGCAGGAAATCGGCAGCAGAGGAAGAGTTTAAAACTCTTGTTCACCTAGTCTACCAAGCATTGATGCTGAATAGCGGCCAGCGAGTAGGCCCAAGTGACTGTAGTGCCAGGGACCAAGGGCTATGCCAGAAGAGCATGGCCAATTGTGGTTGCAGGCCACTGCAATGGGCTGACTGCTAAGCACGAGGAGTGCTGGGACCTTTTATGTTAATTTACTTATTTTTCTGTATGTACCTGTGTTTCCAGGCCTAAGCCTAAGTATATTGATCTTCAGGTTCTGCTTCCAGTAATAAGATACTGTGTATTCACCAGAAATCTGCCTACCGAGTCCTTATTTCAAGTACCCATTTTTCACATTATATATAGTTATATACACAGTGCATCCGGAAAGTATTCACAGCACGTCACTCTTTCCACATTTTGTTATGTTACAGTCTTATTCCAAAATGGAATAAATTAATTTGTCCTCAAAATTCTACATACAATATCCCATAATGACAATGTGTAAAAAGTTTGAGATTTTTGCAAATTTAATACAAAAAAAACCCCTAAGAAATCACATGTACATAAGGGAATCGGTATGAAATACCGATCATCCCTAGGTAAGTATTAACTAACCTAACCTACCCCCCTAACCCTCCCTTAGGGGTGCCTAACCCTAACCTCCCCCCAAGTGCCTAACCCTAATCCCCCCTCTAAGTGCCTAAACCTAACTCCCCCCTCCCTGCTGAATAAACCTAAGTCCCCCGGGGGGGGGGTGCCTAAGCCTAACCTCCCTCCGGGGGTGCCTAACCCTAACCCTCCCTTCCCCTAGCCTAACCCTAAGTCCCGTACATAAGTATTCACAGCCTTTGCTCAATACTTTGTTGATGCACTTTTGGCAGCAATTACAGCCTCAAGTCTTTTTGAATATAATGCCACAACCTTGGCACACATCTTTGGGCAGTTTCGCCCATTCCTCTTTGCAGCACCTCTCAAGCTCCATCAGGATGGATGGGAAGCGTCGATGCACAGCCATTTTCAGATCTCTCCAGAGATGTTCAATCGGATTCAAGTCTGGGCTCTGGCTGGGCCACTCAAGGACAGAGTTGTCCTGAAGCCACTCCTTTGATATCTTGGCTGTGTGCTTAGGGTCATTGTCCTGCTAAAAGATTAACCGTCGCCCCAGTCTGAGGTCAAGTGTGCTCTGGAGCAGGTTTTCATCCAGGATGTCTCTGTATATTGCTGCATTCATCTTTTCCTCTATCCTGATTAGTCTCCCAGTTCCTGCCGCTGAAAAACATCCCCACAGCATGACACTGCCACCACCATGCTTCACTGTAGGGATTGTATTGGCCTGGTGATGGCCTGGTTTCCTCCAAATAGAACGCCTGGCATTCATGCCAAAGAGTTCAATCTTTGTCTCTCATGGTCTGAGAGTCCTTCAGGTGCATTTTGGCAAACTCCAGGCAGGCTGCCATGTGCTTTTTACTAAGGAGTGGCTTCCGTCTGGCAACTCAACCATACAGGCCTGATTGGTGGATTGCTGCAGATATGGTTGTCCTTCTGGAAGGTTCTCGTCTCCTCACAGAGGAATGCTGTAGCTCTGACAGAGTGACCATCGGGTTCTTGGTCACCTCCCTGACTAGGGCCCTTCTCCCCCCCTTCTCCCCTGATTGCTCAGTTTAGATGGACGGCCAACTCTAGGAAGAGTCCTGGTGGTTCCGAACTTCTTCCATTTACAAATGATGGAGGCCACTGTGCTCATTGGGACCTTCTAAGCAGCAGATATTTTCTGTACCCTTCCCCAGATTTGTGCCTCGAGACAATCCTGTCTCGGAGGTCTACAGACAATTCCTTGGACTTCATGCTTGTTTTGTGCTCTGACATGCACTGTCAAGTGTGGGTCCTTATATAGACAGGTGTATGCCCTTCAAAATCATGTCCACTCAACTGAATTTACCACAGGTGGACTCCAATTAAGCTGTAGGAACATCTCAAGGATGATAAGTGGAAAGAGGATGCACCTGAGCTCAATTTTGAGCTTCATGGCAAAGGCCGTGAATACTTATGTACATTTTCTTCGTGTTTTTTTTTTTAAATTAAATTTGCAAAAATCTCAAAAAAACTTTTTACACGTTGTCATTATGGGGTATTGTGTGTAGAATTTTGAGGACAAAAATGAATTTATTCCATTTTGAAATAAGGCTGTAACATAACACAAAAGTGACGCGCTGCGAATACTTTCCGGATGCACTGTATACACACACACAATACTGTGCAAAAGTTTTACGCAATTATAGAAGAAATGCTGCAAAGTAAGATTTCATTAAATACTAGAAGTGTTAATGGTTTATTTTTATCAATTAACAAAATACAAAGTGAATGAACAGAAGAGAAATCTAAATAAAATAAATTTTTGGTCTGACCACCTTTTGCTTTCAAAATAGCATCAATTTTTAGGAACATGTACAGTACTTGCACAAACTCAGGGATTTTGTAGGATTATAGTCAGGTGTATGATTAACCAATCATACCAAACATGTTATATTGATCATCATTTTCATATGTAGGTTGAAACACAGTCATTAACTGAAACAGAAACTGCTGTATAGGAGTTAGGTTAGGGTTAGGGATTCAATAAGAACAAAACTACAATGTCGACATGCTAATGAATTCAACATTACATCCATGTTGACATGTTAAATGTCAACATGATCATTGTCAACATTATGAACATGCGGTGCGAGACACTTGGGGTGAGTGAGCATAGCGCTCCATCTTTAAATTTGAGTCTTTATCTGCAGCGCTGATGCAGCGAAACACAACTCAATCTGTACCAGAGACGCTGGGCTACGACTTTTAACAGCACAGGAATTCATTTTAAATATGTACAAAGTCCCAGTTGAAGCACAACGGAACTAGTTGTGGAAAAAAGCTGCGGTCGTTGCATCGCAACACTTTGTATACAGATTCAGAGTCAGTCACATACAGATATATATACACAAGTGTCACATATCAAATTATTCAGTGCAGTTGCATCGCGTTGCGACTAAGATGCACATTAGAGCAAAAAAGATGCTTGGCGCAAGCTGAGTTGCATGGGACATAGATATTTACACACATAGGGTCTTATTCTGGGTCAGTCTGAAACTTAATCACAATTTGCTATTTTATAAAAAAAAAAAAATCACATCTCTGAGACCTATTCACAGTCAGTCACATCTGCAAATCTCAAACTGCGACTCCCTCCCCTTGTCGTATCTGGCTGAGATGAGTCTGTATTGCAACTGGAGGCATGGCTTCACAAGCAGTACTGAAAATGCTAACAATCACAGAAGACAGTAGAAATATATTGAAGTCAATGGCTTGGGGCATCTGAATTACTCTGCAAAGCAGATGCAAATATTACATTTTCTTTATTTATTTTTCATTTCATCACTTATAAATATACAACAAATAAATATGCATGCTTCACTTTCCCCAATCATTCTTTGTTTCTATAAAACGAGGGTTTAGTTCTGTGTAAAGTGACTTTTTAAGCATTACTCCTGCTGTTTCATGTATTTGAATAAGAGATGAATGGTTCGGATTCGACTCGGTTCTTTTTGCCAAATTAGCGCAAGTTCTGATTAGTTCGGATTTATTTTATTGGCTATTTAAAACACGCGCGAGCCGAATAGCCAATATGATGCAGTTTTTGAGAACCAAACACAACCGAGTAAAACCGATTAAAACCGAACCGCTCATCTCTAATTTGAATAAATGGGTGTGTTCTTCACATTTGAAATCAATTGGACGCAGTCATCATTAGCAGCTTTGCAATCAACACTATCAACTTTACACTTATACCACGGTCAGAGCTGACACAAGCCAAACCCCTTCAGGAGGCTGCGTTAGAGATTTTCCAGCAGCCATGTTTGTCTTAACTTGAGACTATGGGGTATATTTACTAAAAGCTGATTTGGGGAAATCTTGGCTTTTTGGTGTATTTATAGGTGATTTTGCAAATCAGAGATTTACTAAAGGCAAAATCGACTATAAAATCGAATCTCTACCAAAATCAATCATCAACCAAACATTGGTACTTTCCCATATCCTCCTACAGGATCCCCTCATTTACTAACAGTCAGATTTGAAATCGACTAAAAATCAACTTCTATCTGACTTTTTAAAAGCACACAAACAGGCCGCAGCCATGGAAATGGCATCTCCATTATAGTGAATGGAAATGACCGAACGGCCAAGTCGTTTCGGGTTGCAGCGGGCACTGCCCGCAGCATGTCTGTGAAGTCTCAGACATTTCTTTATTTTACCAAGACCTAGTACATCCACTTGGAGAAGAGGACTGATCTCCTTCAGGGAGTAGGTAAGTATGTAGTGTGAGTATGTGAATGAACGTGTAATAAAGATTTACAATATTCGGTATGTGAGTACTGTGGTTTGTTTAATATTTTTTTCACAGTGGGGACGCAGATGCTGCTGGCCTGCTGGCACTTGTAGTTCTATAATTGCCAAAGGGCAGGCTTGCTGGTACCTGTAGTTCCACTGTGAAAATTGATATTAATTCCTCATTTGTCCCAGGGATGCAGGGAAGAGTCCTGGACTTTTGCCCAGGGCTGGTTAATGCTCAGGAGGGGGAAATACGGCGGGAGGGGTGTAAGATGTAGGCAAATACTGTATTCTCTGTTTATTTTGGGACAGCAGCTTTAAACATGACCCTTCTTTATTTGTCTATTTTAGTGCCTATTACTTTCTTCAGTCTTAAATATTTTGTTTGTTCCAAGGTCAGTGTTCAGAATACATCCAAATTAAATAGCAAAAATACATATGTAAATGATTATATTGGGCCTGATTCAGCAGCGATCGCAACTGCGATTACGCACGCAATCGTCCGCTGTTATGTATTACTCATGCCTGTGCATCGCAGTGTGTATGCGCAAACACACCACTGCGATCGGGACTTTGGCCGCTGTGACTACGGAGGGCCATCGCAGAGTGATTGACAGGAAGCACCGTTTGGGGGTGGTGACAGGGGGGTGGTTGGCGAAAGGCGTGCCAGTGCATTTGAACAGCATTGCAGGGGCATGCATAAATTAGCCACTGCGATGCCATACGCAGCTTGAGCTTCCACTGCATGCGATGAGGTTATCAATTCCTGTGTAGGGACAGACCTTGTGCAAGTGTGCGTGAGGCTGCGATGGTACTCGATGTTACCGATGGTTCAGCAGTCTTGCTAAGTATTACGGATGTGTGTAAGGTAAGGTGGGCGTCCTTATGTCAGGCTGCGTATGGCATTGCGATCGCAGACATTAGCATATCTTCGCAGTGAGACTGCATGCGTAATTGCTTTTGCAATCGCAGTTGCGATCTGTACTGCATCAGGCCCATTGTACATTAATGTAAAATATAGTAAAAGCATATACTCACAGTGAGCACTAATTGGCCTTTCGTTGGGCAGAAAGCAAAATGCAGGAATCACTGCTTGACCTTTGCCAGTAGCACTTACAACTTCTTCATTGTCATCCAATATCTGTATCTTGAGGAATACGTCTAACTTAGAGGTTTGTACTTGAACAGTTGCAATGTGGTCTATTGCTGATTTTACTGTGTACCTTAACACAAGAGCAGAACAAAGACATCAGTATGTCAGGAAAGCAGCACAGACGGAAAGAGCACGTCTGACAGATTCACACTAAAGAGTTATGTTCTAAAAAGAAGCAGATGAATAAATTATATGTTGATATTTTCTTACTGTACATAGTGCTGTTTACATGGTAGTCTATTATAAAATGGAAGCATTTCTTTTTAATAAATGTGTTAATTGTTAAGTCTTTATACTGTACACACTATTCCACCTAAGGATGGAATGAGAGCTCAACTGTACTGTAACTTGATATTCACCTAATTTGTGTAATAGGCAGTCCAATGATGCTTCTAATTACCTAAATATCAGGTCCTTGTCATTGGGTATGTAATAGTCTCTGATTTCCCGCAGGGAGAATGCATTGTTTACAGTGTCACGAGAGAGATACGGCAGAGGGTTGCGGGTCCCAATGAGTCTCAGTCTCCATTTTCCAGATGCCACAGCAAATTCACCAATATGCGCTTCAGCCATAAATGTATATCCCTTCTGAGATATCAGATGTATAAACAAAACCTAATTAGATATACGGAAAGCACTGTCACACCTAGAAGACTGTGCAAAAATCTACCATTGCGTACAATCTGATTATATCATTGATCATATGCAGAATAGGAGTAAAATATTACTAATGAATATTACTATGTCCTGTACAAATACTGCGGGTGAAATGTAATAGGGGCGAGATTTAAAAAGGTGTGAGTTTAGCGCAAAAATAGCACTTTTTAAGTCTCACATGTAATAGGCTCCGAGAACATGCAAACTCGCATTTATCTCACATTTCCACTACTCGCATGCCTCAAATTCGCATCCAGATGTTTTCCCGTTTTAAACAAACAACTCGCCCAATGTAAGAGGGTGCGTGTTGTAAACTCGAACAGAACTTGTAAAAAAACCCCCGCAAAATAATAGATCTGCGTTAGGCTAGCACGTTTAGACTGAGCAGCAGTGTCTATAGCAGAAGCCTACACAGATCAATAAAATTACATGAATGGACTTAGGGGCCAATTCATCATTGTAGGCTGAATGGTCCCCAAAGATAAAAGATCCAACTTGCTGCGATATGCGGCGGAGGATATTTAACTACTGGAGCATTTCGGTATTGCTCCGGTGTGGGGACTGCTGCTCTGAAAAGCAGCTGTCCCTGTGATCCCTAACATTGCTACTGAAGTTGTTCCGATACTTACCTCTCTTGAGCCAGCTGACTGCTCGTGTGTGACCTGAGTTCATGCATGAGCATGGCCACAGAGCACGAGTGGATAGGCAGTGAAAGGATCAGATCAGAACCCTTTTCACAACCCTAGACCTCCTTCCCATTGATATCATTTTCTGTTGTCTCTCCATTCCCAAAATATAATGACAATGGGCCTGATTCAGACCCACTCACGAGCGGCTGTCCGCTCGCAAGTGGGTCGATGTTATGGACTGAGCATGCGCACGACGGAGGGAGCTGTTGATTGACAGCACGCCCCCTTTGGTGGGCGTGCCGGGGTCGTGCCTCCCTGACGGGGGCGTTCCCACGGGAACGCCTCCCGTCAGAAGCCGGCCCACTGACATCACTAGTGATGTCAGTGGGAGTGATTTTGGCTCTGGTAGAGCCAAAATCACTCCGGAGCTTGCGGTTGAAAACCTCAACCGCAGGCTCCGGCTCGCAATTTCGATGGTCGCGATGGTCTCGACCATCGCGGCCATCACAAAGCACGCTCGTATAGCCTGTGGGTGGTGACCCACAGCTATACGAGCGTCCAGGAGGACGCTCCATGAAAATGGAGACCAGCCCTCATTCAGAGCGTGCGCTCTGCTCAGAGCGTACGGCTCTGAATGAGGGCCAATGTATTTTTGAACCACTAAAATGCTGCTTAATGCTTTGCTTCCTTCTCTTTTACATACAAATCCCACTGGATGTAGAAGGGAAGAGAGGAAAATAAGTAAAAATACGAAAAAGTTAGCATGTATGGGACAAACAGCTACAATGATAAATAATAGAACACATTTTGCTATATACTGTACTATTAAATTCTAAGTTATCAATGCAAACAGATACTGTAGGCGTAATTTGTTAGTTGCCACTCACCTTGTTTTCTATGTAAATATGAGGTGTTACTTTGTTAAACACCCAGGGTATTTTCTCCAGTGTGTCATTATTAATGACATGTAGTGTGCACACTGGAAGGTTTGTATACATCTTGGGTACTATAAACATGTCTTCAGGAACATGGAATGTTTCCCTAAAAAAAAACATTTGTTTAAAAAATAGTTGATTAATATTTACCTAAATGTTACATACAGTTGCAGGACAAGTTTTTTGGGCATTTGGCACACGAAAAACAGCAATGACACCCCTTCCTCCAACCTCCCACACACACTTTAACTTGTATGGTATATTTCTCTGGTTGCCTAATATACTATACAGAGCCTAGTCACTAGTGACTAAGGCCCTGATTTAGCATGGATCGCAGTTGCTAATACGCACGCAATCAGCCGACTGCTGATTTCTGCGCATCACAGTGCGTGTGCGCGAACTGGCCACTGCGACCGAGACTGCGATCGCAGCGGCTACGCAGACCCATCGCAGAGTGATTGACAAGTTTGTGGGTGGTGATGGGGGGGGGGCGGGGGGTCGACGAAACACAGGCGTACCAGTGCGTTTGAACGCCGTTGCATGGGCGTGCAGAAATTATCCACTGCGGTGTTCTACGCAGCCTGAGGCCTGATAGCGTGCGCTTAAGTTAGCAATTTCTGAGTAATGTCAGGGCTTGTGCAAGTGTGCGTGAGGCTGCGATGGTTTCTCAATCTCGCTAAACATTATGGATGTGTGTAAGGTAAAGTGGCCATGTAGTGCTGCGGTGACATAGTGATCGCAATGGATTAGAATACTATCGCAGTTGAACTGTGTGCATAATTGCTATTGCATTCGCAGTTGCGTACGGTAGTGATCGCAGTGGCTGGTTCGCGCATGCGTAGTGCGAAACAATTGGCAGATTGCATGCGTAATCGCAGTTGCGTATGGTAGTGTATCAGGCCCTCAGTCTTAAGTGACCAAGTGTACAATACAGATCCAGTAACTAGTGGCCAATTATACCATATAGAGCCCAGTCACTAGTGGCTAAGTGTACACTATAGAGCCCAGTCTTTAGTGTCCAAGTGTACAATACAGATCACAGTCACTAGTGGTCAAGCGTACTATACAGATGCCAGTCACTAGTGACCAAGTATACATACAGAGTCCAGTCCCTAGTGGGTAAGTGTAGTCCAGTCGCAAAGGTAAGTATAAACTAACCTAATTCTACCCCCTAACCCTCCTTTAAGGTGCCTAAACCTAACCTCCCCCCCTGTGCCTAACCCTAATCCCCCCTCTAAGTACCTAACCCTAACCTCCCGGGGGGGGGGGTGCCTAACCCTAAGTCCCCCCCGGGAGTCGGTAAAATGACAGGCGTCTAGTTTTAGACGCCTGTCATTTAACCCTCGCCGGTATTAAGCAGTCGGGAGGCCAGCAGTCGGCATTGCGTCTGCCTGCTTCCCGAACGTATAACGTCCAGTCAGTAGTGGCTAACTGTACAATACAGAGCCTAGTCACTAGTGGCTAAGTGTACAATACAGAGCCAAAGGGTCTGACTCTGAGTTGGGAGTAAAGCAAGAAAGAGTAATTGTGCGCCTGGATCAACCATGTGCAAGAGTAAATACTGGCTGCTTTTGCATGTACCCCACAAATGTAGCACAGCTTTATTTAGATTTCAGTTTGGACATGCCCCCCAAACACTAAATCTTTCACATTTTACATCTTCCCCACTTGCAGTGCAGCATGGCAACATAATTACCAAGGTGCACCGTTATTTGCTCTTTTTTTGCTTTACTCTCAACTCAGTGAACAGTGAAGAGCCCAGTATACTCGTCTATACAAAGGTGAGATAGCTGTACCCCAGACTGCTGCCTCTCCTAATTCTGCCCAGTCCGGGGTTAGACTGTATGAGCATATCTTACCTGAAAACCACAAACCAAGAATTTGCAGGTTGATCAACATAGGTAACAGTATAATCAGCAAATGTAATTCTGTGTTGCTCGTCTTCATAGCAGGGATATTCACGTGAAGCAGGACTGTGTTTAAAAATGTACCTAAACAAAGTTTGAATGAGTGATGCAATCAATTACTATATATTTTATTTATTACCAGTTAATTATATAGCGCACACATATTCTGCAGAGCTTTACAGAGAATATTTGGCCAGTCACATCAGCCCCTGCCCCAGTGAAGCTTACACTCTATATTGCCTACCACATACTCACACACATGTACATTAGGATTAATTTTCGTTGGGAGCTAATTAAACTACCAGTATATTTTTGGAATGTGGAAGGAAACCAATGCAAGCACAGGGAGAATATACAAACTCCACACAGTTAGGATCATAGTGGGAATCGAACCCCTGTCCTCAGTTCTGTGAGGCAGTAAATAAACCATTACACAGGCTATGCTGCCCTAATTTTGGATTTACACAATAAAGTTAAACTTAAAACAATATTTGAGAGGGTCTTAAACATAAAATTTCGGTGACATTTGCTTTGACACAAAAATGTTTCCATACAGAAAGCTATATTTTATATTGCACGTATCTTAAGATATAAGCAACTTTAAGTTAGAACACAGTGCAAAAAAAGTTTACTAAGCCACATTTTTACATACAACTCACATCAGCAATAGACTTGGGAAGAACTAGTATGCTAAATCTCTTCAATTTTGTCAACAGTATTTTTTTGATACATTTTATTATTGTATGTTCAGTATGTTACAAATTCATAAGTAATTCAATACAAATAAAAATTGTATACAATACAAATAAAATTTTATTTAAAATGTGCATGCTTCTAAAGAGAAAAAAAATCTCTTGATGAAAAAAAATAATAATGTAAAGTTAACATTTTTGAGTCAACACCAAGAGCTAACCAGGTTGCCGGGGGGGGGGAGATTAGGGTTAGGCACCCCCTGGGGGACTTAGGGGTGCCCGGGACAATTAAAGCAGGGGGCCCTCCCCCGGCCCTCTCTCTCGTCAGCACTGCCCTAATCCGGTGGCAGCACAGAGGATGGCTGGAGAGGAGAGGAAGATACAGCAGGGATGGAGAGGAAGACCCGCGGGGGGCACACATGCGCAGAAGGCGCATGTTGGAAGTCACGCCTCTGTGGAGAACCACTAGGTCCCAGAGCCAGATTAAAAACTCATGGCAATATACTGGTTTTGGTCTTCCTTCGTGATCCAGTCGTCCTTTAGTGCATGCCTATATAATGGGGAATCCCTGTGTGTCAGTGTCTCAAAACACCATTATCGCATTTGCCATTGGGATTTTGACCCTGAGGAATAGGACCCATATAATGTATGAATACTGTAGGTTCCTATTCTGTAGCTCAGCAAAATTATTCAAATAAAAGATTATGCTTACCTGAAATATTCAGATTCAGCTATTTGGTGTACGACACACCTGTTTGTCTACATTGCTTTTGGGCACAGAAGAAGAGGAGGAAGAAGGTAAGCGGTGAAGAGAGAAGAAGAGGAATAAGAAAGGGTGCAAGACAAACAGAAAAGTGTTTTAAGAGAAGCACAAGGGAAAAGTGGGCTGTGGAGCAAATGATAGAAGGATGGGGACAAACAAATGGGGAAATATAGGGACAGGCACGAAGACGAGACAGATGCACAGACACGTAAAGTGTGGGAGGTAGGAAGAGGCACACATGGGGGATGAAAAATACACAAACAAAACTGAAGACAAGGAGAAAAAAAAAAAGGGGAAACAGACAGGGGAACGATAGATAGAGACATACATACAGATAAGGGACAGAATACAGACAGTTAAACAATGCAGATAACAGGAGAATTGCTCAGGAGCTGCACACCCAGTGGAATGGGAATAGAGGTATGGGTCCGCTTGCACAGCTTTTGCAAATAAAGAAGCTTTGAATCCTATGTATACAGAGTGTCTGCATTCTGCTAATTCTGGTGGTGCCATTGGCATAAGCTGGGAAGTGGGAGGGGAGGCACATGGAGGATATGGACTGAGAAGGGGAGAAACTTGCAGGCAGGGCTGGAGCAGGGCGGCATTGCGTCCTGTGGCGGCTTCAGCCCCTGAACACATGATGTAATGGCATCACTTATATGGGGCGACGCCAATAGCACCTGGAAATACAGCACTGCCAGACTGTACAAACTGTGTATGTCCAGAGCCAACAGCGACATTGGCTACTAGGTGCACACAGCAAGCCAAATGCGGGGGCTGTGGTATAGCGATAATGCCACCCCCAGGGCCCTGTGCGACGGCCCTGCTTGGACACCACTATTTACAGCCCTGCTTGCAGAATATGGACTGAGTGAGGGAGAAACACGCAAGAGATGGACTGAGAGGGAAAAACAAATGCAAGAGAGATTGAGAGGAAGAAATACATACAGGAGATGGACTGAGGGGGGAAGAGACACTTGCAGGAGATGGCCTGAAAAAGGGGAGAGACACGGTCAGAAGATGGACTCAAGGGGCTGAGAGAGGAGCTGGGAGACACGAGATGGAGTGTGAGGGAAGCAGAGAGGAGACAGGAACTGGAGCTGTGGTGAAGAGAAGGCACAGAGGAGGTTTACTGGTAGGAACCATGCTCATACTGAGAGACTGGAGATAAAGTCCTCCTCACAGTCCAGGTGTCAGAGAGCAGCTCCACCAAACTCAAGGACTCTGACAGTCAGCATGTGCTGAACTCTTCTAATCAAAAGCTCAGCGCATGCCATTGCACCAAGACTCATAGGAGTGCCTTCGCAGTGTGAGAGCTGCAGGTACTTAGTTTCAATCCTGAGTGCAGCACAATACACGCGATCGACCCCTGGCACCACATGCAAGCCTCTGGGCCCAGCAGACTTTATGGATGAAGGCGTCATAATAGAAACAAAAATCTATCTGCAGGTGGGTCCCACTGAGCCCTAGGCAGTTGCCTGTACTACCTTGACAGTAATACAGCCCTTCTGGGTCCTGACTGCTACAGAAGTGTGCTCCGGCTGGGGGAACCCCCTGAGAGAGGGGACCCAGGGCACCGTGCCCCTATGGCCCCCACTCCCCTTTATCTGGCTCTGATTGTCTCACCATTCCAGGCCATCACTTATATCTTAATCCTAATTAAATCTATTTAGATTATGCCTAATTGTTATTTTCAAGATTCATTAGTACAAACACACACATTGTACATACAAAAAAACACATTCTTAAGGTGCATACACACTAGACGATATGCTCCCTGAGCGATATCGTCTAGTGTGTCCCTGGCAGGGTGTGCTCAATGTCGTTCATGACATTGAGCACAGCCGCTGAACGATATCATTAACGATATCGTTCAGCGCCGGGCTCTCTCCCCCATTCCCTGACATGCAGCAACCTGACGACATCGTCAGGTTGGCCTGCATGTCAGCCCGATGAACGATGATGACGAACGACCCGCGGGAACGCGCGTCGTTATCGTTCATCTTTTTGGGCTTAAAAATGGATGATAAAGTGGACGACTGAACGATAACGATATCATTATCGTTCAGTCGTCCACTTTATCGCCCAGTGTGTACGCACCTTTAGTAGCTATACTAATTCTTATCATTTGTATAATTTAGCAGTTTCGTTAAAAGGTCTTCAGCATCCTGCAGTTTTATTTCTTTTGCTGCATATTCTGTTTAAAACAAGATGGTTTTCATTGTCTGTTGAATGTAGTATAATTATCAGTAACTATTATGTTGGAAACACATGCTGCAATATCATAGCCTATGTGACGCAATGCATGACAATAATCTAAACAATTGATTGGATCATTATAAATTCCATTGGTAAAATGACCGAACCTCAACACTATCCTGCTGTGTGTGATCAGTTTAAGGGGGTATTCAATTAGGCTGCGAAAAGTTGGAATCGGCGATAATTTATTGCCGATGACGACATTTTCGCCTATTTCAATTATCCCCGTATTCAATTTCAAAGACTTTTCGCAGGTTCAAAAAGTCTTTGAAAAGAATGGGGATAACTTTTCACCATGTTATACATGGCGGAAAAAAAGCGCAGAATTGGGGCTTAGGGGTGCAGGCTTAAAAAAAATAGCCTGCACCCCTGGGAATAGCCCCTAAAAACGAACTGTGTCAAAAAAAGTTGAAAAAAAATAGGGACACCCCAAAATAAATATTTTAATTTTGGGGTTAAAAAAAAATAAAAAATGGGGAACAGTGTTTAAAAATAGCCCAATAGGTTCAGGGGTATTCTGTAAGTATGCGGCAGGTGTTTTCTAGAATAGGCTATTAGCGGCAGGTGCATTTTTTGCAGAATTTAAAAAAAATTAGTTTAGGGACTTAAAAATATTCTAGTACCAATTTTCATGTACCCCAAATTTGATGGGGACCACTTTTTAAAACGAAAAAAAAAAAACTCTTCTGCATCACTTCTTTAATGTCAGGAAAAAAAACACCTACACGGCTATTTAAAAATGCAGAACACATTCTGCAGGGCTAAACTGGGGTACCCACAGTGATCCCCCATGACTAGACATCATTAGGGGAGTCCCTGGATGAATTCCCGTAAATTCCCCTATTTTTCCAGATACTTACCTTTCCGCAGCCTCCTGTTTTCGCCGGTTCCAAATTGAATACGGGGATAAAGTGGGCACACGCCCGAAACTTTATCCCCAGAAAAGCTCCGATGTGGAGCGAAAAGTCCAGCATGGAATTTTCGCTCCCTAATTGAATACGGCCCTTAGTTTTAAATTGTTCTGGCATTTTACAGAATATTGCATGACCCCAACTCCTATGTGGATGCTATGTGCTTTAAAGTGATTTCACTTAATGGACTTACCTTAACAAGTTAACACCATACTTTTCAGCATTTGGTTCTACAATAGCACATATTTTATCAAAGGTTTCCTTAACATTGGTGTTTTCTTTGGTTCCTAAAATATATATAAAATAGACATTGAAAGTTCAGTAAAGTAAAATATGTATTTTGTTAATCTATTTGCAATAGTTCTGCCTTTATAAAATCAATATGTACAAGATGAGTGATTAAGTAAAAGATCACAGCACCCTTGACAATTTCCTGTCTATGAGTATATTATTTTATTATTATTATTATTAATAATAATAATAATGTATTTATATGAAACGGTAAACAGAGACTGAAAATTAATATATAATTATGTGCAATGAGTTCTAAATAAACTTGCAATTACAGTACATTTATTCATGGAGCTAAAAAACCTTGAGGTTCATCCTTTCCAAATTCCAACTAGTAGGTATCCAATACCAAGGAACGGCAGATTGTAAGATGCTGTTGGAAAAACGTATCAAACCTTCTAAAAAGGTAGAGAAGTGGAAAAGTTACCCATAGTAACCAATCAGTGGAAAAGTTACCCACATTGTATAAAATGATATGTAGAAGCCGATTGGTTGTTATGAAACATTTTAGAAGGCTTGATACATTTCCCCCTGTACCTGTTCTTGCAGACACTCAGACAGAAGAACTTTTAAAAGTAAATGCTGCTTCAATGCAGATAATCTGACAGCTGATAGCCGGGGTTAAAGCTCTGCTTTGCTTACCTGAAAGTGGGAACTGTTTTGCTTACCTGAAAAACTTAACTAACTCCCTAAAGTATCTTACACCTGTATAATTTCATTTTCTGGTGCTATTACCAATTTTTATTCAACTTTGCTATTTCTAATGCTGGGCATACACTATACAATTATCAGTCAGATGGAAACGGTATGATTAACGCCAGCCGCATGGCCGGCAGTTCAATTCCCGACAGCGGCAGCCCAAAATGGATGAAGATCCCGATCGTCCTTTAAGGTAAGTATCACTAATCAATTTCCCCCCTAACACTAACCCTCCCTTTGGGGTGCCTAACCCTAACCTTCTCCCCCAGTGCCTAACCCTAATCCCCCCTCTAAGTGTCTAAACCTACCCCCCCCTTCCCTGCTGCCTAAACCTAAGTCCCCGGGGGGGTGCCTAACCCTAACCTCCCCACGGGGTTGCCTAACCCTAACCCCCCCTTCCCCTAGCCTAACCCTAAGTCCCCCCCGGGAGCCCCTAACCTAACCCTCCCCCCCCCCGCGGCTGTCCGTGCCTGGCACCCGGCTTCCCTTCGATCGGGAAGCCGGGCGCCGGGCTCCCGGTGTAGGTAAAATGACAGGCGTCGAGATTTCGATGCCTGTCATTTAACCCTTGCCGGGAAGCCGGCAGTCGGGAAGCCAGGACTCCCTACGTCGGCTTCCTGACTGTTTCCCCTGTCAGATATCTGTCCAATCTGGCTGGTTGGAATGAAAATCTGGTAATGTATGGGAGCAAATGACAATCGAACATTTGTTCACAAACACTGGAAAACAGACAAAAATGGACGCTCAGCCAAATTGGTTAAATAAAACAAATGTAACCAATTTGAACAATCGTTTTTGTCTGTTTTCCATATAATCTATTATCATTTGCTCCCATACATTACCAGATTTTCATTCCAACCAGCCAGATTGGACAGATATCTGACAGATAATTGTATAGTGTATGCCCAGCATTAGTTGTATAATCTTGATATTCATCTACACGAATGATCTACCAAGTCTCTTCCCATACCAGAAACCGTCACTCCACCTCCACTTGCCTGAGAATGCAGTCCTGATTTGTGAACCACGTTGCATCTTTAGAGGAGAGAAATCTTATTCAATTTTGCCACTTTGACAATTGTTTTTAAGGGCCTGATTCAGAGATGTACACAATGCAGATATTTACACAGATCGAGGGATTGTTAGTCATTGCTCATGCATGTAAGTCGCAATGTGCACGCGCAGCGATTGATTTGCGTTTACACACACATACAGGAATCACTCGCAAAGTGAGTGGCAGGTAGTCAGTGGAGGGTGGTTAGAAAAACACAGGGGTGTCTGACCGTTTAAACACTGCTTTCAGGGCGTGCATAAATTAGCCACTGCGTCCTTGCTCGCAGCACTGTGTGGAGTTCCGCTATATCTGCAACAGCTTAAACTTACTCAGAAGGCTGATGGCCGCCTACCTGCCTTCGATGTTTCTGTTTTTCGTGTCTGAGCTATGGATGTGAGATGCTTTCAGTTGGCATCTCTTAAGCCCTAGACTGCGAGTGAGTCATTAGCATATTTTCGCAGATTTCATTAGTGTACATCTCTGAATCAGGCCCTAAATTTTTATTTATTTATTAATTTCATTTTTAAATGGTATAGTTATTTATTCATTCACTTCATTTTTAAGTGGTATACTGAATTATTATGGGTCATTTGTTTACATAAAAAAATCAATTTAAGATTATTTCAATGTGATTGTTTTATGTATGAGAGCTTATTATCAAATAGTATTTTCATCAGATCGTGATATTCACACATCACCAGTAAAAAAGTATCCAATGTTGTCAGGAGTACTGGTCCAGTCTGCAGTGCTTATTTGCAGTTCATGCTAGTTATTATCTCCCCATGGTTAAGTGGGTGGGCGCATAACAATTTGCCAACATTGGAAATTGCGAAGGAGAATTGCGCAATATTCAGTGGTGCTGCGTACTATTTGTATCTTCAGTTCTTCGCCTCCCTGCAGGTTAAAAGTTTGTATGGGCCTAGCAAACCTTTGCGATATAATTGTCTAACTTCTAGCTCCGTTTGCTTGGGCCCCTACAAAAGAAAACATCTTGGTGGTTTGGTTATACCAAGCTACCAATAGGCTTAATGCTAACAGCGTTGCCACCCATTCTCATAGTTTGAAGATGTCATCATCTTCATCATCATCCTATCACTGTTGTTAATAGCATCATCACACAATATTAGCTCATCTCCAATTGAATTCACAGTTACAGTCCATTTTTTTTAATTGGTGGCAGAAGTCTTCCTCATAGAATTTGTAGTTAATTTTGAAGAACATCAGTTTTTCCACATTTTTTGGAAGCAGCCTTCTACACAGATCGCTAACAAGGCTCTCGGGTGTGCTAAACACTTTTTTCTGAGTACACACTGTAGGGTGGACAGTTAAAGACACAATAGCTAGCTAGCTTGTACAAGGGGCTGCAAATTGACTTTTTTTCCTCCCAGTATTCAAAAGGACTGTGTGAGATGTTAATTTGTACATTAATGTTAAAGTAATCCTCCACCAGTGGTCTCTGGGTGTGGCCTCATGCCCACAAGGCCACACCCCCTGGCGTACCATTCTAGGGCCGTGACTGCATGTCCTATCCACAGTATTCAGACTCAATATCCACCATATCTGGTTTTTATTTTTTGGATCCATATGCACCATAATAGCCCACATATCCAATCTGATTTGCGTATCACACAGCAAAACACAGGTTAATGAGATCTAAGGAGCTAAAAGTTAAAGGGGCTGATTCTAAGGTGGGAGCAGAGCAAAAAAAGCAAGTGTCACCCTTGTGTGGTTTGTTTGGGAACCTGAGCTGTAGACTGGTAGGCGAAAGTTCGGGAGTGCGTACAGTGAAACTGGGAGGTTTGATGTAGTTTCGACTAATGGACTGGGAACTGAGAGATAGGTAGATGGCCAGTACTTGGGAAGTTGGCTGAGACCCAAGTCAGAGATGTGGAATCTAACACGCCGGTGGTGTTCATAAGTGACCCCCGCAAGGGGATTTGGCTGTGCCAGAAGTGCAGGTCACGGTCCTCTGTTTGGGTTTCCCTGTACAGGGTTGTGGTTGAAGCAATGAGAACACTCTGGATAGCTGTGTGTGTGTGCGAACCGGAATGGATGCACCGGAATGGGACCAGACTGGATACACAGGAATGGAACCGGACTGGATGCACCAGAATTTTTGCCAGACTGGATACACTGGAATGGGATCGGACTGGATTCACTGGAATGGAATCGAACTGGATGCACCGGAATGGAACCGGACTGGATGCACTGGGATAGACCAGACAGGATTACTGGGATGGAACTGGGCAGGATTACCAGAATGGAACTGCACAGGATTACCGGGATGGAACCGGATAGGCTGAAGACAACATTGCACTGGCACTTTGAACAGTACTGGGAACTTCCTTAAATATAAAAGTACTTTCTGCAAGAAGCAGAGGAAAAGGACAAATATGCCTTTGTAGGGGCACTCTTATGACAGATAATTGTTTATATATCGATGATGATGGAATGATTAGTGTGAATAAAACTTAACGTTTAATATACACCTTTAAAAGGAAGTTCTCCCCAGAGAGTGATGTGTAGATGTTACATGGAAATCTACTAAGGACAGAAAAGAACAATATAAACGTCCTTTGAAGTGTAAATGAGTATTATTATTTATTATTGATAAAAATTCAATGAGTAATCAGCTCCTGTTAAGGGTAATGAATATTCTAATTAACCCTAATTCAATCTACAGGGAGGCACATATGATTACTTCATACAGTACATATCTGGCGAACTATAGTAGTTTTTAATTAGATCTCTGTTGTGATCGACATATACATAAATGATAGTCGGTCAGAAACAATTGTATATTGTATGAAACCACACTATGATAACTAAGAAAGATGATTTATTAGGATAATCCAGCATCTTTGAAATTTGTGTCCCCTGTAGATGAGTGAGGGATATATATTGTAATTAAATATCAGTACACAAATATAGACATTGCTGATAGTAATAAAGTATGTTAACTCATATTGGTTTTAGCAGATATGCTAGGTAAAGAATAGTACACCTTGGAGTAGTGATAAATGCATGTATTAAATTGCCATATAATATCAGCAGTTTGCACTGTGAGAAACAAAGTGATATCCCAAAACAGAAAATATGTATAAAAAAGAAAAGAAAAAAAAAAGAAAAAAATCCAAACAATAATGGTAAGTACACAATGACAATGTTACATGTACTGAATAATGACACTGTCTTCAGTGCAATAAAGAAAAATAATAACAGAAAAATTATACTTGTACTTCAGTGCAATAAAGAAAAATAATAACAAAAAAATTATACTTGTACTGAATATCAACCTAAACCATGGACAAATGCAACATGTTTGTGTACATATGTAATGAGGATCTGTCCTGAAAAAACAGGGTTATGTACCACAACACAACGGTAAGTCCTGCACTATGAGAAGCAACAATGTTACATGTTCTGAATAATGACACTGTCTTCAGTGCAATAAAGAAAAATAATAACAGAAAAATTATACTTGTACAGAATATCAACCTAAACCATGGACAAATACAACATATTTGTGTACATATGTAATAAGGATGTGCCCTGAAAAAAACAGGGTTATGTGTCACAACACAAGGGTAAGTCAATGCATAAGGTGAATTACAATATATAAAGAAAAAATAATTGATAATAATTCAAAAAATGTTCATGAACAAAGAGAAGCAATAGTATATATACTGAGTAGTGACTCTCGTCAGTAAAAAAAAATATATATTTTTGCACATGTACTAAATGAAAACATAGAATTTGACATTTATATAGCATAAATACATATATATGAAAGGGTTTAAGCTGAAGGAAGTATGACCTGGAATAAAGTAACGAGGAGTCACTTCTACTTTCCCCTGTCTACATCAAACAGGGGATGAGAGAGTGACTACAGCGTTTATTCCAGGGGAAACAACAGACAGTTCTATTCTCAGATAGCAGAAGAGCTAAGTCTCACCCCTGTTACTCTCAGGCATTGCAGGGGGAGTCACAGACTAGGACTCAGATGAGAGAGCGCAGGAGAGCAATAGAAAGATACCTCACAGGAAAAGTTCATGGGTCAGAGCTGCTGGTGTGGTTATTCAGAGATCAGCATGCTAAATGAGCATAGACAGAGACAGGACACGTGTTTCCCCGGGCGGCTTGTTCACCTGATCACCTGATTTGTTTTGGGATAATACTTTGTTTCTCACAGTGCAAACTGCTGATATTATATGGCAATTTAATACAGGTTGAGTCTCCCATATCCAAATATTCCGAAATACGGAATATTCCGAATTACGGAATAATTTTGGCATGACTGAAATAATAAAACCTTTGATTTTTGATGGTAAAAATGTACACAAACTTTGTCTAAGGCACAAATTATTAAAAATATGGTATAAAATTACCTTCAGGCTGTGTGTATAGGGTGTAAATGAAACATTAATTTATTTCATGTATGTACACAAACTTTAGTTGAGCCACAAAATTATTGAAAATATTGTATAAAATGAGCTGCAGGCTATGTGTATAAGGTGCATATAACACATATGCATTTTGTGTGTATATTGGGGTCCCATTCCCAAGATATTTCATTATGATATGCAATTATTCCAAAATACGGAATATTCTGTTATCCAAAATACCCCTGGTCCCAAGCATTTTGGATATGGGAGACTCAACCTGTATATGCATTTATCACTACTCCAAGGTGTACTATTCTTTACCTGGCATATCTGCTAAAACCAATATGAGTTAACATACTTGGGATAAAAGTCCTCCCAAACACAATCCTCTTAGTTATATGGGGACACAGACTTTATTACTATCAGCAATGTCTATATATGTGTACTGATATTTAATTACAATATATATATATCCCTCACTCATCTACAGGGGACACAGATTTCAAAGCTGCTGGATTATCCTAATAAAACATCTTTCTTAGTTATCATAGTGTGGTTTCTTACAATATACAATTGTTTCTGACCGACTATCATTTATGTATATGTCGATCACAACAGAGATCTCATTAAAAACTACTGTAGTTCGCCAGATATGTACTGTATGAAGTAATCATATGTGCCTCCCTGTAGATTGAATTAAGGGTAATGAATATTCTAATTAAACCTAACAGGAGCTGATTACTCATTGAATTTTTATCAATAATAAATAATAATACTCATTTACACTTCAAAGGACGTTTATATTGTTCTTTTCTGTCCTTAGTAGATTCCATGTTATATCTACACATCACTCTCTGGGGAGAACTTCCTTGTAAAGGTGTATATTAAACGTTAAGTTTTATTCACACTAATCATTCCATCATCATCCATATATAAACAATTATCTGTCATAAAAGTGCCCCTACAAAGGCATATTTGTCCTTTTCCTCTGCTTCTTGCAGAAAGTACTTTTATATTTTAAGGGTGCACCACCAACTTAGAGTCATCCAAAAAAATTTTTTATTGTGATGAACCATGATGTTGGTATCAATTATGTAATAGCAATTTTCCATTCATTTCAATTGTATTACTAGTGCGTACTCACAACTTTGTCATATATAAAACTTCCTTAAATACCCTGGGCTAGCCAGGGATTGGGTAAATGGAGTCAGGTGACAGCAGACTGGGATTCCATGGGCTGTGAGTTAGTCATCTGATTGGGTACAACATGGCTGCACCCAGCAGCAGGAGCCGGCAGGAAAGAATCCATGCAGGAAGTTGGGGACACTGTAGCATGGTTGCCTGTGGAGTGAGGCAGGACTCGACCAGTGGGAGAGTGGTGAACAGCGCTCAGGCCCACCCCTGCTCTGGCTGGTGACAGCCAGTGGTTTGGAACAGTGGATGATGAATGTAGATGCTGAGATCTCCCGGCACACCAGCACATACTCCTGACAGGCAAGTGGTGGGGTCTAGTACTGGGGTCTCTGACCAGGTTTGTGACAGTACCCCCCCCCCCCCTCTAAAGAGACTCTTCTTGGCTTTATGAGAATTTTTGATATGGAAGTTTTTTACCAGCTGAAGAGCGTGAACATCTTCGGAGAAAACCCAAGACCTTTCCTCAGGACCATATCTTCTCCAATCTATGAGATACTAGAGGAGACCATAGCTTAAACGGGAGTCCAGGACTTCTCTATCTCAAAATCCACACCCCGTTAGAATTGTACCTTGGGACTTATGGGAAGAGAAGCTTGAAACCATTTGAGGATGAGCGGTGTCAAAGAAAAGTGGAAGACATTTGGGATGCAATAATGGAGCAAATATGCCACTGGATTGAAGACCTTGGTAATTAAGCAGTGTCCTATGAAGCGGGATGCACATATTATTGAAGAAACCTGCAATCTGAGATTGCGTGTAGACAGCCAAACCAGCTTGAAGATTGGGGATGGCTCTTCTCTTCTTGTCCAAGGAAGTTATATAAACGCACAGAAGATATCTTTAGAGTGGAATGAACCCCTTTCCAGACTGTTGCAAAATCTTGAAGAGATGCTTTGGCATCTGAAACATCAAAGACAGGTAAGGACTGGAAATCTGGTACTCGAGAATGAATACCAAAGACTGTGAGGAATGGTGTGGAACCAGAAGAGGAATGATACGTGTTGTTGTGAGCGAACTCTGCCCATGGCAGGAGCTCTAACCAGTCATCCTGAAATGAGGAGATGTACAATCGTAAGAATCCTTCTAAATCTTGGTTAACACATTCGGTTTGTCCATTGGTCTAGGGGTGATAGGCTGTAGAAATGTATTATTCTATTTGTAGAGATGAGCAGAGAGACCTCCAAAAATTTGGCCACAAACTGAATTCTTCTGTCGGAGATTATTTTGGAAGGAAGTCCATGAAGCCGAAATATCTCAGATATGAACAGTTGAGCCAGGTAGGGAGCAGAAGGTAAACCTACTAAGGGTACAAAATGGTCCATCTTGGAAAAATTATCAATAACTACCCATATTGTGCTGTATCCTTTTGAAGGTGGGAGGTCAGTGATGAAGTCCATCAAGAAATGTGTCAATGGATGGGTTGGGATGGACAATGGAGGGAGCAACCCTGAAGGAGGTTGACTAGAAGTTTTGTGTTGTGCACATTTTGCGCAGTAAGCAACATAGGCCTGTACATCAGATATTTACTGGATGGTCACCAGTATGATCTTTGGATGAACTCATGGGTTTTCTGTATTCCTGATTGACCTGAAAAACGAAAAGCATAAGCCCAAGAAAGAAGTTTCTGATGTAGATCAGGATACACAAAGGTTTTCCCTGAAGGAGGATCCTTAGAAAGTTGAGTGGATGCGAACACAGTGGGATTCAGCACTGGATAAGGTTCTGTCTTGATTGGATCCTCTTCTGCGCACATAGAGCAAGACAGAGCATCAGCTTTCCTGTTCTGAGTACCGGGTCTGAAAAATAACTTGAACTCAAAATGAGACAAGAATGATGCCAAACGAGCTTGATGAGGAGATAGGCACTGAGCAGTCTTTAAGATCAACAAGTTCCCATGATTGGTGTAGCCTGAAATAGGAAAGCTAGCTCCTTCCAGCAAAAAGCGCCACTCCTCAAAAGCCAACTTCTTGGAGAAGAATCCATGATAAATTTTGTTGTCACAAGATTTTTGGGAAAGGATGGTTCCAACTCCTTCTGAGAACGCGCCCACTTCCAGAATGAATGAACGATCAATCTCTGGTTGTCTCAAGACAGAGCTGAGATGAAGGATTGCTTAACTACAGTAACTGAAAATTTTTTAGTAGCTTTGTGGGATGTAGGGTCAGTCCAGGATAGAATGGCTTGTACCTTTTCTGGGTCCATTTGGAGGTTGGATCCTGAGATTATATACCCTAAGAAAGCGACAGATGGGACGTCAAAGATGCATTTTTCCAGTTTACAGAAGAGGTGATTGTTGTGAAGTCGAGGACTTCTTTGACTTGTTCTCGATGTGAGGAAAGATCTGAGGAGAATATAAGAATAATGCCCAGGTAGACGACAACTGTTTTGTAGAGAAGGTCTAAGAAGATTTCATTAACAAAGTGTTGAAACACAGCAGGAGCATTACTCAATCCAATGGGCATCACCAGATATTCGTAATGCCCATCCCTTGTGTTGATTGCGGTTTTCCATTCGTCTCCTTCTCTTATCTGGATTAAATTGTAAACTCCCCGAAGATTTTTCACTGTGATATCATTTAAACCCCGATAATTGATACAAGGGTGGAGCCTGCCGTTTTTTTTTTCACAAATAAGAAGCCTGCCTCTGCTGGCACAGTGGATGGTCGGATAAATCCTTTTACAAGTTTTCCTTTATATATGCGGACATGGCTGCAGTCTCAGGAACAGAAAAAGGATAGGTATGACCTCGTGGTGGCATTTTCCCAGGTATTAAGTCAATGGGGGAATCCAATGCTCGATGTGGGGGAGGTTGATCCGCCCCTTGCTTACTGAACACATCCTGGAAGGAGTGGTATTGTGGTGGATGTAACTCCTTGATAGACTTTTCCATACTACAAAGGGGAATAACTTTTTGGAAGCAATGGTCCTGGCAGAACTTTCCCCAGGATAGGATTTGCATGGAGGACCACTCAATTTGAGGACTGTGCATTTGTAACTACGGGAGTCCCAGGATGACTGAATGTGTTGACTTGGGAATAACCAGGAAGGAAATTTCTGATGAATAGCTTCAAAGGAGAGGTTCTGGAGGACATTATACCCTGAGGAATCAGGCTGCCATCTATGGCTGCAAGGGAAATGGATTGGGGAAGATTCTCAGTAGGCACCTGGAGTTGGTGAAAGTAGTCAGAGGAAAAGTTCTCTATGGCTCCAGAATCCAGAAATGCAGATACTGGCTTAGAATCTAGCTTTCCCAAGGAGACTGAAATTATTGAGTCAGATCTTTTAGGAGAGTGAGACAAGACTCCTAACCTGGCCTCTCCTTTGCAGATTAGGAGCGACCGTTTCCCAACCGCTTGGAACAAGTATTCAGATAATAGTTTGAAGCACCACAGTTGGAACAGAGGTTCTCCTGGCAGCATCTAAGGCATTCCTTAGTGGAGAGCCAGAAGCGACTCACTTGCATAGGTTATTTTGTAGGAGGAGAGGAGGATGACAAACTCTGTGGTGTTCATTACTATTCTTTTCACAAGAACATTCTTGGAATCGCAAATCAATTTTATTGCAAAGTGAGATCAAGTCACTGAGACTATCTGGCTGTTCACGGGTAGCTAACTCGCTCGTGAGGTTGTCTGAAAGACCATTCCAGAAAGCGGCTACAAGAGTAGTGGATTAGATCTCTCCAGAGAGGTGATGCCCAATCAATTGCTGAACCAGTTAGTAACGACACAATGTACACCACTTTGGCTTTATCAGTGGGAAAGTTTGCTGATTGAGAAAACCACAACATAATTTAGGATTTCCAGCAAATTTGCTTGGCAGAGAGAGTCGGAGATTAGGAATCGAGGCAAATGAAGCCGGAGCTGTATTCCAGGAGCTAGATGCTTTGGATGTAGACATGTAACATTAGTCTGAAGACTATCTGGACTGGCTGTAAGTGTGTGCGAACCAGATTGGGACTGGACTGGATGCACCTGAACTGGACCAGACTAGATGCACTGGAATGGGACCGGACTGGACGCATCGGAATGGAACCAGACTGGACGCACCAGAATCGGGCCGGACTGGATGCACCGGAATGTACTCGGACAGGATGCACCGGTATAGAACCGGACAGGATTACCGGAATGGAACAGGACAGGATTACCGGAATCGAACCAGGCAGGATTACCAAGATGGAACCGGATAGCAACTGGAGCCAGCGGTGCAGCGAGATGGAAATCTACACTGAGTAACAGAGATTTCTGCAGGAGCTCAGACGGTATTTGTCAGCTAAGCTGAAGACAACATTGGCAACTTGTACAGTGCTGGGAACTTCCTTAAATACCCTGGGCTAGCTAGGGATTGGGTAATGGAGTCAGGTGATGACAGACTGGGATTCCATTGGCTGTGAGTTAGTCACCTGATTGAGAACAACATGGCTGCGCTCAGCAACAGGAGCCAGCATGGCTGCCTGTGGAGTGAAGCAAGACGCGACCAGTGGGAGAGCAGTGAACAGCGCTCAGGCCCGCTGCTGCTCTGGCGGTGAGAGCCAGTGGTTTGGAACAGCGGGACCTGCTGTGACAGCAAATGATGAACTGAGATCTCCAGGCATGCCAGTACATACTCCTGACAAGCAAGTGACGAGGTCTGATACTTGGGTCTCTGACCAGGTTCGCGAAAGCAAGTAACTGCATGTGGAACAAATCATGTTGCAGTGATGCAAGGGGTGCAAATATGTTTATTATTTTGGCATGCAGGGTAAGCACTGGCTGATTTTGCATGTAGCCCACAAAAGCTAAACAGCTTTTTTTTTTACACTGAAATGTATGTTTGAGTTTGGACACACCCCTTTCAAATCTAAATATCTCTGCACATTTAAATCTACCACACCTACAGTGTTACATGGATTTGCCAAGATGCACATTTATTTGCTGTTTTTTTCTTTGCTCCCAACCCAGCACCAAAATGTAGATTTTAAGGGATTTAGGAGCTTATTATTTAAGCTGAATGGGCCCAATACACATGGAGAACCACTAGTACATTCAACAAACTTCAGATACTGAAACTCTATTTTGCTACGTAAACTGAACTGACGCCATCTTCATATTGGATGGAATTCCGTAGTGGCATGAGGGATCCAGTCAGATCCATCTGCCTCCAGTGACCCTCTTTGTGTGTATGCAAGAACTCTGGCCCTGATTCAGAGCCGGACGCTCTGACAGAGCGTTCGCTCTGAATCAGGGCCGGTCTTTTTTTTTTTTTTTAAGAATGGCCTCCTGGCCACTCGCATAGCTGTGGGTGACCACCCACAGCTATAGCGAGCGGCCAAGAAGATGGTCGTGATGGTCAAGACCATCGCAACCATCAGGCTTGCGACGAGACCCTTGTGGTAGGGTCTCGTGGCTGCAAAACCCAGAGAGATTTCGGCTCTAACAGAGCCGTAATCTCTCCCACTGACATCACTCGTGATGTCAGTGTAGCCGCCCCAAACGGAGGCGTTCACATGGGAATGCCTCCGTTTGGGCAGCCACTCCCCCGGGGCGGCCCACCAAAGAGGGCGAGCTGTCACTCAACATCGACAGCTCGCCCCCTTTGTTGTGAGACCCAGAGCGATGGAGTGCCCGTCGCTATCCGGGTCTCGCGCATGTGCACGACGGAGTCAGCTCCGTTGTGCGCATGCGCTCTGGCCCACCATCAACCCAGTTGCGAGCGCACAGCGCTTGCGACCGGGTCTGGATCAGGCCCTCAGTTCACATATATGCACTTTTGCTGCCTGGCAATGTAAACTTTACTGCTAGTAATTAGCTGTGAAAATGTAGATGATAGGTATTCTGGGACATCTGTTTTGAGATAGAGGGACTCATTATCAATGAGTTTTGTCACTTACAACGAATGATAAAACTCGTTGCATATGGTAAATGGTGTGTAAACCAATAATTTCTCAACTGTCATTTTCCAAACAGATGACAGTTGGCAGCTGATTGGCTGGAGCACCATTATCATATGCAACAAGTTTTATCCCTCGTGGTGAATGATAAAACTTGATAAATTAAGCCCAAATTGAAATAGATTACACCATCCTTTCGAGAAAATTGCTTTCTAAATTTGAAAGAGTATGATGAGTTTTCTTTTCTTCATTACCACAGACACTATCAGAGTTTCTTTGTTTGTGCAATGCATATAGTGACGTGAGCTTATCTCAGTACAGTACATTTGTTCTTTTTTGCTTGTTGCAGATTTATGCTTCCATTCTCATCTGACCACCTTTCAGCATGGGAGGAGAAAAAATATCCTTATCATCCTCTAAGAATGCAGTACATCTGCCTCAGCATGCTAATGCTAATAGTTTCTGGCGCTTAACTGTAATTTCAGATGAACTTTGTTTTCACCAGTGCTACAACCTGACATATTGTATGCAAAGTCTATAATTGTGTAATGATTTCAGGTAATGGTAGAGAGTCATACTGTAGGATGTATCTTACGTGTTTTAGAACTAAGCATGCTTGGTAGCTGAGCGTACATATCTATTTGCAATTCACAGTTGTATGCAACTCAACTGTAGGTCATGCAGCTGTATGTATGTTACTGGGTGTTAACAGGGTGTTGGCACGTAGTTTAGTAGGGGAAATGTAGACAGAACTGTGGAATATGCTGAGTTGTGTGTATGCAGCGATTTGTCTTTTTTCAGACACACCTCTTGCACCAAGGATAGGGCTGGTGCGTGTGCGCAATGATAATAGCTATGAAACTAAATCATACAAGTAGGGGGCGGTATTGTTGCAAAGATGTGAACATCTTGGCAGATAGATGAATATCCACATCCATACAATCAATGCGAGTGCAAATGGGGCCGACTTGCGTGTAACTCTGTTTAAGATCCTCAGTGGCAACTTCATTAAGTACACCTTTCTAGTATTGGTTAGGACCCCCATGTATCCCCCCTAGATCAGCCTGAATTATTTATGGTATGATACAGCAAGGTGCTGGGAGCCTTCCTTAGAGATTCTTGTTTATGTTGACAGGATAGCAGTGTGGTTTTCAATCATGTTCCACAGGTATCCGATCAGAAGGTCAACAGTAAGCATGTTGACACCACAATGTCGTTCAAACTGTCAACATCATGAGGATGTCGACATTGTGCCTGTTGACAGTTTGAAGGCACTGCTTTCCCTATGCGTGTAAATATCACCTGGATGTCCCATCCTGCCCCACTTTTACAGAACATTTTTCAAGTACCTCTGAACGTCACAGCTCGTACCTCTGTTGGTACTAATACCCAAGGTTGAAAATGTTCATATCATAATGCCATTCCTGTAGATTTGTCACATGTACATTCATATTGCGATTCTTCACTTCCACAATATGCCAAAAGTACTCTGATGGACTGAGACTTGGAGACTGTGGAGGCCATAACTGACTACACAGACGAGGTGTGCTTTGTTACATGGCACATTATCCTGCTACAGTGACCATAATAATTAGCATCAATGCTGAGATAGACTGCAGCATTTAAATGATGTTCAATTAATATTAATTGGCCTAATGATTGCCAAGGAAACATTCTCCATACTATTATACCACCATTTTCAGCCTCAGCCATTGACACAAGACTTGATGGATCCATAGATTAATGTTGTTTATGCCAAATTCTGACCCTACCATCTGCATGTTGCAGCAGAAATCGAGACTCGGCACACCAGGTAAAAGGTTTCCAATCTTCAACTGTCCAATTTTAGAGAGTTTAGTGCCCATAGCAGCCTCAGTGGACCCAGTTTTAGCTGATAGGAGTGGAACCCAGTGTGGTCTTCTGCTACTGTGCTTTTCGTTCACAGATGCTTTTCTACTTTCTGTAAATTCTTGAGACTAGAGTTCAGCCATTTTTGAGATCACCCCTCCTGGGATAAACAATCATTCAATGGTCTAAGGGCCTGAGTCAGAGATTTACGCAGTGCTGATATTTAAGGCAAATCGGGTGATTGTTTGCAATTATGTATGTGTAAAAGCCTGTGAGCAATTCTGATTACAGATGCACAGATAAATCCATCAAAGTGATTGACAGGTTGTCAGCGTTTGGGATGTCTTAAAAACGTAGACATGTCTGACCATTTGAACGCCGTTACATGGATGTGCATAAATTAGCCTGTAATGAAACTAGGAACTTGTGATTGTGTACCCGAACTGGGCTGAGTGACAGAGACACCTGAACCAACGGATGGTTGAAAACTGGATGGTTTAATGTAATTTCTACTCACAGGAATAGAGGTAACTGTAATATATGAAGTTATAATATAGTCCACAGTGCAGAGATAACGCAACTAGAAGATACTGAATAAAGTTGTAGAACAAAAGTCTCTGAATAGTCTCTGGACTTGGAAAAGGATCTGTAGGAAGAACTGTAGACTTAGAACAGAATGAACTGGAAGAAGTGGAGTTAGACTTCAGACTGGAGCAATGAGGACGAGCTTGAAGAATTAAAATTAGATTCCGGACTGGAGTAATGAAGAATGAACTTGAGTATACTCCAGACTGGAGTAATGTGGAATGAACTTGAATATTGGAGTTGGCTCCGGACTGGAGCAATATGGAATGAAGTTGAAACTTGGATCTGACTCCAGACTGGAGTAGAGTGGAATGGGTAACTTGGATCTGACTCCGGACTGGAGTAGAGTGGAATGGGTAACTTGGATCTGACTCCGGACTGGAGTAGAGTGAAACTTGGAAGCAGAAGTATCACACTGGGAGCTCAGGAACATAGGTCATGCAGGAGCAATGGACATTATTGCACTGGCAACTAGCATGGGTCACAGGACGGTCTTTTATACCAGCAGCCGCATGCGGATAGGCTGAGGTAAGCTGAGACTGCTGGTGACTGGATACACGGGCATCAGCTGACCCGGACCAAGATGGCCGCGCCCATGGCCCGGAAGACCTGTGTACTAGCGCGTCGTGCGCACATGGATCAGCGACAGAGGAACTCAGACAACAACGGGGATGTTACAGACGACTTCCTAGGGAAGGCCCAGAGTTGAGAATCACGCGGCTAGCAGGCTGGTGGCACCTCAGACCGCGATGGCACAGGCGCACAGGGAGATGCAGGGGTCTCAGGTGGAGGTCTCTTACATGGTTTGTGACATAGCCCTTGCGATCTACGCAGCATGAGAGCCCTCTGCGTGTCAGGAGAGCTGCAGTGTTTGCAGCTGGTCAGACCTGCGGCAAGGGCAAGATGGCCGCTGATGTGCATCGATGTTACCGATATTTACTCAGGTAAGCAACAACGTACGCAGATGAGCAGGCAACGGTGGACGTTCTTATGCTTGGGTAAGCTTTGCAACCATTAGCATATTTTCGCAGCTGCATTGCGTACAAAGTTGCAGCTGTGATCGCATTAGCGTTCATCTCTCAATCAGGCCCTAAGTCACTTAGATCACATTTCCTCCCCATTCTGATGATTGATTCTGAACAACTAAACCCCTTGAATATGTCCGCAAGTTTTTGTGCATTGAGTTCATGTGCCATGATTGGCTTATTAGACATTTTCATTAACAAAGAGATGTTCAGGTGTATAAACAATACTAACCAATGAGTATACAGACAACTAAAATAAAATAATATTTACGAAACAAAACATATTTTTTACTTTTATACATTTAACTGCTAGTAATGAATTTCAACTGCTGTTGCCTAGAAACTGAATTTTATCTACCTATCTTAAGAGTAAACACTTCTCATTTCTCAGGTTCTCTACACTGCATAGCAACTTTTAAGATCTTATGTTTAATTGCTTGGCTCCCGCTGTGCCACATCATATAAAGATGAGAGAAGATAAATCTGACAATTCACAGAAAAATCATATTGCAGAAAGATGAGAGATGCTACTTGTGTTAAACTGACAAGAATAATCCAACATAATACCACAACGTAGAATAAAATATTTAACTTTTATTAGAAAGTGACATTCATTGCAGAGATTAATATAAATGCACTGTACGGACATGCAACTGTAATTAGTGGTCACTTGAAGACAATATGGTTTTGACATGCCCAGGCTAAGTCTAAATCACTGATAGATAGCAGGAGGCCCCAGGGCCACATGCGGCCCTTCAAGCTCTCATTCCCGGTGTGCAGCCCATTCCTACTTTGTTGTCATATACATTTCTTATAGCTCTGGACACTTGTTTAAAATTTCTAATGGTATTTTATTACAGGCAGGTCTCATTGAAATTCAACTTTCAAATGAGAGAGAGGGTTATTTGCTGCCCTTTTGTAGGTTAGAGGGCTGTCTAACCGGTCCTTGGTGCAGCCTAAACGTTAAAAAAGTGTTTTGTAAATAACATTAAAAAATTGTACATTTACATTATTTATGTACAAAAAGTACAGTAAAAGTAAATAGGTATCACATACAGATGTGTCCTTATACATCTAGCCTCAATAAGCCATGCAGTGCAACTTGCCTGGCGTGAGTAAGCCCCCAGGTCCCATGCTACTGTTGGGCATCTTTTTTCCCCAAAAATACATCTACTGTAAGTTGCAATGTGATGCGACTACGAGGCACCAGGAGACTGTGCTGATTAATTTGATATGTGACACTTGTATATATGTGTGTACTTGAGTCTGTATATGAACAACAGCAGAACTTGGAATGAAAAAAGCTGCAATAGCTACATTGTAGTACTTTGTATATAGATTGAGACACTCAGGTGCACACAGATATACAAGTGTCCAAAATTAAATTAATCAGCTCAGTCTCCTGGTGCATTATAGTCACATAGTATTGCGACTTACACATATTTTTGACAAAGAAGGCGCAAAAAAGACACCCCAGCACTAGCAGAGTCTCACGGGACCTGTCGCACAGAGAGGGGCTTTTTACCGCAACTGCAGCAAAGATGGACACATCTGTACATGTTGTCTTGGGATAACCCATAAATCCTACTGTAGAGAGACTGATTGTAACATTTATATGCAGTATGACTCTCTCAGTTCAATAGTACAGATACTAGGCTGATGCTGAGTTTGACGTATACCTGTTTGCAAAGTGTAAAATATGCAAACTGGTTCTGCACTTGCCCAGACCCACACACCCATATGCAGACCTGCTCTAATATGTCATTTCTGACTGCTTGCTATGGAAGAGGCAGGACAGAGGAGGGAAGATGCGGTTAAGTACAGAAAGGGTGTGATAGAGTAATCAGGTGCAGACAGGGCCGCAAGAAGATGGATGTATGCCTGTCATAGCTGTATCAGTTGCAGGTTCAAATACACACTGATTAAGATGCTAGGTAGCTGCTTCTCATTGGCTGATTGCGGATTCACCACTGATGGTATCGCATAAGAGCTTTCTACATTGTATGCATATATATTATAAGATTTTCTGAGCATATTTTAGAAAACAATTTTTTCTCACCTGCTGAATATAAGATTTTTTTTTTTATCAAACCTAACACTGAATGCTATGTTTAAAAAAATGGGTGTAAGTCAATCTGATGTGTGCCTGATGTAGACATGGAACAGACCTGCATGTATCTTGTCATTGTTCAAATTCATATAATTGCAATTTTTTAGTGAACGTTTTTTACATCTGCAATATTGGGTGCAAGTGTGGTCAAACTCAGGGCCTGATTTAGCTTGGATCGCCAATGCTAATACGCACTACGCATGAAATAGGGCAACTGTTGCGTATTGAGCATGTGTATGCATTGCAGTGTGTGCGCGAACCGGCTACTGCGACCAGGACTGTTATCGCTATGACTACGCAGACCCATCACAGAGTGATTGACAGGAAGTACCGTTTGGGGGTGGTGACAGGGGGGGGGGGGTCGTGAAACACAGGCATGCCAGTGCGTTTGAACGCTGTTGCAGCGGAGTGCATAAATTATCCACTGAGATCCCATATGCATCTTAAGGAATCATAGTGTGCGACAAGGTTAGCAATCCTGAGTAAGGTCAGTAAGATGCAAGTATGCGTGAGGCTGCAATGGTACTCGATTGTACCGATGCTTTCGCAGTCTTGCTAAACATTACAGATGTGTGTAAGGTAAAGTGAGTGTCCTTATGTTATGCTGCAGCGGCATAGCGATCGCAATGGATTAGTATACTATCGCAGCTGAACTGCGTGAGTAATTGCTATTGTAATCGCAGTTGCGATCAGTAGTGAATCAGGCCCTCAGTCCCATTATCTTTGATCCAGGAGAAACTGTTATCCACATCCTACACATATTTGCTAGTACAACTGATGGAAAGTGTGAACAAGTTTATCATACAGAATTGTGTAAATTGCTTTGTACTTGTGTTACCTGGTTTTCTGGAACTCCAGATTTTCCTATAGAAAACTTTTTTCCAACATGCTTGAAGTTTAGTTGCTGCAGCTTCTTCAAGGCTAGTAGCAGTTCTGTTTTGCCAGGAAGATAATACTTCAGGACTTGAATCTATTAAATAAACACAAAGTCCAATAATGCTAAAATCTCAAATCAAAGTATTAAGAAATCCAAAACGTTGGTCTTGAGAAAGCGCAGTGCACAGAGGAGCGGATTTACAGTTGGACATAAGAGATGCCTTTTAGTGCATAAGCAAATGTACATCTGTTCACACATCTTATGATATTTGCAATGGAAAATGGAGGAATGGCGAAGACTGATGACATAGGAAGAGGTAGGGGAGAATAATTATGTGATGGCTATATTGGGACAGAGAAAAAGGAAACAGAAATACTTGGAGGAATCAGAGGAAGAGCAAGGAGAGAGAGAGACAGAGGGACAGAGAAACAATACCTAGCAGACAGACAGACAATGCCTAGCGACATAACAAATGAAGGATCCTGGATACTAGTAACATAATATAGCATCTGGAAAACTGTTCAATTAATTAATGAAGTAGATTATTGGCTATGACTCCATGTTAAGCCCAAAATGAAAGCTTTGTAAAGATATAGAACTTGGCTTACACCTTTGGATAGGTATAGAGCTAAGGCTTGCTCAAATGCATTGGCTACAGCTAAAATGATAGTTTATGGGGACTAATCTAAAAATTGTATTTACTTAAATGGTTATAGCTCAGGGGTATGTGAATGCTAAACATTGTTCCCTCTCATTGCTCGATCTCTGCAGAGAAATAGGTTTAAACTCCCTTTAAGATTAACAGTATCTATAGGAGAAAAGCCATAAATCTGGTGAGAAGCCATCACTGGGGCTCTCCTATCATACCTTCCCTAGGCAAAGCATGGGGAGGCTAGAGTTTAGCCATTAATATGACCTACTGATTATAAACAACTCGTATTATAATTGTATCAATAGCTTAATCAGTCCAGTAGTATTTCGCTAGATGGTATATTAATGTTCTACACAGTCACATAGGGATAAAGAATATGCAATTATTAAAGTGACATTAATGCACAGTGCCATTATACTCTCAGGCTCATAGTCAAAATCTGCATTATTGTAACCCACGTTTATAACAGCTTATGTTGAAAGAAATTATCCATTTTACAGTTAAGCCTACATACCATCAGAAATGTCTAAAGAAACTTATCTGATTAGCCAGGATTACATTTCAGAGACTTTGTGTGTAGATACCTTGCGTAAAATGAGATCCTTCAGACAAAACAGCAGAAAAATCCAATGTGAAGGCTCTGAATGCAAATACCAAGTCATGTGTAACTTTGCTCCCGATAGCTTCAGTCATAAGATGCCACAAAGCAATGTTAAAGGTCTGGAATGAAAAAAAAAAAAAAAAAGTAACCACCGTGCAACTTAAATGAAACGAGACCAATTAGCGTAGGAAATAATGTACCTTATATGTGGGCAAGATCATTATAAAGCTATAGAGAAGTTAGGTTCCACCTCTTCTATGGCACTATCACCTCAATTTTAACATCCATAACCATCTACTGTAACATAACATAGATGGGGACGCTTATAACAGTGTGTCCTTTTATGAAGCTATTGCATATGCATTTCTTAAACAGTAAATGGAACGAGTATGACGACAATTTAAATAAAGACTGCATCTTTCCAAAGGTATACGGAATAAGGCTCTATAATAGGTGAATTGCTAGAAGGTACCTCTTGGAGTATATAAAAACACTTTCCAAATTGCAGAGATACAAGAACAAAATGATGGGTAGGTAGAGCCAGACATTATATTTGCAAGAAGGAGGGAGTAGAACATTTTGGGAAGGTCCTAACTAGCACTTGTGATCCATGGAGTAGTTGGTTCAAAATTCCAGTGGAAAACTTTGTGCAAATACTTTGCAACTCAGTGGCCGTTGTGCTCAGAAAAGTAATTTAAGTTAAAGATTAAAACTAAATTAACTGAAAATAATTAAAACAGTTTTTCAATGGAAAATATAAAAAGCTATTCACGTGTAAATAGACCCTTATAGATTGCCTTCAGTGACTGTTATAAAAATAATCAGCAATTAGTTATAAATCAGTTTAGTAATATACTCTGCTCAAAAAAATAAAGGGAAGACTAAAATAACATCCTAGATATGAATGAATGAAATATTCTTATTAAATACTTTGTTCTTTACATAGTTGAATGTGCTGACACCAAAATCAAAACAAAAATTATGATTGAAAATCAAATTTATTAACCCATGGAGGTCTGGTTTTGGAGCCACACTCAAAATGAAAGTGGAAAAACACACTACAGGCTGCTCCAACTTTGATGTAATGTCCTTAAAACAAGTCAAACTGAGGCTCAGTAGTGTGTGTGGCCTCCATGTGCCTGTTTGACCTCCCTACAACGCCTGGGCATGCTCCTGATGAGGTGGCGGATGGACTCCTGAGGGATCTCCTCCCAGACCTGGACTAAAGCATCTGCCAACTCCTGGACAGTCTGTGGTGCAACGTGGCATTGGTGGATGGAGCGAGACATGACGTCCCAGATGTGCTCAATTGGATTCAGGTCTGGGGAACGGGCGGGCCAGTCCATAGCATCAATGCCTTCGTCTTGCAGGAACTGCACACACACTCGAGCCACATGAGGTTTAGCATTGTCTTGCATTAGGAGGAACCCAGGGCCAACCGCACCAGCATATGGTCTCACAAGAGGTCTGAGGATCTCATCTCGGTACCTAATGGCAGTCAGGCTACCTCTAGCGAGCACATGGAGGGCTGTGCGGCCCCCCAAAGAAATGCCACCCCACACCATTACTGACCCACTGCCAAACTGGTCATGCTGGAGGATGTTGCAGGCAGCAGAATGTTCTCCTTGATGTCTCCAGACTCTGTCATGTCTGTCACATGTGCTCAGTGTGAACCTGCTTTCATCTGTGAAGAGCCCAGGGCGCCAGTGGCGAATTTGCCAATCTTGGTGTTCTCTGGCAAATGCCAAACGTCCTGCACTTTGTTGGGCTGTAAGCACAACCCTCACCTGTGGACGTCGGGCCCCTTTACCACCCTCATGGAGTCTGTTTCTGACTGTTTGAGCAAACACATGCACATTTGTGGCCTGCTGGAGGTCATTTTGCAGGGCTCTGGCAGTGCTCCTCCTGTTCCTCCTTGCACAAAGGCGGAGGTAGCGGTCCTGCTGCTGGGTTGTTGCCCTCCTACGGCCTCCTCCACGTCTCCTGATGTACTGGCCTGTCTCTTGGTAGCGCCTCCATGCTCTGGACACTACGCTGACAGACACAGAAAACCTTCTTGCCACAGATCCCATTGATGTGCCATCCTGGATGAGTTGCACTACCTGAGCCACTTGTGTGGGTTGTAGACTCCATCTCATGCTACCACTAGAGTGAAAGCACCGCCAGCATTCAAAAGTGACCAAAACATCAGCCAAAAAGCATAGGAACTGAGAAGTGGTCTGTGGTCACCACCTGCAGAACCACTCCTTTATTGGGGTGTCTTGCTAATTGCCTATAATTTCCACCTGTTGTCTATTCCATTTGCACAACAGCATGTGAAATTGATTGTGGACAGTTTGATTTCACAGAAGTGTGAATGACTTGGAGTTACATTGTGTTGTTTAAGTGTTCCCTGTATTTTTTTGAGCAGTGTATATGTTTGGATTCCCAAATCTAAGGAGGTGACTTAAAAAAAAAAATAATCAAACAGTTTTAGTGCACATAATAGAGCTGGTTTTTTTTAAATCATAAAGCCATATAAATGTGGAGTCAACGGGGTAAATTTACTAAATCATTTTTCCCCCCATATATTCTGAACCAGAACTGACTCAAAGAGCCCGGTGCTGGTTATGCTTAGGGAAGGTGTCTGTATGTCATTATGTGTAAGGGGCACTACTAGTGTGGCCATTATATAGGGGAACTACTACTGTGGGCATTGTATAGGGAGAACTACTGTGTGCATTGTATAGGGGGCACTACTACTGTGGGCACGGCATAAAGGGCACAACTACTGTGGGCATTGTATAAGGGGAATACTATTGTGTGGCATAATGCGTATAAGGGGTACTACGGTGTAGTCCACTACACGGATGAAAAAGGGGGCGTGTCTTAAGGACACATCTCTTTTGAGTGGCCACACTCCTTTTTCCAGCGCGTGCATAAGTACAATTTTTTCCATACCCCACTTCAAAATTCCCACTTCGACCATTGGGCGTATTTGTAATGGGTGAAGAGTGTGTGGTGCACAGACACCACACCGCACACCCTGCACCTATATAGTTATATGTACCTCTCCAGAGTCCCACGTTGGCCAGTGCTGCAAACTGACATCACTGGAAAAATTGTGTGGCGGCCTGGTGATTTGCGATTGCGCAGTACAGAAGTCTCAAGGAACATAGCAAATGCGCCATGTTTCATAGAGGAAAGGGGGAGGGGGCTTGGACTGCGCACCCTAATTTTAAACGTAATAAGAGGTGCTGCCATGCTGAGACTTGTAGTACAATGCAAGGGACATATAATGCAGGTGCACACTCTAGGTACTAAGAACAATGATAGTCAAAACAATTCTGATACACTCTACAAATACCATCGAGTATAAGTGAGGTTCTTAGTACATGTTTAGTCAAAAAAGTTTGCCAACATGGAGGCTGCACATGGGGCTTAAACCTCCCCTGGAACTACGACGCAAAACTGAGGAAAAAGTAGCAGGAAAAAGTTGAGCCTTAAACAAGTGACCCTAGTCATTCATCATTATGCTTAGTCTTCTACTTTATACCAATTCCTTTGCAAGAAAACAAAATCATAAAATCCTAAATACCTAGTATGTTATTTGTGATCTAAAACACAAAATTGAGGAAAATGTACTGTAGAACAATGAAGGCAAAATTATATCAGAAAAAAAAAGCAGCAAATTTGAGGTAAAGGTAACAAAGTTGAGGATAAATAACACAATCTAGGATAAATAGTCAAAAGAAAGGTCGCTTAATCTGCATCTTTATACCAAATTCTTTGCTACAAAAAACGAATCCTAAAAACCTAGTACCAGGGTTGTCTTAACAGCAGTGTGGGCCCTGGGCAAAGCACCCGCCCATTCACGGGAAAAAAATTTAAACCCTCCTGCAAGCCCATCAGACCTCCCTCCATGCAGAGACTCTGGGCCTCATTCAGAGGCGGTCGGAGGATGCAAGCGGTCGCTCAGAAACTGGGCGGCCACTTGCATCCTGTCCGCCCGCCTCTGTTGCGGTCGTTAGGCTGTGGGTTAACACCCACAGCTCTAATGACCGCTCGGGTGATGGTCGCGATGGTCAGAGACCATCACGACCATCGGGACTTACGACGAGACCCTAGGGTAGGGTCTCCCTTGTCGTAAGCCCCGGAGAGCTTCTGGCTCTGTCAGAGCCGGAAGCTCTCCACTGACATCACTAGTGATGTCAGTGGGGCCTCCCCCAAACGGTAGGTGTTCCCATAGGAACGCCTCCGTTTGTGCTGCCACCCCCCCGGCCCGCCTTCCAAACGGGGCGAGCTGTCAATCAACATCGACAGCTCGCCCCCTTTGGATCGAGACCCGCTACGACCAGCGCTGTCGGTCGTAGCGGGTCTCACGCATGCACGCGAGGAAGCCGGCTCCCTCGTGCGCATGCGCACTTGCAAAACATCGAGGCGGCCGTGCGGTCGTAGACCGTACGGCGGCCTCTGAATAGAGCCCTCTGTCTGACTGGTCTAAAGCCGGCGGATGAAGTGAAACTGGGACTGAGGTGAGTACTCGTCACCGATGGGGGGGTTAGATCAGAATACAATGCCCCGGCGTCCGACTTATAAAAATATCACAAATTTACCAACTGGCCGCGGCTGCAGGGGAGCGGGTTGGCGGGCCCCTACAAGCTTTGGACCCTTGGGCAACTGCCCAACAGGCCCATTGGAGACATGGCCCTGCCTAGTACACTATTTGCAACCTAAGGGCCTGATTCAGATGTGTACACAACGCCGATATTTATGCAGATTGAGCGATTATTAGCCATTGCACACGTGTGTAAGCCACACTGTGCAATGCAGCAACTGAATTGCGATTATGCTCACACAGAGGATTCACTCGCAAAGTGAGTTACAGGTAGTCAGCATTTGAGGGAGGTAATTGGGGTTGGAGGGTGTTGGGGCATTTAAACACTGTTTTCTGAGCATCCATAAATTAGCGACTGAGTTCTTGCTTGCAGCAGGAGAGCCCTATGTGTGTCTGGAGACTCGCTATGTCTGCATAGAGTTACTCGGAAGGCTGATGACTGCCTGCTCTGCCTCCGATATTTCCGATTTTGTGCGTGAGCGGCAGATGTGAGATGCTGTCAGCGGGCGTCTCTAAGCACTGGACGGCGGGTGAGTCATTCGCATACTTTCGCAATTGCGATTTGTGAGAAATTGCAGCTGTGAAACCATTTTCATTCACATCTGAATAAGGCTGTAAGATTCAAAAATGAGGACAAAGTAGCACAATGAAGGAAAGAGTAGCAGAGTTGAGTACAATCAGCAAAAATAAATAAAAAGTAAGCAGTACGGGAATCACACTAGGTATCTAGTGCCATATGGTGCAAAAAGGATAGGTGTATGAGGACACATCTGTACTAGATAAATGATAACTAGTAGCTCATTGGCTGCTATGGATAACTTCTCCAGTTATCAAGAGGATGATGTACAGACCAAGAGGATATTTTACTTCTCAGCTAAATTTAATAGAAAAACTTTATACAATTGATGTGCTGTAAATATGGATAAACCTCTAGGATGTAAAACATAGAAAAACAGTTTCTCCCATAATTTTTTAATTAAAATTTAAATTAACAAAAAAGCCCTTTTAGTAACATGCCAGCTGCAGCAGAGTTTCATTTTACTTCTCTTATCTATTGATATATTATATATTACTGAGCAGAGCATTTCCATCATTATGCAATTGTTTTTACTTTCGCTAGGGGGCACATTTATTAATTATTGCGTTTTAGACCGATTACTTTTTCTCATTGCCGCTTATCGCAGCAATTGAAATTAAAGATCACCTGAATTTAGCAAAAACAGGGACTCAGATAGTGAAGTGAATGGTTAATTCAGATCCATCTTCTAGTAATTTTGGTGTAGTGTAACTATGGATGAGCATCAGGGATCTGAGTCCACCTGAGCCGCGGCTTGGGTGTTCCCTTCTGACTCGGATCCCACTGCGAGGCCGAATGTCATCCTCGTGACATCGGATTCTCGAGAGTTCATTGGCTGAGAGAGGCAGGGGCTCACTACTCTCAGCCACTGAACGCTCAGATACGGCTCTACAAAGGCAGAAGCCGCATCTGAGCTCTTCATTCGGGAGGTAACAACCATTGTGTTGTTGCCTGTTGCGTGGATCGCGTGACTCGTTTATTTATTTTACCAAGACCATAGATGTCTACATGGAGAAGTGGCCAGGTAATGTAGGTGAGTATGTGTGAGTGTGTTTGTACAGTGCCTTGCAAAAGTATTAATCCCCTTCGCTTTTTACCTTTTTTTATTACATTACAACCTGTAATTTTTTTATTTTTTTAATCTGCATTTTATGTGATGGATCTCCACAAAATAGTCTAATTTGGTGAAGTGAAATGAGAACAATATATATAAAAAAGAATCTTTATAAATAAAATTCTGAAAATTGGCATGTGCATATGTAATCACCCCCTTTGCTATGAAGCCCCTCAAAAGTTCTGGTGTAACCAATTACCTTCAGAAGTCACATAATTAGTGAAATTAAGTCCACCTGAAATCTTAGTGTCACATGATCTGTCAGTATAAACACGACTTTTCTGAAAGGCCCCAGAGGTTGCAGCACAATTCTGGGTTGGGTTATAAAAAAATATCCAAATCTTTGATGAGCCCCCGGAGCACCATCAAATCCATCATCATCAAATGGAAAGAACATGGTACCACAACAAACCTGCCAAGAGAGGGCCGCCCACCAAAACTCACAGATCGGGCAAGGAGGGCATTAATCAGAGAGGCAGCACAGAGACCAAAGGTAACCCTGAAGGAGCTGCAGAGTTCCACAGCAGAGACTGGTGTATCTGTGCATGTGACCACAATAAGCCGTACACTCCATAGAGCTGGTCTTTATGGAAGAGTGGCCAGAAAAAAGCCATTACTTAGTGATAAAAATAATAAGACACAATTTGAGTTTGCCAAAAGGCATGTGGGCGACTACCCAAATGTATGGAGGAAGGTGCTCTGGTCAGATGAGACTACAATTGAACTTTTCGGCCACCAAGGAAAACGCTATGTCTGGCGCAAATCCAACACATCCCATCACCCCAAGAACACCATTCCCCACAGTGAAACATGGTGGTGGCAGCATCATGCTGTGGGGATATTTTTCAGTAGCAGGGACTGGGAAAATGATTCGAGTCGAGGGAAAGATGGATGGTGCTAAATACAGGGATATTCTTGTTGCAAAACCTGTTTCAGTCTGCCTGTGATTTGAGACTGGGACGGAGGTTCACCTTCCAGCAGGACAATGACCCGAAGCATACTGCTAATGTAACACTCGAGTGGTTTAAGGGGAAACATATAAATGTGTTGGAATGGCCTAGTCAAAGCCCAGATCTCAATCCAATTGAGAATCTGTGGTCAGACTTGGAGATTGCTGTTCACAAGCAGAAACTATCCAACATGAAGAAGCTGGAGCAGTTTTGCCTTGAGGAATGGGCAAAAATCCCAGGGGCAAGATGTGGCAAGCTGTAATTGCCACAAAAGGTGGCTCAACAAAGTACTGACTTTGGTGGATGAATAGTTATGCACGTTGAAGTTTTCTGTTATGTTGTCCTAAATGTTTGATTCATAATGTTTATTTAAACATTTCTTTAGAGGTGAACTACAGGTACCAGCGGGCCTTTAATGCCCTGCATGCTGGTACTTGTGGTTCTCAAAGTACCAGCATGCAGAGGAGGCTTGCTGGGATCTGCAGTTCTACTGTAAAGACAATGTTTATACTTTTCTTTTTTTACACTACACTTACACTATCAACCAGCCACCCACTGCCCAGGGGTGGCGGAGATAGCCCCGGGCTATCAGCCTAGGCCAGGGGTACCCTGGAGAGAGGGATCCCTTTATTGGGCAGGGTCCCCAGCTCCTCAGATATCTCCAGTCTGGGCTGACTAGCAGTCAGGGTTAATGCTTCGGCTGGGGGGCCCGGTGAAAGGGCTCCCCTGGCTGTGGCATTAGCCCCCTGCTAGAAAAAGTCCAGTGCTGGTTCTGGATAATACAGGGGGACCCTATGCATTTTTTCCCCCTGTATTTCCAGTACCAGGACCAGAGCCCAGTGCTGGTTGCTCAAAGTACGAGGGACCCCTACGTCGTTTGTCCCCCCGTATTTTGGCAACCAGGGCTGGGTCTGCTTTAGTACGGGGGACCCCTACATCGTTCATCCCCCGTATTTTGCACAACCAGCACTGGGTCACTAAAGCCCAGGGCTGGTTGCTCTTTTGAAGGAGGGGTCATGCCGTTTTTTTTTTTTCTTTACATAGGTTTTCATTTTTTAAACACAGCAGCACTGATCCAGTCCATGCATCTGTGTTTATTTTTTTACAGACAGATGCATGCATCATGGATTTCCATTACCGTGCAAGTATCTGTCTGCTATCCTGCACGATCTAAAGAACGGCAAATCTTTAGATTGTGCATGATAGATCTTATGACACATCGTGCAGCTTCGCAGTACATCGTGTCCTGGAGTGCCAGGGAGAGTTCAAGGGAAATTGCTCACGATATCGCATCGTGAGCACATCGCGTAGTGCGCAGGCACCTTTACAAGTGGCTGTGCTAACAAAGTGACTGTGTGTAGGGGCACACTGATGTATGCTGTGCTATACTCTCGAGAATCATGGGTGGCTGTGTGTACAAAAAAAAATTTAAAAGTTTAAAAAGTAATAAAACCTTTCAAGAAAGTTAAAAGTTAAAAAACAAAACAAAAAAAACAACATTTTTTGGTTCTGTACCCCACTTTGTATACAAGCACCATGACTAAATTGAGCAATAGCCCTCTGTGTGTATAAGCCAGTGTTGGCTAACCTTGACACTCCAGCTGTTGTGGAACTATATATCCCAGCATGCCCTGCCACAGTTTTAGCATGCCCTAATAGCAAAACTGTAGCAGTGCATGCTGGGTTATGTAGTTCCATAACAGCTGGAGTGTCAAGGTTAGCCAACACTGGTATAAGCACTGTGACTCCATGTGTGTATACAAGCACCGTAACTCCTTGGGCCGTAGCCCTCTGCGAAATACAAGCACTGTGACTACTTGGGCCTTCGCCCTCTGTGTGTCCATAACTCACAAGCACTGTGACTCAGTAGTGAGTGGCAGTGAATGGCAATGTTTCATAGATGTGCTTTAAACTGCGGTGTCTGTCACTTAGTAACCAGCTAGCTAACTGCAGCCTTTGGCCAATAATGGTGCAAATAATATTGTGAGCTGTGAGGTGGTCTAAATTAACTGTAAATAACTGGAAATTAATGTTATGGGGGTTAATAATACTCTAGGAACAAAAAAAAAACCCAATTTATGTGATTTTAGCTTTCTTATAAATTTTTGTAAACCCAAATCCAAAGCCGGAAAACGAATCAGAACCAAATCTAGCAAAAATGGTCTGGCGCACATCCCTAAGTGTAACCCACAAGATACAATAGCTGACACTATCTGAAGATGGCGTTAGCTGCCGGGGCCATATCCTGTATTGCTTTGGATTCCAGAGCTTGTTAAATTCGCTAGTTTAGCACTCCCCATAGAAACCCATCAGAGCTTTTGCGGTCGGAAATGGAGAAACCGCGGCAGATATCAGAAATATCTGCTGCAGTCCCCCCATGTTACATACAGGGGATACAGTTTGCCAGAATCCCCCCCAAAAAACTGTTTTCAGAGAATTTTCTGCAAAATAATATTGGTAAGTATGACCCTCTGGGATTTATTTATTAACATGCATTGATTGGCAATATAAAAAAAATCAGTTAATGCTGCAATTTAGCAAATAAAATCTTACTGAGGCAGCTGAATGATACTGAACTGCCTTGGCAACACTGGCCCAAAGTGGTAAAAGCTAACTTACTGCTTTGCGATGCCAGATTCAAGGGATTAGCACATGCGTGACCCAGCAAGCTGGTTCATGCATTCGCTGTGGAACAGATAGCCCAGACTTGGGCTTTCAGCTCTAGTAATAAATAAAAAGATTTGGCAATAAATAGGTTAAAGTATTTAAAAATATTACTATTGAACAAAAATGCTTCATTCAAAGAAGAAATATATTTTTTTCTTTTATTTTTTTCTGTTATATCCATCCTGAGATGTGATAATAGAACAAGTATTGCAGCAGCAACAAGTAAGTCAAATACGCAAAGCATCTCAGTCAACAATCCCAACAGGAAATGTAGACTGATCAGGCTACGTTCTTGAACAGACCAAAATACGTCCATATTTACTGTATCAAACCCCTTTTTAGGTGACACCACAGATTTTTTTTTCTACACTGGGGCACGGGCAGTCAAAAATATTAATTATGTATAAAAATTAATCTTTTCATTAAAATATCATTGTATCAATGTTGGAATTATACATCTATTTTAAATGTGTTTACAACTGCTCTATAGTTGAACTAAAAAAATACAAAATGTGGAAGTTTCTGGATATATATTTTATAATTATGTTCTGTCACTCTTGACTTTGGAACTAAAATCCTGTGAGGAAGCCACGCTTCACAACACAATATAACATAGAACAAAGAGTAGAAAATATATCTCAGAAAATAAATATTCCTACTTTTCAGCCTTGGGCGTGAAGTATTTTTACAGTTTTTCTTTATGGCATACAGTAAATAAACCTCTTATATTTTTTTATAGTATTATTAAAATATTGTAAGATAAATATAATTACCTTGAAGTGTTCATCAGTTAAGAGTTTTGTTCTTATTTGCTGTGGATAGTGTGCTTGTTCCAAGTGTTTAAATGTCTTGGCTATTTCATTTCCATTATTAAAGTTATGCATCATTTTCAATATAGCTTTTGTTATATTTGAAGCCTGCTCCATAAATCTATAGCTTTCCTATATAATAAAATAAATATACAATTATTTATTAAAAGGATATTTTATATGAATATGAAAAAATATTTTAAAACACATTTTATGACACATTACATGTACAAAAGTTTCACAATACAAACAAGTATTCTGTCCTGCCTAGGCCTACAAACCCATTTGTGAAAGCCTGGGACCAGGCTAGGGGTCTTTGGCTATGGTAGCCCACGTTCTATTAAAGTAAGCAGGTGTACACAGTAGGTAAACACTTTCCTCCCTATCTTTTTCATTCAAAAATGTCTCTCAAAAAATTGATATACCCCACACCCATACCTGTATATTACTGGCTCTCCTATTGGATCCTATTCCTCTGCACCTTTGGGATCCTCCATACTGATCCTACATAAATACATAAATAACTTTTGTATCAAACTAATCCCCATCTCCCTTTTTCCTGAATTGTAGGAATTGAAGACCCTAATAGAATCAACAAAGGAAAGTACTATTTGTGAGTAGACAGCAGAATAGTGATGAGAGTAAGATGCGTTATATGTTATACGACATGGACTCTCAACAGTGGATCACTGGGCTTGTATGTCAATGAAGAACTGTGAGAATTACTGTAGATTGCAGGACACATCGATCAATACACCTGCCTGATGGTCGCTAGGAAAGAGAAGAATACTGGTACTCTCAGCGCTCGTAGTTGAGATCTGTTACAGACAACATTACTACACAATTTGCTTAGAAGAAATATGGGGACTGAACAAGAACCTAAAAGTATCCAATGGCTTCACCCCCAGGAATACACCACAGCAGAATCCTCAACATCATACACTCTTGGAGAGTGGATACCGTTACAAAGGGAATTGTGTTCGGGTCATTGGTGTCAACAAAAATAATCACTGCCGTTCGCCTTTGTATGCTGGATGGCTGAAGTGCCGCGTTGATGGAGGCAGGCGATGAGGCAGCTTACTCTGAACTCAAATTGTCATTTCAGAATTCTCAAATTCATTGGATGCCAACAGTGCAGAGAAATAGAAGCCTGATTCAGAGGTGCATGCTAACTGTATGCAATTTTGATGTTGGAAGTACTTCACATGCATCAGAGTTGCACTGTGTATATATCCCAATGGTTACCACCAACAGTGAATTTCAGTGGGTAACGGGTAATTGGGAGCTCTTAGTGCTGACGCGGGCGTGTCGCTAACGCAGTAGCATCGACACAGCATGCCATGTTCAGACAGAGGAATTGCCCCTGCCATAGGGCTGATGCAAGCTTTGATGATGCAACTGATGGTGACTCACAGAGACAGATTAGCACCGCAGTCACTGAGTGTTTCAGTAGGAAGATCATCGTTTGCGGCATTAGCATAAATCGTGCACTTCCGATCAGGCCCTATGTCTCTTATGAGCGACCTAAAAAATTCTGGTAGCATGGAATATGATAGTGGGGATTACTTTCAAATGTTACATCCAATGGTAAAATTATCCTTTAATTGCAATTAAAGGATAATTTCACCTTAGAATGTAACATATCTTTATAGGACAACAAAAGGAACACAAAAGAGTGGTATTCAGTTTCTCATAGAAGAATAAAATAACTGCACAATAAAGTGTAAAACACTATGCTTATAATTGAGGCATATGAGGAGTAACTATAACATGAGAAATATACTGGACTATACTTGTCACAAATGGTGTCTGCGAGTTACCTGTCTCAGGTGGTGATCAGGATTCAATGGAGACCGGCATGACTGGAACCACAGATGACGTAGATAGCTCTATTTGCAAGATTTGTGTAGCAGTGAAAACTGCCTTTGATGATAAATGACAGGAACTTGGAGGAACTGGACTGGGACCGGCAGGAAGACTTGTTGAGTTGAGCTGATGAACTTGGAACTTGACTCTGGACTGGAACTACGTGGCTTGAACTGATGAGCTTGGAATTTGACTCTGGACTGGAATAACGTGACAATGGCTGAAGGGAAATCTGGTAATGCTGAGACGAGGGTTAAACAGGGTGATCCGGAAATGCTGTGACAAAGGTTGGAATTCAGGTGCAGGCTGGATTGGATAATTGAGAATTACAAGTTCAGGAAGAAATGGGTAGGTTTGGGATTTAGGTTCAGGGAGGGAGTGGGTAGTTAGAAGGACAGGAGTTGATCCACAGCAGGAAGCACAATGCAGGGTAACACGATGCAGGTTTGCAGGGTGCCAGGGACCAACCAGGAGTAGGGCTAGCAGCAGAGCACAGGACTAAGGTCAGAAGCACAAGAACTCACTTATAGCTGAAGCTGAAAACACAGGAGTTGCACTGGCCTGGGAACTAGCAGGATTACTGGGTTGCCAGGTATTGCTGTAGCAGGACATCTGGATTGCCAGGTATTGCTGTAGCAGGTTTTCTGGATTGCCAGGGATTGCTGTAGCAGGTTTTCTGGATTGCCAGGGATTGCTGTAGCAGGTTTTCTGGATTGCCAGGGGAGATGAACTGGTCTGGGAACCAGCAGGTTTTCTGAATGCACTAGAGGTTGCTGTCAGCAGGAGCCAGGGATATACTTGTACACAGAAACAGCACGCACCATACACCACAGGAAGAAACGAGATGTTCAGGCCCAGAATGCCATCAGGGGAGTATATATATACCCTGGGTCTGGCAGCAATTGGTGGATATGGACAGGTGGTCTGGCAGTAGCATTTTGAGTGGTGGAAGGCACAACATGCAGAGGAAGTATTCATCTCTGAAGCTCTGAGAATCAGAACCACACCTGCGATTCCAATCAGGGCTAGCAGTGTTCACAGACAGGAAAGGACTCAGGTGGATAATTACTGTGACAGGAATGCATAGAGAAGTGCTGCAGCAGCATGATCAGAGCAGATCCTCCAGGCAAATTACACACATAGATCCATGGGACAGCTGACAGGGGTAAGTCTCAAGGCAAAAAGGTGACAACTAGACAGGGTCGTGACAGTACCCCCCTCTTTATGGGTGGACTCCGGACACAGAGAGAAAAAAAACAAAAAACCTGTCTTCCAAACATGACATTCCAGGAGCTTCAAACACAGGGACACCATAACTCTGAAAACATCTCTTCAGACATCTTCATCCTCAGAGTAAGTAGACCATTCTTCCTCACTACAGGTGGAACCTTCATCACCTAGGAAGTCTTTAGTAATCCCAAAATGAGGACAATCTTCTGGAAATGTAGTACACAAAGATTTGGTATGAGAAGATGTAGAACCGGCATTATTTCGCTGGTATCTTTGGTGGGAAGATGATAGTCTCCCCCGGAAAGCCGTAGCTCTCTCAGGCAACTCCTGAGGAAATACATGACTGGGAAGGACAGGGTCAAACGACAGATGGTCTTCAGAGAATGGAGAATTATCGTGTGCATAATCGAATTCAGATTCAGAGTCATTATCTAAAAGGTAAAATGGAAGGCTTAGTAAAACTTGAACATTGATAGGACTCCTGGGAGGAACTAAGCGAAACATGACCAATTTTGATGGTGTTTTGGGAGATACCGCAGTATGAAGAGGGCAAGGAGGTCTCCGCACAAACAAACTGTTTGGTGAATATTTTGGAACTGAGAGCTTCCCTAGAACTTTGGTTTACAGGGTAAGGACCAAATTCTTTGACAACAGCTTCACTGAAAGTCTTTATATTTAGAAGCATTGGATCTTTTGAGTCATAAATAGGGTCAACCCAGTCCCAAGCTTTACCTTGAAAAGATGGGATAATAAACTCTACAATATTAGTAGGCTTGACTCCACATGGCAAAGAAGAATTCATCATACCGAAGAATTGTTTCAATAAAGCATAGTTTTGAGATAAGTTCCTATCAAAATAAATGCATGTTGGAGTATCCGACGAATCCTGTGTGTTCAAGGACTGTAGAGCACATTCAGGTGCAGGGCTGGAAGAGACTTGAGGATGCTCCAATTGATGAGGAGTCAAAACAACTGGAGCTGACAGATGTTCGGTATTCGGACCAACTTATGGGACTGGAAGGTGTCCAGAGGAGCTAGAGACAGTAACATCAACAATCAAAGCTGAGAATAGACTACAGAGATTGTCATTTTCTGGAATGATATTTGTAGGAGATGCTGAACAGGAACCATAATCAGGATTAGTAGTACACGACACTCCTCCCTGGGAACTGGAACCTGGAACCCGCTCCTGGGGTACAAGACTTGGAACCCCCTCCAGGGGCATGAGACTTGAGACCCCCTCCAGGGGTGCAAGGCTTGAGACCCCTTGCAGGGGAATGGGACTTGAAACCCCCTCTTGGGGTACGAGACTTGAAACCCCCTCTTGGGGTACGAGACTTGAAACCCCCTCTTGGGGTACGAGACTTGAAACCCCCTCTTGGGGTACGAGACTTGAGACCCCCTCTTGGGGTACGAGACTTGAGACCCCCTCCTGGGGTGCGAGACTTGCCGGAACGGGCAGAACCAGGCTGGGGCCGGAATGGGCAGGGGCCGGAACGGGCAGAACCCGGGCTGGGGCCGGAACGGGCAGAACCCGGGATGGGGCCGGAACGGGCAGAACCCGGGCTGGGGCCGGAACGGGCACTGAGACGTTGACACTTGGAACCACTGCTGAAGTTGCAAAGGGAGCAGTCTTTAATGAAGTGGTCAGAACTCCCACAATAGAGGCAGAGCTGTAAATCTTTGCGCCGCTGGCGTTCAGCCACAGAGAGCTTGGGGCGTGGGTAACTACGATGTCTGACATTACTTGGTTCAGAAGAATCCTTGTTTCTTAGGGATTCCAAGGCAGAGGTTTTAGTTGAGACAGAGGCAGCTCTAAGAAATTCAGGAATGATCTGAAAAATGTTGCTGAGTAGAGCCTGAATCTGTTCCAGCAGTTGATGGAAGGTAGTTAGGGGTTCAGGTAAGATTTGGGTAACATCTAGCCGGTTATTCAGGATTTGCAAAAGATGTAGCACTTGATGCTGTATGGCCTCCTGTGAATCCAAGCGGGCGACCAGGTTACAGAAAGCATCTAGTCCCTTATTATGTGCTTGATCCGCCACCATCGTTGGGCCTGAACATTATGTCACAAATGGTGTCTGCGAGTTACCTGTCTCAGGTGGTGATTGGGATTCAACGGAGACCGGCATGACTGGAACCACAGATGACGTAGATAGCTCTATTTGCAAGATTTGTGTAGCAGTGAAAACTGCCTTTGATGATAAATGACAGGAACTTGGAGGAACCGGACTGGGACCGGCAGGAAGAGTTGTTGAGTTGAACTGATGAACTAGGAACTTGACTCTGGACTGGAACTATGTGGCTTGAACTGATGAGCTTGGAATTTGACTCTGGACTGGAACATGGATAGAACTGATATGACAGGAACTTGACTCTGGACTGGAATAATGTGACAATGGCTGAAGGGAAATCTGGTAATGCTGAGACAAGGGTTAAACAGGGTGATCCGGAAATGCTGTGACAAAGGTTGGAATTCAGGTGCAGGCTGGATTGGATAATTGGGAATTACAGGTTCAGGAAGAAATGGGTAGGTTTGGGATTTAGGTTCAGGGAGGGAGTGGGTAGGTAGAAGGAGCAGGAGTTGATCCATAGCAGGAAGCACAATGCAGGGTAACACGATGCAGGTTTGCAGGGTGCCAGGGACCAACCAGGAGTAGGGCTAGCAGCAGAGCACAGGACTAAGGTCAGAAGCACAGGAACTCACTTATAGCTGAAGCTGAAAACACAGGAGTTGCACTGGCCTGGGAACTAGCAGGATTACTGGATTGCCAGGTATTGCTGTAGCAGGACGTCTGGATTGCCAGGTATCGCTGTAGCAGGTTTTCTGGATTGCCAAGGGAGATGAACTGGTCTGGGAACCAGCAGGTTTTCCGAATGCACCAGGGGTTGCTGTCAGCAGGAGCCAGGGATACACTTGTACACAGAAACAGCACAAACCATGCACCACAGGAAATAACAAGATGTTCAGGCCCAGAATGCTATCAGGGGAGGATATATATACCCTGGGTCTGGCAGCAATTGGTGGATATGGACAGGTGGTCTGGCAGTAGCATTTTGAGTGGTGGAAGGCACAACATGCAGAGGAAGTATTCATCTCTGAAGCTCTGAGAATCAGAACCACACCTGCGATTCCAATCAGAGCTAGCAGTGTTCACAGACAGGAAAGGACTCAGGTGGATAATTACTGTGACAGGAATGCATAGAGAAGTGCTGCAGCAGCATGATCAGACCAGATCCTCCAGGGAAATTACACACACAGATCCATGGGACAGCTGACAGGGGTAAGTCTCAAGGCAAAAAGGTGACAACTAGACAGGGTCGTGACAATACTTTATTTATTTTCCAATTCATGTTAATTGGAATTTGATACAAACCTTATCATTGGAAGACAACATTCATCTTTTGGAAATCACTAAAGGACACTATTCTGGGACCTTTCATATGTTCCTCTTTGTTATCCTCATTGTTTGTAAAAAAAATAGTAAGAATTGCCAGGGCAAGATCACCATATTTTAATTTATATGTTCCAAATTCAAGTATAAAGGGGCATACACACTAGACGATATGCTCCATGAGTGATATCGTTAGTGTTTGGCCTTGATGAAGAACATTGAGCATACACACTGAATTATATCATTAACGATATCTTTCAGTGATGTCACCCTGCACTTCTCCCAAACATGCAGTCCCTGACTATATTGGCAGATTCACCTGCCTTTCTGATTACAACAGACATCGTGGACGACCCGTGGGAGGGTGTATCATCCATCGTTTTGAACATACACACAATATCATTATCGTCAATATCGTTCACTTTAATCGTCTAGTGTGTATGCCCCTTAAGATGGTGATACTTTCAGGTGCAAAATACCAGGTAACTATTTTATGTGCGTGATTTGTTTACTGCCTATCTTTGCACATTTTTAAAGTCAATTATGCCTACGCCTTTTGAAATAAATAACATTCAACTTAGCATGAGCCCTAAGTGTAAACTTACATAGAGTTAAGAGTTTGCATGTTTCAATATGCTTTATGTAGAATGCTAAAAACATCATCATACAGGGCATGATTCAGACTTATACACAAACCCGATGGTTTAAGTACAACTCTGATGTTTGGCGATCTGCGCATGTGCAGATCTGTGTTCGTGACGGCGGTCACAGTGCCCCCTAAGGCACAGCATGATTGGCATGCTGCAGATATTTGGGGGCAGGGAAGAAGAGCCAACATGTAGAGTCCCAGAAAACAGGGGCGTGTCACAGCCAGTAGCTGTGTGTTTAGATGCAGCTTCACTGGCCCCAGGAACATGATCCTGAGTAACTTGAGGGTTACTAAGGTGGTCGATGGTCACGCAGTTGATCTGATGGCTGCATCTCCGGATGCAGCATTAGATCAGAAAATCCACCAGTGGGCGGCTTTTTACGTAATATGTCTCCTGCAGCTTTTGCATATTGTAGTAGTGTAGTCTTTATACGCAGCGGCTGTACATACAACCCTAAATCAGGCCCACAGTACTGTTATCACATTAGATCCTCTTTACTTTTTTAACTTGAACCTTTAATTTTTTTCAAAAATACTTCTTGTTTTATTGCATTATATGTCTTATTTTATAATAGTGGAACTAATGAAAGTAATGAAGATTGGGACTTCCTTTATTTTATGGGGCAAACATAAACTACATTGAATGTAATGCATTAGTATTCTTGCCACTACTACTACTTTCTTAATTTCGTATTACTACATTTAGGTTTTTTCAGGTTAGCATTAATATTGTTATTATTAAGAATTATTTATATAGCCTTAGTAGTGCTTTATAATTGGGAACAAACACAATAATAAACATTTACTAGGTATCTCACCTTCCTTGCGAAAAACAAATGGGACTCGTCACCAACATATCTCAAAACGTACTAAGGGCGAGTTACACTTGTTTGCAGTATTGCATGATTTCAGAAGGGAAAGGTGGGAACTTATTTACTTACTTACTTAAAAGTCCCCAACTGCTATGTAAACAAGCCACACCTTCCTCAGCCACTACACTACAGATAACTGTGAAGACAAATGGGATGGCACTAAAACTGCCCCAATTCCAGCACTTACATACAGTTGCTTGAAAGTGGCAGCTCTACCGCTCACTCCTCAAAAAAACAACATCAACAAATAAACATGGCCTCTGAATTACAATCAGTCAGTAATGCCCAGTTGTCTGTTTTGACTCTACTACTCATACTAAGTGATTACCTTTTCAGTGGTCTTAGTAATTGATTGGGTAAAAGCCTCTTTCTCAGGTGCCGATGATAGCATTTAACTAGTTTGCTGGATGCTTTGTCCTACTGAATTTGAACTGATTACTGGCTCCGCCCCCAAATTGCTCTCACCATTTTTGGACTGATTACTGGCTATGGCCTCGGCTTGGGGATGGGTATGGGATGCCGGCACTCGGGATCCCGGCTCTCAGAATCCCGATGCTGGCATCCCAGACAGGGTTAGAATACCGACACTTGTTGGTCAGTATTCTAACCCTCCCCCTCTCCCTACCGTGACCATCCCTGCCAGTGCCTAAACCTAACCTCCCCCTGCCCGCATCCTAAACCTAATCCTCCCCCTGAGTACCTAACCCTCCCCCTAGTGCAGGGCTGGGGAACCTCAGGCCCAGGGGCCCACAGAATCATTTGGTCTGTCCCTCAGAGCTTTTTTCTGGTAGCCTTATCTGGCTAATATGGTGCCTACAACGGCACCCTGCAGCCAGAATGTATGTCTTCAGGACGCTTCAGACGGTCACACCGCTGCCCTTACAGCTCCCCGGAGCATCCTCAGACTGCTCCGGACATTGCTGCAATCACCAGCTATTGTGGCCTCGCCCCATGTGACGTCACACGGAGGGGCGTGGCCTGCACCAGGCCCGCGAATAATGTTATATATATCAAAATGGCCCTTGGCAGAAAAGGTTCCCCACCCAGTGGCAAACGCAGGATTTCTAGATGGGGATTTCCAAAAGCTTGATTGAGTGTTGCCAGTCCATGAAGAGGGGAGAATTAGTATTTAACCAGTTTTTATGTACGTCATACAAAGTGTATTGTGTGTCATAATTCCAGCATATACAAAACTAGTGATCACAGTATGCCATTAGATGCGGCAGTAGGGCCAACCTGCCTGAGCTGAATTTTTTTATTTGTGGGCACCATTCAAGAGTATTGGAGCAAGTCCAGGAGCCTGGAGGAGCAGCAGAAGAACCTAGCACTGCCCTGGACATATATGTACATATTGGGCTCTATAGCAGTGCATCCCTAACAGTGCATGTTTTCCAGAACTCCTAGTTGGTGCACAGGTTATTTATTACTGGCTGATACATGTTAAAAGATCTACAGGTGGTGCTAATTATTTCATTTGTGATACTGAGAAGAAGAACATGAAGTGCTAGTAAAATTCTATTTCTATTGTGGTCCAGGCAGCCAGAAACCCCCCCTGCATTTGCCTATGCCACCCCTGCCCTAGTGCCTAACCCTAGTCCCCCCCCCAACCATGCTACTTACCTTCGGGATCCCAGCAGTCGGGATGCCGGCTCCGGTATTCTGACTAGTGTCGGGATTCCGGTGTCGGCATTCTGACTGCCAGAATCCTCGTGGTCGGGATATTGACCGCGTCCCCTCAGCTTGCTATCACCAGTCTTGGAGTAATTATAGGATCTGATCTCGGCTTGTTCTCATCATTCTCAGACTGATTTACTGATGCTAAACCAAGTTTACAAACTTTTACTACACAGGGAATTACTTAAATATCAGCTTGCGGATTTATCTCATAGTTGCTTATCTACACACAGTGTACTACCATCAGCTTCATAAAAGTCTCAGAGTACTTTGGTTTTCCATTGCATACAACTCATTCAGGTCAGTGCATTCGTATATCAGTCGTGTAAATTGTCACGTGGTTCCATTGGTGTTACATAACTGTGTTACATCGGTGTTACATAACTGTTCATTCAGTATTGAGTATTCAGTATCCTGTTTCAACTCTGGTTTCCACTTTATGGTATCAAACTTTACTATGTCGTTCTATATTACTATCACCAATACCTCCAAATAAGCCTTTGCTAAGTCCTGGAGGTATCTGTACTCTAAGGGGTATATTTACCAAAGTGCAGATTTTTAGAAGTGGATGTCTCTTAGCAACAAATCAGATTCTACTTAACATTTATTTACCACCTTCATGGAAGATAATAGCTAGAATTTGATTGGTTGCTATGGGCAACATCTCACACTTCTAAAAACCCACACTGTAGTAAATATACCCCCAAGGCTGTTTTAAATATTTATTAAAGGTGACAGGTTCCAACACTCTGCATTTTAGTACTGGCCTCACCTAAACAGGGCGCTGTACAGTATTTCATTTTTTGCCATTTCATATTTTGAATGCAATGCCATTCTGGGGCACCAAAAATTGGAGCTTTTACCATTTCTCTTATATTAAGTATTCACGTTTGTAAAAGAATAAGAGAGTCTGGTTATGTGGTACTTCTGACCCAGAAAATCCTGGCAGCCATAAGCTGCTCGGATGGCATTTGTTGACCTACAGCTGTAACCTAATTATGTACACCAAAGCATCCTAGCACTTGTAGAACTACAAACACCAGTATGTCCTGGCATCAAGGGTCGTTGGGACCTGTAGTGCAACATAAAAAAATACCTATGCCAGAGGTTCCCAAATGCGGTCCTCAAGGCAGCCCAACAGTTCAGGTTTTAGAGATATCCATGGTTAAGCACAGGTGGTTAAATAAAATTGACTGAGGTACTAAGTAAGTCACCTGTGGCAAGCATTGATATCTTTAAAACCTTGACTGTTAGGGTGTCTTGAGAACTGAGTTTGGGAACTTCTGACCTGTGCTGTTCGTACAATTAGATGAATTCACTTGTGTTTGTTGGGGATTTTGAAAAGTAACATTGATGCTTGTTCCATGATTGCTATATTCTTTCTAAGGGCTAATGTGTCACGATCCGTACAGAAAATCCTCAGGTGAGGGTAAAAGCCAGGGGGTTAGGGTGGCTAGGGAACAACTAAGCGACTGTCAATGGAAACAGAAGGGGGGAGAATCTGCGCTGTCTATAATGTGTACTGGTGTTAATATTATATGTAAATTAAAAAACAGATGGTGACTAAAAGCATAAAATAACATATATTTGATACATATTAAGAAAAAACACAACAATGACAATAATTTCAAAAATCAGGAAACCATTAGTAGGAAGATAATTGCCAGTGACCGAGATAAAGCATCTTTGCAATCTATCCCAATTGAATGGAGGTAATAGCTGCTGGCATCTGTATGAAAGTCTCTATTTGTGTCTAGTGTCAATGTTTCCACTTGGAAACTATCAGTTCACTTGTAACATATAGGAGATCACCGTTGTAATTGTCTCCAGCGGACACAGCTGATATAAATCAGTATATGAATTCCTGCAGCAATTAAAGGGTAGATCACATTTAAATTGTGAAGCATATATAGTATTCCGACTTTTGTAGTAGCACTGCTGGAAAACTGAGAGAGAGCTCAAGTCTCAGACTGAAAATTAGCATGGAAGCTAATGCAGGAAATTTCAGGAAAACTGTGAGTAGGCTGAAGCAACACTCTGAAGGAAATAGCACAGAGCCACACTGGTGAGTAACACAGTCACTGGAATAGCGAAGTTGAACAGCACTTTTCTGTTCCTGGAGTCAGACTTAAATACCCCTGGGTAGCTGGTAATTGGATCAGAGGATCAGCTGAGTGACCACATGACTACCATTGGGAGAGACAAGTCAGGTGATATGGACCAACATGGCTGTGCCCATGCCTGGCACCCTGGAACCAGGACGCATGCATGAAAGCCCTAGCAGACCCTGGGGAGAATACTCAGTCACCACTCACCTCCACTCCCAGCGACTGAACACCTAAGCCCAAGGACACCGGCGCGAAGGTGAGTAGCGGCCGATCCCAGGCCGCATCTTGACATAATGATAACAATAATTATTTAAGCCATGGGACAAAAAAAACGATTCGTAACAAATACTGAGCCCATGGTACTCCCTAGTATTTTGGATCAAATCTTGTAAATTTTCATAATTTATAGTAGATTATTATACATGTATTATAGCACATTATTCCAGTTTACATCTGCTGTGCATTGTGGCCTAAACTTGCACCACTTGTTGCACTTGTTGAAAACTCATACTGTATATTGCATACACATTTACTGTTAACTAGTCTTAAAACATATGTACACTGTTGCCTTTTTGTAAAATGAAGTAAAACGCAATGAGCATATTGAAAATCATGTAGTGACCTAGTAGTTCTAGTAGTTGCCATGGGAACATGTACCTTGTCAAGATATGGCATAACAGCTTCCTCATCGCCAAAGACAAATGGCACTGTACTACACAGGTGGATATGGTGCCCCAGGGGTGATCTTGCAGTGAAGCATAAGACATGACGCCTACAATAAAGACACATAAAAAGCATTGTCTTAAAAGTGTTTCAAGAGACTTTTGACACATAACTTTTATGTTTAAGGGAGACATTTTATGGAATAAAACATATTCTGTAGTTCTCCATATTAACAATAATTGTGTAAGGACATTTAATAAGATTTAATAAAATTTTAAATAATTACTATTGACTCAGCAAAATAACTTTATATTTTATTTGGATCAGAAAATAACAAACTAACTAAATGACAAAACAGACATAAAAAGTATTTGAGCAAAATGTCATATTATATAAACTTAGAAAATATGTCAATCACCTAGTGTAAATGATTTGTAGCACAGTGGTCCTGTTATTGCCCCATAAATCCCCATTTGGCTAGATGAGTTTACAGGGTTATAGCTATAGTATAGTGGTATACAAGTCCCAAGACCGAATCCTGTTGCTTCCCACTCTATTTTAGAATGTAGGAAAAGCATCAGTTCTTGGCAAATGGTATATCTCCTTCTACGCCTCTGTAATGGTTACCCCTGCCAGGTTTGTGCTACTGTTTGAGATTCTCCACCACCTGCAACCAATATAAAATGTAACAAGGAGGCAGTGACGCTCACATCATTCAAAGGACGCCGCTTCCTATATTGAAACAGTAGTTTATTCCTCTGAAGAAGTCATATTACACATACAACACTACTATACTGTAGTTCTTGTTTCTGAACCTTTTCTTTGCTAGCAACGCAAGAAATATACTGTAACAGTGGCTTCCTTTGAACAGCAACAGTACGGTCTCTTCCTTGCAACATTTTACACTGCTGCTTTTTTTCTTTGTTCATACTGTATATACAATATATACCGTAGATAGTTAGGAAGGACCCTGCTCAGGCACAGGGGGAGGACTTAGTAATGCACACTTATAAAACACAGCAACTCAGTTATTTCAGCAATGCTAATACACTGTAGTTAATTCCAAGATATTTTTTCTTCAACATACATACCTATCCTCCTATCTATAACTGTAATTGTTTTCCTTATTTTTCCTATTTAATGGTACATAGAGGTGGTGAGTCAGGTACAAAGTACCCAGGCATCTCTCGGATAAATGCCTGTGTCATATAATGGTGGTGGCCAGTCAGCTGAACCACATTAAAGAGATGATTGCAGAAACACCCCTACTACGTAGAGTGCTCGGCAGAGGCAGATAAGGAGCCATGGAGCTCTATGCAAGATACTGATTTGGGGTACCCTAGATCCATTTATACCCCTAATATTTACCCTATACATGTCCCCAGCATTATTTATCCTTTCTCCTCTTTGCATTCAACATTATGACAAATAAATACATGTTAATGCTTTTACTGTATTTCCTTACATCTTAAAATGAGGTACATGTACTGCCACTGTCCTTATTAAATAACCTTCAACAATGCTTTGGGGCTAATGCTGGCCTGGGGCATTCTTTAATATGGAAAGGCACTATCTTCAGCAAAATCACCCATTTTCACCAGAATTTTCACCGTTTACATGAATATTACAAAATTATGGACATTAATTTAGAGATATATTTACATCCATAATTTAGTAATATTCATGTAATCAGTCAACACACATATTTATTTATTACCAGATATTTATATAGCACACACATATATTCCGCAGAGCTTTATAGAGAATATTTGGCCATTCACATCAGTCCCTGCCCCAGTGGAGCTTACGATCTATATTCCCTACCACATCTACATACATACACATGAGGGTTAATTTGTGTTGGGAGCCAATTAGCCTGACAGTATATTTTTGGCATATATATGCTTATATACTATACAGGGCCATAACTAGGGGTGTGTGAGCAGTGCCGCCGCACAAAGCGCAGGGCTCCATGTGCGGCACCGTCACTTCCCCACGGCCTTTGCTTATGGCTAGCAGGGTGGGCAGCCGGTATTGCATTGGAAGCTCCAGACAGGCATCCTGCAGTCTAAACAGTCGATCAGAGTGTCCACAGGATGCTAAGATCAGTGCTGCACTTACTGATGTTGGTGGCCAGGTCTCCTGTGCGCAACTTAATGATGTCATGCATGTTGCGTCATGCACTCAGGGGGGCGGAGCCAGCAGCGGGTGCAGTTGAGCCCTGATACTGCACTGATATTATACATTTTAAATGATTTGCTCACCAAGAGATGTCTGAATACATCTAATTTTATGAAAAATAACTGACAAATGTGATATAGCTGAAGTAACTAGGTGCTTGATTGAAGCAGTGGTTTGCTTCCATATAACAAGTATGGGTATGCCTGCTGTCAATATTCCAACAGCGGCATCCCGATGCTCAAGATCCCGACAAGGGTCTGGTAAGTATACCTACCCTCTTCCTTTCTCACCCTAACCCTCTGTTTGTACATCCTAACACTCGGCCGATTGCGTGCGTATAAGCAACTGCGTTCCTTGCTGAATCCTTACTTTGTAAGGTGCTGCAGAATCTTTGTGGCGCCATATAAATAAAGAATAATAATAATAATAACAAGGCAGTATGGGGCAAAGCCCTAGCGCTGCACAGCCACATCCCCAAGATGGTATGGCCATGTCCTCTCCAATGGACGGTGCATAGCGGGAATCAGCATTCCGGATGGGAAGTGACCACACACTCCTAGTACTGGGGCTTTATGGCATCTTGGAATACATACCCAGCAGGCAGGCTAAGCATAGCAGCTTTGGTCACATAAGTATGTAGTTTTAACACAACTGATCCACAGAGAATACTTTTCCAAGAAAACTGCTCTACAGTCAACAGGCCCTTCTGTGCTCCAGTGTCCTGTGTAACTGTAAAAACACAAATCACATGAAAATATAACGTGTATTATATGCAGAAGGAATGAAAAACATTTGCATATTTTCTGAGGAGCAAAAAATATGTAATAGACATAAAAGAATTGTGAAAGTTGCTATAAAAATTTATTTTATTTTATTACACGTATGTCATGCTTACAGTTCAATAGAGGGATAACTAAGGATCCGTTTTGTATAGTGTATTTATCAGATTCACAGTACACAACACTCTTGCATTGTTGGACTTACCTGGTGAATCACCCCAGTGTACCAGTGCTGAGAAGCTAACTAAAAGCTCTGTAGGTTTAGTGTTGTCCAAATATAAGAAATAGGATTTTTGATCTGGATCATCTGTTGTCTGCAGAGTAAAAAAAAAAAAAAGAAACACATTTATTATTTATTTCAACATTTAAAGGCTACAGCTGTCTGCTGCACTTTGTCTCTAGATATTACTTTTCTTTTTTGCAAAGGGAGCAAAATAATGTAAGCTAAGAGCTTGGAAATCTGCTTTTCATTATTAATAAAACATATAGGGGTCCACTCAGAGTTTGTCACATTTGCATCCAGATCATATGCTTAAAATGTGTGCTGCATACATTGTGCTTTTATTTTGAGTTGGTTGAGTTTTACAATACGATAAATTCAATATAAACATATAAAGCCCCCTCTTGAAGATAGATGTAAAGCTTCCGAGTACAATGCAGGGGCATACTCTAGACAAAATTTAACTTCATTAATACAGTGGTGCTCACTGAAAATGAATGGATCAATAAACATCACTGTATCAATTATCTGTATCATCCCTGTGTTTTTATTTTCTATTGGATAACAAACTGGAAGCAAAGGATCCCTATGGATGTAGGTGATTAATAAACAGAGATCAGGGGAGTCTATTTTCATATTGTGTTTTATTTTATTATATTTTTTAGAGAGGTACTGTAAGTCCCAGCAGGACCTGCATGACAGGACATGCTGGCGCATATTATTTTGTATGTTCTAGCATACTCTTGCAGCCTGAGTATGCTGACACTTCTTGTACTACAGTACAAGTCTCAACACAGGGCCGGCTCAAGGCATGTTCGACCAGTGCGGTCGAACAGGGGTGCCACCCCATAGAGAGAGCACCCCTCCCAACCATCCCGATTTTCAGCAGGACAGTCCCGTTTTCCAGGCAGCTGACATATTTTTTTTCCGGGGACATATTTATGTTTATTAGTAGAGACTGTTCTACACATTGTGTTCCTTTTCTTGTATTTCCATATGACGTATCACCTGGAATAACGGACCGAGTGTTTTAAAAGAGTCTAAAGAAAAAGGAAAAAAAAATACAGACTGGCTTACTTGATCCTAAATAAGGGACATATGTTTTTTTCATAAAATTGCATTGTGTCATATAAGCGCCTTGAACTGAAGTCATTTCTATTCTGTTATGTATTGGCGTCTCTATGCTGGCTTTGCTGTTGCAAATATTAGCATATTTTTGCAGCAGGTCTGCGTGCGTAATTGCAGCTGCGATCGCAATAGTGATCCATAGTGAATCAGGCCCACTATTGCTTACCTAAAACTCGCTAAATAATAGACCTGCATCAGTCTAGCAAGACTTTTGACCTTTGTGCCGTCTCCTCTCTTATGTCATCTGAAGCCCCACAGCCCGGTGCAAATCAAGGGGAGTGGCGTGTTCAGTGTGATTGCTCCCCCCCCCAGGCAGAAGAGAGGAGAGGAGACTGCAGCGAGCAGTCTCCCACTGCAGCCAAGCACACAGCAGCATGTGCTGGGTTGCTGACAGGTAAGAGGAAGGGGAGGGCAGCGTCAAACACGGGCCTCAGTACATGCTCTCTGCGCCCCTGGGTTCTGGTTGTGAAAATACAAGGGCAAAGAGCCGTCATTTAGGAAGTACCGTCCTTAGAGGATGGTACTTATGTCCTTGGCACGGATTTTCTCGGTTTGATTTTTTTCTGAAGACATGGATGCCTACATGGACATAAGAGGACCGGAGCAAGGGGTAGGTTAGAATGGATTTTTTTTACAGGTTTCGTGGATGCTACATGGTGAAGAATATGTGAATGGCTACAGGTATTGTAGGTGAGTGTATGTGAGTGAGTGAATGAGTGAGTGTATGTGTAAAAAAATATTAAAACCTTCGGTGTCCGTATCCTGTGATTTTTTAAATATTTTTTTTGCAGGTGAACTAGAGGTACCAGCGGACGATAATGCCACGCATGCTGGTACTTATGGTTCTCCAAGTATCAGCATGCGGGGGAGGCTTGCTGGGACCTCTAGTTCTCCTGTAAAAGACAATATAATTTTATCTATTTTCTGACACAATCAACCCAGGACCCACCGCCCAGGGTTGCCTAGGATAGCCCCGGGCTATCAGCCCAGGCCCAGGGTGCCCTGGAGAGGGGTAATCCCTTTATTGGGGGGTCCCTGGCCTGGGCTGACTAGCGAGGGGTGATGAATGCTTTGGGGACCCGGAGAAAGAGTACCACGGCTGCAGCATTACACTATCCGCTAGAAAGAGTCCGGTGCTGGTTGTGGAAAATACAGGGGACCCCTACTTATTTTGTCCCCTGTATTTTTACAACCAGGACTGGCTTACTGAGCCCAGTGCTGGTTGATGAAAATATGGGGGAACCCTACGTCTTTTTTGGATGTGGATTTAAAGATCTACAGTAAAAAGGTAGACAATGTCTAGATAGACACCAGATGTTAGACAGTCACTAGGTCGACAGGGACAAAAGGTCGATAGGGACAAAAGGTCGACACACTAAAGGTCGACATGTGAGAAGGTATGCATGTGCAAATGGTCGACATGGTCAAAAGGTCGACATGCAAATGGTCAACACAAAAATGGTCGACACCTTTTTTTTCTAACTCTAATCTTCACCCTAACCCTAACTCTCCACTTGGTGCCTAAACCTAGCCGTCCCTCCTGATACCTAACCCTACCGTCGGGGTAGGTGCCTGACCCTAACCGTCTCTTCTAGCATTTAAAACTAACCCTCCGGTAAGAGCATAACCCTAACCCTCCCTCCTGGTGCCTAACCGTCAAGGTAACCCTAAAAAAAAAAATCATGTGTTGACCATTTTCATGTTGACCTTTTGACCCTGTCGACCATTTGTACCTGTTGACCTTCGTTCTTTAGTGTGTCAACCTATTGACTGTCTAACATCTGGTGTCTATCTAGATATTGTCTACCTTTTTACTGTATATTTTTAGACCGGATCCCGTCTTTTTCCCCACGTATTTTTACAACCAGGGCCAGCTCAAAAAAGCAGGTTGTGCTTTTAGGGAGGGACCCCACGTCGTTTTTGGGGGGATTTTACACTCTTAAAAGATTTTTTAACACAGAAGCATGCACGGATCTCACTGATCTGTGCATGCCTCTGTGTAACTTGCACCTTGTAATGAAAGTCGCATTCCAAGGTGCGAGTTTTCCCTCAGCTTTAACTATCATACACTCACACATTTATGTGTTTGTGCAAATCGGGGGCATAAATACTCATCATCTGGGGCAAGAGAAATATAGATGTGACCTAATTTTTTTAAATTGTACTGCCAGACAATGAATTAATCTATATAAATTAATCTGTGAAGCAAATAAATCAATGAATTAGTGAAAAAAAGGAAAGTAAATACAGAAGCAATATTCACAAGTTTTATAACTTGAAGATCACTTTTTTTTTTTTTAAATCATTGTATGTAAACATCTCAGGAACTTGTCAGAGCTCAACGTACCAATAATCATGCTAGAATATATTTCTGACTGAGGAATACAAGAAAAAGTCCTTCAGACTAAATCAGTGACCATATGGATAATTGTTTATATATGGATTACAACTAATATCAGATATTTTAGTTTCTATAAAGGTTTAGAAAATGGTATCCGCATGCCACAAGAGCCCTTTCACATTGGCTGTCTTAATGGCAAAAATAAAAAAAATATAATGAAAACTCAGAGGTATTGTAGAGCTAGTAAAATCACAATTATATTGTCATATTTTCTGCAAACCATAACACAATACTCCCTAATTGTGCAAGGTCAAAGTCACATCATTAATTAGTATTTTAGGTAGCATTTATGTTTTCCAATCTGACCATACAACATTGTGATATTTTCAAAAAGGCTCTTTATCATTTGTAATCAGTGTAGATGTCTGAAGGTGTTAAAAAGTAAGTTAAATGACATAGGAAATGAGCAATAGTCAAATCGCTATTCTTTACTAAATAATTAATTGCATCAAGGCTGCAGTTGACATAAGAGAGGAGACGGCACAAAGGTCAAAAAGTTTGACAAAGTCTCAGGAGCAACACTGTTTTCATTCTCATTTTGTCCTTTTATCCAGTCCTTCTTCACCTTGAATCAATAATTTAAACTATTGAGTTATTTATAGTCTTGCTGTGCTATACTATTGTATTCATTCAACAGCTGGAGAAGAAGGTCTGCATCTTTCTGCTAAATGAAGCTTTGCATTTTTTAACATCTTTCAACAAAAATATTTTTTTTGTTCAAATATGAATTCAATTTAAAGTAATGTAATTTAAACAAAATGCTTATTACATTTTAAATTTGTCCACATATCTCAGAGGAGGTAACTTAAGTTAATAATGGATATCATAATTATCTAGATAGAAGTAGTCAAGGGCACAGTGAGGGGGGAGGTAAGGATTACTGAGGCCCGGGCTTGTCTGACCCATGGGGGAGGAGGAATGTCCCCCCCCAATCAGTATGCAGGGAATGGTTTGCAGAACGGACATGACCACACTACCATGCTAGCCCATCCTCCATTCTCTAGCGCCCAGGCCTGCGAGATGTCTCAACATCCCTGGAAGTAGCTACACTAGTGGGATACAAATGTATGAATCATAAAACACTCTATATAGCTTGGCTGCAATATTGTACAGAGCTTGGAGTTGCTTTTAATTTTATGAATCTATGGTTGTTCTTACTAATGAATTTCTCTAAGCTATTATGTTGATACTGTAAGTGTTGTAGACATAAACATTGAGCGTGTGGACAGCCAATGGAGATGGCTGCACTTTCGATCACCTATGTGCTCTACTCCCACATAATCATCTTCCAATTAATAAAAATGAGGTGGTAGTTAAGCCAGAAATAAAGATGAAGTGTAAAAATCTTTATTGTACCAGCAAATACATCAGGATCAAAAATGGTTGTGGAATCCTCAGGTTGGAGGAGCAGAAACATGTTGAACATAAAAAGCAGAGTATAAGGTCACACATGGATAGCTAGGTTTGTAGCAGACACTGTGACGTCCGCTGGTTACAAGTTAGCTGGCATAGGAATGCTAGGTCAGGAATTATGACTGTAGGTACACAGGAAAACCAAGCAGGGCTATGACTAGGTCCATAACAAGCGCTGCGCAGGGGGCAGCACCATCGCTGCCCCGTGGCACATGTATTTGGCATGCAGTTTGCCGGGAATGGCACCCTGCAGCCTAGACAGCAGTTTCTAGGCTACTTTGGGGTCTCAGCTTCCCCCTAGTCCTAGCGCCATGATGCCGCAGAGCCGCCCACAGCATCCGCTCTGGTTGCTCAGCTTCCCCTTAGTCCCTGTGGCAAGCCAGCAGAGAGCAGCCCGGAGCATCCTAAAGATGCTTTGGAAATTCAGCTTCTCGCCCTGGTGCTGGCGGCACCACTTCCTCATTGTGACATGATTAAGTAACACATTAGAGGGGCGAGGGTAGCACTTATCAACCGGTTAGGGCCCTTAGAGTTAGGAGAAAAGGGACTGCAGACTTGCATATTAATATTATTAATATTAGCCTTGTCAGGAACAAAGACTGTAGATACATTGTAGCTGATCAGACATTGTAGCTGAGTGAAATAATAATATTATTCAATGATCTGTACCAAATAGCTGGGAGAATGAGTTATAAAAGTCAAGCACAAGTGAATGTATTTAAGAAAAAGCAGAGGGACAGCTAAGCAATGCTCAGCTATCCGGCCATAATGGCCAGCTTACCACACTGCTGGCCAGTCAGGGTCAGTACTGCGTATTCGTGTCCCGGTATTGCCAGGTCCCATATACACAGTGAACCTGGAAGGCCAGTCATGAGCTTCCAGTTCAGATTCAATTAAATAAAATCAGAATAGCTAAAAAAAAAAAATTATTATATAATCGTGTAAGGCATGGGTATTCAACATGCGTCCCTCCAGCTGCTGTGCAATTACACATCCTAGCATGTCCTGACACAGTTTTGCTATTAGGACATGGTAAAACTGTGGCAGGGCATGCTAGGATGTGTAGTTCCACAGCAGTTGGAGGGCCGCACATTGAATACCCCTGGTGCAAAGTGTCTGTCTAGCAGAAGCAAAATGGAACAGACACCTCACTCCCCCTGCTGACTACAACAACAGCAATGACCAATAAAATAACAATATGTCTGATCCCACCTCTTAAGTGAGAGTCAATTATACAAACCTTTACATTGAAATTTGCCTTCTGCTGTGTATAAGGATATGTATTTGGCTTGTGGAAGACATACAATGTCCTGTAAATCAAGATGGAAAAACGAGTTAATAGTTTTCTCTTTTTGAACTTCTCTAGTTATTTGGCAATGACAAGTAGATTACTGCTATATTCTTTATACAGTATACATTTAGACTTCCATATATTGTATGTATTAATATTGAAAAAAAAAAACGTGTTTTCATATAGAATTCTTTAGGGATGCGGTCAAAATGCCGACCTATGGGATTCTGGCGGTCAGAATGCCGACGCAGGAATCCACACACTAGTCAGAATACTGGCGCCAGCATCCCTACCGCCGGAATCCCAAAGGTAAGTACTAGGGTTAGGGAAAGGGGTTAGGAACTAGGGGGCGGGTTAGGGTGTTAGGGTTAGGCTGCGGGGGAGGTTAGGTTTATGCTGTGGGGAGAGAGGGTTAGGTTTAGGTACTAGGGGGGGGAGTTAGGTTTAGGCTGCAGGGAGGGAGGGTTAGGGGTAGATTAGGTGTACTTACCTGGGGGCATCGGCATTCTAACCTGGTCGGGATGCCGGCGTCTGGGTTTTTTTGACTGCCGGGATCCTGAGAGTCGGCATCCTGTACCCATCCCAAATTTTTATGCTCCTTACATGGAAACAGAATTGCACTATGAGGCAAACCAATACCCTATAATACGTGTCACCTCTATGAAACTATTTGGTAGGGGATCCACCACTTGACACCCACTATGATGTATGAAGGCAAGGTCAAAAGCTGAGGCAGATAGAGAATAAGTGGAGGCAACAGCTCCAATGAAGAAAGTCACTGCATCACACATAATCAAAGTATTATATTTAAAATAAGCAAAGGCAAACAGAGTAAACTGTAATGTATAATTATATACCAGTTAGCACATTGAGTTTCAAGGGAAACAATGGCTATTACAGGTGAAAAGAATGCTAGCCTGGATGCTGGAGTGTAGTCGGTGGGTATCTGATGACTTTACTGTCTTTTTATTTTATTGTATGCTGTTTTTGTATTTCACTTGATGCTTCAATTAAAAAAAAGTTAAACAAACAAAAAAAAACTGTCACCGTAACTCATACCAATGAAAATTCAAATCTGATTTCAATCTGAACTGTGCTAATAAAAACAACAGCTAGAATCTTCTTGGTTGTTTAATATTTACCTTGGAGAATATTCTTGGTTGTTTAATATCTAGGTTGGTACTTTTACACCAGCACTCTTCACAAAAAAATAAAATATATTTAGTGCTCTACAAATTAAATAAAGGGAAAAAGGAAGGGAATGTCAGTTGGCGCTCTCAGAAAGCAGCTAGTTCAAAAAGAGGTGCCAACTCCTAATAGTATGTTTAAGAAAAAGAAAAAATGGGTATGAACAGCGCTAGAGTACCTTATCATAAACCATAAATCAAAAAATTTATCAATATTGCCATGCAAATCGTGGGTGTTATTGTAGAAAGATGTAAATATATATAAAATTGATAATACAGGTTGAGTCTCCCATATCCAAAATGCTTGGGACCAGGGGCATTTTGGATATTGGAATATTCCGTATTTTGGAATAATTGCATACCATATTGAAATGTCTTAGGCATAGGACTCAAATCTAAACACAGGATGCATTTATGATTCATATACACCTTATACACACAGCCTGAAGGTAATTTTATTCAATATTTTCAATAATTTTGTGCCTCAAACAAAGTTTGTGTACATACATGAAATTCATATTTGTGTCATATACAGCTTATACACAGAGCCTATAGGTAATTTTATACTTTATTTTTAATAATTTTGTGCCTTAAACAAAGTTTGTGTGCATTAAACCATAAAAAAGCAAAGGTTTCACTATCTCAGTCATGCAAAAAATATTCCGTATTTCTGAATATTCCGTATTTCGGAATATTTGGATATGGGAGACTCAACCTGTAATATCATATAAAAAGTAAATAATAAATATATATCACAAATTATAAAAATAACTATAAATATCTATACAGCTTGATTGGAAAATTTAAATTTATTAATAGATACAAAAAATATGTTGAATATATGGAAATGAGCATAAATTTCATGAATATTGAAAATCAAAATGTACAAATAAAAAATAATAATGAAAAATGTATAAATAATAACAGTCATAAATCAAATATATAAAAAAATAATCCAAAGGAATCCAAAGAAAATGTCCATAAGAAATTGATGAGTGGACTGAAATGAATGAAAAATATTAAAAACAATTGAGCATTATAGAAGAATCTCATAGAACAGTCTCGATTCAAATAGTAATTGGAAGTGATATTGCAACAGTCACCGGCCTATACGTGTGGATCCGGAATAATATCCAGCTAATAGTAATTACCAGACTTGGTTGAAATGTCCATGGCCTGAGAAAGATGCAGAAGTTCCTGCACTGGCGTGCTGACGTGAGAGGCATGGGCTGGAAAACAGAAGAATGGTGCTGGTCCGGAAACAAATCCACAAAGGTATCCAAGTGCTGTGTTGGTGATGGTGGGGTGCTAGTCTGGTAATTACTATTAGCTGGATATTATTCCGGATCCACACGTATAGGCCAGTGACTGTTTCAATATAATTACCAATTGCTATTTGAATCGAGACTGTTCTCTGAGATTCTTCTATTATGCTCAATTGTTTTTAATATTTTTCATTCATTTCAGTCCACTCATCAATTTCTTATGGACATTTTCTTTGGATTTTTTGGATTATTTTTTTACTGTATATATTTGATTAATGACAGTTATTATTATTTTTTAATTTTTCATTATTATTTTTATTTTTACGTTTTGATGTTCAATATTCATGAAATTTATGCTTATTTCCATTCATTCAACATATTTTTATGTCTATTAATAAATAAAATTTTTCCAATCAAGCCGTATAGATATTTATAATAATTTTTATAATTTGTGATATACTGTATATTTATTTCTTATTATTTATTATTTACTTTTTATATATATTTAGATATATTTACATCTATTTACAGTAACACCCACGATTTAATATTTAGTACTCTGTTACCGAATTAAATGGCTATACATTATACGGTACATCATTATGATAAGATGGATAATGACCCAACCAAGGGACTAGTTTAACAATTGTCAGCGTACAATGCATTCAGATGGGAGGCAATTAAGATGTTTAGAGAGAAATGGGTTAAGAGGGCAGGTTATTGGGTGAGAACAGGAGTTTAGTGCATAGATGTTGTCCTTGGTTAACTTGGAGAACGAATTTAGGGTTGATTAGGGAGTGTAAGATACAAACAGAGAGGGGATGGGAGACCTGCACTCAATGTGTATGGGCTGTAGTATGTGGTTGATGCCTGCTGCTGACCTCTATGGGGTTACCCAACCTATAGAGTACGACTTAGTATAAAAAGTAATGGAGGTCAGCGCTACATCTATTGTGTGCAAACCAAAAATTATAATACAAATGGATATGTTTTTATTTTATTTATTGGGATTCACATTTAAGGGTCACAATGCCCCTGTAGTATAGTATGCAGAATGGGGTGGGTGGGTGGAAATAATGGTACCTGTTGGGATATATATGCCAATACTGGTGGTAGGTAGGGTATGGCAGAGTCAATAAATATAAAAATGGAGGTGAACAGTGTAATTAGCACAATAGTGCTAATAGGCCTCCTGATGTGCTACACCGACAGTTCACAGTGATGTGACGTTGGTGATAACAGAGTCTAAATACGCGGGGTGTATAAGTATGTGTCTGGCGGGGCGGCATCCCGTATCAACCAGGTGCACAAACTTACCCTCAACGTCCTTTCTCGGTCACAGCCAGGTGACCGTGATCCTCTTCTCCGTCCTCGTCGTGGGTCCCGGTCCTCTGGTCTTCTGCTCCGCTAGTAGTGACAGCGCGTGTTGTTAGTAGCGTGCTGTCTGGGATGCAGAGTCCACACCGGTGCCCTGCGAGACTTTCGGGTAGCCGCGTTCTCGCGAGATAGCGCAGCTCTCCGGGCTCAGCAGGTATGACGCGGAGGCTCGACTCGGCGCCGCAAGGAGACTCAGGAGATGAGAATCGGCGGTGTAAAGTAGTGGGGATGGTAGTCTGTGGTGTCTCCAACATGTATCGGCTGTTAAGCCTTCCTCAGGGATTGATAAGTGCCATCTTCTGTGTGGCTATTTATAGAGTCTCTGACGGTCGCCATCTTGGTTGAGGTCTCAAAGTGTCATACAACTGCGGTGGCCATCTTTGATAGGGGCATGTGAAATAGGATATATGATATTATCCAGTACATATGATGCGTTATGGGATATGCATAATACTGTGGGGAAAAGGGTATAGCGAGTTCTATACGTTCATATACATATACTCTTGTCTGTCTGTCCGCATGTTACTATCCATCAAATGTGTATTCATGCATAAGGCAGTCTTAATAGTACTTTTAATCTCACGGGGGTAGGGTGAGGGCACCTATAGTGGAGTAGATCTCCCGTTGGGTACATCTAAAGTGTTATAACTGACTTCACCTCATTATCCACATTAAGTCCCTGTGGTTGGAATGTTTTGAGGGTATATATCCATTTTAATTCTTCCCTATTCAATCTACCCTCAAAATTGCCTCCTCTCCAATTTTTCTCCATATAAACAATCCCTATATATTTCATCCCTTTGGGATCCTGATTATGTTTCTCTTTGAAATGCAAGGATAGGTTGTGTGTTTCCAATCCTTTCTTAATATTACATCGGTGTTCCGATATTCGTGTCTTTAAACTGCGTTTGGTACGTCTGACATACTGTAAACCACAGGGGCATACAATCAAGTATATAACCCCTGTGCTGTTACAGTTAATATGTTGTTGTATTTTGTACGTCATCTTAGTGGTGTTTGACGTAAAGTTTTCTATTCTCTTTGTGGTATTGTATCCCTCTTTGCAATTTTTGCATACTCCACAGAAATAAAACCCTTTCCTAACTGCAGTGGTTCCTAAAGTGGTTTGTCTTGAGGAATTGGTTTTTATGTGATTTTTTACCAATTTTTGTTTCAGATCAGGAGCTTTCTTATATATTATCTGTGGTCTGGCTGGTAAAAGATCTGACAAGATATCATCTTCTTTAAGGATGTGCCAGTGTCTGCTCAAGATTTTCTGGAGTTGTCGGGTGTCTTTACTAAATCTGGTAATGAAGGTGGTCTTGAAGGGGTTATTTTCATTTGTGTTTTTATTTTTGTATGAGAGTAATGTCTGTCTCTCCGTGTTTTCTATTCTTTGATATGCTTCCTCCACTATTAGTGCATCATACTGTTTTGCAAGAAATTGTTCCTTCAGATTATGACCTTGTATCCTATAATCTTGTAGTTTGGTACAGTTGCGTCTAATTCTGTATATATGCCAGTATTGGCATATATACCCCAACAGGTACCATTATTTCCACCCACCCACCCCATTCTGCATACTGTACTATAGGGGCATTGTGACCCTTAATTGTGAATCCTAATAAATAGAATAAAAACATATCCATTTGTATTATAATTTTTGGTTTGCACACAATAGATGTAGCGCTGACCTCCATTACTTTTATACTAGGGAGTGTAAGAGTCTTTCACTTGAAAGGTGCAAGTTGCAATGGTTAAAACGCCGGTAATGGCACCGCATCTTGCACCCCTCGAAGCCGGCTCCAAGACCAAATTCACATAACTTTGCTTGGAGCCCTATGGGGTTGCAAGCACTTTTATGCGAATTCGGGCTGCTTTCAAGTGCACCCACTCGCACCCGTGAGTACATCACATGTAATTGTATTGACCCCATTGTGTGAAAACTGTGATTTTGTGACTTTTGTGTTGGTGACAAACTCATGGGCTGTAAGAGAAGAAGTGTCAGGTGGACAAGGAACCTTCATAAAGTTGGCCAAAAATCATTGAGGGCATTATTCAGTATGGTTTTGTGGCCTACTTATCCTATATACACTGAGCTCTCCCTGACCTAAGCCTTTTAAAAAAGGGCATGCCATTGATAGCATATAATTACCTGGTGAACCTGGTCTGATTGTTGGTGGGGAACAGCTCAATGGGTGGGGAACAGCTCAATGAATGTTCAAATATGCCTATTATGTACCCACATGTAAGTACCATTCTTCTTCATAGTGCTCCCCTATAATAACGATTTTGTAGGGACACAAGGATTGTTTTTCAGCAACATTTTCTAACAAATATATGGTTTTAAAACATTTCTTGCTGGAAAACAGACAAAATTGGAACAAATACACTTTTCAGGAAAATCTTCACGTAGGTACTTATTTTCATGCAATAAGTGCAGCCCCAGATATCCACCCCAAAACTGAACTACACTTCGAACTGTCTATGTCCAGCACAAAGGTATATTCTACACTGACAAAAATATGCAAACAACCTTAGAGTAAAATTAAGGCAGATAGGACAGTGGTGGTAGATGGTGAGTGACTTATTTTTGTGAGTTTGGGGGCATGAGTGTAAAGACAAAGACAATCTTAATTAATTTTTCTTTTTATACCAGACATTAAGGATTTCAGTAACCCTATAGACATTTTATTTACAGGTTCACTTTACTGTCATCCAACGTCCTTTAAATGACTTACTGACATAAATTCTCGTACATAGAAAATACATGCTCCACACTTATTAAAGCCTGTTAATTTTTTATTTATGTAACAATGAATTCGTACAGAGGCTCCCAAACTCCATTACAGTCCAGGTTCAATGGATGTTCATGCTTGAGTCCAGATGGTTAAATCAATTTGAATGATGTACTATTTAAGTCACCTGTGATCAAGCATATATATCCTTAACGGGATGCAGTTATTATGCCGGCGGACGGGTTGCCGGCAGTCGAAATACCGACGCGCAATCCAGCTGCACGGGCATAATACCGACGCCGACATCCCGATGGACATCAGGATACTAGCATCGGCATCCTGACCGCCGGAATCCCGAAAGTATGAAGGTAAGCCGGGGATTGGGGTGGTTAGGATTAGGCACCCCCGGGGGGGGGGGGGGACTTAGGGTTAGGCAGCCCCCCGGGAGTGTTAGTGTTAGCATGCGGGGAGGAGGGGGTTAGGCACCCACTGGAGACTTAGGTTTAGGGTGCCGGAAGGGAGGGTTAGGCACCACTGGGGGGGACTTAGGGTTAGGCAATGCCTGGGAAGGTTAGGTTTAGGCACCACTAAGGGTGGGTTAGGGTTAGGGGGGGCAGGGTAGGGTTAGATTACTTACCTAGTTGCGTCGGGATCTCCTGCTGTCGGGTTTCCGGAGGTGGTATTTGAACCGGCGGCTAAAGAGCCATCTGTATTTCAATACCATTCCATCCTTAATACATGGACTGTAATGGCGGAGTTTGGGAACCTCTGCATTAGGGCATTGATATAAATGTTGCCCCTTTTCTTTTTGAGAACATCCCTACTGTCAGATTTTGCACCTCAGAGCAGAATGCTGCTCATGTGAGATAGTTTGATGGAACAATCTCATTGTGCCTTAGAAATATACATGCATCCAGCGATAGGGTTATCAAGATAGAAGGGGGGGGGCAACAAGGTAAGTAAGGACCTAACGACCCCTATACTTACCTTTTGGGGCAGTTATTGTAACTTATGGGGCGGGTGTGTTGTAGCATATATTTGAGAAAGTCATTAGTGATACTCTTATAATCTTATATACACATATTTGTGTTAGGTGTCCTCTTGTATCTTTGACGCTGATGCGGCAAATTGTGCCACATATGGTGCGAGTCGCGCAGCCCCGATGCTGTACACACGCTGCATTCGCACCCGCGATCCATAGGATTGCACTGTGCAAATGCTGCCACAGCATGGTGTACCATGGTGCACGCGTCAAGTCGCATGGTGCAATGCATGCGCACGTTTGTCGTCAAAGCGGTAAAGATGGAAGAGGACACATCTGTACATTTAGAAATCATGAATCAGTAGCCGCAGAAAAACCACCCAAAATAAATACTAAAAAGATGCATTATTTCCAGTCTATAAACTGTAACTATGATATAAACTACCAGCTGTTAATTGTGATGTTATTTAAAGACATGCAATCAATACTTTGTTTTATCATTTATTCATAGTTTGATATAACAACATGTATAATTTGCACAGGGCCTGGGGGTAGGTAAGTGTGAAGGACAGGTTTTCTCCGTGATGTGTTTGGCTTAATTTGTTACTTCAAAGTTCTATACAAATGCAAATGTATCTCAAATGCAAGTAAATATATTAATATTGAGCACTGTAAGTGCTCTTGGGAAAGAGGTGAAGGATTCTGCTATTTTTCATCATTTCAGCTAACACCTCACATTATTTTCTAACAATTCTTAAAATAAAGGTTTTAGCTATGGTGCATTAACGACTGTGAAATTAACATCACTTGAAAAGTCGAAAATTTTATAAATTCAACAAGAAGAAAGTTTCTACAGATTTGGACACATTTATTTGCACCTAGTTTTGTCTTTGAAATTAGCATAAACGAAAGTCATTATTTCTTTAACACACTGAAGATCATTAATGAAAAGTGCTAAAGGATAAATATAATGTTACCCATGACAACAATCAGATGTTTGCTTTGGTTTTCTAAATGGCACCAGTAAAAAAAAAATCTAATTACTGCGGGCAAAGCTACCTTTTCTTTTCCACTTAAAAATCTACTCTTATTAATTTACTGTTATTTTCATGATGACCTATATTTCAGTAAACTTTTTCGACAATGTAAAGCATAATTACAGTGTACTGTTATTTCTACACCCACAAAGAATTTCAGCTACTGTTTAACTCCTTGAGAGTGGGGATTTTTGCCTGGAGGGCCTGTGACACTTTGAAATGTATGCAGACAATCAATGACAGTTTAGCGGAAATCTCATGATGAACATTTAGGAACGATTTCCTGGGGGAAGTACTGTTACTATTATGTATTGTATGTTTTAACACTCTACAGTGTATGAACATTAGGAAACACAATTAGGGGCATATTTATAAATCCCACAACAATTAAAAGTCCTTATCACCACATATTGCAGCATATTGCATTCGGGGGTATGTACCATTGAAGGACCCCAGGACACGGACTCCAATAGGGGATGGGTACGTGATGCTGGCGTTCGGGATCCCGGCTGTCAGAATCCCGATCCTGACAGGGTTAGAATACCGACACTTTGTCAGTCGGTATGCTAACCCTCTCTCTCTCCTAACCCTCCACTTCTTCCTACACTAACCCTCCCTCCCCTCTACTTCATCTTTTGGAGTCGGCCATGTTACTGTTCATGTGTGACCTGAAGACCACGCATGTGCGAATAGTCATCTTATAGATTCATCTCCCAGTAAATTTGCAATCTGTAGCCCATAGGCATTTGAAAATGGCGTTAGGCGTAAATTCTGTATCTTAACAGCCCTCATTTGCAATTGAAAACGGGGGATTGCTGCGGATAATCAGAAATCTGCTGCATTCCCCCATACATACATGTGGGTGTATCCCGGGAATATCCCACAAATATTCTGTGAAAAATATGCCTCTAAAAGTCTTGGCCTAGAACAGAGTGGAGAACTGTGAGTTCCAATTTCTACCAGCTGCAAAGAGGTAAAAGGTAAAGCCACCCTTAGAAATAATATATGCTGTACCCCAAAGAGTGGTGAATAGGCAGAACCCAGAAAGGGGCTTGATATTTGGGCAAAATAAAGGCTAATTAGGATCATGACAGTGACAAAGGTAGGCAGAAGAGGAGTGGGTTAAGCTTGGAATCTACCAAAAATCTATTTTATGCCGAGGGTGGGTAGGTCAACAGGTCACCCTATAAGACCCAAATAATGTTCAGACCAGGAAGAAAAGCAATGAGCCATTGGCATTCTACAATGCTGCATAATATGTTGGCACGTAATAAATATAAAATAAAAATAATAATGGAGGACCACCCATCTAAACAAATAAGATCTATAGAGAAGGAGACTTAAGCACAAGTTACCCTTTCATGAAGAGTGCAACTGGGACTGTAGTGTGGAATAGAGAAAAAAAGACTATGGGTCTGATTTAGATGATGACAAATTTATACATGTACAGTATGTATAAAAAAAGTGGTTGCAAATAAATTATGTTTAGCTCAAGACATAGCAGGGTTTCCATGCCAAGTATACATCAGCCATATAAACACATATTCTTCTGCCCAAATATAGAGTAGAGATACGATTTGACCTTGTTAGTTATAAAAGTGAAAGTTGTATTGCCCTATTCATAAACAATATTGTGTAACGAAATGTCATATTCACAAGAGATAATAGTATTGAAGCAGGATTATTTCTAAATGCAAAAAAACCCCATTTTCAATAAAAGTGCAATTATTATAAATACAAGCACTGCCATTTCCATTGTTTACTGTTATATAAATTCAATAGGAATCTTATTTCCTGTAGGAGTCCAAATGGAAATGACAAATAGGAAATCTGGAAAGGCAACTGCTACGTAACATAATATAGCTACAATATTAATGAATAAAGTACTATCACCTGGAGGGATAATGCAAACAGCCTGAAGAGTGCTGCTAGTATCATCATTAGCAGTACACACCTTTACACAAGGCCTCCGGTCAAGGGTGTAGCCAGAACTTTGTGGGCCTCATAGCAGCATTATGAAGGAGCCCCGGCCTCACTGCTTTTAGAGACACCTCTCTATGCAGCTGCTGTTCATTTTATGATCCATAGTAGTGCCCTAGTTCATCTCATGCCCCATAGTAGTACATATTATGCCACTCTGTAGTGCCCTAGTTTGTATTGGTAGAGAACTATATGACCTGGGTGCAAGTGAACCCCCGTCCCCCTAAACCTCTGGGCCCCACAGCAATGGCACCCCCTGCACCCACTATAGCTATGCCTATGCCTCTGGAACCTACTAAATATATGTTTCTTAAGAAGCATATCTGGGGACTTAAATTTATTCAGGTAGTATCTTCAGCAAACGTACTACACTTGCGTGTACATGCCATTATTCAGGTAGTATCTTCAGGAAACTTACATCACTTGTGTGTACATGCCATTATTCAGGTAGTATCTTCAGGAAACTTACATCACTTGTGTGTACATGCCATTATTCAGGTAGTATCTTCAGGAAACTTACATCACTTGTGTGTACATGCCATTATTCAGGTAGTATCTTCAGGAAACGTACATCACTTTCGTGTACATGCCATTATTCAGGTAGTATCTTCAGGAAACTTACATCACTTGTGTGTTAATGCCATTATTCAGGTAGTATCTTCAGGAAACGTACATCACTTGCGTGTACATGCCATTATTCAGGTAGTATCTTCAGGAAACGTACATCACTTGCGTGTACATGCCATTATTCAGGTAGTATCTTCAGGAAACGTACATCACTTGCGTGTACATGCCATTATTCAGATAGTATCTTCAGGAAACTTACATCACTTGCGTGTACATGCCATTATTCAGGGAGTATCTTCAGGAAACTTACATCACTTGCGTGTACATGCCATTATTCAGGTAGTATCTTCAGGAAACTTACATCACTTGCGTGTACATGCCATTATTCAGGTAGTATCTTCAGGAAACTTACATCACTTGCGTGTACATGCCATTATTCAGGTAGTATCTTCAGGAAACGTATATCACTTGTGTGTACATGCCATTATTCAGGTAGTATCTTCAGGAAACGTACATCACTTTCATGTACATGCCATTATTCAGGTAGTATCTTCAGGAAACGTACATCACTTGCGTGTACATGCCATTATTCTGATAGTATCTTCAGGAAACGTACATCACTTGGGTGTATATTCCATTATTCAGGTAGTATCTTCAAGAAACGCACATCACTTGCGTGTACATGCCATTATTCTGGTAGTATCTTCAGGAAATGTACATCACTTACGTGTACATGCCATTAATGTATAATACTTGTGGTTGTCCATCTCTGGTCCATTTTTTCAGGTGCTTACAGTCAAAAGTTTAAGTTTCAAATCTAAATACATACATATTTTAGACAGTACACATGCCCAGTAAGGAAATGGGTTTTTTTTACGTCATACAAATGGACTTATATCTAACTGTAAAATGATCACCGCTGTGTGATTCAGAGGTGCACGCTATTGTAGCTGCGACTGCGTCTTAATGCTAAGGATGCAGCTGATGGTATTCGTACAGAGATGCCCTCTGGCTGCATCGCTAATCAGATGCACTATCGGTCGCACCATGGGAAATTGCACCAGCCCTATCGAAGTGCAGAATCTCAATCTGAACATGGCCGTCTCTGGCAGCACAACTACGGCAAAAGATGCAGTCATTGACCATGACACGCCACCTCTGGCTAGTCACCCCCCTATTACCTCACTTGAATGCCCACTTAAATCCCCAGTTCAAATTCACTCTGTGGCTTCTGGCGGTAATCACCGGGACGCAGACGCAGTGCGATTGTGACACGTGCAGACTGAAAACATATACTGCTTGTGTGCAGCATTGACATTGCATGCACCTCGGAATCAGGCCCAGAGTCTTAAGGTGCATATCCACTACACAAATGTAGAACGAATGTACAATTACAACATCGTAATCATTCATCATACTGTGCAGTGGATATTGTGCCCACACTGAACGATATGGCGTTCAGTGCAGGCACCCTCCCTCATCCCCGAACCTGCACAACCTATCAATATCGTCAGGTTGGGCAGCATGTTCAGGTGCTGACAGATGCCGACAACAACCAGCAGGAGTGCACATCGCTGGTCGTTGCCGGCATATTCACTGCGCGATTAATGAATGGTTTAACCATAACGATGTCATAATCGTTCAATCGTTTATTTTTATCGTGTAGTGGATACGCGCCTTAAGAGATGTCTCAAGTATGATGATGGTCCCCAGTATATAAGGGGTCTTGGAGTTCCAGCCAAAGTGTTAGTCGCAGAATCTAGTGAGCGCAAAGTGACTCTGGGTTTCTGTGGTAGAGTAACAGCGCAAGAAAACTGGGGACAGCCAAAAGGCACATCCTGAGAGAGAGTGGGCTGGACGAGAAAGTCATGATGGCCAGGGAATGAGAAAAGTTACTGTATGAAGATGCACAAGTCAAATGAATAGACTGGGTGCTTGGATAGTGTTACCAATATCAATTAACTATTCATTTAACACAAAAAATTGTAATGGAGAGGCATGTGAAGATGAAAATAAAGTTTGTTTTTTTCATTTAGATCATTGATGGGCAACAGCCAGTTGGGGTGAAGATGTATCATAAACAGTGTGTGCCTGTATTGCCTGGTTTCTGTGTAATCTGACAGCACACTGCAGGACATCAAAATGAGCTCGGGGGAGGAGGGGATGCAGTAAGTCAGCACCATGTGATCTCCCTCCTTCATCTACAGGAAATAGTGCACTTTATATCTGACTGAAAAGGTATGCAGTCATTTTTCTGCTGACTTGTGTGGATATAAGATACATTTGGGAGCATTTTTATTTAAACGAAGGCATGAGGGCAAGTCTGGGTGCAGTGAAGATTTCTTTTTTTTTGTAGTTTATAGAAAATCTTAATATATTTGGAAGCAGCGTTATGTGCAAAGGAGAGAGGGAGAAAGACGTGAGCTGACTATAACAGAGAAGATTGTGAGTGTAAAACTGTATTTATAAGTGAGATTGAGAACAATGTGCAGTCCTTTTGGTGGTTCAATTGATCCACATGATGAACTTGAAGTGGGTTAGGTACGAGATGCCAGTGCTTCAGATCCCGGCGGTCAGAATCCCGATGCCGGCATCTCGACAAGGTTAGGATACCAACACCTGTCGGGTAAGTATACTAACCCTACACCTCCCACCCCGCAACCTAAACCTAACCTCCCCTTCTAGTGCCTAAACCTAACCCTCCTCCCCAGTGTCTAACCTTAACCCTCCCCCTAGTGCCTAACCCTAACCCTGCCCCTAGTGCCTAACCCTAAGTCCTACCTATGGTGTCAGGATTCCGGCGTCGGCATTCTGAGTGCCGGTATCCCGCACGCCGGTATTTCAACTGCATCCCCTTTGAAGTATATCAAGTTAACCATCACTGTTTAAGATAATCAAAAGGGAGATAGACTGGCACCCATTTATTGATCAAGAGAAGATTGTTTTGCAGGTCTATTTCTGTATCTGCAATTAAAACAAGTATTATTGTTGTCAAACCTAAATAGGCAGCTGTTTTCCACTGTACCCCGGAGTCAAAAAGACAGATCTAGATGTGGGTGGATAGTACCAGGATATCTACAAGCTAAGCGCATGTGCAATGGATCTGGCAGGTGCAGCGAACACCGGCTTCTAAGGACTGCATCGGCTGCAGCCCCCTGGGACTCAGGTAGGGATCACAGAAGGGCAAGGGAGTGACTTCCCATTGAAAGCGCTCTCTCTGCTTATCGCATTCTGAACTGGTAGTCCTAGGGAGAGAAAACTCCACCCACTGGGACTGCCTGTCGAGCGTTTGATTAGCAGGTAGCACTTCTAATAAGAAACCACTGTCAGGGATGACACCCAGTACAAAGATTCACTGGTTAAGTTTACTGGGGTGGCAGACTTTACTGGGGGGCTGCAGCCTTACAGCCACTAGGTAAAATCTGCCACTGCATTCAAATGATGCTCAGTGGTATGAAGAGGACTAATATGTGCCAAGACAACATTGCCCACTCCATTATACTGTAGCACCACCTCCATGAACCATAGACACAAGGCAGAATGTATCCATGTATTCATGTTGTTTATGCAAAATTCTGACTCTACCACTGCATGTTGCCGCAGAAATCAAGATACGTCAGACCAGGCGTTTTTCTTTTTTCAATCTTCAAATATCCAGCTTTCATAAGACCAGGCAACATTTTATTTAAATCTTCAACTATCCAGTTTTGCTGAGGCTTTGACCATAGTAGTCTCAGCTTTCTGTTCTTAGCTGACAGGAGTGAAACCTTGTGTGGTCTTCTGCTACAGTAGTCCATCCACTACAGAGTTTAATGTGCTCAGAGATGCTCTTCCGCATACCATTGTTTTAACACCTGGTTGAGTTACTGTTGCCATCCTGCCAGCTTGAACTACAGATGTGTCCACATACATATTACTTCCTTGAAAAAACAGCCCTTCTAGTTGCACCATGCCGTGTCGTAACTCGGTAGCACAGAGCTTCTTTTCCTGCGACTTCTTACCTTCAAATGCATCTTATTCGCAAAGTGAATAGCAGCTTCTGTTGATTAAAATGATATGCGGCATGCCTACATTCTGTGTGCAGCTGCGGATGTATCTGCAAGCTAAATGCTACGTTAAAGTACACAGCTGCTGACACTATAACGTAGCATTTTGCATGCATATATAATCGCATTTAATCAGTAGAAGCTGCTTGTGTGTCCTATAAATAAGATACATTTAAAGGTAAGAAGTCGCACGAAAAGAAGCTCTGCAATACCGAGTTGAACGCCGCTCACGCATTATGTTAAACATGACTTGTAGAGCATGAAGGTAAGATGTATGTGGACACATCTGTAGTGTGGCCATTCTCCTTTGGTATCTCATAATAACAAGGTGTTTTTCTGACACAGAACTACTGGTCTATGTATATTTTTTGCTTTACGAAACATTCTCTAGTGACTATTGTGCATGAAAATCCCAGGAGAACAACAGTTTGTGAGATGCTCATTGTAGCCACTCTAGCACAAATAATAATTTCACGGTCAAAGTCACTTAGATCACATTTCATACCCATGCTGGTGGAACAACTGAACCTCTTAACCATGTTAGCATGCTTTTATGTATTCAGTTATCGACAAATGATTGATTCCTTTATATATATATATATATATATATATGCATTAGTGAGCAGGTGTTCAGGTGTACCTAATAAAGTGACCACTGAGTGTATATACAGTACACATATATATGAAATAGGAACAGTGATACTGGGTTGCAAAATGAAGGATTATTAAAAAATGTTCAAGCAAAAAGTTAAAAATCGGTGATTGATATTGGAAATTAAGAACAGATGGCAAATATAAAGCTATTACATAAGCATCCTATGGGCATTGGAATATTTGCTTGATTATAATGCCTAATTGTAAACTCACCAATCCTAAGTCACATGTGCTAGCTATACACAGGAGGTGTGAAAAACAGAAACAAAAGAGGAGAAAACTACGGGATAAAGTAATACATGTTATTTATAATCACAAATAAAAACTACTCACTGAAAACACTTGCAAAAGTCAGAAAAATCCATCCATGCTTGGTTTGGCACTTGATTTATTTCCACAGTTCCTTCTTCTTTATGTATAATGTTTGTTGCCAGTGTTGTTGTGTGACCGTCACCAGCAACAATATCACTGAAGCCATCTACAAGATGCACAAGATATGCTTATGGCACTATTGACTGGGTGATATAGTGCTCTGTAGCACTCTATTACAGCATGATTCTACTAAGCACATCACGTTAGCTATGTATACCACAATTAGATGGATTAAAAGTACTACAGCCATAATTATTTAATTTGACTGGATACAAAAGCAGCTTTTGACATAAGATAAAAGCTTTGTCGGAGTTTGGAAATAAGCACTTTGACACAACATATTTATTACCATACGTGCTGACATTTTCTCAAAGATACAGTAGTAAAGGAGTGATTGCTAAACTATTAGAACCGATGAGGTGATTCCTAACCTGTAATCTGTACACATGAGTCATATTTATACTGCAATAATCTTCTGAATATTAAACAGATACTGCTAATGATATGTACCATACCAATACAGTTGTAACATATACCCCTTTTACACCAAAATCCCGGGTCCAACCCTGGAATTTGAACACTGGTCAATCCCGGGTTGAACTCGGCTTCAGACCCCGTTTATACTGCAACTCGACCCGGGTTATTCCCGGGTTTGCCCCGTTTACACTGAACCCTGGTAATCCCTGCTTTTCTCTATAGAAGTCATTAAAAATGGTCTGCTTTAAGGTCTGACAAAGATGGTCACAAAAGGCAGCAAAAGAGAGGGGTGGGGACTGTTTTCAGCATTGCTACAGGCTGCTGTTTTGGCTGTGGCAGGCTGTGTATCAGCCTGCATTTGTGGCTGCTGGTCAGGCTGCAGTTCTGGCTGTGGCAGGCTGCAGTTCAGGCTGTGGCAGGCTGTGTGCCTGCCTGCTTTTGCGGCTGCTGTGGTGCAGGAGGTTAGGCAGGCAAGCGATGGCTTCATGTGAGTGTCTCTATGCAGGGCACTGACAAATTACATCAGAAGCTCCAATCAGCATCATTCAGTGCTAGCCGGGTCAAATAAGCAGGGTAGCACCCGTTTACACTGCCTCATGACCCGGGAACAACCCGTTTTCAACCCTGCTCTCAACCCGAGTAAGATTGCCTGGTAAATCGAACCGGGTTATTTTTTTGGGAGCCGTTCACACAGAGCCTCAACCCGGATCGACCTGGCAATAACCTGGGTTATTTGTTTGGTGTAAAAGGGGTAATACTGGCTTCAGTATTCATTTACTCTAATGCTATATCTGTTTTTGTACAAATGAGCATGCTAGCACCAGCCTGAGCTCTGATACCTTAAGCCTGTGCACAATGCGGGCTGAAATAGACGTGTTCATTTCTATGTGAAAATTAAGCGCACTGGAATGTAAAAATTTAATTTTCTTTTGCGATTATTTCATAAGATAAAGTGGTGGAGAAGGTGCATTTATTTTATATGCATTCTCTGCCTTGTGGGAAGGTGCACAGCTTTTTTCTCCATCTAAAGGACCTGAACATTCCAGAACAGATCACATAGCTGAATGCAATTTGACATTGCACTTCGATAGGCAACTGCTTTTTCTAAGTCTGTCAGGCAATGTAATGTAATAAATGCAACTTAACAAACATGCCACATGCACTAAAGACAGCCCTAATGTCCCCTCACATGCATGATTAATTTAAGTTACAACTGGTGATACTGTAAAACAGTATTTTAAATCAAGAACAAAAATGTTTAAATAATAAGGGATGGGATATGATCAAAAAGTTGAAGTAGGAGAGACTTGCCCTATTTTTACTGCTTCCATGATATGTATTATACAAATAATCTGCAAACCCACAACAGCCAGTGCAGTTTAATTACACTGCGGGAAGTGAGTGCGCACCATGAAATACACTTGGTGAACAAGCAGGTACACTTGTACTAATAAGGAAGTAGTAGCTTATAGTGCACGTAAAATTTGTATGTGGCGTGTTATTCGAGTGTCACGGGACAGTCAGCCGCACAGCCGCAAGCATAGGCCATGTTTAGACAGAGAATCTACACCTACCATAGGGCTGATGCAGGTTTTGATGGTGCAACTAATGGTGGCATATTTGAAAGCACCAATTATAATTACAGCATGCACGGACGCTAAAAGTGGGTGTCTCAGTCCTTGCACATTCAGCCAAATGAATATACACAATAGAAGGTATTGTTGACGTAAAGTCGCAGATGGGCGACCACCAATAGACGCTGCTGTCTGCCCTTTTGCGTGTGACTCAGAATAAGTCTCTTTAAGTGCATGAGTAGTGTTCCCCATAAGTAGCAATCATCTGTACTTAAAGTTCCATTTCAGCTTGTCGAGCACTGGCAAGATTAGATAAACTCTGAGTTTGCAGTCACTGTAGATTCTGTGCTACCAGAAAACAAACTGATTCCTCTACATTGATTCACATACAATACAACTGCTCGAGCAATAGAAATTGTGTGAAGCAAGGAACAATAGAGAAATAGGTTATTTGATGTCGTCTTTTTTCTCTTTTTGGTTACCAGTGTACAGTATGTGCACATTGGTTTATGCGCTCACAATTAAGGAATCATTTTTCATTCTAAAAACTTTCAGAATAAGGTACAGAACTCAGATCTCTACAAAATCAAGGTTATGCAAAGATCATTCTGCTTTATGTTGTAAGGTTTGAGGTTAAGAGTCTCTTTATATGATGAACAAAATGCTTTGCTCCCGCTCTTTAGTTGAGAAAAGCACAATATATTGTATTTCGTTTCACTTCTCATGTGCCTGCAACCCACATAGCCAGCAATGGGAGCTGTGCAGGTCTGCAATTTATAGAGATGAGGGAAGCTTAATTTCTCTCATCTTTTGCCATCTCTGGATGGCATTATGCTTACCTTAGTGTATGCGTATCTGCATTAGTTAAATTCTTTACAGCACATGCACAGTTTTACCAGCTCGTGAATGCACAGTCTGAAATCGTCAGACTTTTCTTTGCACATGTGCAAGCCGCAAACAAAAAGTATGGTGGTTGCTCATATCAGCTTAATGACACAGGTGCTTGTAAAGGGCAGGGTTTACACTGAACACAGAAAAAAGGGATATGCCCTCCAGCACACTGTAGCAAAATCAACAAAAAATACTTTAATCCTACATAATAATAGAGATTCAGAGGTATTAGTTACATACGTTTGCAAATATATGAATAAGCGTCAGGCCAATCGTCATGGCTCCTCTATACTGGCGTCCCTAACATTAAGTGGTTCAGGTCCGAGAAGCAAGGTACCCCAAAATATTCCAGCCAAGAACCATCCCCAGGGCATCACACGAAAAGGGGAAAAAAGGTGATAGTGAAGTGTAAAGGATAGATGTGTAAGGATAAATCAATAAGTGTTAATGAAATGTGAAACAATTAAAATGACATAAATAATAAACAAACAATTAGAGAAGTAATACAAATATTCTATGTGAATTAAGTGGTGATGCTCTGAAAAAGGTCCAGCCAGAACAAGCCGGTAAGGGCACGCATGAGCAGTCCGTGCTGATGCTGGGGGACAAAACTCACACGCCAGAGAGGTAGGTTTCCACAGGACCTCTCATCGGTGAGTGCTACTTTATCATATACAGACAAATAGGGGGAGGGGGACAAAAAGTGATAATACTTTACTGAGGAAAAATTTGTTACTTTATAAAAAAGCCCATTAATGTGAAAACAAGCGGTTTACTGTAAGCCAAACCACATCGGATGTGGTGTAAGCTTTCAGTGTGCAAACTGCTAAAGTAAATTCGGTTGTTTAGTTCTGAAAACCACATCCAATCTGCGTCAGTTTGCAAATCACATACAAAGTTACTGCTTTGTAAATTTCCCCCTTAGGGTCAAATTCAATTAACGTCGAAATTGCCCGATTTTCGCCAAAAAACAGGCAAAATCGGGAAGTGCTAAAAAAAAACCAGGTGAAAATAGGTAAAAGAGTCAGGAAATTGCGACTGTACTCCAAAAAATGGCTGATGCACATCGGAAATTAATTTAGAAGTGTATTATTGGCCGTAATAAAAGTATTTAGGGCAATTAAATTATGTTGGTTGGTGGTAATTTGCATATATGATGTTTTTTTTTAAATGACAGAAAGACATTTTTTTCCAGGAAATTACTGTTCCACGTAATTTGGGGGTACGTTAAAATGGGTGCAAATATATTTTCATGTCGTAAAAGCGCACTTTTAAAAACGTTAAAAAAAAACACCTGCTGCAGCCACGTGCAATGTTTAAAACACTTAACGCACTCATATAGCCCCCCCAAAAAACCAAACCCAATACAATTTTCATAGTTTTTTTTTTCACCCAAAATTTTTCGCCACATTATGCAAATTACTAAAAACTTTTGGGGTCATTTATCATTAGGGGGGTGCCCAAAGGGTTCTGAAAGAAATCCCCACATTTTTAGACAAAAATAGGGATTTTGATTTTTTTTTCACCTGGTGAAAACTTTTCGCCTGTTTTTTTTCCACCCCTCCCGTTTTCGCCTGTTTATTGTCGAAAATCGTCCGATTTCGCTGTCAAAATTGGCCTGTTTTATCGCCAACAAAATTGGCCGATTTAGTCGGTAATTGAACACGGCCCTTGCAGTTAAAATATCTAGTTGAAGAAAAGAAGGAAAATTGGGACACATGGGAGTCATATCCATCATCAACATACTTTCCAACTAAATTTTAATAAAATTTACCTGTTATGTTATCTGGCCTGTGTAGAAAATCTTGGCCGGTAGAGTTTACCTGCTGGTATAAAAAAGAGAATTTATTTAGAAGCTGTGCATCACCTATGTTTAGATAACCACAAAACAAAAAGCCAACAAAAGTGGATTTAGGGGATTCAGCGAGCCAATCCTGGTCTTGGAAATACAAGGCACAAAATGAGTAGGGGTCCCCTGTATTTACCATGACCAGCACCAAGCTCTTTCTAGCATGGGTGTAATGCCACAGTCAGGGGAACCCTTTCACCGGATCTCCTGGGCAAAGCATTACACCTGGGGAGGTGTGGACCCCCCAATAAAGGGGTCCCCCTTTCCAAGGCACCCCAGGCCTAGGCTGATAGTCCGGGACTATCCCCGGCACCCCTGGCTGGTGGGTGCCGGACTGATAGTGTAAAGTGTATGTAAAAAAAAGATATAATAACATTGTCTTTTACAGTCGAACTACAGGTCCCAGCAAACCTTTCCTGCATGCTGGTACATGGAGAACCACAAGTACCAGCATGTGGGGCATTAAGGGCCTGCTGGTACCTCTAGTTCACCTGTAAAAGAAATGTTAAACTAAAGACAACACTCAGCATGAAAGTATATACGTTTATTACACACACAAACTCCCCTACAATACCTGGAAAGGTACTCTTGTCCAAGTAGGCATCCAGTGTCTGCTTAGAACAAAAAAACGAGAAGCCCGGACCACAAACTTAGTACCGTCCTCTAAGGACGGTACTTCCCAAAAGAAAGGTCTGCCACTGAATTTCTCTTAGAATGCTGGGACTGAGCGTTCATTGGTTGAGAAAGGTAAGACTTCGTCTCTCTCAGCCAATGAACGATTCCACCATTGACTTCAGTGGTGAAAACCGCTAGATAACCTTTAGTAACCTATCAGTAATCAACAGGGGCTATTGTGTCCATCCAGGGGCTGCTGTGTCCATCCAGGGGCAGGGGCTGCTGTGTCCACCCAGTGTAATATTCATACAAGTATTTAGACGCTGTAGGTCATACCACAGTGCAATATTCATAAAAGTACTGTGATGATGCCGGCCATACCTCAGTGTAATATTCATACACGTATTGTGACGCAGCAGGTCATATCGCAGTGTAATCTTCATACAAGTATTGTGAGGCTGTAGGTCATACTGCAGTGTAATATTCATACAAGTACAGGTTGAGTCTCCCATATCCAAATATTCCGAAATACGGAATATTTTCTGCATGACTGAGATAGTGAAAACTTTGATTTTTGATGGTTCAATGCACACAAACTTTGTTTAAGGCACAGAATTATTAAAAATAAAGTATAAAATGACCTATAGGCTGTGTGTATAAGGTGTATATGACACATAAATGAATTTCATGTATTTACACAAACTTTGTTTGAGCCACAAAATTATTGAAAATATTGTATAAAATTACCTTCATGCTGTGTGTATAATGTGGATATAAATCATAAATGCATTCTGTGTTTAGATTTGGGCCGTATACCTAAGACATTTCAATATGGTATGCAATTATTCCAAAATACGGAGTATTCCGATATCCAAAATACCTCTGGTCCCAAGCATTTTGGATATGGGAGACTCAACCTGTATTGTGACGCTGTATGTCATACCCAAGTGCATTCATATAAGCAGTGTGACTCTGCAGTGTCATTTGTGCACAAAGTTTACAATAAAGTAAAAATAAAAATTTGGTACAAATTGTGGTATGTGCTGTACCCCACGTTCGTGTTTGTTGATATGGAGAACGATCAGTTGAGAGAAGAGCAGGAACCGCATACCAGTGCTGGAGATGCTGCCATTAGTCATGATGATACTAGTCTGTCAATGTCATGCCCAAGGGCAAAGAGGGCTTAAGTCAAGCCACCTAAATTAAAGAACCAATCTTTTATAGTGGTAAAGAAAAAAACATCAAAGTGAAAGTTAGCTGCAGAAAGATATAAAATTGGCAATATGCCTTTCACCACACGAAGTGGCAAGAAAAGGCTAAGGACTTTGCCTTTGTTATGACTGGTGGTTTTGCCTCTTATGATGAGGTAAGCCCTTCTCCCTGCAGAAGTATAAAAAAAATGAAAATCGTTAAGGCACAGGAACCAACTGTGCGCTCACAAATACCTGAGGAAAATCTAAGTGTATCCGCGGGTGCCATGTGTGAGCCTGACCTTATACTGTACACCGAAGAGGAGCCTCCTTCCACCATTTGTGCTCCCTCTGCAAATGTTGGGATGAGCAGCACAAGTCAACATGCTAACATAGAAATTGAGGATGCTGCTGTGGAAGTGCACCTGTCACGATCCTGGCTAGTTTGTACCTTTTGTGACTTTCCACTGCCAGCTGCTCCATGGATCTGTGTTTGTGATTCTCCTGGGACATCTGCTCTGGCTGAATCATGCTGGCTGTAACATCTCTGTGTGTGCAGACTCCTCTCCCCCCACACTGATTAAACACCTGGACTCTGCTCTGTCTGTGAGCATTGCTAGTCTTAATTGGAATCACAGGTGTGGTCCTGATTCTCAAGGGCTGCAGAGATGATTTCTCCCTCTGCATGTTGTGCCTTGCTCCACTCTGAATGCCACTGCCAGACCACCTGTCTGTATCCACCAATCGCTGCCAGACTCTAGGTATATAGATCCTCCTCTAATAGCACTCAGTGCTTGAACATCTCATTACATTCCGTGGTGTACTACTTGTGCTATAGCTGTACCTCTGTGTACCAGTTTGTCCCAGGCTCCTGCTGGTTCCTAGACCAGTGCTATCCGTAAGCCTTCTGCACTCAGCTATCCACGCTACCATTTCTCACCCACAGCTCCCAGGCCGCACCAGGTAGCTTCCACGCTACCATCTCTCGCCTACGGCTCCCAGGCCGCTCCAAGTAGCTTCCACGCTACCAGCTTCTCCACACGGCTCCCAGGCCGCACAAAGTAGCTTCCACGCTACCATCTCTCGCCTACGGCTCCCAGGCCGCTCCAAGTAGCTTCCACGCTACCAGCTTCTCCACACGGCTCCCAGGCCGCACCAAGTAGCCACCCAGCTACCAGCGTCTACCCACGGCTATCCGGCCGCTCCACGTAGCCACCCAGCTACCAACGTCTACCCACGGCCTCCAAAGCCACAACAAGTAGCTTCTATGCTACCATCCGTCTGCAAGCCCATCTACTAGTAACCCGACCAGCTCAGTCAGCCTACCTGCCGGTCCCAGTCCGGTCCCTCCAAGTTCCTTCTGGTCTCATTCCAACGTCTCCAGTTTCCAGTTCCAGTCACTCATCACCAAAGGCAGTTCTCACTGCTACCACTTCTTCTAATAAAAGAGCTATTCATGTTACCCATGGTTCCAGTCCAACCGGCCTCCTGTGATTCCAGTTCATCACCTGATACAGGTAACTCGCAACTGTGACAGCACCAGGATGAAGAGGATATTTGTGTAGCTGACACTAATAAGGATGTTGATGATGAGGATGTTGAGGTAGGGACCTTAACCATCTAGGAACCTCCTTCCCTGATATGCTAAAAACCTCTATTGAATGCAAAATTTTATTGAATTTATATATTATCAATAATTTGGAGTTGTGCACCTGAGATTTGTCTGTTTCTGTGCCTACAATTAGTCTCATCAGGTAGCACTTCCCATTATATATATTCAGGTTGTGCAAGTGCAGGAATCTTTTCCATATTCCTCAGAAGAATCAATGAGCGCTAGGCCTGCTGCTGCTGGAGGTGGATCTCCATCCCAGAAAGGGACCAAGACTACTACTAGTAGTAGTTTAAAAAACAATTGACTGTTAAACAATTCTTTGATAGAGGAAGCAAGTATGGCAGCTGTCGCCCAGTTGCACAGAGGATTCCTGACGCCATGACGGCTGTGCTAGTATTAGATGGTGAAATAATAGAAATTGAAGATGATAGTGTGGAGGAAGTGCAAAAGGAGGATGGGCGGGATATTTGTGTCCTATTTGACGCTAATGAGGATGTTCTTGCTCGTGATTTAAAAAAAGCCATTGTCATGCCTGGGCATTAGACCAGAAAAGCCACGTCTTCGGAGTGGAATTATTTTAACCCAAATCCTGACAACAGTTGTGAAGGCATCTCTACCATTTGTGAAGCCAAAGTTAGCAGAGGAAAGGGACGTTAACCATCTAGGCACCTCCTCCCTGTTATGTCATTTGCAGCGAGTTCATGCACTTTATTTAACAAAATTATAATAATTTGTAAATTAATAAAAAGCAGTCCAATATCTGCTACTAGCAGTTTGGACCAGCACTTGCAATCTCCACCGCCAACACCCTCATCATTAACCTCCTCCTTAATAATTTGAGGCCCCCCCTTTCCAAAAAATTGTTTTGTGGGGACCCAAACAAACCAATCACTTCAGCCACAAAATTGTCAGTACTAGTCGCTAAAGTGCTTGGTTTGTTAAACTGTGCATGTCCTTTTTAATATCCAACATAAGAGTGTGTGGGAGGGCCAAATGACAATTTCATCTTGCATCTCTTTTCTTTTCATTATGTGTTGTTTAGGGCATTGCTGACTGACATTTTTATAGTTTTTTAAATTGCCATCCTGTCTGCCACAGCTGTGTGGCAATGTTTCATAGATGTACTATATTTTTTTAAACTGCTGTGCAGTTGTGCCGCTGCTCTGCCGCTTACTTTAGTCAGCCAGCTTGCTGGAGCCTTTGGCCTATATTGTTGAAAGTAGTGAAAACAATTGTGAGCTGTGAGGTGGTTAAAATTAACTGGATATGCCTGAAAATGATTGTCATTAAGGTTAATAATACTGTAGGAGCAAAAACAGGCCCACATTATGTGGTTTTAGCTGTTTTTATAATAATAAAAAAAAAAAATACAGAACCAAAACACGCAAGGGCGGTTTTGCAAAACCAAATCTAGATCCAAAACACGAAGGAGATACAGATCCAAAACCAAAATCAACACCAGCACAAATGGTCCGTCGCACATCTCTAATTTCCAAACCACTGCAATATGTGCGTTAAATGGTGTTACTCTTTGGGGCATCACCAGATAAATAGCCTCTTAGATGGAGTCTTCAATTTTGATATACTGATTTCCATGTGCAAAGTGCTGCTGGGGAAAAGCCTATAGCTGGGTATACACTATACGATATATTGTGCAATCTTGGTACTTTCGACCAATCCGCATGACCATCATTTAGTGTGTAGTGTACCCCCAATCCGTCGTTCATTGCAGCGTCCCATTGGATGTTATGCACGTCCAATTAGATGATTACACGGATGAAGTAGTGTTGTCACATGAAGAATGTAAATATATATTGTGTTGTTGTACAACAGATTGTGTAGTGTGTACAGCGATGCATTATATTGTTACATCGTATCACTGCATCGCTGGGGCGCAACATCGTTCAGATGTGTCCGAGCTTTACAGGGGTAACAACAGTCTGTGATCACTGGATTGTGCAAATGGGATGGTCTATGTGCTTGAGAATTAGCTCTACTTTTATTTATTTCCAAATGAGCCCTTTTGCTTGAGCATCATGTTCTCTGGTTTATATTTTTATTAAGGACAATAGGAGATTTAAATTGAGAATCAAGCTCACTAATTATTTAGCATATTTAAAAATAAAAATGTCTGCACTCCACAAGTCACTTAGAGAAAATGCAATTTCAAAGACACAAAGGTTAAGAGAGGATTATTTTTTGTATTGTTTTTCAGCAAAGTTAAGGTCAACACGGATTACTGTTAATAGTTTCGGTTTATTTTGCTTGTTGGTTTCAATAATGCACTTTATTGTTTTTTCAATTTAGTTAATACTTGTATGTAGTTAACAAAAGTTTTTATATTTTATAGTATAGTTTTATACAATATAGTTATATCTATATATCTATATATATACTGTGTATATATATATATATATATATATATAAAAAAAAGGCTAACGCTGCTCCTCACCTCTATATGGGGAATTCAAGTGTGTTGTACGCCAGCAACCACTAGTTGGTGCCCGACGGAGAAATTCAATTGTTGCTCCGTTCGGGCATGCACAGCTGCCACCGCTTTCATCATAGCCTCCAACTGTACTGTTTTATCCAGTACAGTAGTGATTTTTTTACAGTCCGTACCAGCAAATAGCACTGTAATGGTTTGTATCGGGTTCCAGAATTCTTAGCAGCGATGCAGGGACATGGACTTCCGCAACCCTGCTCAGTGACACTGAAAGGCGGCTCCCTACCCCCCCATCCTTCCGTGGCTGTCTGCAGGCTTTGTGCGTAGTGACACACCTGCAGGGCTGCCAAGAGAAATCCTGGTACAATAACTTCCCAGCCCCCCCCCCCCCATGGAGGGGGTGTGATCACACCATGTTAGGGGCAGGGCTGCACATACATACATATATATATATATATAATAATAAAATAATAATTTTTTATATATATATATATATATATATATATATATAAAACAGTCCAAATTACTCAGCACTAATACCTAAAAGTTCTACCAATAGTCGGTGCCTTCCTCCAAAATGAATAACAGTATGCAATGGGGTTAAGGTGGCACTCAGACAGTTAATGTGAAGTAAAGACACGGCACACCGCAAGTCTCTGTCAACATTTCAATTCAATAAGAAATTTCATCAGGACATCCTGATGAAAATTCTTATTGAATTGAAATGTTGACAGAGACTTGCGGTGTGCCGTGTCTTTACTTCACACTAACTGTCTGAGTGCCACCTTAACCCCTTTGCATACTGTTAAATATATATATTATATATTTATATATAACAGTATGCAATGGGGTTAAGGTTATATATATTATCATACCTCACAACATTGGATGAACTGCACTCGGGATATTATGTATACACAGTATAAGGGTATTACCCAGCAGCAGCGAGCACGGTGACAGCAACGGGCGGGTCCGTGATACAATGTATCATCTCTGTGGTGCATGTACAGTGTATTTATGTATGTATATGTCTGTGATCAGTCCTCACGCCGCACTGCATATGGGGCCATGGTGTATGATACTACAGTATATAGTTTTATATTATGTTATGTGGCCTCTCTGTGTATCGGTCAGAGACCAATAGTGTGAGTAAGGCTTTATACAGAGATTTATGTTGTATATCTATATATGTAAAAGATTAATGCTGCTCCTCACCTCTATGGGGGGAAACCAAGTGTTCTGCGCAGTACAATTGTTGATCTGTACGGGTGTGCACAGCCGCCGGTGCTGACATTTCTGATCGCAGCCCCCCGAGCTGACGAGCAGAAATGACCGAAAAGTGACCCATTTAAGCACTCAAACAGGACTCTTCACAGGCACAACAATGTACCGTCATTTTGACGGGCTGCTAACTAGTGCATACAATACTTATCACTAGAAGATAATGCATTTGACTTATAACACTGTGACATTAAGAAAAGACTATCTGTTTAATTAAACTAATTAAGGTACAGAACATTATGCATTCTTAATTAACAGCGGTTTCTGCATTAAGGTAACAATTTGATGAATGTAAAGGAACCACAATAACAGAATACAATTCAAATCTTCCAGTTCGCCTACTAGTGTTTCATAGGTTCAGGGTTGCTTTTCATTGTTAATTACCAAATGAATTTAGTCTTCAGTTATAGAAAGAAGGGAATAATTTGGAAAACCATATTTAATTCTAATGTTTAATTAATATGTGACACAACTAAGGAGAAGGAGCAGTTTGTAATTTCCAAAAACAAAGTGTCACTATGTATGATTCACAAACTGGTTATGGCACACGAGTCATCTCTACTTCCATCGGCACTAGGATTCAAAATACATATTTACATTGCAAGATCTAAAAAAAAGTATATCATCTACACTTTGTAAATCATGGAAATCATATTCTGCAGTAACATTAACAAAGTCTGACTCAATGACAGCTCAAGGTAGCAGTGTCTGTACTGCAGTAGGAATGATGTACCTTTGCATTGCAGTAAGAATAACAAATGGTTGTCTGGGCAGATTACTTCTCAGATGTAACAAATAGCTTACAAAGACTGATTCTCACACCTAGTTTGCTGTGAATGGAGATAATTTCCGAGGTGTAACATGGCAGCTATGCAATCAGGGGCTGGCTGGCAACTTTTAGCCTGGGGGGCAGGCACCAGTAAGTGGCCCGGTTTTTCCACCAGCGCATTGCAGTAGGGAAAGACACATGATAATAGCCTCTGTAGGCAGGCCCGCCGAGAGCCGCGGCGGGTCCGGGTAAAGGGGGCGTGGCTTAATCGAGTGATACTTAGCCACGCCCCCTTTGAGGAGAAAAACCCATTTTTGCGGCACTGCGCGCTGGCGAGGGGGGCGTTCTGAGCCCCCTCAGCCAGGCGCATAACCAGTGAGGGGCGCGATCAGCTTGATCGCTCCTCCCACAGGTATAGGAGACTGCTGTGGCTGCTTATTAGCAGCCACGAGCAGTCTCCCAGGGCAGCCCAGCACACAGCAGCGTGTGCTGGGCTGCTGTGATGAAAAAGGGGGGGGAGCAGGAAGGGGTTTAGGCACTTGGGGGGGAGGTTAGGGTTAAGGTGTCCACACACATACCGATCTGCCCACGATCAGCCGATGTGTACGATTTCCCTTGAAACTCTCCCCGGCAGCTCTGCACGCGATCTCCACACGATCTGCACACGATTTGGTGTCCAATCTTCAAACGATCTCTCCTGCATCCAGACTTTCACAGTGCATCGCGTCCTAGATTGTCAGATCTGCCCTACTGCACGGCAGATCTGAAGATGCGATGTGCGACCAGCGGCGACGCGCATCGCATCGTGATCGTGAGTGGGGACTCACGATTTCCTCACGATTTGGCCATATTTTACACGATCTGTCGTTCCAATGTGTCGGAATCGGCCAGATCGGGTAAAATATCGCTATGTGTGCGGGCACCTTTAGGCACCCCTAAGGGAGGGTTAGGGGAGGGAGGTTAGGTTAGTAAATAGAAAAAAATACTTACCTGTCGGGATCTTCACTGCCGGGTTCCGCTGTCGGCGGTAAATCATACTGATTCCCTTACATTTACACACTCTCTAAGCAATATAACAAGTATTACAGCCCAGACAACATTTCTACATGTGCAGATGTCCCCTCACTCTCATGATTACTGTGATTCATAAATAAAGGTAAACCAACCAAGATTTTAGGTATAAACTATAAAATCTTTTTCAATGAACGAACGTCTCTAGGTTGTGGAGAGTCTCCTGAGAATGCTGGGTAGGCATGAACTCTGTAGCAGCTGCACAGGTGTTCAGCCTTTATAAATGACATCCAGTGACTGCAATGCATTCCATGTAGTCTGTCAATTGGAATTACTGATCTTGTTTGTATATTTGTGCTTCGACCTTGGATCTTTGCCCTACTTCTACACTGAGATCAGATGCTCCTAAGAGATGGCAGAGGAATCATTTACAAATCAGAAGAATTTGGAGGAGCGGTGAACTTTTTCATGTATTAAGTCTTATTGAGGGACATAAATGGCAAACCCCATACTGTTTTTCCACTATAATATGCACAAAGGTTTTGCCTTATGTGTTGTAGTCTTGTGGTCCATGAAATTAATACACATCTGTCAAAGTAAAAGTGTCAATCAAAATACTGCACATTTCTGCCAACTAACATATTTGTACAACCTCATTGTCACAACACTACATACTTTGCGTGATATCTGCGCCTTCCAGCTCTTTTTGAGTTTTCAGCGTGCTTCATGTTTACTCTGCATACCTGGGCCATTCCCCTTTGCTATGAGACTGAGCAAGCAACACTTCCTTGGCTTTATTCCTGCAGTCATGTGATCACAGTCATCACAGTGGCAGGCTGTTTGAATTGGGCTTCTCTATATAAGTTGCTCTGGGTGCAGATGGCTGCCAGAGTATTAGGCTCACTAACTAGATCCAGTGTTTTTTTGATCTCCACTGCATTTGCTCCTGTGTATGACCCGGCTTGTATCTGACTCCAAGTTTTCTGACCCAGGCCATCTATCACGCCTGTAACCAGCATGAGAAACTGCGACCTGAATATTGGGTGCAGCAAAGACCAAGCATCCTTCCGTGGGTCCCTGGTGAAAACCACAGCGACTTTTTACTGCTAGTGCATATACAGACTGAAAGCACTGACTCCATGACTTCCCATAGAACTTTGACACTCATTAATTAATTATAGTTGTAATATTGCTTGTTGGAGCATCACTGATGCCTTTAATCATGACTTAAAACATTTTGCTGATCTTTTTCAAATGTCACAACTTTACATTTTGATCTTTTATTCATGTCACTTCTGCCTTACGATTTTCTTAGGTGACACAAAAGATGTTATTATATAATTAGATTTCTAATTACGACTACCTCTAAAGTGCCATAAAAATCGAAACCGTTTGCCCAGGTAATAGGGCACTATGGACACCCAGTATAATAGGAATGACTTCAAAAATGCACATGCTCTACTCCTTGAAGTTCATTAGAATATCTTGTCTCAAAATAAATCTTGCTTTTGCATGAGCATTAGCTGGCATTATATGGTGAATTACACTGCAGCTGTGCCTCCAAGGATAAAGATATTCTCAGTTCTAAAAACTGAAGTAGCAGCCTGGGAGCTCATGGGTCTAGCTTTTATATAATGTATAGCTTTAATCCACAAAACAAGAAATTAGGAAATTGACAAGAAATTAGGAAACAAGAAATTAGGAAATTGACATTTTATATAATGTATAGCTTTAACCCACAAAACAAGAAATTAGGAAACAAGAAATTAGGAAATTGACATTTTATATAATGTATAGCTTTAACCCACAAAACAAGAAATTAGGAAATTGACAAGAAATTAGGAAACAAGAAATTAGGAAATTGACATTTTATATAATGTATAGCTTTAACCCACAAAACAAGAAATTAGGAAATTGACATTTTATATAATGTATAGCTTTAACCCACAAAACAAGAAATTAGGAAATTGACAAGAAATTAGGAAACAAGAAATTAGGAAATTGACATTTTATATAATGTATAGCTTTAACCCACAAAACAAGAAATTAGGAAATTGACATTTTATATAATGTATAGCTTTAACCCACAAAACAAGAAATTAGGAAATTGACAAGAAATTAGGAAACAAGAAATTAGGAAATTGACATTTTATATAATGTATAGCTTTAACCCACAAAACAAGAAATTAGGAAATTGACATTTTATATAATGTATAGCTTTAACCCACAAAACAAGAAATTAGGAAATTGACAAGAAATTAGGAAACAAGAAATTAGGAAATTGACATTTTATATAATGTATAGCTTTAACCCACAAAAGATTTGCATACAATTTTACAGCACTGTACATATATAAATAATATCACTATATTAGAATATTTTCTGATATTTGGTTTTATTGACATATCTTTTATTTATTATTCAGTGGTCTGGTCTATGCCAGTCTAACACTAGACCATTTAAAATAACAGGGCTATGGCACACACTCTAAATACAAACCAAGTATATGATGATTGAAGGGACAAGGCTTCAGGAAATAGTCTTGATGCTTAAGATTAATAGTTGTTTTGGAATATAATATATTGAATGGAATGTAAAATAAGCACATTAGAATCGGTGTACATTTATTATACTGGGTAAAACTGACAGACTGTATAAAACAGAGGATTATATGATCAATAGCTTCATTCCACCTTCATTGTGTCACTAGACGGATTATCCATTACAAAATGACTCACGCAAAATGATTTGTAAATCCCATCTTATAGCTTGTGAATCTTAAAACCTCATGGTTTTTGAAGAGGTCACAACAATGTATCTTGCCATGGGCACTTGGATAAATAAATATTCCTTAATAAACTGTAAAGTAGTAGTACAGCCAGACCATCACATCATGGAAAAGTCTATAATTTCCAATAGAAAGGACACAATAACACCCTGCCTCTCCCTCCCCCCTTCCCTAAAAGAAACAAAGAAGAAGCAATAACTGTATTAAATAAGTGTTTTTATATAAGCACTATTATTTTATTATTACCTGAGTTATATTGTCAGAATTTAGTTTAAGATTTTCTTTCACATCCGCATTCTTTTCCTGAACAGTCTCTTCAGTTTCATTGACAGATGTAAGGCTCAATGGTGCCAGAGAGCTTCTCCTGGAAGTAGTGCTAACAATATGTCTAAATAATAAAGTAAAATAAAACGTATTGATTTACACATATTTTTGGTATTTTCAGTGTGTTTATCTACAATAATATAAAATAGGTACTTATAATATGTTGATTTGTAACAATTGCTATAAACTTGAAAAAGTGTACTGTGCAAAAGACTTTAATAATAATTTACAAAGGTTATATGTATAATTAGCAAACAATTTGTAGGCAGTAATGAGGCCCATGTGCGTATAATTGTGTCCATACACAGACAGAACTAGTGACAGACTTGGGAATCACAGCTGAGAGACTTAATCCCATTGGGTCCAGGTGGTCGATGACTATACAAAGTGGCAGATCATGGTCACAGACTGGCACGATTGTCCTCTATACAGATGTAATCCTCATAAACCTATCCTCAATCTAACGATTGGTGAGTGCCAATCGTTTGACCGATGTGTCTGCACTGACATCACAACTGGATGGGCATTTAAATTTGCCTGCCCAGTTGAGATGTCAGTCACTGGCTGGTCCCTGCAGCAAGCGTACAGGCAGTCGGCTGGTCAACCATACACACAGCCAGAAGTGCCAATATATCTGCAATATATATCGCACCGGCTGTGCAGCAGGACAGATGCGATATGTCTGTGAACAACGTCGTTCACAGACAATTCTTCTGTACACACCCGCCGATGCACTACAGATATATCGCCCGTTCAATGGAAGACTACACTGATTAATTTCATATGTGACACTTGTATATCTATGTGCAACTGAATCTATATACGAAACACAACGGACCTTGGTGTGGAAAAAAGCTGTGGCAGCTGCATCATAGCACTTCGTATAGAGATTCAGAGTAAGTCGCACACAGACAGGTGTTGCATATCAAATGAATCAGTGCAGTCTCATGAAGCAGTTTGTCGCATCCATTTGTGACTAAGACGCATTTCCGGGAGAAAAAAATACACAACAAAATGCTCGGTACAAGACAAGTCAGAATGGACCTGGCTGTTATCTGGTGCAACTGCAGCAATAGTGTATGAGGCTACATCTGTATGATGGTCGGACTTTCTAGTATTTGTGGGCCATAAAAACCAGTGACTTGGATCTAATTTGGTCAAAACTACAAACTAAAAACCACTAAGGGACAGAATAATTAATATGTGATGTATAGTATCAAAATTAAAATATACCAATGTACCTGTAAGTACCAATACTGGAATGTAAAGTAAAAAAAAGCATTCCCACATTCATCCCATATGCAGATAAGTGGGGATATCCAAAGTCACTGTGTTATGCTGTATTATGCCAAAACTCATTGTTATTGTCCTGAATGGATTCTAGGGCACCATCACTAAAAGATAATAAACCTGATAAATTAGGTAATGTAATGAACTTCTAAACATGAAAAACTAAAACAAACGCACCCAAAAAATACAGGGAATATGGATATAAATGTAGCTGCAGACATATTCAGACAAAGGGTCACCAGTGTGATTGTGGAATTGTACAGTGCATCCGGAAAGTATTCACAGTCCTTCACTTTTTCACATTTTGTTATGTTACAGCCTTTTCTAAAATGGAATAAATTAATTTTTTGTCTTCAAAATTCTACACACAAAACCCCATGATGATAACGTGTAAAAAGTTTTATTGAGATTTTTGCAAATTTAATTTAAAAGAAAAAACTTAGAAATCACATGTATATAAGTATTCACAGCCTTTGCCATGAAGCTCAAAATTGAGCTCAGGTGCATCCTGTTTGCACTGATCATCCTTGAGATGTTCCTACAGCTTAATTGGAGTCCACCTGTGGTAAATTCAGTTGATTGGACATGATTTTGAAAGGCATACACCTGTCTATATTAGGCCCCACACTGCCTGTCAGTGCACAAACCAAGCATGAAGTCGAAGGAATTGTCTGCAGACCTCCGAGACAGGATTGTCTCGAGGCTCAAATCTGGGGAAGGGTACAGAAAAATATCTGCTGCTTTGAAGGTCCCAATGAGCACAGTGGCCTCCATCATCCATAAATGGAAAAAGTTTGGAACCACCAGGACTCTTCCTAGAGTTGGCCGGCTGTCTAAACTGAGCGATCGTGGGAGAAGGGCCCTAGTCAGGGAGGTGACCAAGAACCCGATGGTCACTCTGTCAGAGCTACACCATTCCGTTGTGGAGAGAGGAGAACCTTCCAGAAGGACAACCATCTCTGCAGCAATCCACCAATCAGGCCTGTATGGTACAGTGGCCAGATGGAAGCCACTCCTTAGTAAATAGCACATGGCAGCCCGCCTGGAGTTTGCCAAAATGCACCTGAAGGACTCTCAGACCATGAAAAGCAAAATTCTCTGGTCTGATGAGACAAAGATTGAACTCTTTGGCGTCAATGCCAGGCGTTATGTTTGAAGGAAACCAGTCACCGCTCATCACCAGGTCAATACCATCCCTAAAGTGAAGAGTGGTGGCAGCATCATGCTGTGGGGATGTTTTTCAGCGGCAGGAACTGGAAGACTAGTCAGGATAGAAGGAAAGATGAATGCAGCAATGTACAGAGACATCCTGGATGAAAACCTGCTCCAGAGCGCTCTTGACCTCAGACTGGGGCGACGGTTCATCTTTCAGCAGGACAACGACCCAAAGCACACAGCCAATATATCAAAGGAGTGGCTTCAGGACAACTCTGTGAATGTCCTTGAGTGGCCCAGCCAGAGCCTAGACTTGAATCCGATTGAACATCTCTGGAGAGATCTGAAAATGGCTGTGCACCGATGCTTCTCATCCAACCTGATGGAGCTTGAGAGGTGCTGCAAAGAGGAATGGGTGAAACTGCCCAAAGATAGGTGTGCCAAACTTGTGGCATCATACTCAAAAAGACTTGAGGCTGTAATTGCTGCCAAAGGTGCATCAACAAAGTATTGAGCAAAGGTTGTGAATACTTATGTACATGTGATTTCTTAGTTTTTTTATAATAAAATTTGCAAAAATCTCAAAAAAACTTTTTGCATGTTGTCATTATGGGGTATTGTGTGTAGAATTTTGAGGCCAAAAATTAATTTATTCCATTTTGGAATAAGGCTGTAACATAACAAGTGTGGAAAAAGTGAAGCACTGTGAATACTTCCCGGATGCACTGTAAGTACATGTTGAGTCTCCCATATCCAAATATTCAGAAATACGGAACATTCCGAAATATGGCATTTTTTAGCATGACTGAGATAGTGAAACCTTTGCTTTCTGTTGGTTCAATGTACACAAACTTTGTTTAAGGCACACAATTATTACACATATTGTATAAAAATACCATCAAGGGTGTGTGTATAAGGTGTACACTATATTAAACATAAATTAATTTCATGTACTGTATGTACACAAACTTTGTTTGATGCACAAAATTATTAAAAATATTGAATAAAATTACCTGCAGGCTGCATGTATAAGGTGTATATGAAACATAAATGCTTTCTGTGTTTAGATTTGGGTCCCATTCCCAAGTTAGTTCATTATGATATGCAATTATTCCAAAATACGGAATATTCTGATATCCAAAATACCCCTGGTCCAAAGCATTTTGTATATGGGCGACTCAACCTGTACAGTAAATCATCCCCTCAATAAAATAACCTTATTGTACTTACCCTTCTGATGGTACAGAGAGTGGGTTCAGCCGAAAGTTAAGTAGTGCTGTGGTAATTTCAACAAACTGATCAGCTTTTTTCTCTACAGTTTCTGAAATGTAATATATTCTACTATTAATGTCATTAATAGCAATGGAAGGGTTGTTTATTATGCAATTTATTTTATTCCAGTGTATATAATGTCTTTGTAATGTATACTACTATACTAATGTATACTAGAAAAACAGTTAGTAAGAAATACAACAAAAATACATTTATATTCTTTCAATAAATTCTATACTCATTAATACAGCATGTGCTTCTGGAACATAAAATTAAATTGGAAAATAGAATATTTTTTTATATAGAGTATTTCTCATACAGAGGCCGGTTTCACGCATGTTAATTATGTATTTATTTATTTATTTTACTAACATCTATTGATATAGGGCCTGATTCAGCAAGGAATGCAGTTGCTAATATGCACGTAATCGGCTGATTGTACAGGTGATTTTGTAGTCTTGCTAAACATTACGTATGTGTGTAAGGTAAAATAGGCGTCCTCATGTAGTGTAGTGGCGGCATTGCGATCACAATGAATTAGCATACTATCGCAGTTGAACTCGTGCGTAATCGCTATTGCATTTGCAGTTGAGTTCCGTAGTGAATCAGGCCAATAGTTCCTACATATTCTGTTGTGCTTTACTGTAGGGAACAAAATAGTAATACATTGAGACTGGGTAATAACTAGAGATGTGCACAGACCCAAGTGTTTTGGTTTTGGCAAAACCACCCTCAAGTGTTTTGGTTCAATTTCGGTTTTGGTTTCGGATTTCATTTAAAAATTGATATAAACAGCTAAAATCATGTAACTTGAATCTGTTTTTGTTCCTATAGTATTATTAACATCAATAATATACATTTCCAGTAATTTTCAGTCAATTTTGATCACATCACAGCACCTGAAATCATGAGAGAGGGACATAAATGCAATCCAAAATGCGCGTGATCCATTTTTTAGATCCGAGTTCCGAACTGGGTAAGAAGACCTGAGTCAGGAATCGGTTCTATTCGGAACCCAAAAGTGACCTGAGCTAGGGCTCGGTTCGACTCAGAGCCCCAAAGTTCGAGTGTGTTCGGTTTTCAGCAAAACCGAACCACTCATCTCTAGTAATAACAGGCAGATAAATATGTTAATGGGCCCTGCTAACAACCTTACAATCTAAAGGGAAATAGGAATGAGATACATGGGAATAAGTGCTACATATTGCAAATTACTCCAGCTAGAATGCAAAGGTTCTCGGTGGACTATAAAATACAGTCACACAGCTATGTTAACCTGAGGGTAAGGGGGTTGTGGGAGTGTAGAAAGAGAACATATGTAAATTTACAGTAGCATGAACTAAATTTAGAGAGGGAGGGAAGGTAATTCGGTAAAACAACTTATGGAGGTTATATGAGTAGTTTATGAATTTGGAAAGCTTGTGTGAAGAAGAAAATATAACCTTCTAGTAGCAGAGGTTAAATCCAGGCAGTAATTACATTGAAAAATAAATAAAATAAACACAGTAATTAGAACATATATAACATACAATAAATATAATCTCTGTGCTCTTGTTAGGAAGTTTACAATGTACAATAGAAGATTGTACATTATATATATATTTGATCTTCTACTGTAAATTTTAATCTTCCTAACAAGAGCGTAGAGATTATATTTATTGCATGTTATATACAGTGGTGCTTGAAAGTTTGTGAACCCTTCAGAATTTTCTATATTTTTGCTGAAATTTGGCCTAAAACAACCTCAGTTTAAAAGTAGATAAAGAGAACTAAATTAAACAAATGGGACAATTTTGAGGAAAATTATCCAATATCACATATCTGTGAGTGGCAAAAGTATGTGAACCTTTAGGTTTAGCAGTTATTTTGAAGGTATTTTCAATCTATGGGATGACAATCAGGTGTGAGTGGACAACTTTAAAAGAACAGCGATCTATCAAAGTCTGATGTTCACAACACATGTTTGTGGAAGTGTATCATGCCACAAGCAAAGAGTTGTTGATGCTAATCAGGCTGGAAAAGGTTACAAACCATCTCTAAAGAGTTTGGACTCCACCAATCAACAGTCAGACAGGTTGTGTACAAATATAAATAGAGACATAAAATATATCCAACAATATTATTATATGAAATCTAAAATCATTCTCAGGTTAGATACGGCTGTGCAGATGTGTCTGACCTGTGAATGATTTTATATTTTATATACTATTACTGTTGGATATATTTTATGTCTCTATTTATCTGTATAATTAAATAGTGCGTTTTATTTAATATTTGACTGACTATCTCCTATTACAGCAGCTCAGTATAACAACTCACATCAGCGCCTGACCGTGTATAAAGTAGGTACACTCTTTTACAGATTGTGTACAAATGGAGGAAATTCCAGACCATTATTACCATCCCGAGGAGTGGTCGACCAACAAAGATCACGCCAAGAGTCTAATAGTTTGCAAGTCCACAAAGGAACCCAAGGTAACCTCTAAGCAACTGAAGGCCTTTCTCACAGTAGCTAATGTAAATATTAATGAGTCCACCATCAGGAGGACACAGAACAACAATAGTGTGCATGGCAGAACTGCAAGGAGAAGCTGCTCTTGGAACAATGTTTTGTGGACAGATTATTCCAAAATAGAGCTCTTTGCTTTAAATGAGAAGGGTTATGTTTGGAGAAAGGAGAACACTGCATTCCAACATAAAAACCTAATACCATCTGTGAAGCACGGTGGTGGTGGTATCATGGTTTGGGTCTGTTTTGCTGCAACTGGCCCAGGACGACTTGCCATCATTGATGGGATACCAGAATATTCTAAAGAAAAATGGCAGGATCTGTCCATGAGCTTCATCTCAAGAGACCGTGGGTCATGCAGCAAGACAACGAAGCACACAAGTCATTCGACCAAAGAATTGTTAAAGAAGAATACATTTAAAGTTTTGGAATGGCCAAGTCAAAATCCTGACCTTAATCCAATCGAAATGTTGTGAAAGGACCTGAAGCGAGCAGTTCATGGGAGGAAACCCACCAACATAACAGAGTTGAAGCTGTTTTGTATGGAAGAATGGGGTAAAATTCCTCCAGGACTAATCAACAATTACCGGAAACATTTAGAAGCAGTTATTGCTGCACAAGGGGGTCATACCAGATACTGACAGCAAAGGTATACATACTTTTGCCACTCACAGATATGTGATATTGGATAATTTTCCTCAATAAAAAAATGAGCATGTCTAATTTTTTTGTCTCATTTGTTTGATTTGGTTCTCTTTATCTACTATTAGGACTTGTGTGAAAATCTCAGGTAGTTTTAGGCGAAATTTCAGCAGAAATATAGAGATTTCTGAAGGGTTCACAAACTTTCAAGTACCACTCTTGGTGTATCCACCATGTTAGGTAACTCCTAGTAATTTCTCTTGCCGCCATTTTGTCTGCGCAAGGAATTCAAACTTTGTTTTTATGTTAATTAGAACAATTAGACTCTGCTTATCATAAATTAATTAAAATATCAGGGAGATAATATTAGTATTAGTAAAACAATACGTACAGAGAACTGAGCATATCTTGCAGCTAAAATACTGATTAGAAACATGTTAGACCTGTGTTAGGGGATATTGCCACACATATAGGTATATTCTGTTAGTAACTCCCTGCTAAGGTAATGCTCCATTAGAATCAGCAGAAAATGAGCCCAGTATGATTACCTTGCAAGTGTACTGTACAAGCAATTGCAAGTATTCAGTGGGACAGGTAGCAAACATGTGGTCTCGGACGTCACTCCCAGGTGTGTAAGAGAATGCCCCCATCCAGCAATGTGAAACTAAGTAATTGTAAAAAGAGTTTTGCTTACAGAGCAAAGTTCCGTCTGTGTTGATGTTTCCAGTGCCTTGAAGGCAAGACTATTGACGCATTTCACTGCCAGTAATAAGCAATTTTTTACAAGACGAGTTGGGAGATAGTTTCAGAAAAAACAGAGATGTATGTAGGTATAGTCTTGTTGCCTTATATGTAAGCAGAAGTATTTTAGATTGAATCTAGTAAAGTACAAACAACCAATGTAATGACTAACAAAGTAGAGAAGCAGAACATTTTGTGAGGAAGATCAGTCTAGCCACTGCATTCAAAATAGATTGTAGTGGGTATAGTTAGTAAGATTTGTGTCTGTCCTAGATTGCATTCCTGGTCGTGTTTCCCCTGATCTTCAAACATGGATATTTACCAAAGTCAAACACAGGTGTAAAAATACGACTGAATCTGCAAAACACGGCCGAACACACAAGTACAAGTAAATACACCATCAAAACAATTCACAAGTACTTTCCATAGACAGGAATACAACACAGGGACTTACCCAAAATTGTATCTACAAACATGATCGTAAAAGGAGCCAACTCGGGCCAAACTAGAAGTTTAAAATAGACCTCCTCCTCAGCAGTGTATGCAGCTGAAACATTGCACAGATCACTGTGATCTGTGCAGTGCTTCTGTGTGCTATAGGATAAAGAGTAAAAAAAAAAAAAAGTCTATTCTGGTCCTGGAAGATTGAGGAAAAAAAAATCGTGTGGGGTTCCCCCATATTTCCAGTAACCAGCATCCGGCTCAACCAGCCGGGGAGTAATGCAGAACACACAGCATGGAGTCCTCCCTGCCAAAGCATTCACCCGCCGAAATCGATCACCCCATCCCTGGGAATCCTTGTAAAGTGGACAAAGGAATCCCCCCCTTTGAAGGATACCCCAGGGCTAGGGTGAAGCACAAGACCTGGAGGCGGTGGGTGCAGGGGTAAAGGGTACATGATAGTAATAATATTGTTCTTCACAGTGGGACTACAAGTCCTAGCCAGCCTGTACTTGTAGAACCACAAGTACCAGCAGGCTGCAGGCCCCTGTAGACTCACAGTGAAAAAATATTGATAAAACAACAACACACACACCAAATGTTCTATCACTTTATTACACATTTACTTACTCACTCACACTCACAATACATACTTACCTACTCCATGCCGCTGGTCAGTCCTCGATGTAGAAACCGGTCTACTAAAAATAACAAAACAGAATTGCCCAGACCACACAGACAGCTATACTGTACAGAGAGCATAGTGCTACCTGACTGACAGGTAACCCACGCAGGTTTCCAGCATAATAGCCATGATTGGCTAAGAGTCCGACTGCTCTTAGCCAATCTGCGGCCATTGTCATAGTAACCACTGTCACTTCAGGATTTCAAGTGGATGTACAGTTCGATAGTGTGGGACAGACAACATTGACCTGAAACAATTAAAATAGCACTGTAACCCTAATGAGAGGCAATCATATGCTTAGGAACCGAATGATAATTCTACTTTAAACCACTAAAGGCCACCACTGCACATGATCTTGCCCAGGGACGTCTTAACAGCTTTGTAGGTAATAGGCAAAGCAGTGCACTGGAGCCCCTACCCACCTATAAAGGGGAATAAAAATCTAAACATTCAATAAAATTAAACCTTAAGATTTATTGGCACTTTCAACAAAATCAATGTTTAAATATAAGAAAACATGATATAAAGTGAGGTTTATGTACTCCACCTCCCTCTTCTCTTTTCCAGCTCGCAGGGCAGTTCCTGCCCTGCACTGCAGCTGTGTTTAAAGTATGGGGGCTCTCCTGAGAGAGGGGGCCTTTTGGGGGGATATGCCACCTGTGCCTCCCTCATTAATCCAGCTCTGTGGCTGCAGGCTGGGAGTCAGGAGGGAACGCTGCCTGGCAGCTCTGATTGTGTGTAATTCACAATCAGAGCGGCCAGGGAGCATCTTTCTCTGCCTGCCTCTCAGCCGACTGCCATATTCATGTAGCGAGGGGCCGCACACCCCATGTAGATGCCCCCTGGTCCAGCCTGCCCCTGCTCAAAGGCTCTTTGAATTTTGTAGGTCCCTGGGCAGCTGCCCAGTGTGCCCATACATTAAAATGGCTCTGATCTTGCCATAACCAAGATGTTAGAAATAGACTCTAACAATTCTACTCTCAGCTACCAAAGTCCATCACTAGATATGAACTTGCCCTTAACCAAAATGATCAGCTCTACCTCTGTTGTTCAATTAGACTATTGATTTTTTGCCTATAAATGTAAACTTGTTTGATATATTTTGATTGAGAACTGTGTTTTTCCTACTCCAGCAATTCCTGCTAATCGTAGTTATCGTACTCAACTTGTCTCTAAGCATTCTAGTTCTGCTCATCCAGTATACTGAACTCAGCAACTCTGGCTACTGCTGATCTACTCATCCTATGTAAGAAATACAGCTGGTTACTGACTATCTGCATTCACTGGGCCTGATTCAGAGATGGATGCAAGGGCTGTCAGTACTGCATCTTCAGTAGCAGATGATCTGAGAAGTGACTGTATGTTAATGCAGCAGGTGCCTTTTGTAAAAAGAAGCCCACTGCCAGCTTCTCAGATGTGTCGAAAGTTGCAGCATCAGATCACCATCAAGCGGGCCATCGGGCATCTAAGCAACTTCAAGATTGCTCAGAATGCCCATCTCAGCTATGCTGCCAAGGCCAGTGTTTCTACGTCAGGAAGTTGCTGCCACTGGCCTCGGAATGCCTCAAAAACTAAGCTGACATGTTCCCGCTTTGTTCAACACTCCCCATCCCCAAATGGCAGAAGACTGCCAATCAAGCGACATCTGCTGCCCTTCTGCGTCCATCAAAGCAGGACTAGATTTGCACATGCCTAATGCAGCTCTTGTGCATACACAGATCTTAAACCATCAGTCAATAACGACCGAATCGCCACAGTGTCCGACCCAGAATCAGGCTCACTGTTTACCAAACCCAGTCTTGATTTGCTCATCTTGTGTATTGAACCCAGCTAGTCACATCCTGTGTACTGTACTGTCAACATGCAGCATCTATTCACTCGTCACACTTCAGCCAAACACAACGATATAATGACTTTCACTCTTGTTCTCTCTTAAAAATAAAAGAATAAGTCTTCTTTTGTTTAGTCAGGTAACCTGCACTTGCGTCAAGTTCCATTACCATCGTCGCTCACAGTGAAGATTTGTTTGCAAAGTGATAAACAGACAGAGACAGTTGCTGGCGGCAATAGGGGGTTGTGACTCAAACGCAGGAGTGTAGCGATCATTTCCAGGTGCCTCTGTCCGCAATTATTTGGTGCAACCATAGAGTTACTCAGAAGTTCGATAATCAACTAATCTACAACGGATACTGCGTCTTTGTACACAGTCGCTTGGCTTTTGCAAAGCCACCAGTGGGCGTCCTAATACAAATCCAGGTGGCTGCTACAATTGCACATTTTCGCACAACCTCTGCATACAAAATTGCAGCCACAATAGCATTAGTGTACATCTCTGTTTCAGACCCTGCATTATGAGTTTGTAGAATAAGAAAAGTAAAATGAAAAAAATATTAAAAGGCAAAAAAATCATGATAAAGGGTCTGTTTCTGAGCCGCCTGCTGCTGCAACCGCTTTACCGTCATCTGCTGTAGTAACGTCTGCATCTTTATGTTACTGCTAGTAAAACCCCTTCCCCAGATGTACATGTGTGCGTCTGAATGTGCCTGGGATGCCCACTTTGTGCTTCTTCAGACGCAACAATCCTGCTTGGTGCTTCTTTACACTCTACTATTGGACGCACAATCAAAACTTGCACCTGCCCAATGCTAGGTGCATACTATGTGTCAGAGTATGGCCTCTTTTAAAGATAAAATAATTGTGAAGTCCGCTCACCTTCTTGGAGTTCCAAAGTTCAAAAGATGTTTATTCGCATAAAGAAATACAAAGTGTACTGCCCTTACAATGCGCATGCGCTGTTGGCACCAACATAATGCTTCAATTCTGAACGCACTGACTTGCAGGGTCAGTGTGGAACAATTTATACACAGCAAACAATACAGGAGTAATCTTAGTGACATATATTACAGTTTAGATCAGGGGTCTTCAAACTTGGCCCTCCAGATGCTGTGGAACTACACATCCCAGCATGCACTGCACATAGTTTTAGCATGCTGTTATATCAAAAAGGTGGCAGTGCATGCTGGGATGTGTAGTTTCACAGCAGCTGGAGGGCCAAGTTTGAAGACCCCTGGTTTAGATAAACTGGTCACTACACAATAGATTACAGGTCCAACAATGCAACTGGTCAAGCTTTCAAACTGTCTTCTTGAGCCGTGGTAACCTCGTGCTTGTCATCATTGTCGTATCCATGTGTGCTCATGTCCCCAGGTGCTCGCCACTCAGGCTGGGAAAGTCCAGGTAACAGTTTACACTTAAAAATAGGTTCTTATGGAAAGCCTATGCATCTACCAAACAAGCTGTAACTACAAGCAATGCTGAATAAAATAAATGATCAAAAATCTGTGATCACTTACAAAATCAAATATATATCCATACATAGAATTGCAGTGCTATATTTACACACTGTTATTTTGGAAATTGTGCAACGTTCGTAAAGAATATAAACACTAATATAAAACAATGCATGATATTGAAAAGTAATATTTAAGTATATAAAATATGATTTAAACGTACAGAAAGTTGTTTATTGTTGTACTTCATTCAATTTTGGTATTTGACTTTGACACCTCCAATGCAAGCATTTAAGCTTCTAAATTCGCAACCAGTTATGCAACATGCCCGAGACACTCTTATAACACGTCCATAAGGCAGTGCATCTCCATGTGTCGGAATAGCAACCGAATACTCCCCACCCAAAAATGCTGAATACCTTTTCAATACATTTCTGAGACTGTTTGTCTCAATCGCTACTGTGAGAAAAAGGGAGGATTTATGTCAAGTGCTACACCTTAGAGAAACATATATATCAGATTCTATGTTGTAAACTCTGAATAATGTCAATAATGATGTATAGTGGTGTTGTTAATTGTTTAATAACAAAGAGTGTTGTAAGTCACCGTCTACTGATTAAACTGTTGAACATATGTATTGACATATATCACAGGCACACATGTGGTTAATAGAATAATTCAATCTTTACTCTTCCTAATCGTAAAACATGCATAAAATAAGCAAGCAGGTATTAATGATGGCAACACTATATGGCAGCTATGTGCGTAACTTTACAAGAGCAAGTGGAGATATTGCAATGATGGCAAGGGATTAGTGCTTTGTAATGTCACTCTAAATCCACTGAGTCCGTGACCCTATGTATTGGAGGTGATGGTTCTTTCAGAGATCACAGCGTCCTGCAATCTCTATGTGGTAGGATGATGTTACCAACCACTAGTCCAGTATGAAATGAGTCTTTGATTACTGTATTGCTAACATTGCCCGGGGGTGTTTTCAGGCTGGAGGGGGGACGAGTGTGCGTGTGACCGGTGTCTCCCAGGACCGTGCTGTCCACAATGAGGATCAGATCGGCAGTGCGCTTCTTTGGGAAGTCACATGCTGCTCGATCCAACTCTGTGGATGTGCACTCATCTGGGGAGGAAGCGACTGACAGCTCAGGTGTATGGACCGTATGCCGGGTGCTCCCTCCACTCACTGGGGAAACTTACCTGGTCTAACTGCAGTGTGCGTCGTCCTCCCACCTCTAAGGATGCCCTCACGATCAAGCCCTGTGTTCCGGTCTCTGTTCCCGTGGAAGTCCTGGTGTTCGTATACTGCTCTGTTCTCCGTCTAAGTCCTGAGTCATGTGATCGGGATCCCGAGTGTGAATGCTGGGGGGGGAAGCTGCCAATGGATGCATTTCGCCTGGAGGCTTGATCACGGAGATAAGCTTCAATCGTTACTGTGCCTCTGTACATACATACTATAGCATGCATGCACTGTTCAACTTTTTAGCGACTTAGGGGTTAGGGTTAGGCACTAAGGGGAAGGGTTCGGTTTATGGTGCAGGGAGGTTAGGTCTAGGCACTGGGGGGGAGGTTAGGGTCAGGCACAGAGTCGGGAGGGTTAGGATACCGATCGACATGTGTCGGTAACCTAACCCTGTTGGGATGCCGGCGCCAGGGATTTTGAACAAAAGAATGAATCAGTTAACCTACACTTCCGAATCTAAAACAAAAAGGGTTATAGCCATTGTTTATTAGAATGTCGCTTATTTATCTTGCGGATTTCTGAAAATGACCTTAATGTAAATACAGTAAAGTTGTTCTAAAATACAAAACTGATTTTTGCAGAGGATATTTTGTGTGTTGGGTTTAAAATGATCTGTAGCAGGAACATATAAATTTTCTTGATGCACCAAGTGGAAACTGACAAATGGATATTGTGCAGATAAAATTGGTCCCTTTGTAGACGCTTATTATGATTAATGACATGTCCTTTGAGTCCCAGTAAAGATACATTTTAATGGCCCTGCAGTCAATAGCTGTGGAAAATTCGCTAACAATGTAAATGTAGCATATTCATATTGATAATGTTTTCATCAAAATGAATAGCCAGTTTCCTCCTAAAAATTGCAATTAAGCTTGTTTTGAAACCACTGTAAATAGCAGTATTATGTAAGTTTAAAATAGTTTGGCTTTCATATAGCTATTTCACTTGACAAAAAGCATCACAAAATGTTTCTAACTAACATCTAAGAAAATCGCAGACACAAAAAAAGCTGATTGCTGTGTTATTGTGGTTTTCCATTATGAGATTAAACTCCATTCTTATTATTTATTGCACAACATATGTTTATAGAATGTGTTCACATTGTGATAATGCTCCTGTACTTTATGTAATTACATATTTTTGATGATTTTCAGTAAAAGGCTGTATATAAAAAAAAACAGACAAACCCTGCAGAACAGTGTCAGGACTAAACTGGGACTATAGTGGGTGTGGTTGTTACAGCTCCTGAAGGTACTCAGAAAATCTATGGCCTCACCGGGCCTAACCCAAATTTTGCTATGGAGTCTGGTAATGCACAGATCCACACACTTCCTTGAAGTTTCCCTGGCCAACAGAATCATAGGAGGACCCTTATTTTTTGCTAACAACATAGTACTGAAGGCACTATATAATAAAGGAAGACAACAGAATAAAAGGAACACCAACAATTTGAAATGCAAAGACAGTCAGAAAGGTGTACAATCTTTTGGCAGCACTGCTTAGAAGTGGGCGTGATCATGTGTTATAGGGATGGGTATGGTCAGCGCTCCTATTATGCTGGACAGCACCCCACCGCACCCCGTTGCCTTCCATTTGAATCCCTGTTCACCGATTCTGTTATGCAGGGCAGTGGTAAATAGGACTTAACTACCCGACTGCCCAGCCGATAATAACAATGCAGTTCTGACCAAGAAGGTGGGATAGAGTCTTTGACTAAATTGTCACTACAGCCTAAAGCTCCTGCATTAGGCTAACACTGCAGACCCCAGACCCCATTATTCTATCTGGCCCTATTATTTACCAAGTTCTGAAAAGTTTAGCCTTTAGGAGCATAGTCCCGTTAGCCAAAGCCATCTGAAGTTTTGGGGAAAAAACATACTGAAAATAACTGGCGCTACTGGAGAGCCAATAATGTTTCTGGTATGCTGGCACTTATGGAACTACAAGTACTACCATACAAATATACCAGAGCGCATAATGTCACTTGTGTGGTAAAATATAGAAAAACCAACCACAGCAAAATTAAATTAACCAATATTTTATATTCTTAATGATAACCTATTATTTGCATGTTTTCTATAATTACATTTGTGGTATGTTGAATAAAGAGTCAATGGTGTAGTTTTGAAAAGAATCTCTGCATTCAAAAATATATCACTTGTAGCCCTATTGGCAGGGGTAAGAGAAAGGGCCCTGTGCAACACTTCATCTTATGGCAAGGTGTAAATGTAAATATTTCAGCATTATTTGCTGCTTGGGATAAGCCAAAAAAGGTTACTATAGTTATTACACAAAACTAAACCCTGGAACTAAAACAGTGCAAGTGGTATGACCCAAGGGCAAACACAGGATTTCTAGAAAGGGGTTTCCAAATGCTTAATTTTAGAGTAAGTGTGGCCATCTCATGAAGAGGGCATAATTAGCATGTAACAATCTATAGGGGTCAATGTAACAGCCTGCGACTTGAGTTTCCGGAGAGTCTGTCCGAAGACTTAAAGGGGCAATCATTTGAAAGGCAAAACCAAACTCGTACTACTTTTTAAATGATTGCCCCTTTAAAACATTGGACAGACTCCCCGGAGTTTTCATGATGCCTGCAAGTCACAAGCTATTATATTTACCCCATTGTCTGTTTCATACAAAGGTGGCCGACTGTATCTTGACAATAGCAGACTTCTTATAGGAAGTCAGAGGTTAAAACATTATTACAGTGACTTCCGGTGGGCGGGCCGAACTGACTGGCCATAATTATAGAGAGGTCCCGGAGCTCCCCTCTCCCACACCATACCATCGCCGTAACGGAGGGGGAAACGGACCCAGACCATCATCCACAGGTCCCCATTATACAGTCAAGCAAGTGACTCCCTGTGCCTTCTTACTGCCGGAGTCAAGCCATGCACCAGAGTGGCACTGCCCATGGCCGCCTGCCCCCTCAGTCCACCCCCTCCTGGGTTTAACGGGGACCTTTGCCCCCCCTTACAAACCTGACATTGCATTGCTGTGTGTATTCTCCCTTAGGGATCCACATACCTGACACAGGCTACCCTCTCCCCTGCTGGCCGTGCTGGGGATTGCCTTTATTGTTTCTTCAAGGCTGCTCATTCTGTTTTGTGCTACTCAGCCTGCGTTAACATAGAGAAATTTGTAGTAAAGCAGCAATGTGAAGCCAGGGGGGGACAGGCTGCTAAAAATAAGGATAAACCTGCAGCTGCTGCTACCCCCAATAGGTCTCGTGTTTCTCCATCTGCTGATTGCATACTAGATGGTGTTTCAACCCTACCAAATATAACACACTGTCTGTGTTATAAGAGGTATCTGAGCTCCTATCTCAAGTGTCAGATTGGAAGCTGGCAGGATTAAAAGAATCCATTGACTCCACAATGACACAGCTTACAGAACATGGTCACTGCTTTACTGATGCGGAACAACGTATTTCCAATGTGGAAGAAGAGCTATCTGAAGCTCAGTCCTTGATTCACAAGCAGGAGTCCACCACTACTGCCATGCAGGACAAACTAGAAGATTTAGAGAACCGAAACCACCATAACAATGTCTGTCTAATAGGCCTCCCCGAGTCCGTGAAACAAAAAGACCTAATGGACTTGGTATCACAATGGTTTCCTTCAGAGCTTAACTGCACCACTCCTTCTGGCACTTTCATCATAGAGCAGGTACACCGCGTTGGTCCTGACCGCTCATCAGATTAATTCTGACCTCATCCCGTCATCATTATGGTACTAAATTACATGGACAAGATCCGTTTACTTATAGAAGAATGTAGAAGGTGATATCTGCCAACAATTGCGCTACAAAGGCTGCTAAAGGGTAAATCTCCTTGGTGTTATCCTCACCAAAATTACATTAACACAAACAAAAATCCGGAGAATACCACTCTGCGCTCACCCAAGATATAGAATTTACTTATCTTCAATATGAAGTCCTGATCTTGGGACCTCAAATCCTTTTTATAATGGACACTTTATATGATAGGTGTGGGATGTATGTTCCAATGTTGATGAATATGTGGGAACATAAAACATAGAAAACAGTCTAGTGCAGACGTATAAGAATTCACTTGAGTACACAATAATTCACATATAGGGGTGTATATGATCTACCCCAAATTAATACATATATAGTCCATTCAGGTATATGCTCTCCATATGTCCATATTAAAATGGAAAAAAAGGCACATTTAAAAACCAAAGAGACAAAATTTCCAAAAAAATAAAAGTGTTTTAATTGGATATATCCAAATGAAGGAGTTCCAAATAACTTTAAAAATACAACAATGCTTCACAGCTGAAGCATTGTTGAGGAAGATCAGAGTACTGATCGAAACGCGTTGGCGGTATTGGTGTTGAACAGCTATCCTGACCAGACCAGAGGAGGACGGTGCCATTTCCATCGAAGATTTGGGTGCATTACTGCGGGCAGTGAGATCACTCTTATACGCACAAAAAACCACTGTATTCTGGTAGGAAGCCATCTTCACCTTTTGTGGATATTTCAGCTGTGAAGCATTGTTGTACTGTACAATACATTACAGGACATGGATAATATACATTGCTACATTCACGACTATAACACCCAGATAAGCAACAATGCAAAGCAATCAAGTGTTAGGTGCCCTGGTAGAGAGTAAGAAGTAGATGAAGGTATAGTAAGGAGATGCACAAGAGGGTAGAGGGCCCTGCTCAAAGGAGCTTACATTCTAAGGGAATGTTCAGTGGGGATTCCTCGCAGGGGTGCCCAGTGGACCACATGCTCTTTTTCCTCTTGCTCCATCTCCTCCCCCCTTCCCCTTATCTGTTTTCCTTCTTACTTTTGAACCATTATTATATTATATGGTTTAAAAGGGCCCATTGGGTCCTTAGTTTGGGTTATTAAAATGTAAAAAACTTGTAGGGCTGCACAATGTTTGTTATTTTTTCTCATTATTTATTTATTTCATGTCTGTTATTGTTGAGGTTCAACTCGCAAGCAAGTTGTGGGAACTTTTGTGGATTCCCTTTGCTCGCTGGGACAAAGGGAACCACACTATTTAAATTATCCATTGTTTTCCAGATGGATAGAGTAGGTATAGGTCTGATAACATGCCTCATCTGTCCACAGCTTCTACTGTAGTTAAACGGAGTATATCATTTTTTAAAAATCAAACTCGATATATTGGTATTACAAGAAACACATTAGAGAAGGGATGATCCAAATGCCCTCCATGACTCTTGGATTGGTGATTATGAATCAGCTTCATTTACTACTAAAAAGAGAGGGGTAGCTGTCATATTTCAGAAATCCTTACGCTACACTATTATAGACTTGCTGCTAGACACAGAAGGCAGATTCTTATTCATTAAATTGACTGGAAATAATAGAATTAATCACTCTTGCTACTGTACTCTATATGCTTCCACAGGTTCCAACGGGATGTAGTCGGCATCCTGGTGTGCAGGATGCCACACAATGCATTATTTTCAGATGTCTACACAAGACTTCAGGACTTCAGTATTGGGCCAAGGGCGCCATAATCTTGGAAGGTGATTTTGATACCACCCTCTCCCCTAATTTGGTCACTCTGAAACGACACATGAGTGGCAGCACGTCACCCACATTGCAACTGTTACTTGATTCTCTAATGCTGGGCACACACTGGCAGATATATTGGGCGATCAATTGATCGGTCAATATATTGTATGCCCGTCGGCCTGTGTGTACCAGCGAAATTTCTGTGAACGACGTCGTTCACAGACATATATCGCTTCTGGTGTGCTGCACAGCTGATGGCAGATATATCTGCAGACATATCTGTCAATCGTGCTCTGTGTATGGGCGATCAATCGACCACCTGTACACTTGCAGCTGCAACCGCGGGGAGGGAGTCGCTGCACGATCCCCAGCCAGCAGGACCCGATGACAGATGGAAGATGATGGTTATTCAGTGTGTATGAACAACCATCATCTACAGATATATCTGCAGATCACTCAATCTGCAGATATATCTGCTAGGTGTGTAACCAGCTTAACTTTATTAGATCCCTGGAGACATTTGCACCCTGTCACACACGACTACACTTTTTATTCCCCTTCCCTATCAATTTTCCGCTAGGTTGGACTTTTGGTTAGTGCCTAGTTCCTTACTTTCTAGAACCCAGACTGCACACATAGAAAACATAGTCATTTCTGACCACGCACCCACATGCTTTTCTTTGCAATTGACATCCCCCAAAGTTTCATCCTGCAACTGGAGATTTCCAGCTTATCTGCTCATCAATTTCACAATTACATCCACGACAACAAAACTCATCTTGACAAAATTACTTTGTTCTGTGGCGCATCTAAACCTGTGTTACGAGGCCACATTTTAGCTTATGTATCCCATAAATGTCACCAGCGTCACCAACATTTCCTAGCCAAAAGCAAGGATCTATTAAAGTCCTATGCTGACATGCTGCATTCTGCTAATGGCGCAGCTCGGCAGCATTACTTCACTAACAAGCTTGATACATTATACAATGAGAGGACCCAATATCACCTAGACTAACCGGGAAGCACAGCTACTTTTGTTGGGGAAATAAGGCAGGCAAACTTTTGGCAAATATTGTTCGGAGCCAAAAGCCATCCTCCCAAATTTTATCTATTATGGGTAATTCTGGACCTCTCATGGAGACGAGGATATTGGCGAAATTTGTTTGCAATATTATACCAATCTAAATTCTGCTCAGACTGATGATCCTGCTCTTAGCATGTGTTTCCTCAAGGTGGCTAATTTACCTACTCTTTCTGTAGAGGCTAGTGAAACCCTAACGGCTCCTATTTCAAAGCTGAAAATTTATTCAGCTATTAAATCTTTATCTAATGGTAAGTCTCCAGGCCCAGATGACCTTAGTGCTGAATACTAAATAATGCTCGCACCACATATGATGCCTCACCTAGTCTCTATAATTCTATTTTAAGGGTCAAGTATGTGCTGAAAAACCTTTAGCCAAGCCAATATTATACTTCTATTGAAATTCGGTAGAGACCCTGACCTTAATTCGATCATATCATATATCCCTGCCACACCAGGATTTCAAGCTATTCAGTAGTATAATTGACAAACGTTTGCAGCTACTACTCCCTGAACTAACACACCCCCCTCAAACGGGATTTATGATAGGTAGAAAATCAGTGCATAATGTACGACATCTGATTGCGTTGCTGACTAAAGCACATCAGGCAAAAGACAGACACACATTACTAATAATTTGTGATGCCGGCAAGGCTTTTGATAGAGTGTCATGGTCACATTTGCTACGTGTCTTTCATTTACAGCATTTCGGCACAGACTTTGTACAGTTATTTCAAATGTTATATAATACTCCAACTGTTAATGGTTTGAACACACTTCCTTTTAGATTGTACCAGGGTATCCCCTTTGCTTTTTAACCTGGTGATAGATCCCCTTATTTGTAGTTTTTTTCTCTGTAAAGACTGGCAGGGTGTATATATATATAGGGGAATACACCTGAAGGTCTTGGCTTATGCCGCTGATCTATTATTGTACTTTAGAAATCCACATTCTGTGCTTTCCACTTGACATCCTAAATGATTTTCATGTTATCTCATGTTTCCTGATAAATTATACTAATAACGGAGGCCTTGGTCTTGCACCCTGATGCCACTAGAGGATGGTTTAACACATTCCCTTGTCAGAGGGCTTCGTCTACTTGAAAATATTTAGGTCTCCACATTACTCCACATCCCCGGGCCTTTATGCTGCCAATTTCCGTGCCATTATCTAGCGAACACTCCTTGACTTTAAAAAATGGAAACATCTCCCTCTCTCATATCTTGGTAGGTGCCAGTTAATTAAAAATATATAATTTCCAGGATTTTATATATATTACATATGCTTCCCTTACTCCCACTGGACAATGACTTGAAAATTTTGAACAAAGTTATCAGCAAATTTATCTGGGTGGAAAAAAAAAAGAATTTATTTATATAAATTAAGGCTTCTGTTCTCTCCACTCCAATGAAACTGCCCTCACAAAAGTCAGCAATGACCTCCTTGCAGCCAAATCCAAGGGCCACTACTCTCTGCTTATTCTCCTTGACCTCTCTGCTGCCTTCGACACTGTTCATCACTCTCTCCTGCTGCAAATCCTTCACTCCCTTGGTTTACGTGACACTGCTCTCTGCTGGCTGTCGTCCTACCTCTCAGACCGGTCCTTCTCTGTCTCTTCTCATGACTCCTCTTCCCCACCACAGCCACAGTAGGTGTTCCCCAAGATTCCGTTCTTGGACCTCTACTATTCTCCCTCTATACTTCCTCTCTGGGTGAACTCATCAGCTCTTTCGACCTTCGTTATCATCTCTATGCTGATGATACTTAGATCTACCTTTCCTTCCCTGACCTCTCCCCCTCTCTCCTCACTTGTATCTCCAACTGTCTCTCTGCTATTTCTTCCTGGATGTTCTAGCGATTTCTTAAACTTAATATGTCTAAGACTGAGCTGATCATTTTCCCATCCTCCAACATAACCTCACTTCCCACTATTTCTTTAACAATTGATGGCACAACTATCTCTTCTAGCCCCAAAGTGCGCTGTCTTGGAGTTATCCTGGACTCCTCCCTCTCCTAAAAACCACATATCCAGAGCCTTTCAGAGTCCTGTCGTTTCCATCTCAAAAATATTTCCAAGATTAGACCCTTTCTCACCCAGGATGCCACCAAAACCCTCATACACTCACTGGTCATATGCAGATTGGACTACTGTAACCTCCTATCTGGCCTCCCCAACTCCCATCTCCCTCCTCTCCAGTCTGTCCACAATGCTGCTTCTAGACTCATCTTTCTCTCCAAACTCCCCTCTCCTAAAAGCCCTCCACTGGCTCCCCTTCCCTTTTAGAACCCAATTCAAGGTTCTCACACTTGCTTACAAAGCCCTCACCCACTCCTCTCCCATTTACATCTCTGACCTCATCTCCCTCCACTCTCCTGGCCACCCCCTTCACTCAACTAATACACGCCGCCTCTCATGCCAACTGATTACTTCCTCCCACTCCCGCCTCCAAGATTTTGCCTGTGCTGCTCCCGATCTTTGGAACTCTCTCCCTCTCCCTATCAGACTCTCCTCCTCTTTACAATCCTTCAAACGGGCTCTCAAGACCCACTACTTCATCAAAGCCTTCCAGCTCCCATCCTAACTTGCTGCAACATGCTCCGTTGACCCCATCTGTGTCACACCTGTTTGTCTGCCCATCCCCTTTAGAGTGTAAGCCACCACCCTCTTGTGCTTCTCCTTACTTCTTTTCACCTACTTCTTACCCCCCACCAGGGCACCTAACACTTGGTTGCTTACGCTCTGTTGCATATCTAGGTGTTATGGTCAATTATGTATCAATGTATATTATTCATGTCTTTGTCCTATTTTGTACTGTAAGTCACTTGTCAAATTATTTGTTTATGTACTATTAAGGCGCTGCGGAACACTTGTGGCGCCATATAAAGGATAATATTATTATTATTATTATTATTAATAATAATAAATACACGTCTCTTCTCTTTTCCATCCCATTTAATCCATAATATATGGATTCACACCCCTTACCAAGTTTGGCGTCAAGATCGATCTCAGATGAAGTTATCCCTATTGTCACTTTATTTCTTCCTATTGGCCCTAAACCCATAACCCTGGATTCTCTGCAGGTTTTTTTTATCACAGCAAGTTACAACATGTAGCCATCGTGGGCTTTGATACATTTATCAACTATTAGACCAGTCCACTATGACCATTTATTCTCAAGATTATTCACAAGAAAAATACCCTCAACTTCAGATCCCTTTATTTTTTTTATTTTCAAATACATAGTTACAGTATGTCACTGCCCTATTGCCCCAACTTCCTACCCCAACGGTGGGTTGTGGGCTGGATGATGTGCTGTCTCGCTGCTCTACTATGATGTTTTCTACCTCTGTTATTTATGCACACAAACATTCCCTACTATACAGTCGAAGCCGGGTGATTGGCTGAGAGCAAATCTTAAATTAATATTGGGCGGCGCCATTTTGTGTCGCCCATGACAACGCCATCTTGCGTTGTCAGCATGAAACCATTGTGTGCGATGCTATATGCAATTATTAGCGTCGTGCGTCTGCATTGCTACCATACCCCATACGCACATTAAATAAAACAAAATATATAAGACGCACAGCGCACAGTTGCGCTGTTTATCAAAGCACTCTACACATAAATGCACCACGCATATTAGCGACTTTACGCAATATTCTCACACTTACACATACCAAAACTTATAAAAAGGTTCCTCCACATTAAAAGCTTAATAGTAGAGGGTCTATTAGCGAATACTTATGTTGTGAAATGTAATGTATACGATATTTAAGGTACATAAGCTAGTAGACATATCATGTTTGGTACCATTCTAAATTACTGTTTATTTGCAGATTTCCGGTTCGACCAAAAAAGGAAATCGCATCATGTGTTCGGGTTATTATTATTATTACATTTTATTTATAGGGCGCAACAAGTGGTCTGCAGCGCCGTACATACAGAAAAGGGTACACAGAACATTACATTAAAATACAGTAACCAAAATATAAACAGAACACAAGTAACAATTAGCAACACAATTCTCCATAAACTGTACAGCTCTGATGGTGAAGACTGTTCTCAGAAGTGCTAGAGAAGAAGGCTGTGACACAGTGGGGATGAGGACCCTGCTCCTAGGAGCTTACAATCTAGGGGAAAATCTAGTAAAGCTGTATGAAGTGTTTTTCCCGTCTTTGGCGGAAAAACCACACAAAGCAACATCTGAGGAACTGGGACATACCCCTAGTGATGCTATATGAACTGTCCTATGAACTGCATCATACCAGAATGTCCAGGAGCAAGACCCAATGGAAACCTGTTAACTAGTTTCTGTGTACTGGGAGGGTATATAGCTTGCGTGCTGGTTCTAGTATACAGCCATTCTTCTTGGATGACCACAGGCTTCTGGACTGATGACTGTATGCTGGGACCACTGCACACGCGTATGTATTGGGCTGTATCTCATTTTCTGTATTTAATTATCTTTGCGCTAATTGTGCTAGATGAAAGCGTGTAACTTTCTTTTATTGCAATAAGAAGTTTTGTGCTTTGGAACCAGAATATAAGTCTGGAAAGCAATTATTTCTTATGCGCCTGATAACGCTAAACAGCGATATTTAGGGTGTATTAATTAAGGGGTATTCATAGATGGGGGCTCGCAGTTGATATCACGCCACCGTGATTCGCACGATAGCAAACGGACCTCGATTCCGCACCAAAGGGTGGAAGGCGCCATAAGCAGGCAAGAAACCCTGCTACCATTCAGTGTTGTGGAATCGATGTCCTTTATTGTGTGATCTTAAGAGGCGCTGATTAGGAACCTGGGGACAAGAGAGAAGGATTTATTTATTTTATTGTCTGTCCGTGCTTTGTGTGTTAGTCGCATTATTGTGTATGCGAGTAGTCGCACAATAGCGTATTTTTTTTTTATTTCCACGCTTTTGTGTATCAGTCACATTATTGTGTATGCGACTAGGTGCACTATAGCGTATACATGTTTCCGGTATTGCTGCCACGTGTTCAAACAAATTGTTTAGGATTGCATTGTTGTATTGATAGCGTGATTACATTGTTTTGAGTCTCTTAATCATACTGCCATATCTGAGAAAAAGTTTAATTTCTTTTCTGCGAAGAAAAGGTGCATGATAGACGTATATTTGTGATGAGAATAGGGGTACTGTGTGTTCCGTATTGCTAGGGGTACTGTGTGTTCCCTAGAGCTAGGTTACTGTGTGTTTCCTAGGGTACACATAGCAGGTGTATTGCAGCATAGGGGTACTGTGTGTTCCCTATTACTAGGGGTACTGTGTGTTCCCTAGAGTTAAGAAATCAGCTCTCAGTGTGATTGCAAAATCCATTGATCAGTTAGGTTCTTTGGGCATTGCGATTGAACCGCACGGTTGGGGCAGCCGTGATTGTGAATTGACTTGTGGTGGAGGAAATCACTGAAAAGGGTAAGGGTTATTGGAACTCTTAAATTCTAGCAGTGGAAAGTACTTGAAAAGGGATTTGGTTAGGGGTACTGTGTGTTCCCATTGGTTAGGGGTACTTTGTGTTCCCATTGGTTAGGGGTACTGTGTGTTCCCTATCCGGAAGGCAGGATATTGTATAGGCGACATTCTGCTTGTTGTGTAGGTTGACTGTAACGATTAGCGAGTTGGTTGAATACAGCGGGTGAAGGTGAGTGGACGCAGCCTGTGAATTGGTCCACCGGTCTAAATCTCTATTGAAAAGTTCTGAATTTTGGCCCAAGATGGATGCTAAACAAACAGTGGAAATGTTAGATGATGCGCTGCTTTTGGAAGGACCAACAGGTTCGGCATGGCATATAATGCATACAAAGTACGGAGCATATGCAACTACGCACTGTGATGTATGGGTTGAGATGACGAGGAAGTGTGTGAAACGTTTTCCGAAGATTGGCAGTTTTGATGTGGAAATATTGAACAATGTTAGAGATAGCATCTGTGTGGTGAAATCTCTGAAGAAAAGAGTAAAATATAACGATTGCTTGAAGGTGTGGCAGCATGAGGGGAACATGTGGCTTAGTGGAGTGCACGCGGCGCAAAATAGCGGCACGTTCACGACGCAAGGGAGCGTGCACGCAATGTTAAATAACATCATGTGCGCGCCACAAGGGAGCAGTTAGTAGCGGAGGCGCACCTCCACTGCCCTACGCGGTGGAAGGTGAAGATATAGCCCATACCAAAAATGATAAAAATGTAACAAGTAACTTGTACCCTCTCCTGAGTAATTATAAGGAAAATGTTTATGAAGCAGATGATGAACCTGTTGTAATGTCAGCCATTTCTCATGCAGTTCAAATGTTAAATGTTCCTCCACAGCAGGTACAGGAAGTGGCCTCACCAATGGTAGTAGCAGAAGTGCTACCACCCACAGAAGCCGTAGCAGCAATCACCTGCTCGCATAGTGGCAGTAAATGCTTTATTAGAGCAGGACAGTCAGCTCTAGGGGTCAGGTCACACCTGTAGTCTACAGCCAGTCAGGTTAACTGGGAGTACTAGGGTAGAACCTGTAATGATGGTTGATGTAGGTGGTACTAAACATACTTTTCTTGTAGACACAGGAGCAACCAGATCAGTGTTAAAATCTCCAACCAATTTATAGGTGACCTGCAAGACAGTACCAGCAATGGGTGTAATAGGTAAAGTGCAGCATTAGCCTTTAACTGAATCTGCTGAGGTTACTATCGGGCCACTGCATACCAGGCATTCCTTTCTCCTGGCAGCGGCGGCTCCTACTAACCTACTGGGAAGGGATTTGTTGTGTAAAATGGGATGTGTCATTTATTGTACCCCTGATGGTATATTTTTAGATATCCCAGAGAGAGTTGCGCATTAGGTAAGGGATATATTGGACACTCTACAAAGGTTAATGCTACACTCTACCATCCTAGAGCAAAGTCCATCACAGGTAAAGGAGATGTTATCTCAAATACCGGGTTCCCTTTGGACCAAAGATGGACAGGACACTGGATTAATGGCAAATGTAGCTACTGTAATGATCAATTTAAAGGTGGGAAGACAGGCTCCAAAAATCCCTCAGTACCCTTTAAAACCAGAGGTGGAGCTAGGGGTATATCCCATTAATTGAGCGATTGCTCCAGCAGGGGATTTTAGTCCGTACAGCTAGTGTAGCCAACAGTCCTATCTTTCCTGTGAAGAAGAGTGGTGGGAGGGGTCATAGGCTAGTACAGGACCTTAGAGGGGTTAATAAGGTAGTTGAGAGCCAATACCCTGTAGTGCCAAACCCAGCTGTCATTCTTATGCAGATGCCACCAAATGCAACCTCTGTTCTACCTTCTTCTCTGTCCCTCTTCATCCTGTCAGTATTTATTCACCTTCACTTACAAGGGGGTACAATACACATGGACACGGTGGCCCCAGGGCTTCATAGACAGCCCCAGTATCTTCTCTCAGGCCTTACACGACTGTTTACAATCTTTTCAACCTGCCAATGGATCTGGTCTAATTCAATATGTAGTCGATTTGTTGTTGTGCTCTGATTCATTTATGTCATGTTAAAATGATACTAAACTTTTGTTGCTCCATCTCTCACAGACAGGACACAAGGTTGCTAAGGACAAATTACAGCCATGCCACACTAAGGTTAAATACTTGGGACACTGTCTAACCCAGGTCCTACAACATTTGACAACCGACCGAATACAAGACATACAGACCATGACACTGCCGCAAAATCAACAGCAAATCCGTACCTTCTTGGGAATGTGTGGATACTGAAGAATGTGGATCCCAGGTTTTTCTATTTTGGCTTTACCATTGCAGGACTTAGGGCCTGATTCAGACCCACTAGCAAGCGGCAGTCCGCTCGCAAGTGGGTCGATGTTCTGGACTGAGCATGCGCACGACGGAGGGAGCTCCGTCGTGCGCATGCGCCAGATGCGACGAGCGAAGGAAAGTCCTTCGCTCGTTGTGTCTGATCAAAGGGGGCGTGCTGTCGATGTTGATTGACAGCACGCCCCCTTTGGTAGGCGTGCCAGGGGCGTGCCTCCCTGACGGGGGCGTTCCCACGGGAACGCCTCCCGTCAGAAGCCGACCCACTGACATCACTAGTGATGTCAGTGGGAGTGATTTTGGCCCTGATAGAGCCAAAATCACTCCGGAGCTTGCGGTTGAAAACCTCAACCGCAGGCTCCGGCTCGCAGTTTCGATGGTCGCGATGGTCAAGACCATCGCGGCCATCAAACTGCACGCTCGTATAGCCTGTGGGTGGTCACCCACAGCTATACGAGCGTCCAGGAGGACGCTCCATTTTCATGGAGGCCGGCCCTCATTCAGAGCGTGCGCTCTGCTCAGAGCGTACGGCTCTGAATGAGGGCCGTAGTCTCTTCCTCAAAATCCGACTGTGTCACACACACTGAGGAAACAGAGCAGGCTTTCCTTAACCTTAAGGATAGTCTGACAAGAGCACCTGCATTGGGAATACCAGATTACGAAAAACCTTTTGATTTATATTGTACGGAGGCTAATGGCTGCGCAGCAGGTGTACTCATACAAAAATATGGTGATGCTAGTAGACCCGTAGCATACTACAGTGCACAATTGGACACTGTGGCAAGATCACTCCCAACATGTTTAAGAAGTGTAGCAGCAACTGCTCTTTTGGTCAGTAAGAGTGAGGATGTAGTATTAGGCCATGATATGATTGTTTATACACCCCATGCTGTATCTGCTTTGCTGAATTCTGCCCAAACCAGACATGTTTCCTCAGCTAGGTTCACGAAATGGGAACTAGCTCTAATAGCACCTGCAAATATCACCATTAAACGGTGCAGTACGTTAAACCCAGCAACGTATTTACCATATGTGCCTCAGGATGCGCAAAGGGTGGAGAGAGGTGAGTCGCTGATGGAAGGTGATTTTGCAGGTATACTGATGCACATGATTGTATGGAATACTTGAATCAGACCTTTACTGCAAGACCTGCATACATGATACACCTTTAAAAAATGTAGATGTGACATTTTACACGATGGGAGTTGTCATAGACAAACTGACACTGGAGAGTTATGCACAGGTTATGCTGTTGTAAATGATGAAGATGTTGTAGAAGCTAAACCACTTGGTCCACCTCTCTCAGCACAAGTAGCTGAGCTGGTGGCATTAAGGAGAGCGTGTGAACTGGCAGAAGGTAAGTCAGCTAACATCTACACTGACTCCAGGTATGCCTTCGGGGTAGTGCATGATTTTGGAGCTCTTTGGTGTCTGAGAATTTTTATGACAGCAGCAGGCACACCAGTCGCACACTCATACCACATAAAAGGACTGTTGACAGCAATTCAAAAACCAAAGGCAGTAGCCGTCATTAAGTGTAAAGCCCACACGTGCGAGGAAGACCCAGTGTCACTGGGCAATAACAGGGCAGACAAAGCTGCCAAATGGGCAGCAGGTTTAACAGTGAACATGCAAATTAATAAAATGATGTTTTTCCAAGCATTTGATGCGCAGAAACTACTTGAGATGCAAAATTTGTGTTCCATTCAGGAAAAGGCAGTCTGGAGATCCAAGGGATGTGGGCAAGAGTCCTCTGGACTCTGGAGAGATGGACAAGGTAAGCCGGTGGCTCCCAATGCATACTACCTGTCACAATCGTGGGATTTCGGAGCTGTGTTCCCGGACTGGGCCTTGGATCTGTATTACTTGGCGCAGACGCTCGCTGGAGGAGACTAGGCTTAATGAAGTTTCTCCGCATGAGAGGGTGCAGCGAACTGACAGGAGTTTGAGGAATGCGGCTGTAGCGTGGTAGCTAGGAAGCTACGTGGAGCGGCTGGATAGCCGTGGGTAGACGTTGGTAGCTGAGTGGCTACGTGGAGCGGCTGGATAGCCGTGGGTAGACGTTGGTAGCTGAGTGGCTACGTGGAGCGGCTGGATAGCCGTGGGTAGACGTTGGTAGCTGTGTGGCTACGTGGAGCGGCTGGATAGCCGTTGGTAGCTGAGTGGCTACGTGGAGCGGCTGGATAGCCGTGGGTAGACGTTGGTAGCTGAGTGGCTACGTGAAGCGGCTGGATAGTCGTGGGTAGACGTTGGTAGCTGAGTGGCTACGTGGAGCGGCTGGATAGCCGTGGGTAGACGTTGGTAGCTGAGTGGCTACGTGGAGCGGCTGGATAGCCGAGGGTAGACGTTGGTAGCTGAGTGGCTACGTGGAGCGGCTGGATAGCCGAGGGTAGATGTTGGTAGCTGAGTGGTTACGTGGAGCGGCTGGATAGCCGTGGGTAGACGTTGGTAGCTGAGTGGCTACGTGGAGCAGCTGGATAGCCGAGGGTAGACGTTGGTAGCTGAGTGGCTACGTGGACGGCTGGATAGCCGTGGGTAGACGTTGGTAGCTGAGTGGCTACGTGGAGCGGCTGGATAGCCGAGGGTAGACGTTGGTAGCTGAGTGGCTACGTGGAGCGGCTGGATAGCCGTGGGTAGACGTTGGTAGCTGAGTGGCTACGTGGAGCGGCTGGATAGCCGAGGGTAGACGTTGGTAGCTGAGTGGCTACGTGGAGCGGCTGGATAGCCGTGGGTAGACATTGGTAGCTGAGTGGCTACGTGGAGCCTCTGGAGCGCAGTGGGAAGGCTTGCTTAGTTAAACTAAGAAACTAGTTGCTCTGGCAACTTGTGTGAGCATTGGGGATTCTTTTGTAGTGGACACTGGGAGCTGACTGGCTGAGAGAGAAGGAGAAGGCTCCTCATTGGTGGTAGTGGGGTCACATGGGCAATCCAAGAGGGCCACGCCCATGGACCGGAGGACAGCGCTTCCTGGAGGTAGTCAGCGGGGACCAGCGGTCAGCAGGAGCCAGCGTGGGAGCAGCACAGCAGCGGGACCCTCCAGAGGACAACAGCAGAGACTGCCTTGAGAGATGAGGAAGGAGCGTACAGCGCGGGAGCCGGAAGACAGCGCGGGTCAGCGCCCACACAGGTAAGCGACGGGGTCTGATTCTGGGGTCTCCAGGCCGGTGTGTGACAGTACCCCCTTCTTCAAGAGTGGCCACCGGACACTTCCTTGGTTTATGAGGAAATTTCATATGGAACGCTTTGACCAGACGGGGTGCATGGACATCGGAGGCATTTATCCAGATTCGTTCCTCCGGATCATAATTCTTCCAGTCGATGAGGTATTGAAGACGGTTGTATCGACAACGGGAATCTAAGATTCTGTCAACTTCGAACTCCTCTCCCTGCTGTGTTTGAACACTAGAAGCTTTAGGCAGGACCTTCTGAAATCGGTTTAAGACCAGTGGTTTTAAAAGAGAAATATGGAAAGAACTTGGAATGCGAAGAAATGGAGGAAGCTTTAACTTGTAAGCCACAGGATTCAAGACTTTGATGATTGGGAATGGACCAATGAATCGCGGAGCAAATTTCATCGAGGGTACTCGGAGTCTTAGGTTTCGGGTAGAGAGCCAGACCATATCCCCAGGTTGGAAATTTGGAACCGCTCGTCTTTGGCTGTCAGCAAATCTCTTGTACCGGGCTGAAGTTTTAGTCAGAGAGGAACGAACCTTTTCCCAGATGTTGGAGAACTGTTGAAGGGACATCTTGGCCGCAGGCACATCTAATGTTGGAAGAAGAGGGAAATCTGGCACTCGAGGATGATGACCAAAAACTGTAAAAAAAACGGAGTTGAGCTGGTGGACGTGTGATAATAATTATTGTGAGCAAATTCAGCCCAAGGAAGAAGTTCAATCCAGTCATCTTGGGAGGAGGAGACAAAAGAGCGCAGGAACTGTTCCAGGTCTTGATTGACCCTTTCGGCCTGACCGTTGGTCTGGGGATGATAAGCGGTAGAGTTTTACTTGAAGGGCTGAGCAGAGTGACCTCCAGAACTTCGCTACGAACTGTACTCCCCTGTCGGAGATGATCTCTTGAGGAAGGCCGTGGAGCTTGAAGATCTCTTTTATAAAGCTCTGGGCGAGTAGAGGTGCAGACGGAAGCCCAGTAAGTGGTACGAAATGAGTCATTTTAGAAAAGCGATCCACGATAACCCAAATTGTGTTGTGGCCCCGAGATGGAGGAAGATCAGAGATGAAATCCATAGATAGGTGAGTCCATGGCTTAAATGGAATTGCAAGAGGCTGGAGTTGACCGTGTGGAACCCGCCAAGGTATCTTGTGTTGGGCACATTTGATGCATGATGACACATAAGACCTGATGTCCTTTTTCATCGAAGACCACCAATAGGACCGCTGGATGAATTCTAGGGTTTTATCCATACCCAAGTGACCAGAGAACCGGGAAGCATGAGCCCAATGCAGTAACCTCTTGCGGAGTTCTGGAGCGACGAAAGTCTTCCCAACCGGGGGTATAGAAGATAATTTGGTAGAGGCGAAGAAAGCTGAATTCAAGATTGGTTGGGGCTGTTCCATGGGTAGATCAGGGTCGCTCATCATGGAACGGGAGAGTGCGTCGGCTTTGAGGTTTTGTGAACCGGGACGATAGGAGACTTTGAAGTTAAATCTGGAGAAAAACATTGCCCACCGGGCTTGACGAGGGTTCAAGCAATTTGCAGATTTAAGATAAAGGAGGTTCTTATGGTCTGTAAAAATGGTAATGGGGTAATGAGCTCCTTCTAGAAGATATCACCATTCTTCGAGGGCTAGTTTCATGGCGAGTAACTCTTGATCTCCGATGGTGTAGTTCTTTTCTGCAGGCAAAAACTTCCGGAAAAAGAAACCACAGGGATGAAGTTTTTCATCTTTAAATCGCTGGGAGAGCACTGCACCGACACCTTCAGAGGATGCGTCCACCTCCAGGATAAATGGCCGGGTGGAGTCTGGTTGCTTTAAGATGGGAGCGGAGATGAAGGCTTGCTTAAGAAGTTGAAATGCAGAGGTAGCTTCGACGGGCCATTTAGTTGGATCTGCTCCCTTGCGGGTGAGGGCTGTAATCGGAGCTACCAGAGTCGAGAAACCTTTTACAAACTTGCGATAATAGTTGGCAAATCCTAGGAATCTTTGTATGGATTTTAAGGAAGAAGGAAGAGACCAATCAAGAATGACTTGTAGTTTTGAAGAATCCATTTGAAGGCCTGTTCCGGAGATGATGTATCCCAGGAATGGTACACTTGAGACCTCAAACAGACACTTCTCTAATTTGCAAAAAAGTTGATTGGACCGCAACCTCAGAAGGAATTGTTTGACCTGGTCTCGATGAGTTTGGAGGTCTTGAGAAAAAATCAAAATGTCGTCCAAGTAAACGACCACACACTTGTACAAAAGGTCCCGGAAGATTTCATTGATGAAAAACTGGAAGACGGCCGGAGCATTACAGAGGCCGAAGGGCATAACGAGATACTCGTAGTGCCCATCCCTGGTGTTGAAGGCCGTTTTCCATTCATCGCCTGGACGGATACGAATTAAATTATAGGCTCCTCTTAGGTCGAGTTTGGTAAAAACTGTGGCTCCCTTGACTCTATGAAATAACTCTGTTATGAGAGGAAGAGGGTAGCGATTCTTAATAGTTATTTCATTAAGACCCCGGTAGTCAATACACGGGCGCAAGCCACCATCTTTCTTTTTTACGAAGAAAAATCCAGCCCCTGCTGGAGACGTGGAAGGTCGAATGAAGCCTTTACTTAAGTTTTCCTTAATGTACTCCGACATGGCCTGAGTCTCAGGGAGAGATAGAGGGTAGGTTCGGCCTCTAGGAGGATTCTTCCCAGGAATCAGATCTATGGGACAGTCCCAATCACGATGGGGAGGTAACAGATCTGCACTCTGTTTGCTAAAGATGTCCTGAAACCCATCAGAGGCTTTGTGCAGGTCTGTAGAATCCCGTACGACGGAAGATCTGACAGGTATTACCCGCTGAAGGCAGCCTTTGAAGCAAGTGGAACCCCAGGAGGTTATTTGCATGGTGGTCAAATCGATTTGTGGTGAATGTCTCTGTAGCCAGGGTAATCCGAGGACTAAAGAATGAGAGGCTTTGGGAATCACTAGGAAGGATAGTTGTTCGGAATGGAGCACCCCAATGGTAAATTTAAGTGGTGTTGTACGATGGGTGATGGTTCCACTAGAAATGCGACTACCATCGATGGCGATTAAAGTGATGACTCGAGGCAAGGCTTCCATGGGGATTTGATGTTTCTGGACAAAGTCAATAGTGACAAAGTTCTCTGCCGCTCTGGAATCCAGGAGAGCTAATACAGCTTTGGAACCTCGAGGAAACTTTAAATGAGCCTGGATGGTGGAATCAGACTTCCTTTGTGATTCAATGGCAACTCCTAACTTAACCTCTCTTTCATAAGTTAAGAGGAGGCGTTTCCCGGACGAATGGGACAAGATTTAACTAAATGTTGAGGAGATCCGCAGTACATACAGAGGTTCTGCCTCTGCCTTTTCTGCCGTTCCTCAGCCGATAAATGAAAGCGGTTGACCTGCATGGGTTCTTTGCCCAGAGGAGGAGAGGGTAAACGGGAAGCTGGACGTGGCCTTCCACGATCAAATCTGCTTCTTTCCAAGGCACTCTCAATTTGATGGAGATCCACCTTGTTGCAGAGAGAGATTAACTCATCCAAACTGGTTGGAAGGTCACGGGAAGCTAGGTCGTCTTTGAGTCTTTCAGAAAGGCCACTCCAGAAGGCAGCGATGAGGGCATCCTCGTTCCAATTGAGTTCTGAAGCCAGAGTTTGGAACTTGGACTATGTATTGGCCGACGGTCCTGCTGCCCTGACGGAGGCGTAGAATATCAGCTGATGCGGAAGTGGTTCTTCCGGGTTCATCAAAGATTTTGCGAAATGTGGCAACAAATTCAGGGTAGTTGGAGAGCAGGGGATCCGACATCTCCCAAGGGGGCGAGACCCAATCGAGTGCTTGGCCAGAGAGTAGAGAGATGATATATGCCACCCTGGTTCTGGCCGTTGGAAAGTTGGCGGATTGTAGCTCGAATTGGATTTCGCATTGGTTTAAAAAAAACCTGCATAATTTGGGGTTGCCATCGAACTTGCTCGGAGGGGAAAGCTGAAGACGAGCAGGAGGTAGAACCGGAGGAGCAGGTGACACTACAGGAGGAGAGGCGGCTTGGGAGCCAGCGGGAGCGGGATGAGCCAGTAAGGACTGAATGTTGTCCAGGCGTGATGACATATCTTGGATGAATTGGATCAACTGGGCCTGAGAGGTCTCCTGTCTTTCCAGACAAGATAGTACATCCTGCGAGGGTTCTACCCCAGATCCTTGACCACTTGCCGAGTCCATCTGGCCAGTGCAAACTGTCACAATCGTGGGATTTAGGAGCTGTGTTCCAGGACTGGGCCTTGGATCTGTATTACTTGGCGCAGACGCTCGCTGGAGGAGACTTGGCTTAATGAAGTTTCTCCGCATGAGAGGGTGCAGCGAACTGACAGGAGTTTGAGGAATGCGGCAGTAGCGTGGTAGCTAGGAAGCTACGTGGAGCGGCTGGATAGCCGTTGGTAGACGTTGGTAGCTGAGTGGCTACGTGGAGCGGCTGGATAGCCATGGGTAGACGTTGGTAGCTGAGTGGCTATGTGGAGCGGCTGAATCAGGGCCCACCTCCATAATTATGGAGCATCCTCCTGGACGCTCGTATAGCTGTGGGTCACCACCCACAGCCTATACGAGCGTGCAGGTTGATGGTCGCGATGGTCTTGATCATCGCGACCATCGCCACTGCGAGCCAGAGCCTGCGGTTGAGTTTCTCAACCGCAAGGCCCGGAGTGATTTTGGCTCTATCAGAGCCAAAATCACTCCCACTGACATCACTAGTGATGTCAGTGGGCCGGCTTCTGACAGTAGGCGTTCCCTTGGGAACGCCCCCGTCTGGGAGGCATGCCCCCGGCACGCCCACCAAAGGGGGCGTGCTGTCAATCAACATCGACAGCATGCCCCCTTTGATCAGACACAACGAGCGAAGGAAAGTCCTTCGCTCGTCGCATCTCGCGCATGCGCACGACAGAGCTCCCTCCGTCGTGCACATGCTCAGTGCACACCATCGACCCACTTGCGAGCAGACAGCCGCTCGCGAGTGGGTCTGAATCAGGCCCAATGTCCTGTCTGACCTGCTTGAGGAAAAAAGTTGGAAAAACAATACCAACCGAGCCATCTCACATCCCTCCGACAGACGGACCTTTTCAGGTAATACAAATTGATTTCATCCAATTACCACATTGCAAGAATCTCAAGTATGTATTAGTTTGTACCGATGTGTTTTCTAATTGGGTAGAGGCATATCCAGCTGCCACTAATACTGCTGCGTTTACTGCTAAAAAGATTGTTCAGGAATTTGTATGCAGATACGGTATCCCTAGAATCATAGAAAGTGATAGGGGAACCCATTTCACTGGTGATGTATTCCAGAACATGTGTAAGTTGATGGGTATTAATAGTAGGCTTCACACCCCTTACCGACCGCAAGCCAGCGCCATGGTGGAGAGGATGAAAGGTACTATTAAAAACAAATTGAGTAAGATCATGGCTGAAACTGGATTATAAGGAGGGGCTCTAGACTGCACACCCTAATAGTAATGAAAGGTGCCATCATGCTGAGATTTTAAAGTGACATATACAAAAAACAGAGTTGCAGATGCACTATGCGATCATTACTGTATACATTTAAATTTATTATATAGAATTTCAGAGGTAGTTTGCATATCAATGGCCACTGATATGGGTCTGCCCAGCAGCATCAAGGTCACCTCATTGAGCAGGTCCCTAACACTCTGGGGTTCACATCTGGGACGCAGGGCACCCCAAAAGTCAGCCCAGCCAAAGATGCCCAGGGCATCACACAAAAAAAGGGTGACAGTGAAGTGTTAAAGTATCAGGTGTGTAAAGTAATTAACAAGTGTTATAATACTGATAAGGGTAGAATATGTGTGAAAAAATACATAAATAATAAACAAACAAACATGAAAGTGATATACAAAGTGACTATATGTATTAAATGGTGATGCCCTGGAGAGCTCCAGCCGGAACAGCTCAGGGGGCCCCACACTTTCATGTTTGTTTATTATTTAAAAATTGGAAAAAAGGGCACAGATGTATGCCATCTTATTAATGAGGGTGATAGAATTTAATAGAAGATTAGACAAATTAGGATTTAAAAATGTATCTGAATTTAATGCAAATATTATGCTGGGTACACATTAGACGATAAATTGGAACATGAGCCGGATTGGAACAACAAATCGTCCACATCGTCTAATGTGTACCATTGCATGCTCCCATGCGTCGTTCCTCGCATCTTCTCATCTGCTGTACTGTACGGCAGCTGGGCAGATTTTGTGCAAATCGTGTAGTGTGTACGCCCAACCGGACAACCAGGCGATATATTAACATTATATCTTAACGGGGATACAGTCAGTATCTAGTCGGCCACGATGCCGGCACTGATATTACTGACGTGGAAATCCCGACGCCTATCACAATCCCAGCGCCGACATTCTGACCATCAGGATACCGAAGTTAAGTAGCAAGGTGGGGAGGAGGGTTAGGGTGCTGGGTTATGCACTAGGGGGAGGGTTAGTGTTAAGCACTAAGGGGGGAGGGTTAGATTTAGGGTGCTGGGAGGGTTAGGTTAGGTTCAGGCACTAGGCGGTGAGGTTAGGGTTAGGCACCAAAGAGTGAGTGTTAGGGTTAGGGTAGGGAGAGGGGAAGGGTTAGCATCCCGAACAACAAGTGTCAATGTGCTAGCCCTGTCAGGATGCCGGTGTCGGGATTCTGACAGCAGGGATCCCGACTGCCGGCATCCCATACCGATTCCATTTTAACAATCTAATTACCAAATAATGCAAGATATATCGTTCAGTCATTTGCAGGAATGCACAGTGTGTAAGCGGTATATCTCTGTGTTCCCAGCATTAGACTAGCAACAGTTTCATACCCAGGACTAAGCAGGTGATAAACTGCATCCAAAAGTTATATGGTTTTACCATGAGCACAGAAAGTGTAATCAGACTATGTAATTATCTGTCAATACAAGTGGTGATGAACAATTCTTTAATGGATGTAAAAGTGAATTGTACACCTTTCTTACAAGCTACAGTATAAGATTGCATTATCAGGGCGACTGACCAAGGGAATAAATCTGATTGCTAATTATGGTGACAGGAAATATATTTTTCCACACCCATGGAGGATAAACTGGCCTGTACTCTAGTCTAGAATCTGTTGTTAGGATTCCTAATATTCATACTAAGGAACTTGAATTATTTAGTTTTGTTTTTTGGAGTGACAGGGAATTAGAAAGTAAGCACCAGTGGGGTAGGGGAATAATATCATATTCTCTGTTCATCATTGCATAATATGGTGGCACTATATAATTTTGTTTTTTTTATTTCACACTGTGCATGTTCCGTAGCCAAATATTAGCAACTTTGAGAAACTACAAGAGCTACGTACACATCTTGGCTTTGTGTGATATTTGTGTATTTTACATGTGTTATTGTAATTCAAAATGTTTTTTGTGGTATATAATGTTAGACAGGCTAGGCCATTTGATAAATGTGCAGATTTATGATTTCCCTTGGGTCCACCATAATCAGAAGCTTTAACCTAGAAGGCCTTACAAATGACGGTTCTAAAAAGCATCTGTCAGTGTTATAAGTAAGAAAAAGACAAAACATCACATATTTCAAATAAGGGAGTCACGTCTGACAAATGACTTATTGACTAAGGAAATCCTGGTATTCATGGCTCAAATAAATATAAAATACTTTATGTCACGGGCTGGGAAATTGGAAGGGGTGGACCCGAGCTGGGTTGAGTGACAGAGACACCTGGACCAGAAGGGAGTTTGAATTTAGATGGTTTAATGTAATTCTTTAACATACAGATGAAAGAGGACTAACTGAGTGATGGCAAATAAAGTCCTTGGTGCAGAGATGCACAACTGCAGATACCTAAAACAAACACAAAAGTCTCTGAGGTTCAGGGGGTACTATGGAGGAGAATTGCAGGGTTAAATACTGTAGAACTTGTAGATGAGTTGAATACTGAGTTGAATATTGTAGCAGAGTAGAATATAACTCCTGGATGGAGTATGCAGGATTGGGGAAGCACTATGAATAGAACTCCGGGATGGAGTGTGCTGGATTGGGGAAGCACTTTGAATAGAACTCCGGGATGGAGTGTGCTGGATTGGGTGAGCACTTGGAATAGAACTCCGGGAAGGAGTGTGCTGGATTGGGTGAGCACTTGGAATAGAACTCCGGGATGGAGTATGCTGGATTGGGTGAACACTTGGAATAGAACTCCGGGATGGAGTGTGCTGGATTGGGTGAGCACTTGGAATAGAACTCCGGGATGGAATGTGCTGGATTGGGCAGGAGTACTCCCAGCTGTAGTACACAGGAATAGAGTCACAGGTGAACTGTAACTGGAAACAGCAGGGCTCAGAAGCATAGGTCTGGCTAGAGCAAGAGCACTATTGTACTGGCAATGAGGCAGAGTCAGAGAAGGGCTTTTATACCCCTGGCCGGAAGATGATTGGCTGGAGTCACTGGAGAGTGCTACTGACTGGATGGGGTTGGATCACCTGACCTGATCCAAGTTGGCCACGCCTATGATCTGGATGTCTGGCATGCAGAAGCACAGGAAGTGCATGGAGAGGCAGCAGGAACAGCTAGGCAACAGTGGGGATACAAGGAATCACCTTCTGGCATAGGCCCCACTCTGGATTCCCCTGAAAGCAGCGGCCGGCGACTCAGCAAGCCGCGATGACACCAGCGCATAGGAAGATGCAGGGGTCTCTGACGGAGGTCTCTAGCACGGTTTGTGACACTTTATAAATAAAGCCTGGTCTTTACTGTACATACAATTGCTTTAACATTAAAACAATTAAACAAATTTCTGACCCATTCCAAGCTTTAGACCTAACATTAATTCATGGCCTATTTCCTAATGATAAACCTAGCTTAAGCTATAAAACGTTCCTTAAAATTGATTTTAACTTGCCTCCTCAAACTGTAAAAGTGTAAAACTATAACATTCTGTAATTTATACCACTGGAAACATAAATAATTTTGCTTGTACGGTGCTCCCAAGACAGCATAATACACTAATAGGTCTATTTACTAAGCCTTGGAGAGAGATAAAGTGGATAGAGATAAAGTACCAACCAATCAGCTACTGTAATATTTCAGGCTGTGGTTAAAAAATTAAAGGTAGGAGCTGATTGGTTGGTACTCCATCCACTTTACTCCCTCCTCCAGAGTAGCTCTACAAAAGCCTAAGATCTCCCTTTGAAAAAGTGTGAGGCACTTTACCTTCAGCTTCATCCTTAAGATTAACTTCTTTTTTCTGCCTTATGAGTTTCCATCGTGGCACAAAGGGAGGTTTCGGAGGAGCAATTAAAGGACATGATCTAGTCCTAGACACAAGCACTGGGTGGTTGTAAATGTGAGAGAGTCCATATTGTCTCAGCTTTTCTGATGAATCAGCCTATGAATAACAATATATACCTTAATTTTATTAGTTTTAAGCAATAGAATTCTAACTATATGTTTATGCAGTAAAAAATATATGATTACAATGAAAGCATTATTATTAATTACATACCTCGCAAATTGTAATATTGCTTCTGCAGTGCAAGGCCATGGCCAATGCACCTCTCTTCCCCTCCATTAAAAACACCCCTGAATTGTCAGCTCGCATCAGAGACACATACCTCAGGTATGTGCAGCAACCATTGACCACGGTAATCGGGACATACCTTTCAACTTCCCATGAGTCAATACAAATGTGCTGACAATGGGGACTTTCCCATTGAAATCGCGACAGTTGTGAGGCATGGGTTTATAGATTCTGACTGTGTAAAATAACTGTGCCCACACGCAGAACAAATATTCCTTTGGTAAGGTTAATGTATGAACCACACAACATAAGTACCAACAACAATGCATCTTTATTTGTGCAAATGCACCTACTTGGCAACCTAGTACATTTAAAGATAATCGCTAACTCTTGGTCCTTGGAATGGCTCCTAAAAGGTCAAGAGTTTGCGGATAGGCCTGAAAATGTGCATGCTGGAATGACTGCATAATATCACTTCCTCTTTCAACATGCACAGCTGTTTAGTACCAGCCCCTTTATATTTTATAAACTATATGTCTACAATTGATCGGCTTAACCCTATTCATGTCTTAAATCATGTAAGTCCTTCTGTAGAGAAAAAAAGGCTGTGCACCCTCACACAAACTTGGCAACTTCTCTCAAATGTTCCCTACTGCACACTAGGGTTTGCAATCCCATGGGATTCGCACGAGACTGAGACTGAACTGCATTATTTTTCAAGGTTGAAAATCAGACAAAAAAAAAGTGGAAAACAAAACCTTTTTTGCTGGCCGCTGTCTGATGTTCAGAAATACAGGAGAATGACCGCATAAACTACTATTTAATTGATTATCCTTCCCATTTATTCTAATTTATTTTCTATAATTTTCATTTTTTAAGGGAAGGTGCTCCCAGGAATAAAATAAGTCACAATGGAAAGCAAAAGAAGCAAAGTATTCCTATAGCGGGGCGCTCTCGGATTAATCATATCAGGAACTGTAACCTCTAGTGACCCTTCAATCCTTAAAATATACCTTTTATTAGATCCTTTAAAATAAAGTCAGCGAAATATGTTAGAAATCATAATGTGAAAATAATAAAAACAAAATTGTGTAAGTAAATTAAAACTCGTGTTCTCCACAATAGTCTATTATTCATAATACTGTGATCCATAAATCATATTGTATACCAACTTAATAAATTGAGTGCACAAATAAATCTTCTTAAATGGTCCACTGTATTTCTTTTCACAATATATTGCTTATGCCTTGATTGAGTGATGATACACACATATATATTCTTCTTCTTCTTCTTCTTGTTTAATCCAAACTCTGGAGCCAATCATTTTTAATAATTAAGACAGATGTTCCATACAGTTAGGGGCATATGTATCAAAGCTTGATGTGAGATAAATGTGAGATATATATCACCAAACAGCTTCTAACTTACATTATGCAGGCTGTGTTTAAGAAATGATAGTTTGGAGCTGATTGGTTGGTGATATATATTTCAAAATTGTATCTCACATCACGCTTTGATACATATGCCCCTTAGTATCCAAAAGAAATTAGATTTAGTCTCTCCTACACCTTTAGTTTTATTATCTCTGGTGTGTTGTTACGCTTTCCACTTATAAACATCTTTCATATTGTATCGAAGCAGATCTCACAACTCGTTATTAGTGACAGTGATACAACAGAGACACTAATTATCATTGGTTAATATGTGTGGCTTGAGTAACTATTCTTCCATATTAGTCATATCTTTTAGATATATTATTCTCAATCCAGCAGATACTAGGTTGCTCTAGCCGTTGATTTGCATAGGCAACTGGTAAACAATTAATATTCTTGGTAATTCAAATTTTATATTAAACGGGTATCTTCTGACAAGCGTCTTATTACTTCTTCACTTAATACAGTGGACAATATGTTTAAATAATATTATAGTTGTGACCACATCTCATTTATGAGGCTTCCTGAAAGAACTCTGACGCCAGACAGCACTCAGTGTATCTTCTTTAAGCCAGTAAATTACATAATGCGAGCTGGTCTATTGTGTGGTCACAATCATAGTTACCGGGTGAGCTTGGACATTAAATAATGTTAACTGCACACTTAATCAGTCTCTCAATTTTAGAGTGATATGCTGCAGGTGTATCTGCTATATTATCGAGTGATCTCACTCTCCTATTCGTGTCCCAGCAGTATTATACAGCCCCACTGTTATTACTCTCAGCTGCTATTAGCAGCAGTGTATCACTGTCAGTTCAGACTGCCTTATAAAGCAATTACTTTTATCTGCTCAGTGAGCTGTAATATCCTATAGCATTTATCGGCATGTATTATACAGCCCTATTGTAATACCCTGCAGCATTCATCAGCATGTATTGAACAGCCCCACTGTTATTGATCTCAAAGGCTCATTAGCAGCAGTCTATCACTGTTAGCTCTAAGGTTAAGTAATCACTTCTATCTGCTTAGTGAGCTGTGATACACTGCAGCATTCATCGGCATGTGTGCTGTGCTCACCACGGTCTATACACATTTCACTCAAACATAGTTAAGACTAAACATTTTTTTGAGGAGACACAATAATTTAAAAAACACAGGTCACACTAGGCATCGTGTGCCTGTGCAGTCCTGACACGCGTTTCGCTTGTCAGCTTTGTCAAAGGAACAACCTGACCACCGGGTTGCTTCAAACTATATCCTGGTCTTTCTCCAATCACTATTGGAATCCATGATTAACATTACTTTGGGCCAATGGGATGCGCCTGTCAGCGTTTCTATTGGCTATCGTGATCTCCATTACAAAGATACAGAAGAACAGCGGTGTAATAAGATCGTAAATGTCTGCTATACAATGTAACATCTAATTTTTATGACTGACATTTCTTTAGGCCAATGGGACGCGCCTATCAGCATTTCTATTAGCTATCGTGATCTCCATTATAGAGATATAGAAGAGCAGAGGGGAAATAAGATCATGAGTGTCTACTACACAATGTAACATCTTATCTTTATTTTCATCTCGCATTTATATGTGATACATTAAAAAAACTAAATCCCAAACTTACACATGTGTACTGTATGATTTGATATATAGAGTGTTTAAAACTCTATATATACGTGTGATGTGTCTATTATTACACTATTAAGTAGCAATATTAATGCCTGATGTTCACTAGAAGGGTGGAGCTACACTGGATGGAAAGGAGGAGGAAGAATCTGCACTTCCTGGTTTCCTCCTCCAGGGATTAGTGTATAAGTGTAGTCTGGTCCGGTCGCTGCACGGTGTTCACTGTAGGGGTGAGGCTGCACAGGGCAGGAGGAAGCAGGAGGAATATTCACTTCTCTGCTTTCCTCCTCCAGGGATTAGTGTATAAGTGTAGTCTGGTCCGGTCGCTGCACGGTGTTCACTGGAGGGGTGAGGCTGCACAGGGCAGGAAGAAGCAAGAGGAATATTCACTTCACTGCTTCCTCCTACAGATCAGTCAGTGTCATAATTCATAACGCAATCCAGAATGGAAGTTATGATTTCTTTCACAGACTGCAGTAATATAAGCTTACCATTGTTTTATGAATTGCGGTGGATTGATGCTTTCCCCATACTTGTGATTGGGGAAACAAAATTAGATGAAAATAGGGAGACTGCAGAAGAAATCAGACATTTCTCTGAGAGTACATAAATAGCTGAGAGCAATGAACAGCCCTTTTATCACAGGTCATAGTTTCATAAAATAGAACCCTCAATCGTACAAATACCGTAGAATCCTGCAAGGTTAATCCTGAAGATGAGGGACTATAACAATAGTGCAGGATCCCACGGAACTGAGGAATCCCACATTGCAGGATTGCAATATCTAATTCATAACTGCAAAACACTGTACGCCTCTGGTCCTCAAAGTTCCTTCCATCGGAAGGTTGCACCATCACAGAAATTGTCAAATCAATGAGTTTCCCATTGAATCAGGTACATTTGTGCACAGTAGGCAATGCTACAAAAGAACAGATACACTGCAGGCTTAACCTTTCTTAAGTTATCCTTAATCATACTAGTCTAAAGGTGGGTACACACCTGACAGATATATCTGCAGATGATGGTCGTTCATACACACTGAATGATCATCATCTACAGTCTGCAGCAACTCGGGCCGGACTGGGAGCGGGTAGGGGATGTGGCCTAATCGCGGAAGGCGTGGCCATACCCCCTTTGAGAAATAAAAAAAAACACATCTGCGACACTCAGCCCGGTGCCCAGCCAAGGGGGGGTGCGATCAGCGTGATCGCTCCCCCCTTGGCATAGGAGACTGCTCAAGCTGCTGCTTTAGCAGCCTCGGACAGTCTCCCAGTGCAGCCCAGCACACAGCAGCGTGTGCTGGGCTGCTGTGGATGGGGAGCTGTGCCGTACCCAGGTAAGTAGTACCCGCTCGTGGCTCCCCCCCCTCGCTGCACCCCTGTGTACAGGCGATCGGCTGATCGCCCCCGTACACACTTGCCGATGGACAGATATGTCTGCAGACATATCTGTTCATTGGCTGTGCAGCACAGCCAATGCGATATGTCTGTGAACGACGTTGTTCACAGACATATCGTCTGTACACATTGGCCAACAGAGGCATGATATATTGGCCGATCGATTGATCGGCCAATATATCAGCCAGTGTATGCCCAGCATAAGTTTCTGGCATGTTTGTGAAACACCTGAAAGTCTGGGAAAATAGGCCACCTTCCCTAGTAAGTTGGCGGGACCTTTATGATGCAATTTGCTGAGAATCAGGTCATCATGGTGGAATCTTCCCAGTATGAATTGAGCCACTGAGCATCAGATTGGGACCATGACGTGAATAATTGCGTTATCATGCTCAACTGCACTTACCCCTTAATCATATGTAAAATAATGGCTGCTACTTGTACAACACCAAATCAGTTACCTACTCAAATATATTTTTAAAATATGTATGTGAACATGTCCTGATTATCGCATAGTCAAGAATAAAATATACATAAGCCTATATAAATGAGTAATTCACAGATATAAGTACCAGTGAGGTCACTGTATATTAGGTGTTAACTAGGCTGATATTTCCTCTAGCAATCTTTTTAGTGTTATTTTCCTGTTACACAGCTGAGAGTCTATATTTCAGAAAAGGCCCGACAGTGTGCTACAGGATAACCCAGCTCCCCAGAACCCATAGGATCTTAGGTCTCTTATAAGTCATAATGCTAGCTGGGAAGTATATTATGCTTTATATGAGAACTGATATACATCTAATTAATATAATCCATGTTTTCATGGATCCCTAAAACAATCTATAATCAGTTAATGTAAGAACAAATATGTCAAGCTCAAATATCTGCTTCATCAAGAAACCATAGACATAAACAATGGTCCCAAATAATGTATCTAATATTTCCATGTACCATAGTCAAATGTGTGGAAAGTTATGACCTGGTTGGTGAATGTCATATTTCTACCATGTTCTTATTTATAATTACTCCTGAATTGCAGTGGCCTGGAACACAGCGCCATAAAAGAGGCTTTGTAACCAATTAGCATTCATACTGATCTTCTTTCAGTAATTTCAATGGGAAGGTGGGGGGGCTTTCAGGAGAAGAGAATGCTTAAAATTTTAAATTGTGCTTTGAAAAAGGGTCAGTCCAAGAGCATCAATAAGCTACATGAAAAATATATACATTTTCTGTTTCTATTTTTATTCCTGTTTTATCTCAATAAATTTGTTTGCAGTTGTATCTCTGTTCTTATTGTTATCTTTTTTAAACCATTTTAAGAATTGCGACTTTCTTCATCATATTAATTTATTAAAGTTTTTTCCTTTGTGATCTTAACAAATGAATGTGAGAGATAAGCTTGCAAGTCATAAACACTAAATTTAAAGCAGATAACTGTTGATGAGTGTATTTTGAGTGTGTGAAATAATTTTGGGGAAGTTTAATAATTTTTAGACAGACCAGGTAGTTTTGTATTGATTAATCCTTTCACACCAATGTGTCAAGATTGCTCAATTGATTGTTCTTATGACAAGAAAGTTGCTAACTATGATCATTCAACACATAAATAACAATTGTATCACTATGTGCATGTGGACATTAAATGTTATAAATTAAGCGATTTGTTTTATCCACATGGTCAAAACTTCATGAAATCATCAAAATTAAAAAATATATATATTTATGTAATATTCTATTTAGATACTTTATTATACAAATTGTTAAATTATATCATTTAACAAAAAGAAAAAAGCACCCAATCTCACTACTGCTCGAAGCTCTGTTTAAGTAACTGCTGCTGCAGGGGCTTTTCAAGAGAGGAGGAGGCCTGTGTGCAGTCTCTGTCCGGGGCTCCCTCCTCTCTCCGGGCGACTGCGCACTGAGCGCAGCATCGCACGGGTAGACTCTGGGCACTGGAGTGTGCCCAGAGTCTACAGCACACACCACACACCCTGAACTTAGAATAGTATGCCTGAATCAGCCCCCCTCGCCTTTTCAACTTCCAAGTGTAACATTGTAAAAGTTGGTGCCATCACACGTGTTACGAAAGACTCTGACACTGTGCCAGAGGCCCCCCACCCAGCTTTAATTTGGTCTGAATTAAATCAAGTAATGTTGAATATAATATTCCACATTTTTTATGTTTAAATCACCATTGCCACTAACTCAAGCTAACAGACCCTTCACAGGATAGTCAATGTTGTCTTATATCTGGACTGGACAAATCACAAGATATAAGTAGCCAGTACTGCACTAAAAAAATTCCTCTTTGCACCACTGAATATTTGCTACATATATACTAGAGCATACATGCATAGAGCTCATGATATGGGGGTTCAAAATGTGATTTTGAATCAGGAGAAGGAGCTGATGCAATGGGAGGATGGGGTGGTGTTGAATCCTGAGGTGCCATAAGGATTACGTTTTAAGCAATCCCTGTAGCAACGGAGACAGGACAGACCGTCAGAAGAGTAGATATTGCAGGAACAAGATGAGGAGGGAGCGGGTCGTGGGCGGAGTGGGGACAGACGGTTTCAAAACTACTAGTATGTAATATAAGAGGTGGAGGATACATATAATAAAATGAGATGTTCAGAAAGACAGAAACAGAGGGTACAAAATAGATCTTTGATCTTAAACTGGTGTGTCATGGTACAAGTGTGCCATGACACAACCAACTTAGCTGGCCTTGATACACACTGGCCCGCACCAGACACACAGTGGCCTTCCTGGGCTAGGAGGTGCAGAAAACCTGACCAGCCCCCCAACAAATACTGGCATAATGTGATTTAAGGGGGCACTACAATGTGGCATAACGTGATCTAAGGGCCCTACAAAGTTGCATAATGTGATTTAAGAAGGACTACATAGTGGCATAATGTGATTTAAGAAACACTACATAGTTGCATAAAAATCAAAAGGGCTCTATATGTGGCATAAAGAGATCAAAATGGAACTATAATCTGACATAATGTGAGCTAAGGGGCACTACAGTGTGGTATAATGTGATCTAAGGGGCCTACAAATTAGCATAATGTGATTTAAGAAGAACTACAATTTGGCAAATTATGATCTAAGGGGCACTACAACATTGCACAATGTGATTTAAAGGGCACTGTAATGTGGTATAATGTAATCTAAAGGGCACTATAAAGTGGCATAATGTGATCTTAGGGACACTACAATATGACAATGTGATAAATTGTTATCTAAGGGGCACTACAATATGGCATAATGTAATCTAAGGGCCCTACAGAGTAGAATAATGTGATCTAGGGGACACTACAAACTGCCATAATGTGTACTAATGGCATTACAAAATGGCATAATGTGATCTAAGGGTCCTACAAAGTAGCTTAATGTGATTTAAGAGGCATGACAAAGTGCCATAATGTGATCTAAAGGGCACTACAATGTAGTAAATTGCGATCTAAGGGGCACTACAAAGTGGCAAAATGTAATCTAAGGCCACCACAAAGTAGAATAATGTGATCTAAGGGGCTCTATAAACTGGCATAATGTGAACTAAGGGCACTATAAAATGGCACAGTAAAATAGAGGGAAACAGGAGACAGAGGAACAATAGGGATATAGGCTATAGATACTGAATAATAAATGCCCCTTTATGTATGTTAAATAGATCATCTTGGTAATAACTGTATCTTCCTGTGAAACAGCGCATATTGAAATGTATGGTGCTGTAAAGTAAATTTTCCACTGTAAAAAGGACCAAAGTCAGATACACAGATGAGAATAGCTTAGCACACCTAAACGTAGCAACAAATATTTATTTCTCAACATTTTGGACAGTCCTGATGACAGTGTTCTTTGTAGCAGGTGTGTTATTCCAGTCTCATCTTCATATGCACCTTGATTGATCTTTGTATTTCAGTGTGCATTTGGCCTTGCCTGCTTCAAACATGTAAGTGGTAAATGGCTAATATATACTGACAGAACCGTTTAACAACTTGTACCCTTGGGTTACAGTGTTTTGTACATGTCGAACAGAAGGAAGATTGTATAGCAATAAACTGGTTGAAATGGATTGTCTTATAGGTAAACAGGCATAGTATGTAGAAAACAGTTGTTATACCCTACATTACTGCCAACAGGATAGTTAGATCTCTATTACATAATATACACAATATTATTTTGTGTATTAGTTTCAGTTTAAAATTATGCAATCTGTTAATGCAAACTTTAATATTGAATATGTTTTCCCCTTTGTGAAAATTTCTCCCTGCCACTATAACCATCTCTGTGCCAATCTTCAGATTAGTAAAGATGGTCAGAGCGTAAAATTAGGTGAGATATTAGCAGCTTCCTTCATGTAAAATGGCTGATACACAATTATATATGTGCACCTATATTGTAGGTGTGGGCAACTGGCGTGAAAAAATGTTGACATCTGTCATATAGAGAAATAAGTTCAAATATAATATGATATAGCAAATAGAATTGTTATAAAAAAAAATTAGGATGTAAGTGTAAAATATTAAAAGATATATAAATATTTCAAAAACTAAATAAGAATAACAATCAAATGAAATAAATATGAAAAATATAAAGATACAATAAATATAAATGTTAAAAAAATATTTTTTCTCTTTATTTATTCCTATTTTTACTCTCACTGTACACTACTTCAGCCCTTGCACTTTTCAAAATTTTATTAACCTGAAAACGCTTCCATGTTATTCTGTAAATGTATGCACTTTTAATGAATTCTAAGCACACTTGCACAAATCGAGGCACACAACAGGACCAAAGCTCGCTCTGCACCATCTTGCACTTAGTAAATGACCTCCAGTTTCTCTATAAACAGCTATCTCAGCCTTCAATTTATTACACTACCCTGCAGAGCTACTCCAACAGATTACTGCAGCGATGTACTGCAGCCACATGGTTAATAAAGTGTGCAACTGCTATTATGGATATGCAAGACTACATCACCACACCCTTGAGGTTTGCAAAATGGGAGGACAAATTCCAATTTCAGAGAGATGAGCAGAACACATGATTGGAAACCAATGCACAGCCAATACAGGTAGTTATAAAGGCAGTGGGACTCTGATTGAAATACGGCACAGTTGCAGTTGTAGGCTGAGGTTGGCCCTGCATAGATCTGGTTAAGGTCATGGAAAACTGTATCTGAAGCCTTCCACTGCATTGTTTGTAGAGGAAGATTCAGACTGAATCTCTGCAATACTGTTTTTAAAGGGTTAACTCATGATCTGCAAATAAGTTGTTGCAGTGGAATGGAGCTTATGACCAAAGGCATCCACATCCATAGATGTATGGACGGATTCTGGCTGAAACCCTGAAAAGCCATAGTGGAAGAGTATATGGACTGAAGCCCTGCCAGCCGCTGTCGTGTGAGGAGCTTAACAAGCCAAGTAACAGTAACCCAGAGATCATTAATGAACTCCAGTGACCACCAATCACCAGCACATCGCTATGCTCATTCAGGTCAAACCTAAAAGGTATCAGAAAGACAGTGTTCATTCATAGTGTTCATTCTAGTACACTGCACCTGTCACAACCTGTGCAGTTCCTCTTTCCTGTCTGGGGTGTGGCTCTCTGCTCGGGTGCTTCCAGCACACTCAGGTAATGCAACAAACTGCTGAGATACAGACCAGAGTGTGCTAGAAGCACCAGAGCAGAGAATGAAACCCCAGGCAGGAAAGAGGAACTGCACGAGTTGTGACAGGAGCAGGGTGCTAGAATGAACACTAAAGCATATACTTTACACTTGAATTTACACTGCAACATATTTAGCCACTACAGGGTCAGTACTCACATAGAGGCTCATTTTGAGTTAGCAAAACAAAAAATTGCACCTTGACAAAATTATGTTGCACTGTAGGGGAATGTCGTGACTGCGCTCTAAATTGCAGTGTAAGTAAAGCTGTCCAGTGTTTCGCCCTGATTCTGCGTTGGGAGCAAAGTAAACAACAGCGAGTACCTTTGCACCTTGGCAAAACCTTGTTTTACTGCAAGTGTGGCAGATTTAAAATGTGCAAAGAGATTTAGATTTGAGGAGGGGTATGTCCAGATCTAAATTGCACTGCAAAAATAAAGTTGTCCAGCATTTATGGGCTACATATGAGAGCAGCCGGTATTTACCCTGCATGCAAAAAATAAATGTATTTGCACCCATTGCAGTGCAACATGGTTTGTCCAGGTACCCTCTTTTTTGCTTTACTCCCAACTCAGAATCAGGTAATTTGTGTGCTACTTGCAAAGGCAGCAGTATTTACCCTGCATGCAAGAAACAAAAATACATGCATTTGCACTCCTTGTTTGTTCAGGAGAAAATTTGCAACATGTTTTGCTTCGTGCCTAACATTAAATAAAACCCTTAATGCAAAGGTTCCCAAACGCGGTCCTCAAGGCTCCCCAACAGTTCAGGTTTTAGAGATGTCAATGGTTGAGCACAGGTGACTTAATAGGTACCTCAGGCAATTTAATTTAACCAACTGTGCTTAACCATGGCTATCTCTAAAACCTGAACTGATGGGGAGTCTTGAGGACCGAGTTTGGGAACCTCTGCCTTAATGTGACTATTGCCCGTATAATACATTCAATAACTGCTTATTTGGGACAAAAAGACAATATTTGTAAAAAAAGCATGTCCTCTGTAATTTACCTTCAATGTGGTGACTTTTAATTTTCAGACAGTTACATATATTATAATGGTTGAATGCCGGATAAAGTTCTTACCATTTGGCCAAGTACGGAAGTCTTCTGTTCGCTCAAATGGAGTGGTAAGTAGCTGGCGTATACAACCATCTGGGGCACTAACTGTACAGAAGTGGCTGTAGAAAATAAAGCAATAGATATAAACACATTTATTTAAGTTTCAATATAACTATAATAATAGATGTCCAATTTCATTATAATTACAAATGCAGAAAATCTTAACTGTAAAAAATATCCATCTTTAAATATAAATACTTACAGTTTTCTATTTCATTTGTGCTACATTTTATGGTGCAAATGAGAACCCCTTTGGCGTTTGGAGACCAATATGTTGCACATCCCACTGATATAGCAGCCAAGGCCAATGTAATTTAGAAACGTGTGAAAAAGATAATTGTATTTTTGTAGATAAACTCTCTAAGGAGAATCATATAAAATTAAAGCCAGTAAAAGTTTCATGTTAAGTTGTGCTAAAAAATAAATCCCCTAGGTTTAATTCTATATGTTCTATTTTAGTTTAAGGAATCAGTACAAAAGATATAATTAGGTCAAAGACAATATGAAATTAGAAAACAAGCAAGAACAGGAAATTATAGGCCACTAAGGTCAACTAGTTTAGTGTGTGGAATACAGAATAAAATTGAGCAGAATAGAAGATAAGAAGCAGGATACATTTTTTATGATCTGACAATAGAGCTAACATTTGCAGTTGTACTTGAAGGACTAGGTGCAAATAGATTTTTACTAAACATATTCAAATTGTGCACAGGCTCCTTGACAGGTGATAATTATGCCATTCGCTTTGCACTTTGAATTTGGAACTTGAGTGAATAATGAAGCTCTGGTAGAAACATCTTAAGGTTTGACCAATGAAGAGTTGGCAAGCTTTGATGTCCTGCTTCTTTAGATTAACTTATTTCTCTCTATAATAGACATTAATTGTAGGTAGTGTACTCTCAAAACAAATCGTCAGCTTTCATACTTTTGCTTCAAACTTCAAGAAATCATATTCTTTATTCAACTGAGGAACTCATGCAAGTTTATTGATTAAATATCTCTGTAGAGAAATGCACCCTTAAGGGGCTCATACACCTGAGATGTATTGTCCCTGGGAATTGGAAACAATCATCATGATGGAAATCCTGTAATTCAACGATCCCTACCAAAACATGATTGGTATGGGTGAGTCAGGGATTTTTAGCATGCAGTTTTTCTCTGAACAGCCAACACAGTAGCGCAGGCAGTGGGGGTTTCTGAGTACACAGAGACCCTCTTGATAGAGGTGAGAGTAAGCACCAGGTTATTAAGCCCCACCCCTTCACTGCAAAATGCAGCTATTTGTGAGTCAATGGGGAGAAGGCGGAACCAATATGATGAGATTCCATTACAATTGTGTAATTTGGCTCCGCCCCCTCCCGACTGACCTGTGAATCGCGACAATTTGCCACTGGGTAGGGGCCTAATGACATGGTGCCTGGTCCCATCCCATCTACAACCTGCAGCTACTGCAGGGTAAGTGTGTGTGTGTAATGTATGTGTGTATATATATATATATATATATATATATATATATATAGACAGTAAAGATTATATATATATACATATACACAGTTGAGTCTCCCATATCCAAATATTCCGAAACACAGAATATTCCGAAATACGGAATTATTTTGGCATGACTGAGATAATGAAACCTTTGATTTTTGATGGTTCAATGTACAAAAACTTTGTCTAAAGCACAAATTATTAAAAATATTGTATAAATTACCTTCAGGCTATGTGTATAAGGTGTATATAACACATAAATACATTCTGTGTGTATATTTGGGTCCCATTCCCAAGATATTTCATTATGATATGCAAATATTCCAAAATACGGAATATTACGTTATCCAATATACCCCTGGTCCCAAGCATTCTGGATATAAATATATATATATGCTGAAAAATAATAATAAAAACATGCGCCTAATAGTGTAGTAATGTAGAAAACAATTTAATCAATGCTCAAAAGGATAAGTAATGTGCGTACCAAAGAGTAAACAATCAAAAGCTTATCTGATAGTCAGGTAGTACTCCAATGGTCAGGTAACTTGAACCGATATCACTTTCCAGGTTCCCACGGGATACACCTTCATGATAACCTTAAATTTTGGCTTGCAATTTTTTGCCCATCAGGAGAATATACAGTATATAGTGTAGTATTATATGCAACAAATGGAAACATCACTGGACATAAATATATCTGCGTAACCAGAATATGTGTAAATCAATTGCAAAAAAGATATCACTCCTCTGTGTTTCAGGTCAAGCTCAGTAGCAGTCTGGCTTCATATGAAAACAGATAGAAGACCTCAGACCAGAAATGGAGAGAAATCTCCGTAAATATTTAATTTAGACCACATAAAAACACAACAACAGAGTAAAAACAAACGTAAAAAATAATAAATAAACGCTTATATTTTTGGTATTACTGCAGATACTAGTCCACTACTAGCAGTATTGGGGAATCAGTTCCAAAGCGTTTCGTCCCTCTGGACTTCCTCAGGGGTAATATCAATGTCCTGGACACCCCTTTATATATCCTCTACCATAATTGTGATTAAAATTTGTGCCAACTCGTTGCAGCATGCCGTTTGTGCATACGCACTGTGCGGCGGCCATTTTGGTGACATCATATCCGCGTCACCGATGTTATATGGAGTAATGGGAGAAATAAGAAAAGATCTGCACACGCCACCCAACATAGCGGACGTATGTAACTCCCAATTAGGTGTTGAACAAGGCTGGCGTCTCTCCCAGAGGCTTGCAGCACTCTATATCCATGGCTCGCACTTCCGGATAACTACAGGTTGCTGGAGGGCGGAAGTTGTAGGTGTAGCCATCTTGTGGATGGCGATCGTCAATTCGACTCGTGGCGGCCATCTTGATGCTGTTAATAACGGCCTCAGCCATCTTGCGGATGGCGGCCATACGTAAAAGCAGCCACGGACAACTTGTGGATGGCGGCTGGTAGTTAAACATGCAATGGCCAGCTATTTGGTAGTACTCAATAGCCTACCACCAGATTGTCATCCATCATTTTGTGTGAGGGCAGCACTGGCTTTTAGCAGGCAGCCATCTTTTGGGTATAAAAATTACAGAACAGCAGAACCAGCTTTACAAATGAGACCAAAAATACCTCATTAATAAATAAACCATAAACATAAATAAAACCAGAAATTACCTCATTAATTAATAATAATATGGAGGTAAACTATAAACATATGCATACAATAATAATAATAAACAGACATCTGATAATAAATAACGACTCCCATTATAGTATATAAAAACTGAATGAAAAAATGATAATAAAAATTCCTTAATAAAAGCTACAGTAACAACCAATAATTAATAATAATAAAATACATAAAAGGAGCTAAAACAAGATAAGATGAATAAGAGTAGACATTAAGAAAAGGCGCAATTTCATAATTTTTATTTAGATATATATATACACACATATATAGACACACACATATGTCACACATACATTACACACACATATCGGCAGAACGAGGCATCGGGGCCATAGATGTGTGGCCCGCATAAGATGATCGTTTGTTCCACACTTAGATGATTACTTGTTCTGTATATGTCCTGCATTGCAAAGAGCAACTTTGTCAGCCAGGTGATTCTATAGAGGCCATTATTAGCAATGTTAAAAGCTTACCAGTTGATAAAGGACAGCGTGACGGGTTCGGGATGCAACAGAATAGCCAGGCTCCTCCACAGTTTAACTGTGGGGCGATGCACTGTTCTGCCCCTAAAATAGCCTCTTTCACTATAGATACAAATGTACAATAAATTCTGCCTCATCAGTAGATATCGGACTGGGGAACGGAAAACAACCTGAGCCCAACCCACTACTGGTTAACCAAATTCTTGGTTTCAGCATTCTTTTAGCCCTATAACAGCACCCATTCCCTCTGGACAGTTCTCAGATGCCAAAAAGGACTTTGATGGTATGAAAAACTTGATGTACAGTAATGGCAGCTGGTCATGAAAGAACCAGTACATCAAAACAAGGGAATGTACAACATCAACTGACCAAGGCAGACATAGGTGAAAAATATGTTAGGATAACAGAAAGCTCAAAACAAAAGGACTGGGACGAAGAAAATGCTCATGGTCACAAACTCAAACAAAAAAAGAAGACACAAGGCCACAGACTAGAAATAAGATGAGAAGACAGACACAAAACGGAGAAACAATACACACAAAAAGACAACATGGAGATCTAATTGGATGGCATGTGCTCCATTAGTCTAGTAGCGAATGTGTACAAGATAAAAGTGAAGAGGTCCTGGGTTTAAGCACCATCAGCGCCTTACAAAAGGTTATACTTTAAATATATGAATATAAATCCCTGTTGTTTTAAACTTTCTTTTTGAATTTTTCAAATATAAATATAAACCAGTTAACTAAAACATTTTTTTTCATCAAAACCGCACAAAATTGTTGTTTTTTTTATTTAAGTCTAATAAGTATTTTGTAAAACATAGTAAAATGTTTTGTTTTAAAAATATACCTAGGAGTGTCCATGCCCCAATTGTAATTTTACTTCCCGCCCCATCAAAAATAGCAACCCCCAGTGTCAAAGATCCCCAACAATATCAACCTCCACTCCCTAGTGATAATAGGTCACCGTGGCAGAGCCCCACCCTTACACCCATGAGGGGCCCCATTTTGTCCCTCCCCATCCCCATGTGTCACTATGTCTTAAAAATGCTTTTTTATATATCCCCCCACACTAGCCAAAAATATATATTAATCTGCAGCATAACCCCCCTCCCCTCCCAGTGGCGAAAGATGCACCTCCCTACCCTCCCCCGTGACCCAGAGCCCACTCATCTTTGCAGAATGTGGTGCAGGTCCCCTCTGCTGCAGCTGTCCTCTGCACACGCAGAGATCTGCACACTTTGTGCTCCTCACACTTTTACTTTAGGCACATGCAGCAGTAATGTTGAGGGTCATAGACCACCACATCACTGCAGTGGGGACTGGGGAGTCAGTAAAAGGAGCGTTCTACACTTGTGCAGAACAGATCTCCTCTGCAGAAGCCGGGGGACAGAGCAGGCTGGTGTGGTCACATGGGATGCAACCTTGCCAGATGAAGCACTTCTGGCTCCAGTTGCATCACATGCGACCAAGCCAGATGAGTGGTTAAGGGTTTAATGTACAGATAGTAGACAAAAAAATTAAAACACTGAAGTCACTTGATTGAATGTTTGGCCACCATGAAGAATCAGTATGGTCGGTCTCCATCATGGGAATGAGTCAATAAATGTCTGGATTATGCAGGAGAGATGTAAGACCATTTTTCCACAAAATACTAACTAAACTGATGCCTGGGTGATGGTGGAAATTGTTGTTCCAAGCACAGCTCAACAATATCTCATTAATGTTTGATTGGATCCAGATCTGGTGACTGAGAAGGATGAAAAGTCCTGAAAGTCACCTACCCCATCAGGAAAGAAATGCTGCAACATGCATGTAATTATGTATTAATTACTAGCATTTATTTAATTAGACCCAGCATATGCTGTTGGGCTTTATAATTAGGAACAAAACAAGACTGGGTAATAACAGACGATAAAGATGTAAGAGGATCCTGCTCTCAAGCTTACACTCTGCAGGGAAAAAGGTATTTTACACAGATGTGATCTCCTACATCTATCCTCAATAGGTCACGCGGCATGACATGCCTGGTGGGAGTGAGTCATGATATGCGACACTTGTACACCTGTGTGCGACTGAGTCTGTAAACGGAGTGGAAAAAAGCCGCTGCATCTTAGCACTTCATATGCTGATTCAGAGACTCAGTTGCACACAGATATATAAGTGTCACATATCATATTAAACAGCACAGTCCCCTGGTGCCCGTCCTAGTGCATCACATTGAGACTGGGGCCTATCCATTAGCAGATCATTTTCAAAAGATGAAAGACAAAAGATTATCCCTTGAAAATCCCTGGGGCTGCGGTGACAGATATCTGTCATGTACATGACAGATTTTTGCAAACGACGAACGATATTGCATGACATCATTCAGGGAGTGGATTTTTTTTTATGTATGAACAGAAGTTAATTTTCATTAAAAATATTGTTCGTCGTTTACCGCGACAGATATTTCTAATATCTGTCAGCGATAAGCGATATTTGACCAACATGTTGGAGAGACAAAAGACAAAATTTGTCGGCTGCGGGAGTGCGCATTTTCATTGTTCAGAGCCTATCCATTAGCAGATAAATTGAACGACTGAATGATAAATCGTTTATCGTTCAAATTTATCTGCTAATGGATAGGCCCCTTTAGGGGTATATATTTACTAAAGGTCGATTTTAATCGATTCGAAATCGATTAACATTGATATTGTGTTTCTGAAGCTAAATCACAAATACTTTAAAAACTATATAAAAAATTGTCAGTTAGTAAATAGCCCCAGAAACCCAACATCGATTTTGATCGATTTTTAAAGTAAAGATACCCCTTAGATGCATTTTCCCCCCCAAAAAAAGGCCCCACACTAGTAGTGTCTCACGGGACCTGGCATGCCGAGGGCTGCTTGGTGCGATTGAAGCAAAGATGTGCGAGGACACATCTGTAATTCGGAGTAAGTGCTACAAATTGCAAACTGGTCCAGCCAGAATGTAAGTGGAAATTGCTTGTAATTATGCATAGGTATGCTGGTTGACCTGTTTTTTGCATCTTTGCTACCCTGTTTTATCACTGATTTGTATAGCGCTGTAGTATTTTGTAGTGCCCTAATATATATGCTAATAATAAAAAACATGGGGTAAAGATGATCATACAGCACCATTACATAGTAATGAGCAGACTGCCCCCAAATAATGTCAGGAATGTGTGACCCTCAAATGGGTTTCGCTGCACCAAGTGAGCAGGTCGCGGCCCTCTGAACAGGTACCTGGGAGTGGCAGGAAGACCGGAACTATATTAGAATGAATTAGCACTGGGAACCCTAGAACTGTAATAACACTAGAGGCCAATGTAAGAACTAAATGGCTAGGACACAAGGGATCAGCTAGACCTGAATACTTGAACACAGGAGACTGGCGTATGAACTGAATACTTGAACACAGGAGATCAACATGTGAGCTGAATACTTGAACACAGGTGATCAGTGTATGAACTGAATACTTGAACACAGGAGATCAGCGTACAAACTGAATACTTGAACACAGAAGATCAGCGTATGAACTAAATACTTGAACACCAGAGATCAGTGTATAAACTGAATACTTGAACACAGGAGATCAGCATATGAACTGAATACTTGAACACAGGAGATCAGCGTATGAACTGAATATTTGAACACAGGAATGCACTGTGAATTTGTAAAGGATGTAGTTGCTGACTTGCACTTAGAACACAGGGAATGTAGATACAGGCATGTACTGGGAATTGCTAGAGATCCAGCTGAGAGCTAACTAGTAATTAGCATGAAAGCTGACACCAGTAACACAGGGAGGCAGCTGGGGAACTGAACAGCACAATAATAACAATACAAGTGTTGTTATGTAAAGAACTGGAGTTCAGTGAGAAAACCAAAAGGACACACTGGGAGCTAATATAAATAACACTGGAGGACAGCGAGAAGGCTGAAGCAAGACATTGATGACATTACATGGACAAACACTGGTGAGTATCACAGTCACTTGGACAGCAAAGATGAACAGCAGCTTCCTGTTCCTGGAGTCAGACTTAAATACCCTTATGTAGCTGGTAATTGGATCAGAGGATCAGCTGAGTGACCACAAGACTACCATTGAGAAAGACGGGATCGGTATGAATGACCGCCCGACCAAATCCCGACACCAGAAGACCAGCAGGACAGAAAATCCTGATTGGTAAGTATAGTAACCACACCCAACCCTATCCCCCCCTAACCCTAACCCTCACTTAGGGGTGCCTAACCCTAACCTCCCCCTAGTGCCTAACGCTAATCCCCCCTGTAAGTGCCTAAACCTAACCCCCACTTCCCAGCAGCCTAAACCTAACCCTCCCGGGGGGTGCCTAACCCTAACCTCCCCCGGGGGTGCCTAACCCTAACCTCCCCCTTCCCCTAGCCTAATCCTAACTCTCCCAGGGGATGCCTAACCCTAAGTGCTCCCAGGAGCCTTGAAACCTGATCCTCCCCCCCCACGGCTGTCCGCGCCCAGCTTACCTTTGTTTGGTATGCCGGGCGTCGGGCTCCCGGCATAGGGATAATGATAGGCGTCGGTATTTCGACGCTGGTCATAAGTCCCCTGTCGGGATTAGACAGTCAGGAAGCTGGTGGTCGGCATTTCGACCGTCGGCTTCTTGACGGCATCCCTGAAAGACTAGTCAGGTGATATGAACCAACATGGCTGCACCCTGCCCGGCACCCCGGAAACCAGGATGTACACACAGAAGTCCTAGCAGACCCTGGGGAGAATACTCAGTCACCACTCACCTCCACTCCCAACGACTGAACACCTAAGCACAAGGATGCTGGCGCAGTGGTGAGTAGCGGCTGATCCCAGGTCGCATCCTGACAACTGGCTGCTATCGCCAGAGGTTGAAATTTACCATTAGTAAAACTGCAGATAAAAGAGAAGTAACTTCTGAAGTGCATCAAGAACAGCAACTATGCAGCGCTGTATAAAAACAATGCAATTTCACTTACAATATTATATTTTAAACTTCAATGTCAGCGATGAATCAATATTTATGCTGAAACATTAACAGAGAGATTTAGCAAACCTTCTAAAGAGGACAAGGGGAGAAGTTGCCCATAACAACCAAATTCTAACTAACATTTATCCATCCAGTACATTCTATAAAATGATAGGGTGCTGGCAGTAGTCTATGGGATGAAACTTTTGGCTACAAAAAGGATGCACAAATATTTTGAGACATCTACTACTATAGGTTATTGAATACACCATATTCAAGTAAAAGTCAGGGACAAATGCTTAATACAGTACGTCCCAGAAAAGGGATATTTCTTTTACACTGTTCTCTTTTACAGTTTTAAAAGTTTTTATTTTTCTCTTTGCGTAATAAAAAAGTAAAATGCCAGATTTTCTAGTCGTGTTTCTTTCTTTTATTTCCAACTGAGAACATGAAGCAAAAATATGAACATCCTTTAACCAATTGCCAGACCTGGTTGCATCAGATGCAGCCACTACCCTCCCCCAGTGTCTGCCATGCAGCCGATCATTACTGATAGGGCAGCCCAGTGGCACCCCCCCCACCCGGCGGCTGCAGAGAGCCATAATTACAGGTTGAGTCTCCCATATCCAAAATGCTTGGGACCAGGGGTATTTTGGATAACGGAATATTCCGTATTATAGAATAATTGCATATCATAATGAAATATCTTGGGAATGGGACCCAAATTTAAACACAGAATGCATTTATGTTTTATATACACCTTATACACACAGCTTGCAGGTAATTTTATACAATAATTTCAATAATTTTGTGGCTCAAACAAAGTTTGTGTACATACATGAAATTCATTTATGTTTCATATACACCTTATACACAAAGCCTGAAGGTAATAATATACATTATTTTGTAATAATTTTGAGCCTTAAACAAAGTTTGTGTACATTAAACCATCAAAAAGCAAAAGGTTTCACTATCTCAGTCATGATAAAAAAAAAATCCGTATTTCGGAATATTCCGTATTTCAGAATATTTGGATATGGGAGACTCAGCCTGTATAGTCAACCAGATGGACAATCCTGCAATTTTATACATGAATCGACCATGCTGGGTGTTATCTGTTTGTTTAACACATAAGCCATAACTGTGCATAGGCTGTTGCTTTCAATATAATTGGCATTCCTGAATTATTCAAGTTTGCTAGCAAAGCTCACCATTTTGTGCACTATTGTTGGTCTTTACCTTTAGCAACTCTCATATTGCAGACCAGGCAGTCTGAGACATACACAATCCAATAGACCAGAGTTTCCCAAACACTGCCATTATAGTCCAGGTTTTAATGGTATCCATTGCTTGAGCACAGGTCACTTAATAGGTACCTCAGTCAATTTGATTTAACCATCTGGACTCAAGAATGGAAATCCTTAAAACCTGGACTGTAATGGCGGAGTTTGGGAAACTCTGCAATAGACAATAGCACCCATGTTAAAAAAGAACAAAAGTTGTTATGTGTCCTTATAATGCCAGACTTGCTCTTATATAGGTGATGTCACTTTATATTGTGCCTATATGTGTTCTTGACCGCAAACATGCAATACTGTGAGCAAAATACTAACAGGAGTCACAATAAGAAGACACCAGAAAAAGTATTTTACAAATAGCTGTGGGGGGTACTGGCTCATGGCAATTGGAGGTTGGGATTAGCGTCATTAGGTAGCTTGGTTCAAAAAGGTTTAAAATAACTAGTTGTGTCTAAAAAACTCTCTCTCTATTTTCTCTGTTCATAGTCTGCACAGAAGGAAAACTACTGTATGCCTAACATACACATTCCCATGTGCTAGCTACAAATTACCAAGGTTGAGGTTAGATTCCCATCAATTCTATCAGAAAAATTATATATACATATAGGGGGCAATTCAAATAGCAGTGGTAATTTACTATGGTCTGATTGATCCCCTGTAACTATTCAATTAGCCCTGAAGGTAGCCCGCAGGCTGCAGTTAATGGGGATTTTGTTCAGGTCTAATCAGACCTGAAAAGAAAGCCCCGATAAATATCCTGTTAACGGGTGCAGCAACTAATTTTACATATAGGCCCGGGAACTATGTGTTAATGGCCGTTACCAGGGTAATTTAACGGGTCAGAAAAAGGGGTTCTAATTGAATAGCCCCAGGCGCTAAAGCCCGAGACTAGCACCCTTTTTTACACCTGTTAAATTAATGGGGCTAAGTTAATTTCCCCCACAGATTTTTAATTAGTATTTTGTTTACAAATCACATGAAAACTACAGTAAAACATTTAAATACAGATTTAAACAGCTGATATAAAAGTTACATTTAGAAATAAAGTAAAAAATAATATTTATTCATGTTTAATATATCAATCTAATTGAACACCACATGAAAAAAATGTTCTCAGGTGTTTTTTTTCCTCCACATAACATTTAATTATACAAATATTCAATGAGTCGTAGGTGCAAATTGCAAGATGTTATATTCTTTTTTGGCCAAAAGCGAAAAATCTGTTGCTTCTTTGTAAAGACACTGTTCAAATGCTGCAAAACTAGCAATTTAAACAAAAGCAAGACACAATTGTTAAATATATTTAAATGATGTTATGCTTTTTATGATAAAAAAATAAATATTATTTAGTGGTGATCTTATTTGACAATAATAAAATCAAGACAAACAGAATTAAAAAGAAAAAACTACTTGAGCTACATTATTACTATCCAAGTACAGGTTTGTGGCCTAACATAATTTACTGTACCTTTTTTGCAAAAATATTATTTGGCATGGTTTGGCCAATGCCACAGCATTTTGACTGTTATCGTTTTTGAACATGACACATGGCTCTGCTAAACTATATCTCTCATATTGTATCATTTGGCTACAAGTATGCCATCTGTCTTCTTACAGATATACAGAGTGTACTGCCACTGGCATTGTGTCAATCTGTGTTTTGCCAATTGCTTAAGAAGCATCTGACAATACTGCTGTTTTTTTTTTATCTTGTTGTGTTACAGATGGTTGCATAATGTTGCTTTGGAAAATATGCCCTTCTTTATATGCAACCTAACTAGGTAGAATGCATACTCATATGCAACTGGGATACAACTTTCATGGTCCTTCCAACATGGCTTACAGAAATTGAAGGGTTAACACCTCTGTAACTTGGAGATGAGGAATAATCCAGAGCATAGTTCAGTAAAAACAAGACTCTACCTCTTCCATACTCTGTATTTTTTAATTCACGATGGGACTAGGTAGGTACAGGTATTATTATTATTATTTATATATCACCAGTATATTTTGAATCTCACCAGTGGTGGTGAGATTATGGTGGGGTCAGCTCAGTTTGGCAGAGTCTGACAAGAGTCAGGTGTTCACTAGGGATCCGCTTCACTGCTGACACCCCATGATTTGTGGCTGTTCACTGAGAAGATTCACGGTAAGGATGGTTTATCAGGAATAAAAAGCTCATAATTAGGAGGTGTAAATTTATTGCTAAAGAAGATTTGAGGAATCTATTGATAATGAAGCTTTGAGAAGTCAACTGATATAGAAGCTTTGAGGAATTGATTGAATTGATTTTTAAAGAGTCAATTAATAAAGAAGCTTTGAGGACTGGAGTGTACTTGACTGAAGTGTGGCCTGATGGCCATGTTGGAGCCTTGAGAGCTGATGTGTGCTTGGCTGGAGTTGTGGTTGAGTTGCATCCTTGAGGGCTGATGAGTACTTGGCTGGGATTTGGCCTTGTGGCCAGGTTGCAGCCTTGAGGGCAGATATGTACTTGGCTGGGATGTGGCCTTATGGCCAAGTTGCAGCCTTGAGGGCTGATATGAACTAGGCTGGGATGTGGCCTTGTGGCCAAGTTTCAGCCTTGAGGGCTGATATGTACTTAGCTGGGATGTGGCCTTATGACCAAGTTGCAGCCTTGAGGGCTGATATGTACTTGGCTAGGATGTGGCCTTATGGCCAAGTTGCATCCTTGAGGGCTGATATGAACTTGACTGGGATGTGGCCTTGTGACCAAGTTGCAGTGTTGAGGGCTGAAGTGTACTTGGCTGGGAAGCGGCTGAGACAGCCGTGATGGAATAACTAAAGTCCACTCAGATGCAACAGTGTGACTGAAACAGTAGTAAAGTTGGTAACAAATAGTCCAGTCAGACGCAGCAATGCGGCTGAGACAGCTGTGATGTAAAAAGTAGAGTCCACTCAGACGCAGCGGTGCGACTGAAACAGTAGTAAAATTGGTAACGAATATTCCAGTCAGACGCAGCAGTGTGGCTGAGACAGCTGTAGTTTAGTAAACAAATAGTCCAGTTAAACACTGCAGTAAGGCTGAGACTGTTGAGATGAAACATGTTAAGTCCCCTCAGATGCCGCAGTACAGTAGTGACAGGGAAGATACACGCTAGACAGGAGATACTGGTCTTGTTACCCCACTACTAAGCCCCATTCCCTCCTCGTTCTGTCTGTCACCTCCAGGGCTGCCAAGAGAAATTCTGGGCCCGGGTACTGCAACATCCTGTAGGACCACATCATGTATGGCTGCACCCATTTGTGAGTGGGTCTAGCATGTGAGATGCACCCACTCACAGGAGCATGGCATAGCACCCAGCAGCTGGAACTAAAGTAGTCACTACTGTATTAGGATGGCGGGACAGTCCCATAATAGCTGAATTTCTTGTCAGGCTGTATATAGATGCTAAAATGTAACACACAAATTAAAGTGCTTCTACTTTACTTTGTACATCTCTCATGTAAATAACACAAACAATCTATTTTCTATCATAGAGATAGATGTATGAAGGACTTAATTTTTACATAACATCAGGTCGTCTTATACACACACATTCCGCAGCACATATCCATTCCTAACCCACTGCTCCATGCTCCTTCTTCACTATCTACCCCTCTGTGTCGCCCCTGTCTGTCTGCCCTTCCCCTTTAGAATGTAAGCTCTCACGAGCAGGGCCCTCATCCTCACGTGCTTCTCCTCCCCCTACTTATAGTATAATTTACTCCTAACTCCCTACAATGGCACCTACCACCTGGTTGCTCATGTCCTGCTGCTTGTGTTTTGCAGCTGAGTTTATAACCTTGTCCTTGTCCTGCATTGTTTTGTATTACTATTAACTGTTTTTCTTGTGTGCTCATTTATGTACTGTGTAAGGCGCTGCGGAACCTTTGTGGCGCCATATAAATAAAGGATAATAATAAAATAATAATAAATACTGGAGCGCACCACGAGGATGATACCACACACAGAAACCGGAAGCCACGTAATGAACGCTATAGCCGGCATCCGAGCAGAGACTCAGCAGAGGTAAAAAAGGAGAGGGATCCAATCAGGACAAGATGGAGATTACCGAGCAGCCAGGTAGGAGGACCTCACGGAGTGACAGCCCAGCATCACGGTCTCTTAGCAACGGGCCTGAGAGAACCGCCCGAAGCAGTATTGTCAGACAAGATGCAGCAGCGACTTGTGACAGTGACCCTCCAGGTAAGTACTTAGCATGCCCAGTCAGAGAACACCATGAAAGAACAGCGAGCTTGGAATACAAGTCATAATGCAAGGTCCAGAGTCAGTAATGAATAATGTCGGGGGTGGGGGGAAAGTGTCAACTGTACAGTTCAAAACAAATTATCCTTCCCAAGTATATTAGAAAGTATTAATTCTCAATGAGGGAGATGAGCTAACAATTACAGAGCTATATAGGGTAGAGACGAGAAAAGTAATATTATTGTGCACAAATCGAGCATTGTACCATATGGTGCTCCAACTGATACAGGAAACAAAGAGAGGGGGATCCAGGGAAAATAACAATACAGGACTCGTATGATAAGCAGAATGAGAAACAGTTTAAGACAGTATTGAAGGCCTAGGGATTGTAATGTTTGTATAAGAAGAGAGTGGACAATGTTGTCAAATGGCCAGGAGAATAAGAAGTATATAATGGCCTTTATATTTAATACTGATCAATTATTGACCACCACAGTGCAGTCTCTGTGGAGTATTGGGAGCGAAAGCCTGACTGAAGAGGGTCCAATAAGTTGAGTGAGGAATGGGAGCATATGTGGTAAGTGTAGAAAAGCCTCTTAAGTAATTTTTTGAGGTGTATGGGTCGGGAGTAGTGTGATGGAATGGTAATCTGCAAGACAATTTGAGTAAGAAATGGTTTCTGTTTCAGAATAGAAGCAATTCAATATGTAAATAATGGAAAGGTACCAGTGGAGACAGAAAGATTACAGCGATGTTGATTACATTTGTGAGGGGATAAAGTCAAGTGTACATGTATAGACGTACTTCCTCTTCATTTGTGCCCAAGCGTTCGGGAAGGGAACTGGACTGGTTTTTCCAGGGGAAGAAGATACAATTTCATGTTGAGCTTTCTTAGTTTTGTCCAATGACGGTTGTCAGAATCTTTGGCATATAAGGGTTGGGAGGTGATTAAAAAAGTATTAAAGAGGCATTTGGAATTAAAAGTCTGTTAAAGAGAGAAATCAAAAATAAGTTTGGCAGTGTCCAGAACTTTTTGGAGAGGTATATAGTAGTTCTTTAGTGCATTTTTTCTTCAGTGTCTCGTGGCAGGGATCTTCGTCACCTCCTAGAACAAAGAAAAGCTAGAGCTACTTGATCAAGACTTTGATTAAGATATGTTTTTGAAGATCAGGAGAGGAAATGTAGAATTAAGGAGAGTAGTTGTTGCAAAAAGGTGGAAAAATTGTTAAAAGTTATCACAGTGGAAATTTCTGTGTTTCATGGAGGATTAGTAGAATTAAAGTGTATAGAGATTAAGCTGTTGGGGACAGCTTGCAGGTTGTCAGGTTGTCAGGCGACAGTCTGAGACAAAGGAGTATTTAAGCAGTCAGAAACTGAAAAAAAATCTGTAGAAAACATGAACAAGGGAGTGGCCACGAATATAAGAAGAAGAGTCTGTCCTCTAAGAGATGCCAAGAGATGAGGGTATACCGACATATGGATGCCAAGAGATAAGGGTATATCGATGTACGGATGCCAAGAGATGAGGGTATACCGATGTACAGATACTGCAGTTTGGTTAGGCATGCTTTTCAATGATTCTTGGATTTAGTGAAGCGGTTTGGTTTTGCAGCACAGTAAATCATTCACTGTACAAAATCACCAGCAAGGACTGGAATTATGTGTTCATAGAAGGCACCATCATGCTTATTACATTACCAGAGAACTAAATAAAATTGAGTACAATTTGTTTCACTGTACAAAGCTGGAAAAAGGAGTAGTTTGGCAGGGTGGAGTCAGCTGAGCAGCCCGTCATCTCGGTATCTCAGATGGGCAAGTGCAAATATACTTCATATATGAAACATTTCACTACTTCTGCTCATACTTTTTCAAGTATCAGATTAAGTTCAGAATTAAAATCAAAATCCAGAAAATTAACTTTTGATATGGTTTGCACTAGGGGTGAGCGGGTTCGGATTTCTGAAATCCGAACCCCCCCGAGCCCCCCCGATCCGAGTCCGATCCGAGTCAGGCTCGACTTTTCCCGCCTGACTCGGATTCTGAAATCGAGGCAAAACGTCATCTTCCCGCCTTCCGAGTCTCGCGGGTTTTGGATCCTATATAAGGTACCCACGTCGGCGCCATTTTCTCACTCGGCTGTGGACAGTGAAGAGGGAGGGTGGGAGTTAGGGCTGTGTAGTGTAGTGTAGTGTAGTGCTGCTGTTGTCCACTACTTCAAAGTCCATAGGGGCTGGCTGTGTTGTGCTGTGCTGCTGTTGTTAATAGGGGCTGTGTCCACTACTTCAAAGTCCATAGGGGCTGGCTGGACTGTGTTGTGCAGTCAGTTCTCCATAGGGGCTGTGTCCACTCCAAAGTCCTGTGCAGTGTCCCAGTCCTAAAGAGGTGCTGTAGTGTTGTCCAGGGGGTGCTCTGTCCATCAGGGGTGCTCCCCCCAAGTGCTAAAAATATAATATATTTTCTGTGTTTGTGAATTGTGTGCGCAGTAGCCGCATGTGCATCAACAAAGTAGTGCCAAGCGTGCGCCTGTGTCATAAGTAAAGGGCCGGCTGGCTTGACCGTTAAAGGGTGCTGTAACCCCCGAAAGTACACTCCAGTCCAAACCAAAAAAAAATTATTTTCTGTGTTTGTGAATTGTGTGCGCAGTAGCCGCACGTGCATCAACAAAGTAGTGCCAAGCGTGCGCCTGTGTCATAAGTAAAGGGCCGGCTGGCTTGACCGTTAAGGGTGCTGTAACCCCCGAAAGTACACTCCAGTCCAAACCAAAAAAAAAATTATTTTCTGTGTTTGTGAATTGTGTGCGCAGTAGCCGCACGTGCATCAACAAAGTAGTGCCAAGCGTGCGCCTGTGTCATAAGTAAAGGGCCGGCTGGCTTGACCGTTAAGGGTGCTGTAACCCACGAAAGTACACTCCAGTCCAAACCAAAAAAAAAATTATTTTCTGTGTTTGTGAATTGTGTGCGCAGTAGCCGCACGTGCATCAACACAGTAGTGCCAAGCGTGCGCCTGTGTCATAAGTAAAGGGCCGGCTGGCTTGACCGTTAAGGGTGCTGTAACCCCCGAAAGTACACTCCAGTCCAAACAAAAAAAAAAAATTATTTTCTGTGTTTGTGAATTGTGTGCGCAGTAGCCGCACGTGCATCAACAAAGTAGTGCCAAGCGTGCACCTGTGTCATAAGTAAAGGGCCGGCTGGCTTGACCGTTAAGGGTGCTGTAACCCCCGAAAGTACACTCCAGTCCAAACCAAAAAAAAAATTATTTTCTGTGTTTGTGAATTGTGTGCGCAGTAGCCGCACGTGCATCAACAAAGTAGTGCCAAGCGTGCGCCTGTGTCATAAGTAAAGGGCCGGCTGGCTTGACCGTTAAAGGGTGCTGTAACCCCCAAAGTACACTCCAGTCCAAACCAAAAAAAAAATTATTTTCTGTGTTTGTGAATTGTGTGCGCAGTAGCCGCACGTGCATCAACAAAGTAGTGCCAAGCGTGCGCCTGTGTCATAAGTAAAGGGCCGGCTGGCTTGACCGTTAAAGGGTGCTGTAACCCCCGAAAGTACACTCCAGTCCAAACCAAAAAAAAATTATTTTCTGTGTTTGTGAATTGTGTGCGCAGTAGCCGCACGTGCATCAACAAAGTAGTGCCAAGCGTGCGCCTGTGTCATAAGTAAAGGGCCGGCTGGCTTGACCGTTAAGGGTGCTGTAACCCCCGAAAGTACACTCCAGTCCAAACCAAAAAAAAAATTATTTTCTGTGTTTGTGAATTGTGTGCGCAGTAGCCGCACGTGCATCAACAAAGTAGTGCCAAGCGTGCGCCTGTGTCATAAGTAAAGGGCCGGCTGGCTTGACCGTTAAAGGGTGCTGTAACCCCCGAAAGTACACTCCAGTCCAAACCAAAAAAAAATTATTTTCTGTGTTTGTGAATTGTGTGCGCAGTAGCCGCACGTGCATCAACAAAGTAGTGCCAAGCGTGCGCCTGTGTCATAAGTAAAGGGCCGGCTGGCTTGACCGTTAAGGGTGCTGTAACCCCCGAAAGTACACTCCAGTCCAAACCAAAAAAAAATTATTTTCTGTGTTTGTGAATTGTGTGCGCAGTAGCCGCACGTGCATCAACACAGTAGTGCCAAGCGTGCGCCTGTGTCATAAGTAAAGGGCCAGCTGGCTTGACCGTTAAAGGGTGCTGTAACCCCCGAAAGTACACTCCAGTCCAAACCAAAAAAAAATTATTTTCTGTGTTTGTGAATTGTGTGCGCAGTAGCCGCACGTGCATCAACAAAGTAGTGCCAAGCGTGCGCCTGTGTCATAAGTAAAGGGCCGGCTGGCTTGACCGTTAAGGGTGCTGTAACCCCCAAAAGTACACTCCAGTCCAAACCAAAAAAAAAATTATTTTCTGTGTTTGTGAATTGTGTGCGCAGTAGCCGCACGTGCATCAACAAAGTAGTGCCAAGCGTGCGCCTGTGTCATAAGTAAAGGGCCGGCTGGCTTGACCGTTAAAGGGTGCTGTAACCCCCAAAGTACACTCCAGTCCAAACCAAAAAAAAAATTATTTTCTGTGTTTGTGAATTGTGTGCGCAGTAGCCGCACGTGCATCAACAAAGTAGTGCCAAGCGTGCGCCTGTGTCATAAGTAAAGGGCCGGCTGGCTTGACCGTTAAAGGGTGCTGTAACCCCCGAAAGTACACTCCAGTCCAAACAAAAAAAAAAATTATTTTCTGTGTTTGTGAATTGTGTGCGCAGTAGCCGCACGTGCATCAACAAAGTAGTGCCAAGCGTGCACCTGTGTCATAAGTAAAGGGCCGGCTGGCTTGACCGTTAAGGGTGCTGTAACCCCCGAAAGTACACTCCAGTCCAAACCAAAAAAAAAATTATTTTCTGTGTTTGTGAATTGTGTGCGCAGTAGCCGCACGTGCATCAACAAAGTAGTGCCAAGCGTGCGCCTGTGTCATAAGTAAAGGGCCGGCTGGCTTGACCGTTAAAGGGTGCTGTAACCCCCAAAGTACACTCCAGTCCAAACCAAAAAAAAAATTATTTTCTGTGTTTGTGAATTGTGTGCGCAGTAGCCGCACGTGCATCAACAAAGTAGTGCCAAGCGTGCGCCTGTGTCATAAGTAAAGGGCCGGCTGGCTTGACCGTTAAAGGGTGCTGTAACCCCCGAAAGTACACTCCAGTCCAAACCAAAAAAAAATTATTTTCTGTGTTTGTGAATTGTGTGCGCAGTAGCCGCACGTGCATCAACAAAGTAGAGCCAAGCGTGCGCCTGTGTCATAAGTAAAGGGCCGGCTGGCTTGACTGTTAAGGGTGCTGTAACCCCCGAAAGTACACTCCAGTCCAAACCAAAAAAAAAATTATTTTCTGTGTTTGTGAATTGTGTGCGCAGTAGCCGCACGTGCATCAACACAGTAGTGCCAAGCGTGCGCCTGTGTCATAAGTAAAGGGCCGGCTGGCTTGACCGTTAAGGGTGCTGTAACCCCCGAAAGTACACTCCAGTCCAAACAAAAAAAAAAATTATTTTCTGTGTTTGTGAATTGTGTGCGCAGTAGCCGCACGTGCATCAACAAAGTAGTGCCAAGCGTGCACCTGTGTCATAAGTAAAGGGCCGGCTGGCTTGACCGTTAAGGGTGCTGTAACCCCCGAAAGTACACTCCAGTCCAAACCAAAAAAAAAATTATTTTCTGTGTTTGTGAATTGTGTGCGCAGTAGCCGCACGTGCATCAACAAAGTAGTGCCAAGCGTGCGCCTGTGTCATAAGTAAAGGGCCGGCTGGCTTGACCGTTAAAGGGTGCTGTAACCCCCAAAGTACACTCCAGTCCAAACCAAAAAAAAAATTATTTTCTGTGTTTGTGAATTGTGTGCGCAGTAGCCGCACGTGCATCAACAAAGTAGTGCCAAGCGTGCGCCTGTGTCATAAGTAAAGGGCCGGCTGGCTTGACCGTTAAAGGGTGCTGTAACCCCCGAAAGTACACTCCAGTCCAAACCAAAAAAAAATTATTTTCTGTGTTTGTGAATTGTGTGCGCAGTAGCCGCACGTGCATCAACAAAGTAGTGCCAAGCGTGCGCCTGTGTCATAAGTAAAGGGCCGGCTGGCTTGACCGTTAAGGGTGCTGTAACCCCCGAAAGTACACTCCAGTCCAAACCAAAAAAAAATTATTTTCTGTGTTTGTGAATTGTGTGCGCAGTAGCCGCACGTGCATCAACAAAGTAGTGCCAAGCGTGCGCCTGTGTCATAAGTAAAGGGCCGGCTGGCTTGACCGTTAAAGGGTGCTGTAACCCCCGAAAGTACACTCCAGTCCAAACCAAAAAAAAATTATTTTCTGTGTTTGTGAATTGTGTGCGCAGTAGCCGCACGTGCATCAACAAAGTAGTGCCAAGCGTGCGCCTGTGTCATAAGTAAAGGGCCGGCTGGCTTGACCGTTAAGGGTGCTGTAACCCCCGAAAGTACACTCCAGTCCAAACCAAAAAAAAATTATTTTCTGTGTTTGTGAATTGTGTGCGCAGTAGCCGCACGTGCATCAACAAAGTAGTGCCAAGCGTGCGCCTGTGTCATAAGTAAAGGGCCGGCTGGCTTGACCGTTAAGGGTGCTGTAACCCCCGAAAGTACACTCCAGTCCAAACCAAAAAAAAAATTATTTTCTGTGTTTGTGAATTGTGTGCGCAGTAGCCGCACGTGCATCAACAAAGTAGTGCCAAGCGTGCGCCTGTGTCATAAGTAAAGGGCCGGCTGGCTTGACCGTTAAAGGGTGCTGTAACCCCCGAAAGTACACTCCAGTCCAAACCAAAAAAAAATTATTTTCTGTGTTTGTGAATTGTGTGCGCAGTAGCCGCACGTGCATCAACAAAGTAGTGCCAAGCGTGCGCCTGTGTCATAAGTAAAGGGCCGGCTGGCTTGACCGTTAAGGGTGCTGTAACCCCCAAAAGTACACTCCAGTCCAAACCAAAAAAAAAATTATTTTCTGTGTTTGTGAATTGTGTGCGCAGTAGCCGCACGTGCATCAACAAAGTAGTGCCAAGCGTGCGCCTGTGTCATAAGTAAAGGGCCGGCTGGCTTGACCGTTAAAGGGTGCTGTAACCCCCAAAGTACACTCCAGTCCAAACCAAAAAAAAAATTATTTTCTGTGTTTGTGAATTGTGTGCGCAGTAGCCGCACGTGCATCAACAAAGTAGTGCCAAGCGTGCGCCTGTGTCATAAGTAAAGGGCCGGCTGGCTTGACCGTTAAAGGGTGATGTAACCCCCGAAAGTACACTCCAGTCCAAACCAAAAAAAAAATTATTTTCTGTGTTTGTGAATTGTGTGCGCAGTAGCCGCACGTGCATCAACAAAGTAGTGCCAAGCGTGCACCTGTGTCATAAGTAAAGGGCCGGCTGGCTTGACCGTTAAGGGTGCTGTAACCCCCGAAAGTACACTCCAGTCCAAACCAAAAAAAAAATTATTTTCTGTGTTTGTGAATTGTGTGCGCAGTAGCCGCACGTGCATCAACAAAGTAGTGCCAAGCGTGCGCCTGTGTCATAAGTAAAGGGCCGGCTGGCTTGACCGTTAAAGGGTGCTGTAACCCCCAAAGTACACTCCAGTCCAAACCAAAAAAAAAATTATTTTCTGTGTTTGTGAATTGTGTGCGCAGTAGCCGCACGTGCATCAACAAAGTAGTGCCAAGCGTGCGCCTGTGTCATAAGTAAAGGGCCGGCTGGCTTGACCGTTAAAGGGTGCTGTAACCCCCGAAAGTACACTCCAGTCCAAACCAAAAAAAAATTATTTTCTGTGTTTGTGAATTGTGTGCGCAGTAGCCGCACGTGCATCAACAAAGTAGTGCCAAGCGTGCGCCTGTGTCATAAGTAAAGGGCCAGCTGGCTTGACTGTTAAGGGTGCTGTAACCCCCGAAAGTACACTCCAGTCCAAACCAAAAAAAAAATTATTTTCTGTGTTTGTGAATTGTGTGCGCAGTAGCCGCACGTGCATCAACAAAGTAGTGCCAAGCGTGCGCCTGTGTCATAAGTAAAGGGCCGGCTGGCTTGACCGTTAAAGGGTGCTGTAACCCCCGAAAGTACACTCCAGTCCAAACCAAAAAAAAATTATTTTCTGTGTTTGTGAATTGTGTGCGCAGTAGCCGCACGTGCATCAACAAAGTAGTGCCAAGCGTGCGCCTGTGTCATAAGTAAAGGGCCGGCTGGCTTGACCGTTAAGGGTGCTGTAACCCCCGAAAGTACACTCCAGTCCAAACCCCAAAAAAAATTATTTTCTGTGTTTGTGAATTGTGTGCGCAGTAGCCGCACGTGCATCAACAAAGTAGTGCCAAGCGTGCGCCTGTGTCATAAGTAAAGGGCCGGCTGGCTTGACCGTTAAAGGGTGCTGTAACCCCCAAAGTACACTCCAGTCCAAACCAAAAAAAAAATTATTTTCTGTGTTTGTGAATTGTGTGCGCAGTAGCCGCACGTGCATCAACAAAGTAGTGCCAAGCGTGCGCCTGTGTCATAAGTAAAGGGCCGGCTGGCTTGACCGTTAAAGGGTGCTGTAACCCCCGAAAGTACACTCCAGTCCAAACCAAAAAAAATTATTTTCTGTGTTTGTGAATTGTGTGCGCAGTAGCCGCACGTGCATCAACAAAGTAGTGCCAAGCGTGCGCCTGTGTCATAAGTAAAGGGCCGGCTGGCTTGACCGTTAAGGGTGCTGTAACCCCCGAAAGTACACTCCAGTCCAAACCAAAAAAAAAATTATTTTCTGTGTTTGTGAATTGTGTGCGCAGTAGCCGCACGTGCATCAACAAAGTAGTGCCAAGCGTGCGCCTGTGTCATAAGTAAAGGGCCGGCTGGCTTGACCGTTAAAGGGTGCTGTAACCCCCGAAAGTACACTCCAGTCCAAACCAAAAAAAAATTATTTTCTGTGTTTGTGAATTGTGTGCGCAGTAGCCGCATGTGCATCAACAAAGTAGTGCCAAGCGTGCGCCTGTGTCATAAGTAAAGGGCCGGCTGGCTTGACCGTTAAAGGGTGCTGTAACCCACAAAGTACACTCCAGTCCAAACCCAAAAAAAAATTATTTTCTGTGTTTAGCCGCACGTATATATCAAATCGATATAACATAAATGGAGGACCAAACTTTCTCCGATAAAAATAAAATAGAGAAAGATCAAGAACCACTTCCTCCTAGTGCTGAAGCTGCTGCCACTAGTCATGACATAGACGATAACATGCCATCAACGTCGTCTGCCAAGGCCGATGCCCAATGTCATAGTAGAGGGCACATACAATCCCAAATGGCAAAGTTCAGGAAAATGACCTTGAAAAAGACATTTAAATCAGCTGAAGAGAAACGTAAACTTGCCAATATGCCATTTACGACACGGAGTGGCAAGGAACGGCTAAGGTCGATCCCTAGTATGTTCATGACTAGTGGTTCAGCTTCACATGACGATGGAAGCCCTCCTCCCACTAAAAAAATCAAAAGAGTTAAGCTGGCAAAAGCACAGCGAAGAACTGTGCTTTCTAAGAAGATATCACAAATCCCCAAGGAGAGTCCAAGTGTGGTGGTGGTTGCGATGCCTGACCTTCCCAGCACTGGACGGGAAGAGGTGGCTCTTTCCACCATTTGCACGCCCCCTGCAAGTGCTGAAAGGAGCACCCACAGTCCACTTGCTGATATGCAAATTGAAGATGTCACTGTTGAAGTACAACAGGATGAGGATACTGGTGTAGCTGGCGCTGAGGAGGAAGTTGGCGAGGAGGATTCTGATGGTGATGTGGTTTGTTTAAATCAGGCTCCGGGGGAGACAGTTGTTGTCCGTGGGATGAAAAAGCCCATCACGGTCATGCCTGGGCAGAAGACCAAACATTCCACCTCTTTGGTCTGGCAATATTTCTATCCAAATCCGGACAACAACTGTCTTGCCATATGTACCATATGTAAAGGTGAAATAAGTAGGGGTAGGGACGTCAACCACCTAGGAACATCCTCCCTTATACGGCACCTGCAGCGCGTTCATAAAAAGTTACTGTCAAGTTCAGAAACTTTGGCTAAGACCGTAAGCAGTCCAGGGACACCTAAATCCCGTTGTCCTGTTGTATCCAAGCGCCTGCAAACCACACCGTCAACTCCCTCCTCGTCAATTTCCTCCTTAGTTAGGATCGGAAGTAGTCCTGCAGGCCATGTCACTGGCATGACTGACTCTCCTATCCGGGATTCCTCCGGAGGATCCTGCATTGCTACGCCTACTGCTGCCGCTGCTGCTGTTGCTGCTGCTGGGAGTCGTTCATCATCCCAGAGAGGAAGTAGGAACACCACTACTTTTACTAAACAATTGACCCTCCAACAGTCCTTAGCGAGGAGGATGAAGTACGACAGCAGTCATCCTGAAGCAAAACGTATAACTGAGGCCTTGACTGCTATGTTGGTGTTAGACGTGCGTCCGGTATCCGCCATTAGTGCAGTGGGATTTAGACAATTGATGGAGGTAGTGTGTCCCCGGTTCCAAATCCCGTCTAGATTCCACTTCACTAGGCAGGCGATACCGAGACTGTACAGAAACGTCAGAAAAAGTGTCCTCAGTGTCCTGAAAAATGCCGTTGTACACAATGTCCACTTAACCACGGACATGTGGACAAGTGGAACAGGGCAGACTAAGGACTATATGACTGTGACAGCCCACTGGGTAGATGTATCACCTTACGCAGCAACAGCAGCAGCGTCACCAGTAGCAGCATCTCAGAAATGCCAGCTCGTTACAAGGCAGGCTACGCTGTGTATCACCGGTTTCAGTAAGAGGCACACCGCCGACAACCTCTTAGAGAAACTGAGGGAAATCATCGCCCAGTGGCTTACCCCACTTAGACTCTCCTGGGGATTTGTGATATCTGACAACGCCACCAATATTGTGCGGGCATTACATCTGGGCAAATTCCAGCACGTCCCATGTTTTGCTCACACAATAAACTTGGTGGTGCAGAATTTTCTGAAAAGCGACAGGGGCGTGCAGGAGACGCTTTGGGTGGCCCGAAAAATTTCTGGCCACTTTCGCCATTCAGCGACTGCGTGCCGAAGACTGGAGCGCCAGCAAACACTCTTGAACCTGCCCCGCCATCACCTGAAGCAAGAGGTTGTGACGCGGTGGAACTCAACCCTCTATATGCTTCAGAGGATGGAGGAGCAGCAAAAGGCCATACAAGCCTATACATCCACCTATGACATAGGCAAAGGAGGGGGTATGCACCTGACTCAAGCGCAGTGGAGAATGATTTCCGTGTTGTGCAAGGTTCTCCAGCCCTTCGAACTTGCCACACGTGAAGTCAGTTCAGACACTGCCAGCTTGAGTCAGGTCATTCCCCTCATCAGGCTTTTGCAGAAGCAGCTGGAGAAAGTGAAGGAGGAGCTAAGATGGAGCGATTCCGCTCGGCATGTGGGACTTGTGGATGAAGCCCTTCATTCGCTTTGCCAGGATTCCAGGGTGGTCAATCTGTTGAAATCAGACCACTACGTTTTGGCCACCGTGCTCGATCCTAGGTTTAAAGCCTATGTGGTGTCTCTCTTTCCGGCCGACACAAGCCTGCAGAGGTGCAAAGACCTGCTGGTGAACACACTGTCAGCTGAAGCGGAACGTGACACGTCAACGGCTCCTTCTTCATTTTCTCCTGCAACTGGGGCTGCCAGGAAAAAACTTAGGTATCCTAAGCAACCCGCTGGCGGTGATGCAGGGCAGGCAGGACCAAGTTTGGACATCTGGTCCGGACTGAAGGACCTGGCAACAATTTCTGACATGTCTACTGTCACTGCATATGATACTGTCACCATTGACAGAATGGTGGAGGATTACATCGGTGACAGCATCCAAGTAGGCATGGCAGACAGTCCATACCTGTACTGGCAGGAAAAAGAGGCAATTTGGAGGCCCCTGTACAAACTGGCTCTATTTTACCTGAGTTGCCCCCCCTCCAGTGTGTACTCCGAAAGAGTGTTTAGTGCAGCCGGGAACCTTGTCAGCGAAAGGCGTAGGAGGTTGCTTCCACAGAATGTGGAGAAGATGATGTTCATCAAAATGAATTATCAGCTCTTCCAGGGAGACCAGCCTCCAGAAGGTACAGAGGGACCTGTGGTGGTGGATTCAAGTGGGGACGAGTTAATACTTTGTGAGGATGAGGATGTACACACTGAAGAGGGTGAGGAATCGGTGGATGAGGAGGATGAGGATGACATCTTGCCTCCATAGAGCCAGTTTGTGCAGGGACACATTAATTGCCAGCTTGTTTTGTGGAGCCCAAACGAACCAATCATTTCAGCCACAGTTGTGTGGCAGACCCTGGCGCTGAAATGATTGGTTTGTTAAAGTGTGCATGTCCTGTTTATACAACATAAGGGTGGGTGGGAGGGCCCAAGGACAATTCCATCTTGCACCTCTTTTTTTTCTTTGCATTATGTACAGTTTGGGGCCTAGTTTTTCAAACTGCCATCCTGTCTGCCACTGCAGTTTCACGCCTAGATGGGTCACGTGTTTGTGCCGCCCACTCGTGTCGCTTAGCATAGTCATCCAGCTACCTCGGTGCAACGTTTTGGACATAAAAACACTATTGTGAGGTGTGAGGTGTTCAGAATAGACTGGAAATGAGTGGAAATTAAGGTTATTGAGGTTAATAATAGCATAGGAGCAGAAAAACCTACAAATTCTGTGATTTTAGCTGTTTTTATGCTTTTTTAAAAAAAAATACAGATCCAAAACACAAAACCCAGAACCCAAAACACGGAAGGGTGGTTTTGGCAAAACCAATCCAGATCCAAAACACGAAGAAAGATCCAGATCCAAAACCAAAACACAAAACACGAAAAGTGGCCGGTGCACACCCCTAGTTTGCACCAGGCGGTATGTGGCAGAACATACCAGAAGCCATAATTTACAAGCTTTGAAGCCCAAGAAGAATGTGGATAATAAATAGAGAAGTTGAAATCACATATGAAGATGGTTGGGATGTAAAAACATAAGAAATTAAAGAACCATGCACATTAATGTGTTTTTTTATGTATTTTTATTTAGTACAGAAAAGAGTTTACCAATTACATAAAAAGTGAAAATTAATTACAAATCTGCAAAGGTTGAAAATACATTACAGAGAATTGTGAAGGGGAAAGGGAAGGAGTAGGAAAGGGTAGGAGGAGGGTAGCCAGCCAATGAGAGCTACTAACTTCAATAGAACTGAAAATAGAGTAAACCAAGCTATATAGTTGTTAGAGGAGGTTCGGCCTCAAAGTGGGTTGTCCATGGGGTCCAAACTCTGACAAAGTGGTCTGGGGTATCGTGTATAACTGAAGTAATACATTCTAATCGATAAGTAGACCAAATAGCTTTAACGGTAGCAATCAATGAAGGTGGCGTCGTTGATTTCCATCGTGCTGCAATTTGACATTTAGCTGTATTCAGGATGTGTTTGATCAGTTTCTGCTGCGGAGTTAAAATGTTGGGTATGGGGCATGAAAGCAGAGTATACAAGGGAGAATTTGGGAGTTATATACCAAAATGCACATAAATGTTTAAGGAATTGTCATTTGGTCTAGAGGAGATAGAAACAGATGATTACAATTGTTATAGTTTGAGAACATCACAGTTAAGGAATGCAGAAAGGAAAATAATTCATGAATGTCAATTAGATATTTATATGGATAAAAGAATATGAAGTATGTTGTAATTTCAACAATAATGCCATGGCAGGATAGTGTGAAAAATAAGCATTGTGAGCTTTGATAGCTTGTTAGAGAAGATAGATGCGTTCTCATACATCTAACCTGAATATGCCATGTGCGTGAGATGCCTGTCGTGAGTGAGCTGCCAGGTCCCATGTGTCTCCGCTAGCGCCGGGCGTCTATTTCAAGCCTTTTTTGATAGAAAATGCATCTTGGTCACAATGTGATGTACTCGGATCAGGAGACTGTGCTGCTTAATTTGATATGCAACACTTGTATATCTGTGTGCAACTGAGTGCCTGATTCATTACGGATCGCTGTGATTGCGCGGCTGTGATTACGCAAGCAGTCTGACTGCGATGATATGCTAAAACACTGCAATCGCTATGCCGCCGCAGCACAACATAAGAACGCCCACCTTACCTAACACACGTCCATAGTGTTTAGCAAGACTGTGAAACCATCGGTAACATCGAGTACAATCTGAGCCTCACGCACACTTGAACAAGCTCTGACCTCACTCAGGTATTGCTAACTTCATTGCACGCACTGAGTACTCAAGCTGCGTATGGCATCCCAGTGCATAATTTATGCACACCCCTGCAACAGTGTTAAAATGCCCTGGCATGCATGCGTTTCGCCGACCACCCACCTGTCACCTCCCACAAACGGCACTTCCCGTCAATCACTCTGCGATGGGTGTGCGTAGTCTCTGCAATCGCAGTCCCGACTGCAGTGACTGGTTTGCGCACGAGCACTGCGATGCATGCACAGAACGCAACAATCGGCCAATTGCATGCGTAATTGCAGTTTCGATCCTTGCTGAATCAGGCCCTGAGTCTGTAAATGAAGCGTAACAGAACTTGCCATGGAAAAACGCCACGGCTGTTGCATTGTAGCACTTCATATACAGATTCAGAGACCCAGTCGCACGCAGATAAACAAGTAACACATATCAAATGAATCAGCACAGTCTCATGGTGCATCCTAAAGTCGCATTGCAACTAAGATGCATTTTTGGGTGCAAAAAATATGAAAAAAATGCCTGGCACTAGCAGAGTTACACAGGACCTGGCCCACCAAGAGGGGCTGCATGGCGCGACGGCAGCAAGCATGTATGAGGAAATATCTGTATCACATCCATGTAGACAAGGCTGTGTCTTTAACAGTATGTGCTCCCAGACGTGTGCCACTGGTTGTGATGGACAAAGTGCTAAAGGAGTTAAATTGCATGACAGCATTGGCCATCATTGCTCCATTGGTAGAAGCAATGGTTGCTGTAGTAAAAAAAGATCATTCGGTGCACTACACGCCTTCATTGACACTGTGCATCTGAACAAAGCGCTGATGAGACCGCATCACCTCCTCAAAACTGTGGAGCAAGTAATAGCTGATGCAAATGCAAATATATTTACCATTCTGGATGCCAAATGTGGATTCTGGCAGATCACATTGTACAAGGAATCATCCATTTTCACCACATTCATGACACCTGTGGGCAGATACGTCTTCCTCCGTATGCCTTATAACATATGCACTGGCAGTGAAGTATTCTGACATTGCATGAAGTATCTCTTCAAGCGATATCCTTGTGATATCATTGTGGACGACATCTTTGTTTGGGGCTGCACCACCGAAAAACACAACATGCTCCTCTGCAAGGTCCTGTATGTTGGCCATCTCCTAACATCAGAGGGTGTTAAGCTGGATCCTGCCAAGGCACAGGCTATCCAACACATGTCTACCACCACAGATAAGTTGAGTATGCAGCATTTTTTAGGCATGATGAACTAGCTTTCAAAATTTCTGCCACACTACAGTGAGGTCACAGCCCTTCTTCGCCAGCTTTTTCACAACAACGTTCAATGGTGTTGGTTGGACTGTCATGCTACTGCTATTTCTTGCCTCAAGGCTACGCACTTAAAACTCCAGGGTTGGAAAAAAAACTGTTTTTTAAAAAATAAATAAATAAATACATTTTTGGTTTAAACCATTTTTTTTTTAAACCAGTTTTTTTGCATTAATGTTTAAATAAAATAAAAAGAATAATCTTGCTATGTATTAGAAACCTTGATCAATCACGTTTAATGCTTTCTAACAGTAATAAACCAAAGTTATTACGGTTTCATATGATTTATTTGACATATTTCAATAAAACCAATTTTAGACTAAACATAATTAAAACATGCAAAAACACTTTTCAGAGAAACACACAAAAAGAGGAGATAAGCATTAGAACTGGAAATGTCACTGGCATTAAACATTTTGAATAAAAACACTAGTTTAGAGGCCTTTTCAGTTCCCAGCCTGTTTCGAAGCTTCGAATGAACAAAACCGAAAGAAGAAAAAAATTCTTTCCACACTAGCTGAAGATGCTTGAGCTGTCAGAAGTTGTTAAATAATGGGAAATACATTGGGGTTAACTTTTTTTGCTCGGCCACCATTCATAAGATGATACTTGTGACACCACAGAGTCTTTCTTTCTAGCACTCATCTCAATAGGACTGAAGGTTTTGAATTGAAATACAAAGGTAAGCATGGAGAATAAACCATGAGATGTTTCTCTGTATATTGCCTGTTTTATGTGTTGGTGTATACTCTTTAAGATTGAGAATGTTAGCTGTGGTTTTTTTCCTGCCCTATGGGATTGATGGGGGAGAAGTCTTTGCTTGATGCAAGGCAGATTTAACACTTCTCTTATCTGGTTCATACTCCCTATATCTTTGTAGTGTGTGTGATTTACTGCAATGATTCAGCTTACTCAGATAAAGACCACAAGCAACAAAAATGTGGAATAATACCAGTCACAGTGTTGTGCCTGTAGTCACAGCATAATAAAAAAACAGTGTTTTGTTTTTTTAAACATTTGGCTTAAAGCATGGTTTAAACCGAGGTGGTTTAAACCAGCCAACCCTGTCCAGCTCCAATATTTTTTATGTGCATGTTTCTGCTGTGATCTCGGTCAATGCATGTTCTTGGTGCTGTCTGCCTGCATTGTAACAAACCCATCAGTTTTACTTGCAGGGCCCTTACTGAAACTGAATCGTGTTACGATCAAATTGAAAAGGAACTGTAGGCTCTAGTCTTTGCTTGTCAAAAGTTTCATGAGTTCATCTATGGGCGTCCAGTGCTGGTTGAGACAGACCATCAACCCCTGATTGCCATTCTCCCTAAACCCCTGCATACTGCCTCAGCACGAATTGATATATTTTGTGCTCCAACAATACAATCTGGATGTCATGTAAGAACCTCCATGTTGCTGACGCTTTATCGCTTGCTTACCTCCAGGACTCAGGTGTCCCTGCTGACGACCAGGATGTCATGGTGTTTGAAGTCCTCTCCTCCAGGTGCATGTAGGAGCTCTTTGATGCCACACTCAGGGATGCAATCTGCCAAAGTCTGTTTCATGTTGTGCTGCATGGCTGGCCCTCTTCCTCCAAACAACTGTGACCTCAATTCTTTCTTTGCCTTTTAACAGTGAATTGACCATCTCAGATGACATCCTCCTGCATGGTAAGCGTTTTGTGATACCTCATGCCCTTCAAGGTTTCTATGCACAACAGACCCACCAGGGGCACCCCGGGAGTGAGACCACTATACAGCGGTCTAAGAATGGCCTGTTTTGGCCCTCAATGGCCAAAATCGGTTGGTTCAAGTTAGATTATATTCCCAAAATGACAAGTGCCACAGTTATTAAAAAATTAAAAGGCACTTTTCTGCACATGACATACCACGCAAGCTACTTACTGACAATTCCAAGCAATTCATTTATGGCGAGTTCTAGACTTTCACTAGTGAATGGGATACTGAGAAGTGGCATTTTGTTGGTGGAACTGTTATGAAAAAAAAGTCTAAACACAAGTTAATGAGTTTACTTGCATGTTTAGGACTGGTTCAGCTATAAAGTTCAGTTTTTTAGAAGCGCTTGATTCGCTTGATTCTCCATTGAGAAACATTCCGTTTTGACTTTAAAACAAGTAGAAAAACAGCACAGCTTTATTGATGAGTTTTAATAAATTGTTATTTTCTCTAAAAACCAAGCTAGTGTAATTCATCAGAGTTCTTTTTTAAAGCAAGCAAATCCATAACACAGACCCATGCAGCTGCCTTATTAAAAGTGCCCTTTTCTTACAGAAGCAGCTCTAAATAAAGCACAGCTGTTGGCTTACTGTACAAGGAAAACAGTCTCTTTTTGGTTTAATAATAGGACACTGCAGATGGAAATGCAACATCATATCATAACAGAAAATGCCATTGCAGAAGCCACATTTTAAGTTCACAACTATATGAAATCACTGCTCCAGATGGTAGAAAAGCTTTTTAATCATTAGGAGGCATATTTTAATAATCAATACAAACCCCATAATTAGTAAAAACAAACAGTAAATTAAATTCATAGGGCTCTGTGTCAAGGAAAATAGGGATAGTGCAGTGCATACTGATCTTTAGACGGCTGTTTTGCATGGCCACATTTTTTGGGCATGACCATGGGTGAAGAGAAAAGAGTTCTATTGCTCCATCCACTATCCCTGCGCTGAAATCCTAAGTTGGGGGAGAACAGTTCTGCTGCAATTTAAAACAGATCTGTATTATATGTCTCAGTATTTCATATGGTGCTACTGTGGTCAAAACCCCCCCATTACTTTAGCACTTAGAACTAGAGATATGCGTGGACACCCGTGTTTTCGATTTGACAAAACCACCCTCAAGTGTTTTGGTTCGGATTCAGTTTTTATGATTTCTTTTAATTCCAGTTAATTTTGACCACCTCATAGCACCTGAAATCAAGATAGAGGGACGTAAATGCAGCCCAAAACATGCAAAATCTGTTTTTTAAATCCGAGTTCCAAATTGCGAGAAGACCCGAGTCAGGACTCGGTTTTACTCGGAACCCCAAAGTGATTTCGAACTGGGCCTCAGAACCCCTAAGTTTGGATGTGTTCGATTTTCTCAAAACTGAACCGCTCATCTCTACTTAGAAGTCACTACTGCCATCTGTCCAATACCCCAGGTCTTATATTTCCAAAATTAGACTATAGAAATTTTTGTTGCAGCGGTTGTGCAAAAATATGCAGCTGTCGCAGATGCCGATATTAGTATTGAGATGCCCACCAGTAGCTTTTACTGCGTACAAATATGCAGCATTGGCTCCAGATCAGTCGTTATTAAACTTACTAAGTAACCTTACGGTTATGCAGAATGGCCATCTGAGCTGCGACAGGTCCCCAAATGGTCGTTACACGTCTGCATTTGAACCAACACTCCGCCGTTACCTCGTCAAATGCTCCCTGACTGTCAATCACATTACGGGTAAATACTAACTGCGACTGACAGTAATGAAAATTGGCGCATGCACCATAGATGCATGCACTGATCACTGCTAATCACTCAGCTGCGTAAGCATCACCATTGCGCCCATCTCTGAATCAAGCCCACAGCTCTCAATAAGAGTAAGGTTCTAAAATGCACAAATATATGAGAGGAGAGCGTTTCATGCTCCAAAAACAAAATTAAGCAGGACGTTTTAAAACTTTGAATTTATAATAATGCAGATATAAATCCGCTCTTAAAAAGGCTCTGATGATTCAATAAGATAAACAAGATTGTGTGTGATAGCCTGCTGAGTCTGGGGTCTCAGATTTTAAAGCAGCTTAATCAACACCTCAGTTGCAAGCAAGGAAAGTGAGAAGCAGACTCACAGTCTTTGCAAACTTTCTAAGCACTTTAAGGAGGAGACAGGTGCTGGGGGCTGGGTATTTCCTTAGTGGGCCCTTCTTCTTCAAAGCCACACCCGTTTCTGGGAGGAGATGGGGATTAGTGGGCCACGATGGTGGGATAGGGGTTGCGGTGGGGACCATGGGCCTGATTCAGAGCCACTCATAAGCGGCCGCTCGTTCGTTCTGACCGATGTTCGCTCATCTGCGCATGCGTACGGATCGTTATACGCATGCGCGAACCAGTCAGTGCGGCCGAAATTCATGTGCTCGCAAAATAGCGAATGCCTGCTATTTTGAGTGACAGAATGAGGCGTATGTGGGTGGTAACAGAGGAAGGTGCTTGAAAACGGGGAGTGGAGATCAGAACGCAGGCGTGCTTAAAGGTAAAAACGGGCGTTTTATGGGTGTGCATAATTAAAACAGCAGCGTCATTGACCACGTCACTGGCTTTTTTTTTACCCAGAACTGCTCGCAAAATTGTGGTAGCAAAAACCAACCACAAGAATAGCGAGCAGCTCATACCCTGTTCGATGTACTCGATTAATCTAATAAATAGCGGACATGACGTAGGATGCGAGCGGCCAGGGGGCGTAGTTTCCCAAAAAACGACCGCAAGTTTTGTTCGCTCGTTCAGACCTAGAGGCGTGAACAGACCGCAAACAGCGAACGGTTCATTTGAATAGCCACCCCTATTTTCTGGACGAGCGAGCGCAAATAGCGACCGGCTCTGAATCAGAACCCATGCTTTAACCAGGTGACAGAACATGACAGTTACAGTCTCTGGGAAACTCAAGGGGGCTGCGCTGCTGCAGAACCTGTAGATTGGTATTTAGCAGTATGATGTAATTGGCTGTGCCAATCTGCTTGATCAGCTGTTGTGTGCAGGGGTCTGCTCTCTTCCTGTCCGATGTGCCATTGTGCTGCTATGTAGCAGCCAGTGGTAATGGTCAGGTGAGAAGTGTTGGGAAAGGGGGGTACGATGCCTGCTAACACAATCATAAACACCGACAAACATAAACACAGAAACATCAAACACAAACACCACCGAGAACAAACGATATAACTTCAACAGGCAAACTCACACTGACAACAAAATGCCTATAAAAAGGACTAAGGGTGCCTACACACTTGGCGACGTGCTCACGATCCGACATTGTGTTCGATTTCCCCTTGAACTCTTCTCAGCAGTTCCTCGGCAGTCGTGGGCACGATTTGGTGTTAAAAACTGTCCAATGTAACAAACGATCTATCGTGTCTCCTAACTATTCCAGTGCATCGTGACTGAAGGTGCCTACATACTAAGCGATATTTTACACTATTTACCCGATTCCGACGCATCGTAACGACAAATCGTGTAAAATATGCCCAAATTATGAGTGTCCACTCATGATCATGATGCCGATGCACGTCCCCGCAGGTCATACATCGCATCTTCAGATCTGCCGTGCTGTAGGGCAGATCTGACAATCTCAGTCACGATGCACTGGAATAGTTAGGGAGCACGATAGATCGTTTGTCACATTGGACAGTTATTAACACCAAATCGTGCCCACGACTGCCGGGGAGCTGCTGGGGAGAGTTCAAGGGGAACTCGGACACAATATCGGATCGTGAGTACATCACCAAGTGTGTAGGCACCTTGAGATTGTCAGATCTGCTCTACAGCATGGCAGATCTGAAAATGCAATGTACGACCGGCGGGGACGAGCAGCGGCATCGTGATTTGGGCATATTTTACACGATTTGTCGTCACGATGCTTCGGAATCGGGCAAATCGTGTAAAATATCGCTAAGTGTGTAGGCACCTTTAAATGTGCACCGACAATACAACTCAAGTTTGACATCTACTGTGACCTACAAGCCTTTATTCTAAAACTCACCCTAAAATAGTGTTTCGTCAACAATTCCATAACCAAAAATCACAGCACCCAGCAACAACAGACCAGAATAAATATGTGCACATAAAACAGAGACCCGATTCACGCTTCTACCCCAGCCATTTGAAAAACAACTTTATTACAACCTTCAAATCACTAGAAACCAACAACATTTATATATACAAATACATGTTAGAACCATTATGGTTGATAAACACTCACATCAGCAGAATACACCATGCCAGATGCAACAGTGTTACCAGCACACACATTACAGGATATATCCTACCATCTCACAGGCTTGGATACACACAGATCCTCTCAAAGTGAATTATTGTTTAACATACCCTAGCTTAGATTGTTATTCTTCACATTTTTCTACAAATATACCCAGATCACTTTTGGGGCCTGATTCAGAGCTCGTAAGCGGCCACTCGTTTGCTCCGAGCGATGTTCGCACAACTGCGCATGCGTATGGGTTGTAATACGCATGCGCGAACCAGTCATTGCGGTCGGAAATTGTGTGCTCGCAAAATAGCGAATGCCTGCTAATTTGAGTGACAGAATGAGGCGTTTGTGGGTGGTAACAGGGGAAGGTGCTTGAAAACGGGGAGTGGAGATCCGAACGCAGGCGTGCCAAAAGGTCAAAATGGGCGTTTTAAGGGTGTGCATAATTAACAAAGCATCGTCATCGACCACGTCACTTGGTTGTTTCTTAGCCTGAACTGTTCGCATGATTGCGGTAGGAAAATCCAACCACAAGCACTGCGAGCAGTTCAGACGCCTTTCGATGTACTCGATTAATCAAATAGCGGAGATGACGTAGGATGCGAGCGGCCAGGGGGCATCTTTACAAAATAGCGAGCGCATATTTCGTTCACTCGCTCAGACATAGAGGCGTCAACAGACCGCAAAGAGCGAGCGCTCAATTTAAATAGCCGGCCCCTTTTTCTGAACGACCGTTCGCAAACAGCGTCCGGCTCTGAATCAGGCCCTTGGTTCACTCACGCGCTGCCCCCTAATCTTCTCAGCAGTTAATTACAGCTTAATATTAGAATAAATTAAAAAACCTGTATTATTACCATAGGATGTATGTCTCTATGCTACAAATATATTTAAATGTATGCCAAAAGTCCTTACAAAATAAATTCTAAAGAATAACTTTATAATGATGCAACTCTTTCAGTGATATCACCCTTTTCTTATACAGTATATAGTAACTAGCTAATGTACTAGGTTTCACCCGGGTAGACCTTCCTTCATACCATCTTAGCTTAATTTATATGCTTACTTAGCCACTGCAGCATGGCACATATTTCCTTGCCGCATCCTGAAGTTGCCTCCTCCTTTCAGCATGTGTGTATCAGGCACAACGTTTGTCAGGAGCCTTCTTCGGGACAGGAAGTAGTGATTCCTGTGAGATATGTGAGGCGAAGTCGGGCTGGAGAAGCGGTGGTGTGGTGCACACTTTTTGAGGTTTACATGGCAGGTACGCACAGCAATGGCCTCTAGAGAAGTCTTGCGTAAAGTGTAGCCTCCTCACAGGGTGATGTTCAGCACCAAAACTCTCAAGAAGTTCACCATTGTGGTAAACCTCAAAGACGAACTCGAACAGCTGCCCAGTTGCCACCAGTTCACATAAACCACCATAAGTAAAGAGTTGGGACATGTCAAGGAGGTACTTAGCGGTGGTGGTATAGTTGACCCCCTTGCTGTCGTGGGACATGATTGGGAACTCCACCCAGTTGTCCACCACATTCCTCACGATTAGTTCACACACACCTCCCTAGCCATTAACTGAGTGTCATACATGAGATAGGAGAGGGACAGGAACAGTAAGGTTCCGTCTCCTGTGATGGGGACAATGGTGTAAAGCAAGATCTCCCCTTTAACATTCAAAACCTCAATTGCCATGTTTGAGAAAATAAAATATACTGTACAAATACAAAGCAAATGAAGTATCCAAATGGAAAAACATAGTCAAGTGCTAAGTCCTTAGCAGTGGTGACTACAGAGGTGTGGCTGCAGTGCAGTCCAATAGTAAAACATGAGAACCACACCAACTGTCACCCCAAATGCTGCCAAACATCACTGGCAGTTAGTGTGGCGCCCCTATGTGAATATTGGACAGCAATGCAGCCCCACCTCTAAAGCCACTACTAGACCAAGACAATGGAATCTATTCCCTAAGCCTTGGAGAGAGATAAAGTGGAAAGAGATAGAGTACCAACCAATCAGCGTCTCACTGTCATTTTTCAAACACAGCCTGTAAAGTGTCATGTGCGAACGCAGCCTAGCGAACGGGTCTGAATCAAGCCCCTAGTTCGGGGGTCGGTTTTCTCGTGTTTTTGTTTTACCAAGACCAAGGATGCCTACAGGGACAAGATGACCAGTCCAGGTAATGTAGGTGAGTATGTGTGAGTGTGTATGTATGTATGTATGTATGTACAGTATTAAAACTATACTGTCACAGTGTGTGTGTATTGTGCTCATTTAAAATGTATTTACAGGTGAACTACAGGTACCAGCGGGCCCTTAATGTTCGTATGCTGGTACTTGTGGTTCTCCAAGTACCAGCATGCGGGGGAGGCTTGCTGGAACCTGCACTTCTACTCATAAAGACAATGATTTCACTTTTTTTTTATACACTACACTAATACACTATCAACCCAGCACCCACCGCCCCAGGGATGCCGGGGATAGCCCCGGGCTATCAGCCTGGGGTACCCTGGAGGGGTTTATTGGGGGCTCTTCAGCTCCCCAGGGATCCCTGGCCTGGGCTGACTAGCGGTTAGGGTTGGTGCTTCAGCTGGGGGGCCCGTTGAAAGGGCTCCCCTGGCTGTGGCATCAGCCCCCCCGCTAGAAAAAGTCCGGGGCTGGTTCTGGAAAATACAGGTGGACCCTATGCATTTTTCCCCCTGTATTTCCAGAAACAGGACCGAATCAGAGCCCAGTGCTGGTTGCGCAGAATACAGGGGACCCCTACATCATTTGTACCCCATATTTTGGCAACCAGGGCTGGTTCTGACTAGTCTGGTGCTGTTTGTGCTTACATACGGGGGACCCCTACATCGTTTGTCCCCCGTATGCTGCACAACCAGCACTAGGTTACTAAAACCCTGAGGCTGGTTGCTCTTTGGGGGGGGGCACACTGTTTTTTTTTTTACACAGATGCACGGATGGTTCTCACTGAACCATCCCTGCATCTGTGTTTATTGTATTAAAGACAGATGCATGCATCATGGATCTCCCTCACCCTGTGCGTATATCAGACTTCTTTTTTTTTACAAAACCCCGGTCAGACGCACGATGCACCGCATGAGCAAATACATGGCACGATCAGCATATGATCACGATAGATAATATGGGCTGCACATCTGATCATACAATACGTTTTAAGAGCTGTGGGAACGCGCATCGGATCGTATTGCTACCTAAATTCTACACGATTTCGATACGATTCATCGTACGACGCGACGCAAATCAGGCAAACATCCCGAAATCGCAATAGTGTATGGCCAGCATATGAATAACTTGCTAAAACAAATGCTACAGTATAGTGCTAGTGATACTGAGCAATAGGCACAATAATAGTCCGATTGTCACTGTTTGGATTAATATCAGGTACTCCCATAAATCTGATAGGTAGATACCCATCACTACTGAAGAATATGACTTCTAATTAAAAACGAGCAAAACGTCATCTTTCACAGACTTCTCGGCACAGATGACTGTGAAAGTTTAAGTTTTGTCCACAACAATAGACATTTTGCTTAATTCTGAGATCCGAACTTGACGGGAAGATCAGACCCAAAACCGAACTGCTCATCTCTACTTCTATCTGCATTCATTTATTGTAAGATATACTTTAAATTTTCCTATAAAATATACAAGTTCTAATTTGCACAAAAAAAAACATATGCTAAAGCATACATTGCCACATATAAACATTTATTAATTTATTACACCAGATACATATATATATATTCTATGATTTAGCCCATTTTATTTTTCGGGTCCACACTTTCGGAGGATTGCCAGCCCTGGGCTGACCAGTTTGGGGCTGGTGAAGGTTTTGGCAGGGAGACCCCACGTTGTGTATTACAACCCCAGCTGGTTCAGTTATGCTGATTATAAGAAGTAGGGGGAACCCCATGTCGATTTTCCCCCCTGATTTTCCTGTTCCAGAAGGGGCTCAGAGGTCCATGGTTGGTTATGCTTTGGGGAAAGGGGTACCTTATTGTTTTACACTTTATTACACCTATAGCACAGAAGCACTGATCTGTGCAGTGCTTCTGCTGAACATGCTGCTGATTAGATACTGTAGACTATTTAAAACTATTTGCATTACTGTCTATGGAAAGTACTTGTGAGTTGATTCGATGGTGTATTGACTATTTGTGTGTTCGGCCGTGTTTTGCAGATAAAATCGTGTTTTTACACCCATGTTTGCCTTTAGCAAATCTTTGTGCTTAAAAATTAGGGAAAACACGCACTGAATATTCCTGTCTTTAAAGACATCAGTTGCTATTATCACATCTCCACTGTTTTGAGACATCAGTTACTATTACCAAGTTTCCAATGTTCAAGGACTTCAGTTGTTATTTCCCAAGTCTCCTGTACTGAGGGGCTGATTCAGTAGAGGACAGAATTGCAAAGCCGCAAACAAGCAGCTTTGCAATTCCGTTCTTGCAAATAGGCAAATGCAGCAGGAGATGTCTGACACCCTCTGCTGCATTTGCGATCCTAGCGCTGTGACCAATGTCGCAGGCTGGGATAACCATTGCAACCATCGGTTGTGATGGTAGACGGAGCCGGCCAGCTGAGTAGGCCTCAGCGTACGCAGGTTGGCTGGCTTGCGAGGCCAGGAAACTGCGTCCGTGGATGCAGATCCTGGCCTTGCCACTCCCCGAAAACGGGGGCGCCGCGCCCCCGTTTCTGGGAACACCAGTCCCTGTCCCCGCACCATCTCGTACATGGCTCTGCCTGTCAATCAGGCAGAGGCATAGCAGGGGTTGCATGTAATCACGCAGAACGGGACCTGCGCACGCACAGATTCCTGATAATCGGGACTCTGCATTCAGCAAAGCACTTATGCCTCTTAGTATCCATAGTAGTCATATGTAATCACATTATTGCTTCAGCTACAATTTAGCTAAATCAATACCTTGTCATATTTCTTTGCTTAACCAGTTTCTATTAAACCTTACACTACCTTCTTGGTAAAAACTGGACTATCTTTTATTATTTATATGTTCCATAGACTTGTTACAGTACTATTTAACAGCATGTTCGCTGCAATTACCTGTTGCTATTATATCAATGTTTATCTGCAGTCTTCAGCTTGTTGTGTTCCTGTTTCCCAACCAGTGCTTCACTACCCTTGAAATAAAGACTCTTGCACGTCAACACTCATTCTTGCCTAGTTATGCATTTGTTTAGAATTTGAATGATTAGTGGCGGCTCCTACCCTCTTGGACAGCAGCTATAGTACACTTGGCTCTTAGCCAGCAGCTATAGTACACTGTGAGTGGTGTTTTGTCAAGACAAGACACAAAAGTTAAAGATGGTACGTTACACCTCTCGGGACGGCTCAATCGCACCGGGCATCTTGCGCCGCATGCTGTAAAGATGCTACAGTAGGTGTATGAGAAGACATCTGTATGTCATCTGTAATTATTTACATCAACAATTGAATAGTTACAATACAAATTGTAGGACTTCAAAGATTCTTACAGCTAAAGCTGGGTACATACTTAACGATGTGTGTACCCAGCGTCGCGACAGACGACCGCACCGCCGATGGGCTGCATCCCGCTGCATGGGGTCGTCAGCTGGATTGTCAGATTGGGCTACATGTAGGGCCGATCTGACGATGCGATTGACGACCAAACGGGAGCTTGGTCGTTAGTAGTGAGTACACCAGATTGGATGACATATCATCTACATATCTGCTAATGTTTTACCTGGCTCTTAAAGTTTTCCTTCACCAAGCTGTAAAGGCATTAATAAAAATTTAGGAAGTACAACATTTCGAGGGAGCTAAATATTAGCACTCATACAGTATTCTTGTTTAATTTTAAAAGTTGCAGCTTATTTCATTATTTGCTATTCTTAATGCAAGCTGCAAGTATCTGCGTTTGACTTCAATGAAGAACTATGGAAAAAGATTGCTTAAAGTTGCCACTAAAACTGAACACAGCTTTTCCAAATCCTTGGCCTATGAGACTAATTTACATTATTTCTCTGCAAAGAATTTCTGCAGCATTCACGCTGTCATGACTAGCCCCAGAGACCTCAGAACCAGCCACAGAACCTGGCACTTACCTGTTCAGGTCCTGACAAGCTGTCAGCACCACACTCCAATGTCCCGCAGGCCTGCGTCCTTCTCCGCGGGTCCACTTTAGCTTCTTCCAGCTGGGGCGCCTTACTTCTCTTATACCCACTGGTGCCTGCTTACTGTCAGTGCAGGCTAATCCGGCATCCCACGTGCAGAGTCTCCCGCCGACTCCTGAGTATGAGTGCCGCCATGTTCGGCCAGGTCAGCTGACTACTGCACCACCATTGGTAATTCTCATCCTGGTTCTCTGTCAATCAGCTGCCAGCCAGTACAATAAAGAGACTTCCTGCAAGCTGCCAGTGTAACATCCCTCTATGCGGCCTGTCAGAGGTGAAGTCCTGTGCTTCCCAGTGTCCTGAGAAGTGGATTTTCTACAGAGATTCTTTATTCCAGTCTCCAACACTCTTTTACCACTCCAGAGCCCAGTCACAGGACCGCTGTTTCTACAGCGTCCAGTACCACTGGCACCAACCCGGTGTCCAGCCACAGTACTGCTGCATCCACAGTATACAGTACCACTGGTACCAGCCCAGCCCTAAGCCTCAGTACCGTTGTATCCACAAAGTCCAGTACCACTGGCACCAACTGGCATCCTCACTGGCAGTTGGTGTGGCTCCCTAATTTAAATTTTGGTCTGCGCTGCTGACTAGGGTGGTGAACAGCTGACCTTCACTTCACGCACACTTTCAGCACTTGCTATGACTTCCTCATGTTTCTCATAGACCAAGATATGTCTGTGTCAAATTTCACTAAATTACGTCAATTACTTTAAAAGTTATAAGAAAAACTTTGGGGCCAATGGTGAGTGAAACACCCTGGGGCAGATGAATGAAGCTCTGGGAAGTAATAAAGTGGAAACTGAAAAACGACCAACCAATCAGCTCCCAAGTGTAAATTTTCAAACACAGCCTGTAACATGACAGTTGGGAGCTGAGTGGCTGGTCGTTTATCACTCTGCACTTTATCACTTTCCAGAGCTTCATATGTATGTTGAATATGAAGGACAGAGTTACCGAGGTGAAAATGATGGAAAGAGTTACCGAGGTGAGATCAAGGACATCAGAGATGGTGAATACTTAGTGAGCACAATGGAGCAAGCTGGCAGCAACTGAAAATGGCCATCATCACCAGATTAAAATATTTTATACATCTTCACAGTTAATCAGGAAGATAAACAGGCCTACATTGATTAATTTACATGGATTCTACAGGTTTTTGTAATTTGTATCAGGAGACCTTTGACTGGGGACGGAAATGTAACGTGAGTCACATTCGTATATAACATGTCAAAATTGATTTTAAGTATAGTTTGGTTAACATTCAGTTTTTTTGTGTTAATCATAAGTTAGGGTCTTGTAAGTGTATAGTACAAATAAATAGGAGTTTAAATAATTATATAAGTCCCCTTAGTTCCTACTGTATGTTCATTATGTTGTAACATGAGTCATGCATATAAACAATAAAATGTAACTGCTAAGTGTGTAATTTTTTTTTCTGCTTCTAAGCATTAATTATGACTACCCACCACATATATTATTGTCATATCTTTAAAATGTTGAAATTCAGCTTCATTTTTGTGTGTGGCGCATTTAAACTTCTAAAAATTAACATGAAATTTCACATGGAATGACCCTGTAGCATGCATATTATCATGGGCGCCGAAAGTGGGGGAGCGGGTACTAATTACACGTCCTGCTGGAGGGGCCTGGTGGGGGTCTGGGTCCGGCGACGCCCTCCCCCTTCTTACATCAAAGCAGCCCAGCACACACTGCTGTGTGCCTAGCTGCACTAGGAGACTGCTCGCGGCTGCTACGTACCAGCAGCAGCAGTCTCTCACTGGCTATGTGCCGGGCTGAGGGGCTCACATTAGTAATTTGTTTTCTTTTTTAAGCACTGATTTAAGAAAATATAATTTTTTTCTCTAAAATAAACCTTAACCCCTACTGTGCATAGGCGAAACTACTTGGTGGTCTAGGGGTGCACAGAACCACCCATTAGGAAAAGGAGAGAGCAGTGCATAAGCAGACATGGCGTAGTTACATACAGTAAAGCCTAGCTAGCTGCCTGCACTGCTGAGGAGTCGGGCTTCGACCTGCGTTACTCCTAAAGGCAAACTGTGAATCAATGGATGCAGAAGGGGACGAGGTACAGCAAGATTGTCCAATCACCAGCTGCAGTCTTTTTATCAACACTTGTGACTGGACCTTGCAAGGTTGAGACTGTGAAAAGAATTGCAGGATTCCCGGAAAATGGGATGATTTCAATAAACTGTCCCCAGACCCAGCTAGTCCAGGGGCATTGCGTGCTGCCTATTGGTCTGCCATACTTTTTCCTCCGCATGGTGAGAGCCAGACAGCAGGGTTGGACTGGCCTACAGGGATACAGGGGAAACCCCCGTGGGCCCCACTGCCTGTGGGCCCACCCCCTCTTCTAGGTATCAGGTTTCAGACATCAAATTATAGATTGTTACCCTATTAGATGGTCAGTTACCAGGACCACTGATCAACATGGGGGCCTGGTTCCCTTTTATAGAAACTACACCAAGATTTGCCTAATGGTTAGCAAAGCATCTGCAATGGTTGGCCACACCCCCTAAGCATGGGCCCTTAACACTGCCAGACAGTCAGTGTTCCGGTTAGTACTCCCCTTCCTCTACATGGCAGGCACTTCCCTCCCCTTCCTACGTGCTGCATTACTGCACTGCAAACCTCCCCTCTCATCTGCTCACCAGGCTCAGCCAGGCTGCACTGTGTAGAAATGTGAGTATGTATGCATGATGAACTTTCTCGATGTGATCTGCTACACAGTAGTAAGAGACAGGAGAGTGGATTTATTGCCCTTGTAACACTTCTGTTTACTAAAGGAGACGAACTTGCATATAACCTGTTGTAGAACCCCAATTTTTTTTTTTTTTTAATGGTGGGTCCCTGGGACCCACATAATTACAAACGTGGTGTAATAACTGGTAGTAACAACCAGGACATAGGTTGAACTGTTTAACACCTGGGCCTGGGGAACCTATTTGCCTTCATTTGCTCCCCCTCATGTAAAAAGCTGGCTACAATCCTGATAAACACTTCTTTTCTACCAACAAACTTTATTTATAAGCAAAGAAGGTATATTATCTGCTTGCCAATACTCTATATTTTAAGGTTTACATTTTTTTACAAAGACGTGGTAAAATTGGTATTTTTTTTCAGTCTAAGTAAATGCACTAGAAGTGCTTCATTCTGTGTGGCATAACAAGAAACTCTGGGCACTACGATTTGGCGTAATTTTTTAAATGGAGGCATTTTGTTCTATATGGCATAAAATTAGGTTGAGGATAGAGGTAATGCTAGATAACTTTACGGCCTACCTAATGGTCATGAGACAGAGTGGCAAACTGTAAAGGTAACAAAAGTTCTGGTGAGTTGGAACTGGGAACCCATGAGGGAGGGTACAAAGTATCCAAGCCTCTAAAGGGGCATGAGAGTAACCACTCTCCCCAAGATGCAATGACAACACCCCCTCAGCACAAGCCTCCACTTCCTCACACTATAATCATGAAGTCCATGACAGGGAGTTGCCATGCCCTCCCATGTGGTCACGCACACCCACCATAATGGGGCCAAATTAATCTATTGGCAGCCCTGCTGGGACCACCCATTACCAAATGTTTAGTTTCACCCATGCTACTGTGCCGTATGCGAACTGACTGGAACATGATTGGACAGGCTTTAACAAGGTCAAACATGCTTTTGCAATACACATTGTTATTTCAATTATAGTTAAATCCTATCTTCTATAACTTACAATCATGTAGGTTCTGCTGAAGAGGGTTTGAGGACTCTGAGGGAGGTCGTGCAGAATGAAGGGCTGACCTGTTTCTTTCTTTGTCTCCTTTATTTTTCCGAGTGTCCTTTGAGTCTGATTTCTCTGTAAAATTAAAAAATTGGCTTACTACCAGAAGACTAATCTGAAAATATAGCAAGAACCCCTGTAAAAATGTTTATATAATATGTACAAAAAACAGAGAGAAAATACAGTCTTGATGTAAGAGATGCAATAGAATTCTCTAAACCAATCTTTGCAGATTTTATGTATTGCAAAAATGATCCTAAAATGATAATTACTACTGGGACAGGCTGTGAAAGTGTTTTGATCACGTTCTGACAAATAATAACAAACCCATCAAAAAGCTAAGTATGCCAGAGGACCGACAAATGCGTTATTCTTTCTGGAATATACATGATTCACATGTTATGACAGAAACTCTATAAACAGTTTCTCTTGATAAAAGGAATAAATGAAGTGAATTGATATAAAAATTTAATAAAAAAGATTACAGTATAGTTTGTACTAATAAGGGTGTCTATTTCAGTTCTCGACACCTACCCTATGTGTCTCACTTCAAAATACAGCACGAATTCCACACTGGCAATTATTTCATTAGCCTAATGTGGAATTTAAACAATAATTTTAATTAGTTGCAAAAGCCGAGGACATGCATTCAATGCATCTACTTCAAATGAGTTATATATAAATCACTGGCTACATTTTTAGTACAATTAGCATTTTTGACCTATTCCGATGCCAAGACTGAAAATGGACAAGTAATTTAACCTTTGCTGGCCTTTTCTGGTTGTCTAATAATAACGGGTACAGTGATCTCTGGTTTAAGTTCAGGGTTATTGTTGTCTTTTGTTTTGTCTTCTGTTTCAAGTTTGCAATCTTGTTTTACATCACAAGGTAATCTGAATTCAGGAACTATTCTCTTTAAGAAATCCCAGACTTCACTGAGGTAGTCATTGCTGAAACAGAAGAAAATATTACAGTTCTATGAAAAAATATCAATATACTATACCTACAAAGAAGCTTTATTCTATGCAATTAAACCACATACTGGTATATATGTTTTAACAGACATACATATGCACAATAAAATCACCAAGTTTCAGAAGCCCAAAGTATAACTCTGTCCAATAAACCTTTAGGTGCATTTATTTAGAATCATTTACAGAAGTGTACACATTCAGTACACACTCGTACCAGGTGGAAGGTTGATTGTTTACCCGTGTCTCCAGTACTCCATCATATAATCTTGAGTCATATCGCATTCTCTAAGAATTAAAATGGTTGGCACCAACATAGGGATCCAATCTAATAGCAACACAGGGGGCCACGATTTAAGACATTACATGTACATAACTCATTTTGTTCCATGATGAAACCCATAACGATTATTAAAAGGGGTTAGGTACGGGATTCCGCCAGTCAGAATACCGACAGCGGCATCCCGACAGTCAGAATCCCAACACCATCAGGTAAGTACCCTAATGCTAACCCCTACCCCTAACCCTCCCTCCCCGATGTCTGAAACTAACATCCCACCCTAGTGCCTAACCCTAACCTCCCCTTCCCCGCACTCTAAACCTAACCCTCCCTCCTTAGTGCTTAACCCTTCCCCTAATGCCTAACCCTAAGCTCCCCTTAACCCCAGATACTTACCTTCGGGATGCCGGAGGTCGGGATACTGGACGTTGTTGGGATTCTGGTGCCGGTATGTTGACCGTCGGAATCCCGCACGCCGGGATGCTGACTACCCCCTATTAAAGGCAATATGCCCTGTACAAAGATCAGATTATATATATTCAAGAGCTATAGATAGGACAGGATTCTGGGTCTTAAATAAATAAAAAAATATATTTCAATAAACAAAATAAAAAAATTACAATCAGTCCAACATTTCGATGTTCAAAAACACCATCATTAAGAACATGGGGCCTGATTCAGAGTTGTATGCTATTGCACAGCCGCTGCAACTTTGCACTGGCTGGTGTTTTCACGCCTCCGGGAACAGTGCAGCTGCGTCAGAAGATGCAGACACTGACCTCAGCATGCCCAGAAAATAGGGCCAGCACATCCATTTTCTGGGACGCTAGCCGTCGCCGCGCCATCCCTGCCCCAAAAATGGCCAGAGCATGTCAATCGTGCTGCAGTTTAGGGGACACTGCAACCGTCGCTGCAGACACAGATCAGCACATGCGCACTATAGATCTAGCGCATGAGCCGATCGGCAACCATCAGCGTTGTAGGTAAACCATTGGGTTTGCGTACAACTCTGAATAAAGCCCATAACTTCAAAATATAAAGGGGCAGATGTACTAAGCTCTGGAAAGTGATAAATTGGAAAGTGATAAACTAACAACCAATCAGCTCCTAACTATCATTTTTCAAACACAGCATGTAAGATGACAGTTAGGAGTTGAATGGCTGGTAGTTTATCACTTTCCAGAGCTTAGTACATCTCCTCCACAGTGTACTAACAGACAAATCAAACAAACAATAGTTTTTCTAATACCTGGAGTACCGCCCTATGTATTGCTTTTGTGTTTATTTATAGTTATACCATATTGGACTGGACAACAGGGCATTTTGTCGGAGTTAATTGAGTGCCGGGCTGCAGATATTTATATATAGTGTGTGTGTGTCTATGTGTATTATTTAAAACACAACTCAGTTTCAAAAACAGAACAGAGCTGTAGCTCCATGCCAACCCATCCTCTTGGTGCAACCCTGGTGAGACCAGTCATGCAAAGTGAACCTAGCCATCCTTGTATTGTCGTCTGTACACTAAGCATAATGGGGCTCATTTAGAGGTGAAGGTATATGCATTTAAGATGCATGCAGTTTAAAAACAGTAATACTTACACTAGGCTTAAGACAGATGTATGAAGTGTGTATGCTGTACATACCTTGCACAATAGCACAAAGAGACTACAGAGATGTGGCTTGACAGTGCTAAAGTCACATTACTTAGTTCTACACAATATAATATTAAAATAAAGTACCATATGCACGAGAGACCATTTGGTCTCGACAGTTATTAATAACTGTGAATATTGAAAGTTAAAATTAAGTCACAATACAGACTTGTTTAAATATCATCTGTTTTTCCCTTAAAAAAGTCTTCTTTCCTGCACTAGAAAGAATGAAAATATCACTTGCAACAGATGATTATGAATTCTTGGTAAATAGCTACATGTTGACTAGTAATGGATTGAGTGCTATTTGTTGATGAGGTCAATACACAATAAGCTAATCAGAAAGGTCTAGACTCTAGAGAGTGTTGCTGACAGTCATCACCACCAGCATCCACAAGGGATATGTCTCCTGAAAGGCATACCTCCACTAATTATGTCTCCAGGTACAAAGAGATGAAAGTCGTTGATATGTTTCCATAATTCATAATGCAATGCTTTTTGGAATACATCATACCATTGGTAAATGACTCATTAACAAAAATGAATAATAGATTTAAAATATAGTTTAAAAACTATATAATAAAAAGTAATATTTAGTGTAACATTTGTTCTACTTACTGAAGTGGTATCACTTCTGGTAGCCAGCCAGTTAGTGCATGTAAGACAGTAAACTCTCCTAGTTCCCGCTTTGCAAATCCATTAGTACTAGGTTCAAAAAAGGAAATAGTAAACAGCATAATTAATTTGAAAAACTAATTGAGAGTTTATGATAGAAATTGCACGTTGATAACAATGTAGAAAAATTGCACTATGATTCTGCTGGTATGAATTAACCTGTGTTGGAGTGGTAGTGGTTTGTTTGAGTCTTGTGGTACATACATAAAGAGCTTTTAGAAATTTATTGGAGGTCATTAAGGATTTTTTTAAGTGTACTTTAATATAATATTAATGGTTCCTTTGTATGTTAGAAGAAGTCTGAAACGAGCCCTTTAAATTACAAATTACCTGCTTTGACTACTATAGATTAGAGGTAACATTCTCTAATACAGTAGAACAACTTGTTATGTTTGAATTATTTAGACAATATTTGCCTTTACGTGTTTCAGTAAGAAAAAAAAAGGTAGTTATCACTTTAATAATATAGTATATTAGATATCTAGAAGAATATACTTGCAGAGCATTGATGGCAAATTAAACTATTGTTAAAAAAAGCTAATAAGTATTTTATAGACAAAACTAGCTTTGCATTCAGAACCACTCGCTAGGATGTGTTCGCATGCAGCCTGCCGATGTTTGCATTCTGCGCATGCGTACGCATCACAGTGCGCGAACTAGGCCATGCGATCTGGAAGTGTTCGCTCGCTGCGCATAGCCACCTCGCTAGAATGAGTAACAAGACGAGCCATTTGTGGATGGTGACAGGGGATGGTCGATGGAGACGGGGGAGTGGTGGTGCGAACGCAGGCGTGCCTGAGCATCTTAACGCCATTTCAGAAGTGTGCATAATGAAGATGCAGCGTCATAGTACACGTCGCATGGTTGAAATTCACACTGAAGCACTCGCAGTGATTGCGGTAGGGTATGGTCAGCCGCAACTCGATGTTACCGATGGTTGCATACACTTCATGGAGATTACGTATATAAGTGGGCGTCTTAATACAGGCTGCTGGGCGTCTACATACACACCGCGATTGAACGACAAGACATAGTGGGCGTGCTAATGCCTTGCTGTGCGATCGCGGGATTTGCATACTTTCACTGTGTGTGAACGCATCTAGCGACTGGGTCTGAATCGGGCCCTCAGTGCAAAGCTAGTTGGGCTAATTAGTACTATTTAGTCTCTCGATATAAAACTGAACAAACTAACCTAAATAAAAGAAATACAAACATTATCTTTTTAATACACGTTGATTTAAAAGATCAAGTTGATTTAAAATATGCTCATTTTCTCCAGCCACCCAGCTAATATTGAAAAACATATTTAAAAGAGCTTGGCAGTTACAAAAAACAATGTCTTGCTTAAAAAGGTTTACATTTTGGGAAACAGACCTACAAGCAAACCCATCACTAAACCATAATATTGGAAAGTGTAAACTTCAAACCAGGCAGATAGCTCTAAATAAAGGTTTACTATCCTGATGAACTGGCAGGCTGCTAATTTGACATTTTGTAGCATTAACATATGCTGCCATTTTACTTAATATTGGGAACGCTGCACTAAAGAACAGCCTAGGTAAAAATCTATATGTGATCAATACATCTCTCAGTGTTGTTGTTTTTCTAACCCAGCAGCTGCACCACTAAAACTGGTCCATAACAAGGGTTTATGCTCAGTGCTCCTGTATTACACTGTAAATTAGAAGTCATACAGTAGGTGTACCAACCATAGTTACCGCTTATTATAATACATTTGCTAAAAATTAATTGCAAACGAGAGATCAAGAGAAAGAACACTTCAATATAGTTCCAGTTCCATTTAATTATAATTTTTAAATGTTAAATCAATGGAGCATTAACAGTACAGCATGGTTGCTTGTCAATAATGAGGCATACACATAATGGGTTGCTTAAATTGATGTAGTGCAAATTATATTAATGATAAGTTTATATATTTTTGCAGTACTTGTACAGTACTTTCAGTGTCAATTATTGGGTTTCACTTGCTGAGCTTCAGTTTCTATTTTGTTATGTTTTTCTGAGATTAAATAATCTGAGTTTTTCTGATGTTCAGGATGCCTAGATGGTTATAAATGAAGTGGAAGATCATAGGTCACTTGCAAAATCTGATTATAGAACTGTGTGATTTTTACAAATGTCACTAAGTTTTTGAAACAAGGGTTCTCAGACTGAAGAAAGATGGTTTATCAAATTTCAATTTATTATTGCAGATTAATATAGTTAGCACAACATGGAAGATTGTTTTAAAAAAGTACATATTGGATTCATACTGTGTCTAATTGCACATGTAATATGCATTCTGAAAAGAAAATGCATTTTTGCTACCGATGTATAGCTGCCCACAAATTCAAGATGTGTCCAGGTTGGTATACGTAGTGAAATGCGCTTTATTACTCAACAAGAGCAGCTGTGCCCAGAATACCATTTGAGGTGTGGCATTACAGTGGTAGTAAAAATGCTTATAAATCGGTACACCGTACATATGCATTACAGGTAAGGCTGGCTCTTGGCATAAACAAAGTAGACATTTGCCTAGAGCAACCTACCACCAGAGTGGGCGCCACCCATCTGGGATAACTCCGGACAGTCTGTAAATCCACCAGTCCAGATAGATGTAGAAATGTGTCACACTTGTGGCTACCACTGGGACCGACATCGGATTCCAGCGCCAACAGGGACTCTTTTCAATTTTGGTGATAGTCGTGTGGCAATCGTGGCTCACGTACCAGTGAGCCAATCGCAGCATGCTATGTCATTGCTCCACCCACTTGCTTCATCTTTTATTAGTCGGCTCGAGCGACATGAAGTTAGTACAATGGTGGATGGAGAGCATAGTAGAGCAACACCATGCCAGAAGTCAGTTAACCAAAAGAGGCAGTAGAAGACAAGAAGAAGACACCAGGTCAAGAAAGAAGATACCAGGATGCCTAAGCCCTGGCTGCAAAGTGGGCTCTTGCAAAAGAGCTTATACTGGCCCCATTGTTGCTCAGGTGAAGTCCAGCAAGAGACATGTAGCCAGCGGAGTGAAATCAGTGCAGTGAGGCAAGAAAGGGTCTGGCGCTTGGTAAGCTGATGAGTGGCGCTGACCCCTGCAAGAAAGGCCGGCGCCAAGGCCCAGTGGGACAGCCTCTACTCATTACCTCCCTAGACCCCCAGGGTGAACGTTAGGCCCGTGTCATGCATTCAGGGCAGTAGGCCCGTGGGCATGTGGGGACAGGGCACCCTTTAAATCTTGCCTAGGGCACCAAATTTTACTGGGCTGGTCCTGAATACAGGGCATGGTTGGATGGATAATACAATTAATAGGTAATAAAGTTGCAGGGAGCATGTAAAATAAAAACTGAAGAAACAAAAACTATCTTTTTTAAGTACCCAATAATAAAAATGTCATTACTTCCACTTTACATGCTGACTAGGAAACATGTATTATGACAGAGAACTAATCACTCATTGCACTGTAATCCTGCTAATAGACTGCAGCAGCATTATGAAAATATTGGTAGAACTGGGAGGGATTTAGACAAATTTAGCCAATCTAATGCGGTTACCAGTTGTTATCATCATCATCAGGTCACAACTTGTGCCAGGGGTTGAGTACCCACAAGTGCTCACCCACCATACAGACATGTGTCTGCTTGATACTCGGCATGAGTATACATTATGGTATTGCCTTTCAGTCATGTCTATGCGCCCCCTCCCAACCCCATTATGGCCCACTTTGTGAATGCGAGCCCTTCAGCATGCATATGGCCATTTGTATTCAGTGATGAAAGATGCATTTTGAGCGGAAAACATCAGTACAATGTGTTCATACCAACTCTGCACCAGCTCTATTGTCTTCAAACAGTTCAGGTGGACATTTGTATACAGAGCTAATATTTATACATCAATATAAAATGTATGCAATCAATTCAGTATTACTGAAATAATGGGAGCATTCTAGAGGCATGGATATCTTCTTCATTGATAGCATGCACTTCCTTTGACATAGACAAGTGAGGGGCTGATTCTGAGTCAGACACAAAGTGGCTGTGTTTGCATGATACTGTGGCAACCTGATTTACTACCTTATGCTAGTGCAAGTTTCCATAGGACTAGTGCAAGGATCCATGTGGCTCCGAGCAGGAAGCTACACCGCCCACTGTTTTTCTGTACACAGCTGCAACCATCACAATTAGCATCGCCACTTACACAAGCCCCATACTAAGTGCAAGAGATCTGAAACAGGCTTCCATTTCTATATATGCATGACTCAGATTAGCACGGACCTCTAGTAACACACCCACAACATATCCCACAAGACGGAACAGCTCAACGTAATCGTATTGTCACCGCCCATATTGCGCCCTGAAACACCCATTTCACAGGACAGATCCAGCCAAGTTCCATCTGACTCAGAATAGGACGGAGATATGCAAAGATACATACATTAGCATGTGTGCATGTGCTGTACGCTAATACCCGCTATAGTATTTGCAACTGTACATCAAAATCAGAATCAGCCCCTGAACCATTATCTTATGGAGGCACTTAAGCCTAGCTTAAAGCTTATGATTTGATCACAAACTCATATCATATCATTTGGGGGGCTGGGTGTACATGAAGAGAAGGGTAACAAACGTTATACCAAGGACTATTCATTTACAGTCTTCACTCACTAATAGAGATGAATATGATATGAAACATTCATGGGTGAGTCTAGGTAGTGTCAAGAAAAACTAGATATATAATTAAATTAACCATTGACAATAAAATTCTTAAACTGACGCGCTCTCTCTCTCTCTCTTTCTCTCTCTCTCTATCTATGGAGAGGAGGAAACTGTGAAAAGAAATTGCTCCAACTGGAGATACGCTGAACCTTCAAAATTAATACAGCCATGGCCAAAAGTTTTGAGAATGACACAAGTATTGGTTTTTACAAAGTTTGCTGATTCAGTGTTTTTAGTCCTTTTTGTCAGATGTTACTATAGTATACTGAAGTAAAATTACAAGCATTTCATAAGTGTCAAAGGCTTTTATTGACAATGACATTAAGTTTATGCAAAGAGTCAATATTTGCAGTGTTGACCCTTCTTTTTCAAGACCTCTGCAATTCGCCCTGGCATGCTGTCAATCAACTTCTGGGCCACATACTGACTGATGGCCGCCCATTCTTGCCTAATCAATGCTTGGAATTTATCAGAATTTGTGGGTTTTTGTTTGTCCATCCATCTCTTGAGGATTGACCACAAGTTCTCAATGGGATTAAGATCTGGGGAGTTTCCTGGCCATGGACCCAAAATTTCAATGTTTTGTTCCCCGAGGCACTTATTTATCACTTTTGCCTTATGGCAAGGTGCTCCGTCATGCTGAAAAAGGAATTGTTCGTTACCAAACTGTTCTTGGATGGTTGGGAGAAGTTGCTCTTGGAGGATGTTTTGGTACCATTCTTTATTCATGGCTGTGTTCTAAAATCTGAAACATTGGATCAAAACCTTTGAAGAGTCTGTGTTTATTATTGAAACATTCTGTGTTATATACAAACAGTAATACAGTAATACATTGCTACATACTGTACACTCAAAAATAATTTTAATGTGAGATGCCAGTTTTTTGGGCCTTTACAATTATCTATCTTATAGTAGAAAGCTTTTTGAAGGCATTACATACTTGTTATTTTTAGTAGTTTTTTGTTTATACCACACTGTATTTGACTGCAATACTTAATTTAGAAAAATGAATATAACATTTATCTAACTCTCATTTTATTTATAATAGGCATATTCTAAAATGTAAGGTGTTATTCTATTTATATTCAATACATAAAAAATATGTATTCATTAAGGGAAAACATTTTGTATTAATATTTCAAAGTAATCTGTGTATTTTAATTGTTTGCGTAACTTCAATGTTATTCTGCATAGAAAACAAAATTTCTCTGTATACTTGCATTTCTGTATTGGCAGACACTACGGTGGTAGGTGGCAGTTGGCAGCAGTGTGCAAATGGAGTTTAGTCCACATGGAATCCTAATGAGTTGGTAGGAATGGGGTTATTAACCAGGTAGAAACAGGCAGCAGGATAACACAGGGTTAACAGTAATGCAGCAGGTACAGGATGCAGAGATATCCCAGTTTCAGCCAGGAGCATACAGGGAATGTTGGGCGTTGTGGTGTGCCAGTGCACTCTCTCACTATATTGCAATGGTGCCAGGATTTATGTATATACACTGGAGTGGTGATATAGTGGAATGGGGTCATTGTATACTGCCTCCATTAGCGGAGGAACTCAGGGGCACGTCCACTATGCTGAACAGAGAGGAAAGAAAGATGTAGCGAGGAGTCGCGCAAGCGCCAAAGGTGCATGTCAGAGGTCGCACCTTCGTGGTGAGCCGCTGAATCCTAATGCCCGGCGGTGGCTGCAGTAAACAGGCCGCGCAGAGTGCTCCTTAAACATTCTCTACCAGAAAATGTACTTGTTATCTGCACACAGTGGAGGTAACCATTTTAAGAGTGAAACCTACCAACTCATTAGGATCCAGTTATATGACAGACATGGGACACAAACTAATAGGCTGTATTTCATTGGTTCAGCACACAAAATGTTACAGCAAATGACTAGAACACTTATGGCAGCTATGCAGTTTTCTCAGCCAAGTTAAAATACATTTTCAGTCATGGAAGAGTGCCCATAAATGTTACATTTTCATAGAAAACTATAATTTATTGTCTTTGCCAAGCAATATATTACACACAAAGCTTCTATGAGACATGGGAATATTCTTGTTTTAAACAGCAAGTAGTGTTTCAGCCTATTCTTACTGCAAAGGATACAAAGGGGTGGGCAGTGAATGAGGGAAAAACATACTATAAGCTTTCCTATCATCTTTGGGAAAGGTATAGTTTGGAATGCAGATGCAGGGAGAACATTTCAGAAATTAAAAACATCATAAGCAGCCAGCCCTAATAATTACTGATTTTAAGGGGTATTCTGTACAGACAAATGCTTCTGATGTGAGTTTAATTCAATTTACTGTCAGACTACTCCCTGTTCACAATAGTAATGAGAAGGTTAGGGCAACAAGCTCGTTCTCAACCCTACAAAATGTGGAAAAAGCACTGCAGAGTGTGTGTATTTCACCCTTGTCCTTATGCTGCGTGAAATAAATTCCAGGGAAAGTTTCCCTATTTTTCATGAGGTAGTAGGTAAATTCTAGCTTCTGGGCCTGGAACCTAGGAAATACTGGAATATTAGGCAGGTCAAAGTGTTATTCAAAAATAAGGTCTCCGAACGGGATGTAGTCAGGATCCTAATGGTCAGAATGCAGATGGTCACAATAAAGACAGATTCCCACGGTATTAGGGTTTTGTTTAGGTACTAGGGCTAATTTAAGGACTATGCTGTGGGGGCGGGAATGGGGGCGGGGATGGAGGCGGGGGGTGGTTAGGATTAGGCTGCAGGCGGGGACGGTTGGGGTTAGGTTGAGGGAGGGGACGGTTAGGGTTAGGCTGCAGAGATGGTTGGGGTTATACTGCAGGAGGGGATGGTTAGGGATAGGCTGCGGAGAAGTGGGTTGGGGGTTAGGATTCGGGTTAGAACACTTACCAAAATACGTTAGGATTTTGACCATCAGGATGCCACTGTCGGTATTCTGACCGTCTGCATTGCGACCGTCGGGATACCGTACCCCACCCCTCCAAACACTATATACTGAAAATCAGCAAATTATCTAAACAATACCAGTTCTGTATTGTCATTTGGACTATACATCATTCTTGACTTTTACATGTGTCCCTTTCTCTCAAATTCATTAACAATGACTTTCATAACAGTCAGAGCTGACCCATAATGCACTTGTCATTATTTGTCTCCCAGAATAAAAAGCCATGTTCAAGATTACAGCATTTGTGGAAAAGGCCACCTTCCAGTCACCACCCAGAAACTCCCATCACCTTGCCACCCCATTTCTGATGCCCTCTATCCCAAATGCAATAGGATAGAACACTGTGTAACGCATCATAGGGGTTTTCAGGAATTTTCAGTTGCAAAGAATCACTCAACTACGTGAACATCGGCATTGTGTTCAAATTGCGTGCACCTCTGAAACAGGCCTTATATGTAATATTGTGGTTTAAACACAATGTTTTTCTTGGTCAGTAAAACAAGGGTATTTCAATGTCTGGGAGAACAAAATTACTGTTTGGTAAGGTATTCAACCATGCTCCATGATCAGTGATCGCAGTGAGTGACAAAATATGTGTGTCCCAGGGACCCTACACTTTAAAAAAATGGGGTCCTTCCTGACCGTTTCTGGGTCCCATCATAATTTATGCTTTAGAGCTCCCCATATAACTCTCAGACCTCCCCTAACCCCGTACAGATGATGCCACACAGCCATGCCTGACCTTTACACATTATGCCGCACATTAATGCCCTTTACACATTATGCCACGCAGTAATGCCCAGTCTTTACACATTTTGCCACACAGCCATGCCCAGCCTTTACACAGTATGCTGCACATTAATGCCCTTTAGCCCACCTATGCATTGGCCCCAGTAGTAGTCCCCCCTATGCACTGCCCTCAGTAGTTGACCCCCTATGCATTGCCACTAGTAGTAATCCCCCTATGCATTACCTCTAGTAGTCCCCCTATGCATTGCTCCCAGTAGTCCGCCTATGCATTGCCCCCAGTAGTCCGCCTATGCATTGCCCCCAGTAGTAATCCACCTATGCATTACCCCTAGTAGTGCTCCTATGCATTGCCCCAGTAGTAATCCCCCCTATGCAGTGTCCCCAGTAGTAATCCCCCTATGCATTGCCCCCAGTAGTTGACCCCCTATGCATTGCCCTCAGTATTGGCCCACCTATTTGCCCTTTAGTGACCTAGGCCTAATGCCCAGGTCACTCACACCTATTTGTGGGGCAGATACCTTCAATTGGGCCTAATGTCCCCTATGTAGCCCGGGAATTGTGACCACCTATATACTCACAGGCCTATTGCCTGAATTTATGCCACGGGCCTAATGTCCGACAACCCTGGTGGTCTAGGGAGGGGTTAAATAACGGTGGCCCAAGGCACCCTACCCGTACGGTGGAAGAGGCTACGGTGGGAGCTTCGTTAGCTCTTTTTCTTTCCACCCCCGCAGTCCTCTCCGGTCCTCAGCTTCATTCTTCTGCTGCTGTCCCGTCCTGGCCAGCGGCGCTGCCTCTTCCTTTCTTCCTCCTTGATCACACCGTCTTCGGCGTCTTGCACGGCCGCCGGAACTGTTGCCGCGACGCTCTTCTCTTCGGGAGGTCTTCACACCTCCCCTCCGCCACCGGTACTGAAGTTTCCCGCTCAGTAATTCAAGACGCCACGAGTGGGCGGGGCTATGACACGGCGAGCCGCGATTGGCTCATCGCGTCTGCCTCCTTTTGGCTGCTGGACAAACACAGCTCGCGGCCAGTGCCAAACAACCGCCGCTGCTACTTGGCTTCCGGGCAGCGAGCTCTGCTTAGCTTGCACCCAGAGCGAAGCTTCTCCCGCCGCCACTTTACCGTCGACGCTGGTGGAAGGGATGAGGCGGTCCCTTCACCAGGTACCCGCCGCAGTGGCTTAACCGGCGCTGGGAACAAACAAACTGTCCCAGCGCCAGTCAAGGATGCTGCGTCGATGCTGGGATCAGACACTTGATCCCAGCACCACTTTCCACAGCAGCAGCCAATGAGAGTCTATCTTACTCTCACTGGCTGCTCTAACAGACAGTGTTGTGTCTTTCTCAGGGGGACGCGCTTTGCTGCAGCCAGCTGTCAGGGATTGGCCACAGCACAGCGCGTCCACGGGGACCCAGCTTATTTTTAAAAGTGAGTCCCCACTACTCAATCCTGGGTAAAATACGTGCTATAGCACCGATGATAACAGTATATTTGAATTAATCTCTATGGTTTCATTCTCAATTAGCAATGGAAGTAGTATGGAAAACTCAGATAATATACAAATATGCAAACAAATATTGATTTCTGTGCAGAGGAAGTAGTCATGGGCATGGCTGGCCTGCTTCCAAACACAGCAGGTCACTGTTTGCTGGCCTTCCGAATCAGAATCCTCAACAGAACCCAGCTGGGCACAGCCTGAGGCTAGAGATGACATAACACCTCTCTCAGCTGTTACCACTATCAGTATCAATTGTGCTTTCATAGATGCACCTGCTTCAGAACTATACTTTCCAGTATAGTTTGCTTCCAGTCTTATTTCAACTCTGTCTGGTCTCCTTGATAGCAGCACATCCATCCCTGCATTTTCATCTATAGTATTTCCAGCTAAGCACTCTGCTGCTTTCAGGGTGGGAACCAACTACGCTGGGCTGCGATCTGGCTCCTCACTGAGTAAAGACCATATCCTCCGCCGGGGATCCCTGATGAAATCCAGTTGAGGGTCTTAGACTCTGCGTCAGTGTATTTGATTGTGCCAATTTCACCGGTTTGGATTTATGATCTATGTGCATGTGTGTACTCTGATAAACTCGCTGTCTGTTTTGAGCTCCAGGGTTATTGCATCTACTCCGTGTATCTCATTGCATGCTACATGCTGTTCCTACAATGCCAACACATCTGTGCTTCTCACTGCATACTACGCGCTGTTCCCACAGTGCCAACACCTCCATGTACCTTATTGCATACTACGCACCGTACAAACAGTGCCAACGTGTCCGTGTACTGTACTGCATGCTACCAAACTACCACCACTCGGAGTTCGTAGCTATACCCCTTTCGGTGTGTCCTCTTATAGGAGCAAAATCCCAAGGCTTCACAGGGGCAAACTAGTAAAATAGAAGGATGCTCCAAGTGATGCTGCAAGGGAGCACTGTACTGTGTAACTGCTGATGCTAGAAAGGTGAACGCGGGGAGTAATGAACAAATTTTAATAAAACAAGAAGTACCATCATTTCTTTCCAAAAAACAGTTCAATCAAAAGATATATGAAGCTAGTTGTGTAAGGGTCTAGGAAGCAAATACCCCATGTGGGTTGAAATGCGTCAGAGTTTTATGCTGTGTCCTGCTTATTCTACTAATGGTGGTCCCCTTCCAAGAGAGATCCTGTGTACAACTGGTCGTACCAATTCCAGGTTTCCGGGACTTAAGTTTCTACATAACAAATTTCACTCTGGTAGGGTTACCCTATCTTACACCAGTTGGGGATTGTTTTTACATGTTATTCATGTTTTGCATATTAATAAACGTGCTGAAGATAATGCACTAGCATGCTGCATTTTACATTTGCATCATCCAATGGATGAGGGAGTGGGGTGATATTTGGAGAGTGGGGTTGGACAATGAGGTGTATCATCTTTGATTCAGAAGTGTCTATTTGTGATCCCTGAAAATTAGCATTGGATTTCAGGGGCTCTGTTCTTCACCTAACAATTCACTATAATGTTTCAGTGAAGGTAATACAATAGAATTGTACCCTCTATTTGTCATCTCCATATCTTTCAATCTCAGAGTTTTGGACTTTGCTGACACCTGGGGAGAAGCTCATCATAAGAAGAAACTTATTTCCTACATTTTTGGCACATTTGTGGTATTTGCCAGGATAGAGTGCATGTTTAAAGTGCTTTCATTTAGTGTTTTCTTTTGATAAATACGTGAAATATATTATTTGTATTATCTCATGCTGGATTGGTATACAGTCAGGTGTATAAATATTGGGACATTGACAGAATTTTCATATTTTGGCCTCTATTCACCACCACAGTGGCTTTGAAATGAAACAAACAAGATGTGCTTTAACTGCAGACTTTCAGATTTAATTTGAGGGTAATTACATCCAAATCAGGTGAACGGTGTAGGAATTACAACGGTTTCTATATGTGCCTCCCACTTTTTAAGGGGCCAAAACTAATGGGACAAACTAAACAATCCTAAATCTAACTTTCACTTTTTAATACTTTGTTGCAAATCCTTTGCAGGCAATTACAGCCTGAAGTGTGGAACATATAGACATCACCAGATGCTGGGTTTCATCCCTGGTGATGCTCTGCCAGGCCTCTACTGCAAATGTCTTCAGTTCCTGCTTGTTCTTGGGGCATTTTCCCTTCAGTTTTGTCCTTCATCAAGTGAAATGCATGCTCAATCAGATTCAGGTCAGGGGATTGACTTGGCCATTGCGTAACATTCCACTATTTAGCCTTAAAAAACTCTTTGGTTGCTTATGCAGTATGCTTCGGGTCATTGTCCATCTGCACTGTGAAGCGCCGTCCAATGAGTTCTGAAGCATTTGACTGAATATGAGCATATAATATTGCCCGAAACACTTCAGAATTCATTCTGCTGCTTTTGTCAGCAGTCACATCATCAATAAATACAAGGGAACCAGTTCCATTGGCAGCCATACATGCCCACGCCATGACACTACCACCATCATGCTTCTCTGATGAGGTGGTATGTTTTGGATCATGAGCAGTTCCTTTCCTTCTCCATACTCTTCTCTTCCCATCACTCTGGTACAAGTTGATCTTTGTCTCATCTGTCCATAGGATGTTGTTCCAGAACTGTAATGGCTTTTTTAGATGTTGTTTGGCAAACTCTAATCTGGTCTTCCTGTTTTTGTGGCTCACCAATGGTTTACATCTTGTGGTGAAGACTCTGTATTCACTCTTGTGAAGTCTTCTCTTGATAGTTGACTTTGACACATATACACCTACCACCTGGAGAGTGTTCTTGATTTGGCCAACTGTTGTGAAGGGGTTTTTCTTCACCAGGGAAAAAATTCTTCTGACATCCACCACTATTGTTTTCCGTGGTCTTCTGAGCTCTCCGATGCGTTCTTTCTTTTTAAGAATGTTCCAAACAGTTGATTTGGCCACACCTAATTTTTTTTGCTATCTCTCTGATGGGTTTGTTTTGATTTTTCAGCCTAATGATGGCTTGCTTCACTGATAGTGACAGCTCTTTGGATCTCATATTGAGAGACGACAGCAACTCATTCCAAATGCAAATGTCACACTTAGAATCAACTCCAGACCTTTTACCTGCTTAATTGATAATGAAATAATGACGGAATAGCCCACACCTGTCCATGAAATAGCTTTTGAGTTGATAGTCCCATTACTTTTGCCCCTTTAAAAAGTGGGAGGCACATATAGAAACCGTTGTAATTCCTACACCGTTCACCTGATTTGGATTAAATTACCAGCAAATTAAATCTGAAAGTCTGCAGTTAAAGCACATCTTGTTTGTTTCATTTCAAAGCCATTGTGGTGGTGAAAAGAGTCCAAAATATGAAAATTCTGTCAATGTCCCAATATTTATGCACCTGACTGTATATACAGTATATCACAACTTTCACCACAACCCTTTATTTTCCTATAGCCACTACTAAATTTCTACTCCAGCTACTGTCTATACAATTTTGCACATTTTTGTTGTGGAAACGTTAATACTGCCTCTTTAGTTCCCCTGTGATAAAAGAAAACTCCACTGTCACTGGTTGTAAACTATGAAAACACATGACAAAAAGAGCAAAGTAGAAACAGTGATTACATTATATAAAATGAAAACATAAAATCCCCAGAATGTAGTATGAGATATAAACTAATGTATGTAGTACAGTTGTTTGAGGGCTACAAAGTTGTATAAAGGTACTTAGCTCCTGTAACATACAATGGGGGTGATTCAATTCAGTGCAATGCTCTATAGACCCGGGACAGAGCTTATGTGTTCCTTTTGTACATAACTATTACCTGCAAAAAATAGTTTTTTCTATACATTTATGATCTATTAGAACAACTACTAAATATGGACAATAAAATGGAACATACTCTACACTTGCAAGCTTAATGATAGCTTTGGACAATAACATCGGCCACAATTCAGCTTCACATGTTGTTGCGGGAAGTAGCAACTTGTCGTCTTTGCTAAATGGTAGAGTATCATCCACGACAATTTTTCTCCAGGACCCCTGAGAATAAAACAGAAAGAGCAAAGGAATGAAATCTCTGAGCAGGAATAGAAACTGTGATTCAGCGCAAGTTATCCATCTCTCCTACACAAAACACTCCCATTGTTTTCCTGCTGTGGGCCGAGTGAAATTATTGAAGGTTTAAGTGGAGAGAAGTCACTAAGATTGCAGATTAGGAACCACGCACACATGCTATGTGTGACAGCCACTGATAATCTGTACTAATTTAGTAACCTGCGTACTTTTGTTGCTTGTACTTCTGTATGTATATAAATGTCATTGCTAAGTGAAGCTGCAACATAGTATTTATTCTAAACAATTGCACTCAAGCTTTAATTTGTCTTTCTAAAACATCTGTAAAATGTATTATTAAAATGGGGCATTCATAAATTAAATATGGCATCCAAATGCTAGAAACAGAAAATCAGCAAAATAGCTAAATAATACCATGGTATAGAACTGTGTGGGAGTCATAATCACACAAATCTCTGATTTGTATATATATATAAAACTGTGATGGAGTTGCAGCATATAACTGGACTTAGAATAACTGATTTATTTTTCTGTCCTTTTGAGCTCAGAAAATCTAATAAAAGATTTCTCTTTGGAGACTTCTGCTTTGGGGGTCCCAGGAAAGTTAGGCAGAGCTGGTAAAATATTTCTTTGGAGTGAGTTTTGCGTGGTCAAGCTGGTAGGGGAGATGGAAAAGAGGGCCATCTTAAATTTTGCACCAGTCCCAGAATCTTTTTAAACATAACAATTTAGGAGAGAGGTTTTAGTGAAACTGCCAACAGGAACTATTTTATATTGGAGGTTGGCATAAAACACCTTGATTTTGTAATTGCGTGTTTCTCTGGTTCATGTTGCACATTTTAAGGTAAACATCCACTCTTAGCTCCCGGAAGTCACTTTTCTTTGATATGGAGAATTGAGGAAAGATCTTAAGAAGTGTACTGTGCAGTCTTATAGATTTCACATCAATGTCCAACTGATCATTTTAGTATGAGACCATTCCCTCAAACAACATGTCATTTTATCTCCTAAAACAGTCATTCACAACTCCAATACTCACCAGATCATGTTTACAGGATTTATGTCTGTGGAAACAAGTGGGATAATTACCGACTAAGCAAAATAGATTCACTGATCTGTGCATAATTAAAGAAACCCTGAAAACATGACCTGTTTGGGGTAATTGAAGATTTGAGTTGATAGCTCTTGTCCTAAAATATTGTTCAGCTGAGGCATCCTGCTACGGCACTGCTGGCCTGGTTTGTTCTGACTTTGGTTCCCTGCTTGTGACATCTGAATCAGATGTTAAAACCTCATGCACATTACACCAAGGATGGGTCTAACTCTTCCTGTCAAAACTGAGCAACATCACAGAGCTCAGACTATAAACCCAACTTTAGATTTCAGAGGTGTGGCTAGGCAGCTTCCTGGTCTCTGCTCTACTCAGCGGGTAATTTCAATAATCATAGCATTAGGTTTGTAGCTATTTTATTCTACCACTCACTGCTGCACTATAGTATATGGCTAGTTTGGTCCCCCACTAAATAAACTAGCCCCAGGAAACTATTAGACTATTTGTTTCCCACAATGAACTTCTACATTCTTAGAGGTACATTTATTAAAGAGCCCAGAGCAACCAATCAAATAGTACCTATTACTTATCTTTATATTCCATAAAATGATATCTGTAATCTGACTAATTGCTATGGGCAGCTCCCTACTTTTTGTTTTAAGAGATTTAATAAATCTATCCCTTAATCTCTAGGTCCCTACAGTTTCATATTTTGTCAGCTGCTTGATGTTGGTTATTGTATAAGAGAAAATATTTCAATTTAAACTGGAATAATGATAGTGAAATCCACAACTTTAATCTCCTAACAAAATCGTTTTTTTAGGATTACTTTATAAATTATACAACAAAAAATCAACTCTTCTTCAGAAGTTGTGAATGTGGCTTTTTCTTTCTTAAATAAACTCTATGGAAGCTTTTTTTGTACAACATGTTTAATTATAGATGTATAACATGTTTACTTCTGCTTATCTCAGCTGTATATACTGGTAGAGCACCTTTCTTTTGGACCAGTGATATGGCACTTTAATCATGTGGTCCACTTCTAACAGTGCTACAACTAAGCACAGTTATTACAGAGTGGACAGATATAGTACTACTCAGTCAGTCACTGTCGTAGGTTTACTAAAGCTTCTAAAAACAGATAAAAGGTGGTGTTGCCCAAATCAACCAATCAGATTATGTCTATCATTTTCTAGAATGCAAAAGACTAATGATAGCTAGGATCTGGTTGGTTGCTATGGACAACAACATCACTGGTCTGTTTTAGAAGCTTTCATAACTTTTATTTACTTTTAAGCGGTACTCGAGGGGTGTTATAGTTTTGTTTACAGATTGAATGAAGTGTCAAATTCATGTTTAATCAATAATCCTAATCTCTGAATTCTGAAGATTAATTATGGTTTACGTTTCAGAGAAAAAATGCATGTTGCAATAATCTAACCCCACATTTCATGTAACTTACCAACATCATTACTTACCATCCAATATAGTTTTACAATATATTTCCCATAGCTGTTATACAGAGGGATGTGCCCCTTCACGGCTTTACAAAGGGCATAGATGTGTTCCCATGGCTTCCATGCCAGCACTGGTGGTTCTGCCGATGTGTCTTTATTATCTGTCACATTTCCATTAAAAATTCTCCAGACAGCACTGATCTCGCTAATTATCCACCTCATAAGCTGGGAGGAAACAAATGTCAAAATTCACATTATATGAGTGTTACTCTTTCAGGTTTCATAAAGTAGTTAAAAAATGTGTCAGTTTACAAGCATTTCTTATACGATTTTACATACCTCACTACCAATTAAATGCTCATTTGCTGACAACAAATCACAGGAGGTTTCATCCTTCACAACCACAGGAGTCTAAATCAAAATGGGAAAAGTAAAATGAAATCAGATATTATGCTATGGCAGCCTAAGGTGTTTTTTTTTATATAATATAAAAGTGAAGCCTTGTGGGTAAATTGTAGAAGGTGATATATTAACATTTTAATAAATGTTACCAACACAATTATTTAACTCTCTAGTGCAAATCACACTAAAGATGAAGAGGTATATTTACTAAAGTGTAGGTTTTTATAAGTGGAGATGTTGACCATAGCAACCAGTGAGATTCTAGCTATTATCTTCTACTTGCTAGATAAATGTTAATTAGAATATGATTGGTTGCTATGGGCATCATCTCCACTTCTAAAAACCTGCACCTTAGTAAATATACCCCAAAGTACAATGTTGGTGTTGCAGCTGTTTTAATAAAGAGAAACATATTACATTTTCCCAAGTTCCCAAGTTCTATAACGATACAAGACCCACAATTATGGAGCGTACACACGGTCAGATTTGTCAGACTTGTCAGATTTGTCAGATGAACGACTGAACGATTGAACGATTTTACCAAAGTTTTGAACGATTTGAACGATTGAACGATTTTTGACTGCATTAAAATGAATGGAATCGTCCAAGTCTGACTGCAAACCCATCAGATGTCAGATATCGTTATCTGACAAACGGGAACGCGCATCGTTGATCGTCCATCGTTCAGGCATGTCAGATATGAACGCTTTTCCTTCAGATATGAACGACTGAACGATTTTTAAATAGTTATCGTTCATATCTGAAGGAAAAATCTGATCGTGTGTATGCACCATTATCTTCATATTTAGAAACTATTGTTATGACAGTCATTAAAGGATGTGTTATTTTAGTCCTAGGGTGGAGGTTTGAAAACCATCAGAAAACCCCTGAAAAAAGCATGACAGCTACTCTAGTAAATTGGTACATAAGGATGCACAAAACTCCTCTTATGAGGGCAATAATTTCATGATGTTGGCATCATTTATCAATATGTAAAGTGTAATAAAATAGTTGTGCCCATCCAGGCCCGTTACTAGGGGTGTGCGAGCATTGCCACCGCACAGGGCTCTGTGGGTGGCGCCATCACTGCCCCACTGTTCCTACATCTGGTTAGCAGGGTGTCCTGCCTCCCCTCCCCACTCACCTCAGCATGATGTTGCGACAACATGCGGCCCTGTTACGGCGCTGTTCTCATCATGAATACATTCTTATTGACACCATTAACCTTCACTTTATATTGCCACCTTAACATATTTAATAAATAATATTACTATCTTAATAAAATGATATATTAATTTAGCCTAATATATTCATAAAAGACAATTGCTGCATAAAAATATTTTTTTATGATATGCCCCTATTAACCAAATATGAATACAAATAATGTAAAATAAGGATTTCTGTTGGTTTGACCTTTAGTAAATTGTGCCGTTTTCAAATTGCAAGACAACTGTCAAAAACCGGTGGTCCAGGTTTTCAGAATATCCATACTTAAGCACAGGTGACTTAATTAGTACCACAGTCAGTTTAATTATACCATCTATGCACAAGCATGGATATCCTTAAAACCTGGACTGTTAAGCTGGGCATCCACTATACAATTTACTGTCAGATATCTGTCCAATCTGGCTGGTTGGAATGAAAACCTGGTAATGTATGGGAGCAAATGAAAGTTGATCATATGGTTTTGAACACTAAAAAAAGGACACAAACAATTGTTCAAATTGGTTAATTTTTAACCAATTTTTTAACCAATTGGTTAACTTTTAACCATAATTCTTAAGCAAATTGGTTAACTTTTAACCAATTTGTCTGAACAACCATTTTTGGCTATTTTCCAGTGTTTGTGAGCAAAAGGACGATTGTCATTTGCTCCCATACATTACCAGGTTTTCATTCCAACCAGCCAGATTGGACAGATATCTGACAGCAAATTGTATAGTGTATGCCCAGCTTTAGGGTGCCTTGAGGACCTAGTTTGGGGTGGTGATATCTATCAGCCAATCAGGTGCTGCCATTAGTTGACCAATCAGAAAGTGTAAGCAGCATTTATATACGCCATACACATTCTTTTTTACATATTGGAAGTGCCTTCTCTCCATAATTCTTAAGCAATGAAGCCTCTGACCTGCATCAGCAAAGTAGAGGGGTATACTGGAAGACAGATTGCCGAACGTCTACTGTTTAAAAACACAAAAGGGAGAGATTCCGCACAGGACTTTTGTAAAAGTCTCTAAATAATTAGTTTTTTTTATATATCAATATTCACTTTGAAAGTCTACTGTTGTCAGGATGTTTGCCAAATCTAAGAAGACCAGATCTACCAATGTAACAGATAAGTTTTCTGCCACAACCTGGGCTGTATACACTATGGGCCTGATTCAGAGTTGGGAATAGAGAGAGAGATAGTACTTAACTGTGTACCTGGACAACCCATGTTGCAATGCAAGGCGTGTAAATACATATATTTTCTTTTGCATGTAGGGTAAATGCTGGCTACTTTTGCATGTAGCCCACAAATAATGCACAGCTTTATTATTATTCTACAATTTAGATGTCAATTTGGACACCTCCCTCCCAAATCTAAATCTCTCTGCACATTTTAAATCTGTCCCACCTGCAGTGCAGCATGGTTTCACCAAGATGATCAGTTGAGAGAGAGATCTCTCTCTATTCCCAACTCTGAATCAGGCCCTATAACAGCTGCAACTGGGTTTTCTATTGTGTCACCCTGAAACACCCGTGTGAAAATATGAGATATGGTAAGAACTTACCCTTGTTATCTCTATTTCTACGAAGTCCATAGGGTTCCACAGGATACCTTGGGGTATAGGTGTGACGTCAGTCGCAGGGCACCAAAGAGTTAAGCTTTCAGCCTCCCAGGATGCACTAGGTCCCCCTCCTATACCCCGCCCCCGGGCCAAGGCACCTCAGTTAGTTACCAAGCCATAGGCCGGAGGAGGAGAAGGAAGAGAGAGAACAAAGATCTGGACACATACAAGAATCACATTCTCACCAGAGGGAGACGGAAAACCGGTGACCAGAGCAAAGCCCATCTGCAGCACAGGTGCGACAGGGCGGGAGTCCTGTGGAACCCTATGGACTTCGTAGAAATAGAGATAACAAGGGTAAGTTCTTACCATATCTCATATTTTCTACTTCAGGGTCCATAGGGTATCCACAGGATACCTTGGGGATGTCCCAAAGCAGTATCCTTTAAGGGTGGGGACGCTCCTGTGCAGAAAGGAGAATCCGCCGCCCGAAGGAAGCATCCTGAGAGGCGAAGGTGTCAAACCTGTAATACCTCACGAAGGTATGGACAGAAGACCACGTAGCAGCCTTGCAGATCTGAACTGCCGAGGCACCACGTCGAGCTGCCCACGAAGGACCCACAGACCTAGTGGAATGAGCCTTCAGAGAAGGAGGGACCGGTAGGCCTTCATGAAGATAAGCTTCAGAAATAGCCATACGGATCCAGGCTGCCAAAGTTTGCTTTGAAGCAGGCCAACCCTTTTTACAGAAGCCCTAGAGGACAACAAAGCGTCCGACTTCCTAAACAAAGAAGTGCAGTCAACATAAGTCCTTAAGGCCCGCACAACATCCAAAGAGGCCTCACCCACGGAAAGACCCGGTGAGTTAAAGGCCGGAACAACTATTTCCTCGTTAACATGAAACTGGGAAACAACTTTGGGAAGAAACTCGGGCCGAGTGCGGAGCACTGCCCTGTTCCCATGAAAAACCAAGAAAGGGGGTCTACAAGAAAGAGCCCCTAACTCAGAAACACGTCTGGCTGAAGCAACGGCCAGAAGGAAAACAGTCTTAGCTGTTAGCCATTTAATATCCACTGAGCCCAGTGGTTCAAACGGCGGTCCTTGGAGAGCCCTCAGGACCACAGCCAAATCCCAAGGCGCCACAGGTGGAACAAAGGGCGGCTGAATACGGAGAACACCTTGCATAAAGGTGCGCACATCCGGGATTGTAGCAATCCTACGGTGAAACCAGACAGATAGGGCCGAAACCTGTACCTTCAAAGAAGCAAGGCGAAGCCCATGATCTAGTCCCGCTTGCAGGAAGGCGAGAATCCGAGACAGACGAAACTCCCGCGGTGCATAACCTCTCGGTCGACACCACTGGAAGAACGTATGCCACACGCGATGGTATAGCCTCGCGGAAGACGGTTTCCGAGCTCGTAACATGGTACGCACCACAGAGCTGGAAAACCCCCAGGACCTCAGCATGGCCGTCTCAACAGCCACGCCGCCAAAGACAGCCGAGTCAGGTCCGGGTGAAGACAAGGACCCTGAGACAGAAGGTCCGGTCGTAGCGGCAACCGCAGAGGACTGTCCACGGACAGACCCTGAAGGTCTGAGAACCAGTGCCGTCTGGGCCACGCGGGAGCTATCAACAGGAGCGTCCCTCCTTCCTGTTTGAATTTCCGGATTACCCGTGGAAGAAGGGAGACCGGAGGGAACAGGTATGCGAACCTGAACGTCCACCGGACGGACAGAGCATCCACCAGAGACGCCCCTTCGTCTCTTGTGCGAGACCCGTACACCGGCAACTTGTTGTTGTGCCGGGACGCCATGAGGTCGATTTCTGGAAGACCCCACCTGTCCACCAGTAGTTGAAAAACGTCCGGGTGCAGGGACCATTCCCCTGGATGAACGTCCTGGCGACTTAGAAAGTCCGCCTCCCAATTTAGCACTCCCGGGATGAAGACCGCTGATATGGCCGGAAGATTGCGCTCCGCCCAAACCAGGATCCGAGAGACCTCTACGAGAGCCGCCCGACTGCGAGTTCCTCCTTGCCTGTTTATGTAGGCCACGGTGGTAGCATTGTCCGACTGGACCTGCACCGGGTGACCCTGGAGAAACCGCTGTGCCTGCAGGAGAGCATTGAAGACCGCACGGAGTTCCAAGATATTTATTGGAAGCTCCGCTTCTGTCGGCGTCCACCTGCCCTGGAACAAGTGTGGACCCGAAACTGCTCCCCAGCCCCGAAGACTGGCGTCCGTTGTCAACAGGACCCAATTTGGAACCCAGAACGGACGTCCCTTGTTGAGGTGGGTCGTCTTTAACCACCACGCAAGGGACAGGCGAACCTCCGGGGTGAGCACAATCGTCTGGAACTTCAGAGACTGAGGCAGCCCGTTCCACTTGGACAGGATCAGGTGCTGCAGAGGTCTGGAGTGAAACTGGGCGTATTCCACCATGTCGAACACCGACACCATGGAGCCCAGTAACCTCATCGCCGAGTGTAAGGACACCCGGCGGCTGTGCAGACAACTGCGCACCCTTGACTGTAAAGCAGAGATCTTGTCCTCCGTCACGAAGATCCTTTGCTGTCCCGAGTCCAATAAGGCTCCAAGATGCAGAATCCTCCGAGACGGGATTAGAGTGGACTTCTGCCAGTTGATTAGCCAGCCGTGCCGTTGCAGCAGTGCAATGGTCAGGTCCAAGTGGTGTAACAGGAGCTCTGGAGATCCTGCCACCAATAACAGGTCGTCCAAGTACGGCAACATGCGGACTCCTTGCAGCCGCAGAGAAGCCGCCATGACCGCCATAGCGTCCTGTATGTCCAATGACACCATGTAGTCCCCAGGTTCCAGCGCCAGAATGATGGACCGTAGGGTCTCCATCCGAAACTTCGGGACCCGCAAAGACTTGTTGAGTGCTTTGAGGTTGAGAATCGGACGATATGACCCATTGGGTTTCTGTACCAAAAATAGATTTGAATAGAAACCCTGGCCCCTCTGGGAGAATGGAACAGGCACTATAACTCCAGCCTGGAGCATAGTGTGCAATACCTTCCGTAGCCTTGTTCCGGTCTGATGGTAGACCCGTGGTGAAGAATCGAGCCGGGGGTCTGTGCCGGAAGGAGAGGGCGTACCCGTGAGAGACCACCTCCAGAACCCAAGTGTCTGTCGTAGTGAACGACCAACACCGGGAGAACTGCAGCAGGCGGCCTACCACCCTGGGATCCCCCAAGGGGAGACCCGGACCGTCAGGCCGCAGGCTTGTCATCTGGCTTGGGGGCCGGACGTCTGGTACTCCATGCCTGTTTCCGGGGCTTGACCGATTTCTTAGGGCCAGCCTGTCGAGGAAACGACTGTGGTTTGGGCCTGCCCTGGGCCCTAGATGACCGAAAGGACGATGGTCCAGAACCAGAAGGAGCAGCGGCCGACGGGAGACAAGCAGATTTGGCTGCCGCCAGCGTGGCCACAATCTTATCCAGATCCGGACCGAAGAGAACTTCTCCGGTAAACGGCAACGCTTCCAGACCTTTCTTGGATCTGCGTCCGCCTTCCAGGATCGCAGCCACAAGGTGCGACGAGCAGCTACCGCTGCTGAAGAAATTCTAGACACCAGAGTACTAATGTCTAGAGCCGCCTCGTTGATGTAGGTGGCCGAATCACGGAGATTGCCAATCAACTCCGCCTGTTCGGCCGGACAGTCGGATTCAAAAGAAGCCTCTAATGAATCCGCCCAGCGCTCCATCGCTCTGGCAACCCAGCAAATGGCCATAGCCGGCCGTGCTGCCCCCCCTGCAAGGGAATAAGCGGACTTCAGGCAGATTTCTACCTTGCGGTCCGTAGCATCCTTAAGGGAGGACATGGATGGCATCGGCAATGTGGCACTACGGACAAGACGGGTCACGTGAGAATCCACCTGTGGAGGGGATTCACACTTAGCAAAATAATTATCCGCGAACGGATAAGCCACCGCCAGGCGTCTCTGCGGCTGGTATCTTTTGCCAGGTTGTTTCCACGCCTCCTCTAAATGGTCCACCAACTGACCCGAAAGAGGAAAGACTGTGGCATCGCCCTTCACATCTTTGAAAAAGGCATACTTAGATTTAGCCGCTGGGGGAACTTCGTCCTCAATCACCAAGGCTGTGCGGACCGCCCGAATAAGTCCAGGAATATATACTTTGGACTTAGCATCAGCGTCCTTAGTATGGAGAGGTTCCTGATCGTAAGGATCCAGAATCTCCCCATCATCAGACGTCCCTTCGTCATCCTCATAAGGAGCGGACAGAGACGCCACCGGCCTTTTATGAGGCCGCATCACAGACTCCCCTTGCAACACATCCGACAAGTGCTGTACAGAACTCGTCAGGGAGTTAACCCACGCTGGCTCCTGAGAACCCGGGAGCGGGGAAATAGGGAGACTGTGGGGTACCACCAATTGTCGTGGGAACCCCTGCATGGGTGACGACACCACAGACTGCTGGGACAAACCCATCGGAGTAAACGCGGGCTGCGGAGCTAACTGGCCCACTAAAGCTGTTAACGCCTGAGCGAAACAAGCCCAGGGCGGCTCCTGTACCGGTGCTGTAACCGTAATAGGCCGCGCCATGGACAAACACTGCCGGCAAAGGCCCTCCGCGCTACCCTCCCCCTCCGCTAACGGTACTTTGCACGTGGTACACTGTAGCCGGAGGGGAAAATCACTTTCAGACATGATGGCACCACGTATGTGACCTCTCTCACCAATTAAGTATTAAATAGGCGAGAGACCACCCTGCAGCACCGCACCGCAAGGGCTTTAGCAGAAAGAACAGGGACAGTAATAAAGCTGACAGTTTAGAGAAGAAAAGTTACAGGCAGCGCTAGCACAGTTACATACAATGCAGAGAAATAACAATTCCTGCACTAACAGCGCTGATCACTCAACTACACAGACACAGGGCCTGGTAGGACACAGCGCTGCATACACAGACCTGAGCCACAGCGGAGGAGAGGTATGCGGGGGGACCCAGACCACGATGCTTCCTTCCAGACTTCCAGCAGCGTTCACCATGCGTTGCAGAGAAGATGGCCGCCGAGGAGCAGAGAGAAGCTGGCCTGGGGGAGGAGCGCTGACACAGGACCAGTCAGCACACTGCAGAGAGGGCTGTGTGCAGCGGGGGAGGCGCCGGCTGTGAGACAGGGAAGGCGCGCTCCCCTGGCATGCATTTAACCCCTGGGACGCCGCAGCGCTACCGCTCTGCTGCGGTCCGCTGTCCCAGGGGGTAGTGGAAGCGCAGGTTGGTCGCCTGGCTCCACGCTGCAGCCAGTCCCCAGGGAGCCCCCTGCCTGGGGACTTAGGACCATGTGATCAGCGGGGACCCACCGCGGGACCCCGCTGCTTACCTCTGTCCCCCTTGAATCCGGCCATGGTCCGGAGCATCTGGGGTCACCGCTAGCTGTGACCCCAGACGCCCACCAGCATCCCCGGATCAGTACCGGCGTTCTGGTACCGGCGGGGTGTAGGGAAGACAGCATGGACGTCAGGACTGACTGTCCATGCTGTTCATCCAGATGTGCAGCCACAGCTGCATGAAGAAAAAGCTTCAGGGGCTCTTCTAGCCCCCACTCCAACAGGTGCACCCGACTCCGGCCGGGCACCAAACTAAACTGAGGTGCCTTGGCCCGGGGGCGGGGTATAGGAGGGGGACCTAGTGCATCCTGGGAGGCTGAAAGCTTAACTCTTTGGTGCCCTGCGACTGACGTCACACCTATACCCCAAGGTATCCTGTGGATACCCTATGGACCCTGAAGTAGAAATATCAATAATAAAATGGTGAAAACCCAATAGCGCTAGTGAAAAAAGAGTTATGGAAACAGAAGTGAACAAAGGAAGAAAGAATGTAAGATACTTCACTTCCCCTCAGTAGTAGCAAGACTGGTTGGTGGATCTGATACTCTTTTCTTTGTAGAGCGTCATTCATACCATGTAAAATATAAAGTATGTACAGACCATAGTGTAACAAATCAACACTGAATTTCTTCTTTTAAAAACAACACTTCTAAAATGGTGCAGTGAGAAAGTAGGTACTTAATGTACAACAAATTAAATGAGAGAATTACCAGATGTCCCTAGTATTAGGGCCCATAGACAAATATTAGGTGGAGGTCTCTGGAACCCTCTTGGAGGCACCTTAAACGGGGGACCAAGTGCTGGCTAATTACTCCATTAAGTTCCCAAAAGTCACAAAAACACCTACATGTCTCCGTGGTTAGCAGGTACCCTACATTTCAGTCTATTGGCAAATGTCATTCATACTCTGCTTTCCTCTCAATATGAAAGGACACAAAGGGAAAAAGAAGTAGTAATATGATCAGTGAAAGAGACTGCTATTGGTTCAGTGCCGGGCTATAAACTAGCTTTATATGAGTTTTTTTCTCTTTCCTATATGGATTGCCATCTTCCCACTGGACTGCAGCAGACCAGGAAATAATTATGTATTTATTATTTTTAATTATTTACTAATTTTAAAGGGTGAAACATATAATCATTTAGTATGGTAGCACTATTTATTTATGATGGAGAGGCATTATTACTAATTTGTGGTTAAAGTTGCAGCCCTGTGTCTGCGATGCAAATTAGACACAAAATGTAATTTAAAAGATGGTACACTACACCTCTTGGAGCGGCTTAGTTGCACTAGGCGTCTCACGCCATATGGCATATACAGTAGATGCTAGGTGTATGAGCACACATCTGTTTTTAGGGGGTACTGCAGACTCCCATCTTTCCAATCCCAATAGCTGACCATAGGTTTCTATGGGAGCTGCTATATTGTGAAATCTACCAAGCTTGGCCCTGGTAGCTAACATCAGCTTTAGATGACATTAACCATTGTAGTCTATTGGATACATATGACAGAATTTGCAGAGAAGAGGGATCCTCCAGAAGACGTGTATGCGCAGTAGGATGCTGGGGGTCCTGCAGCACAAAGTAAAGCGATGGAATTAGCGATCACTTTAAACATTACAGTGATGGGCTCCTACCGAAGCCCCTGTCACTGGATGTGATCTTTAATACATTCAGCCAATACAAAATGTAATATTGGCGCAAATTGCGGCGATAATAAATTCTAATTATCGGATATAAAACCTGACAAATGGGTCCTTTTCTCTTTAGAATGATGGCTTCCCAAATGTGTGAGCAAGCTTAACATTCTATTCATGTATTAAAAAAAAACATAAATGTCATGTATCAAATGATATTTATGTAGTATTTAAAAATTATTAAAGAATTTTACGGGTATAAAATAAGCTTACCTTAGGCAATGCAAATCTAGCAGACATAGTCAGTGAAAGCATACTGTACACATTTGGAGGCCTATTTAGCATTCAATATTTGTGGCATATCACCTGAAAACACCTCTTTTGGGGGGATACACACAAATATTAAGTCTCACCCCAATGTATGAAGGAGAGACAGCAGCAGCTATCTCCATATCTGCAGCAGTCCCTCCATTTCCAAACAGCAGCCGCAGCTTCCATCCTGTAGAGACTGTGAAGCTGTCAGATTTATCCAGCTGAAGATGGCATTAGCCGTTGTAGCCTATGGGCAACAGACCGCACTTGAGCTGTAGCACTGCAGGGTCCCGATACACAAGTGAAGTAACTATTAATGCGGAGCCACTATCTTGGAGTGCGATCTTTGATACATTCAGGCGGTATATCATTTCTTATTGCCATAAATAGCGGTGAAAAGAAATTATAATTATCGTGTCTAAAACCTGATAATTGATAACTATGCCCCTTGCTCACTGTAAGCATATAGCGGATTGTCCTGTGACGAGCACTGACCTTTGTGCTCAAGGTGACTGGCATCATAAAAGCTTTTTATGATGCCAGTCAAAACAATATATTTTCTATGTCAACCTGCCTGGATTTTATGAATTCTAAACGTATTTATGGAAATTACATGTCAGTTTAAATTTCTCTATTTAAGGATAACCTTTGTGTACCCATCCACCGCTGTTAAACCAGATGTGTTACAGGAATTTTGTAATAGTAAGTAGATAAATGTATCAAGCAGAACATACATTATGACAATACAAAATGAGCAAACTTCTAAAAGTTTAAACATTATATCTTTTGAAAACGCACTTAAGCTTAAGAGCTGAAATTACAAAAGTTTTAACTTAAAATGTAATGTTCTAACCATAAACTTAGTTTAAGCTCTACAACTATCTGAGGGCCTGATTCATTAGTAATTGCAACAGCGATTACGCACGCAATCGGCCGATTGTTGTGTTCTGCGCATACGTATGCATCGCATTGGGTGTGAGAACCGGCAACTGCGATTGGGACTGCGATCACAGTAACTACGCAGACCCATCACAGAGTGATTGACAGGAAGTGCCGTTTGTGGGAGGTGACTGGGGGCTGGTCAGGGAAATGCAGGTGTGCCAGTGCGTCTGAACCCCGTTGCAGGGGCGTGCATAAATTATCCACTGCGATGCCATAAGCAGCTTGAGTACTCATAGCATGCGATGAAGTTAGCAATTCCTGAGTAAGGTCACAGCTTCTGCAAGTGTGCATAAGGCTGCGAATGTACTGGTTTCGCAGTCCTGCTTAACATTACGGCTGTGTGTAAGGTAAAGTGGTGGTGCGAACGCAGGCGTGCCTGAGCGTCTTAACGCCGTTTCAGAGGCGTGCATAATTAAGACGCAGCATCATAGTACACGTCACGTGGTTGAATTACACGCTGAAGCGCTCGCAGTGCTTGCGCTAGGGTATGGTCAGCTACAAGTGCTGCGTTCGCTTCCGATGGTACTTGATGTTACGATGGTTGCATACACATCCTGGAGATGACGTGCATAAGTGGGCGTCTTAAGACAGGCTGCTGGGCGTCTACATACACACAGCGATTGCACGCCAAGACATAGTGGGCGTGCTAAATGCCTTGCCGCACGATCGCGGATTTGCATACTTTCGCTGCGTGCGAACCCATCTAGCGAGCAGGTCTGAATCGAGCCACAGTTCCTTCCATATGGGCAGAATAAAAACAATATACTTTAGTACCATTTCGGGTTGAATCCAATGCAATCTAAATTCAGATTCAGATCCCTGCTCCTATCCTTCCTACATGCAGGCTCTTTACAGCGACTTGTCTGTGTACCAGTATGCAACTTCCTAGGCCAACCATCATAAAATGAATGACCTTTGGTCTGTTAAGGTCATTATATCTATTCAATACGCCTCGTGTAAAACAAAATAAATTCCTCAAGGAGAAATGTTTTCAGTAGTTCAGTTTCTTCACTGTTCTGCTAATAAATAGGTCCCTAATTACCCTGAAACTACCTGATGAGGTAAATTATTTCTCTTCTCTACTCCTCGAGAGCAGCCCGTTCAATATATGTTTTTTTTTCTCTTTCCCAAATGGATTACCACTTTCCCTTTAGCTTGCGGAGGACCAAGAATAGTGATCATTAAAAGAGGTATTTTTTATGGGGGCAACATTTAATAATTTATTTACGCAGTCAAAAAATAATAATTACGGTGGCATTATTTATTCATAAGAAACAACAATCCCGGCGCTCACTTGTGCTAATAGGGGGATATGGGAGGAAGTGCTGCAGGTCCAAAAAATTACACTCCCCTGGATCTAACCAAACTGTACTTTGATCAAGGATTGCATATGAGTGTGATTACACAAATATGCCAAAGGGACTGCGCTCTGTTAATGGTGAAAAAATATTAATTTGTATACTATAAATGAGAGGCGATCAATATATTGAACAGGAGAAAGAAGTAGAAAATAAAGTTAGAAATAACAATCTGAATCTATTTATCTGTTTTTATATTATATCTTGGATTTTATTATAAAAATGGGTATTTGTAAGAAACAAAAAAGTTTGCACTTTAATCACCACTCTCAACGAACGTCCCTCTGCAGGGCCAGATTAGCAATGGGGCGGATGGAGCTGCAGCTCCAGGCCTCTACATAAAAATAGGCCCATCTCCATGACAGTATGATGATGACCAGCTGCCTAGCTGGCACATAGTCAGTCATAAATCATAAGTAATAATATTGTATTTAGTTTTCTTTCAAACTATGCAATTTTTGAAATATTTATGTACTGTATATAAGGAGACACTGGCGCTGATAGTGTCTTTGGCCACATTCACACAGCACTCGTCACAGCTCCTCCCTTTCTCAGTATAGACCTTTGAACATTTTCAGCTCCAGGCCCATGTGGCCCTTAATCCAGCCCTGTCCCTCTGCCTGCCCCAGTCTCCCCAAGTTAGGTCAGTTGAGGGCTCAGCTGTCTGGAGCCATCAGATCTCCTCCAGCCTTTTGAGATCTCACGACTGGACGGGAAGTGCCCACAGATGCTGCGGGGACCAAGCCAGCGGCTGCACTAGCAGCGACCACTGGAATACAGCCCACATCATTGGCAGAAGCAGGAGTGGATGAAGACCGGAAGAAGACAGGAACGGGACCAGGACCGGGACTGAGGACAAGATCTAGGTGAGGCCTCACCAGAATTTTTTCATGACAGATGTCATCAGACTGCTCAGCAACACTGGGTACCACACACCAGTACTTACTGGCCACCAGGTGCTGAACTGATTTATCCCACTCATCATACACTCTTAAGTTGGATTCATCCAAATTCAATTTATATTTAATTTTATTTTTATTACAGTATTTATTTTTCTTTTCTGCCCTCCCCTCCTTCCCCCTCCAGTTACTGCAGCTTTTCCTTAAAGTGCAAACTGACTATTTATGACTGAGACATAATTTACCATTATTACTATATGTATTACAAAGACCATTATTATCTTTATGCTAACCATGCACCATGCATGCACTACTGGTGAGTGCCTCTCCAGTAGTTTTTGTGAAAAGTAGTCCATAGGTTGCAATGGCTAACGTTATATGGAGATGGTGTTAGCTAATAAATTTGGCAAAAAAGCTTCCCACAGACACCTATGGGGGCTACTTTTGCAAGCGAAAACTGGGGATGGCAGCAAATATCTCATATATCTGCTGTGGTCCCCAGTACATACATGCCAGAGATTGGTAATATGTGCAGGTACACCCCACTCCTCTCCGAAAATGGTTGCTTATTCGGGGAATATCCCACAAATATTAATTAACAAATAGGCCCCATAGAGATAACCTATATTAAATCACTCTAAACTATAGCGTAGGATTATAGTAACTAAGAAAACACTCTTAATTTAACAAAAAGTTTCTTTATTTATTTTTATTTTCTATATCTAATCATAGTGACATAGGGGTTGATTGTGAGTCGGACGCAGATGCGTCTTTCGTTGTAACTGGGTCTGTGTCTTTATGTTAATGATGCAGCTCTTTTTGATCATATTGATTTTAATCATACTGAGACGCCTACTTGCAACGGTGCAAATCCATCTCGGGGCGTCTTTAGATGCACCATCTAAACGTGCACAAGCCCCATAGTAGGTGCAGTTTCTCCATCTGAACATGGCGTCCGGTGTGAGCGGTTCTGTGTCTTTAGCTGCAGCCACTGTCAGCGACATGTACAAGTCTGCATAACTACCCACCCCATGTAACACCCAGGAACACCACTAAAATTCATGCTCACTGCATCCAAATTCGTTCTGTGTCGCCATGCGGTAACCAATGGTGCGCATGCGCAGTGTGTCTCGGACGCATGCAAAAACTGAAAACATTGGCCATTTGCGTGCGACACCGCCACTGTGCCACCTCTGAATGAGGCCTGTAGTGTTCTTTAATAATTTTCCTTACTAAAGTTATAGGATTAATTTTCCACCAGGGTGCAGTTGAGTCAGACCCCAAAGGTGGGCTCCCTAAGCCTCTGTGCTCTATAGCAATGGCTTGCACAGGTTTACTCTGCTATTCAATGACAATGAGTAACAGGAAGGGCCCAGAGCTAGTCACCGTTGGGCCAGTACTCTCTGATGTGTGGCTTTTCTTTAGTAAATCTTGCAGTTTATAAATCTGACATGAAATTGCAACAAGACATGTGCTTTACTGAAATCATACTTTATTACATCTTGGCAGGGATCTCCATTGGGAGATAGGCTAGCCTTACAGCTATGCCATTAAAGTAAACGTTTCATCTAAATGATATCTAAACTGCATATACCTACAAACACCTTAACATCACCTTCCCTATAATACATACAGATGTGTCCACATACATCTATCCTCCAAGCGCTACAAGTCGCACCACACATAACGCGGGAGCTCCGTGTGCCTCGACAGCGCAGAGCATCTTCCGTGCAACTTTTTTTACCTTCAAACACAGTGGTGTGAATAGGATGCACAAGCAGCTTCTGCTGATTAAAATGATATGAAGCATGCCTATGTTCCCTGTGCATCGGCGGGTGTATCTGCATGTGAAATGCTACGTTACAGTGTCAGCGGCTGTTACAGCGTTTTGCATGCCGATACACCTGCAGATGCACAGGGAATATAGGCATGCTGCATATCATATTAATGGCAGAAGCTGCTTGTGCATCCTATTCACTTAACTGTGTGAATAAGAAGCATCTGAAGGTAAAAATTCACATGGGAGACGCTCAGCACTACCGAGTCACCCCACGGCATGGCACGATTAGACGGGCTGTTTAACGCACAAGGAGGCTAGATGTATGAGCACATATCTGTAATAGCACTCTTTCTACTATAATACGCTGTAGCCAAGATGAATGTTAATTAGCTGGGTGGCTAATGAGCTCTGTAAGTGTTGCCTCCTCTTAATTTCCTTTTTACCAACTCAAAGCAGCTCCTGATAAAATCTATAAATCTCCTGTTCAAAGAGACGACACAACGCTTAAATGTCTCCTGTTCCAGCACTGAGTGATGGAGATTAATGCACCTGATAAAGACCTGTCTGTCTGTAAGGGGAAAAGCTTCATGTACTTCATTAATAGCCATGTGTCTCTTTTTGATGCTACTCAGCTTGGTTGGTGAAAGGACAGTCAGTTCTCAGCTGCCTAAGAATAATTGGGTACTAGAGTTCGCATCAGTGCATTACACCAATGCAGGTGACCAACTACACTCTTATTTTGTATAAAATCACAATACATGACATTGGTGTAGGATATTGAGGAAAGAAGAAAAGGAGATGTTAATATTCTGTAACGTTGAATTTTAGTTATTAAAAATATCAAAAGCCTTAAGGAACAATGGGCCTGATTCAGAGGTGCTCGCTATTTGCAAAAAAATCCACCTCCAGGCCGCACAGGTAGCTGTGGGTGACCACCCACAGCGTGTGCGTGCGGCCTGGCGATGGTCAGGATTATCGCGACCATCGGGCTTGCGAGGAGACCCTGTGGTAGGGTCTCAGGTCTCGCAAGCCCAAGTGGACTTCCTACTCTAATAGAGCAGGAAGTCCACTACTGACATCACTAGTGATGTCAGTAGGGCCGCCCACAAATGGCAGGTGTTCCTTCAATCAACATCGACAGCCGCCCCGTCTTGTAGTGAGCCCAGGAGCAAGTGATGTCTCACTCGCTCCGGGGCTCGCCCATGCCTTGCTTGCGCAATAGCCCACCATCGACTCGCTTGCGAACGCTATGAGCTCGCGAGCAGGTCTGAATCAGGCCCAATATCCAGTACACTGGGACGGCAATGTTTCCACACCAGAGGTACTTATTTTGCAAAAGACCTCTGCTCCAACAACCCAGGGAGGTGCGCCAAGACATTTTAGCGTGGCTTGTCTGTGGGTGGAGAGAACAGTTTTGTTGGACTCTACCATAGAGGCACCAGCCCTGTGCTGATCAGCAGGGGACTGGTTCTCACTACAGCAGATGCAAAACCAGGGCTCCCAGCCCATTACCAACATGGAGGAGCAACAATTGGCAGCTACTCTTCCATGTCAGTGGTCGGTTGATAAAGTGGGAATTTCATAGTGTAAATAAAGACATTGGGCCTGATTCAGAGATTAACACAGACGTGGTCGCAGCTTTTACCACATTCAAATCTGTGTCTTTTTGCTAATGCCGTGTTCGATTTTTAAACAACTGAGACGCCACCTGCAGCGTGTTTAGATGCAGCATAAGCACACCATCAGTCGCACCTTTAAAACGCTCCAGCTCTATGGCAGGTGCAGCTTCTCCGTCCTATGTGAGTGGCTGTGTGTCTTTAAATGCAACCGCTTTCAGCGACGCGCCTGCTTCGTCATCCCGTTACCTCCCAAGAAAGTCTACTATAATTCTCAGACTCTGCATCTGATTGTGTACAAAGCCTCTGTGCGCAAACAATCGAGGGGGATCGGTATGAAAGACCGCCAGACCTATGTCCGGCAGTTCAAATCCCGACGCCAGAAGACTGGTAGCAGTGAAAATCCAGACAGGTAAATAAATACACTATCGCTAACCCTCCCCCCCCAACCCTAACTCTCCCTTAGGGGTGCCTAACCCTAACCTCCCCCTCTAGTGCCTAACCCTAACCCCTCCTTCCCCTAGTCTAACCCTAACCCTCCTGGGGGGGGTACCTAAACCTAAGTCCCCCCAGGAGCCCCTAACCATCCCCCCCCCCTCTGCTGTCCGCGCCCGTTGTCCGGTTTACCTTCGTTCGTGATGCCAGGGCGTCGGGCTCCCGGCGTAGGGATAATGATAGGCGTTGGGATTTCGACGCCTATCATTAGTCCCCTGTCGGGATTGCACAGCCGGGAAGCCGGTGGTCGGCATTTTGACCGTCGGCTTCTTGACTGCTTAACAATCGAGGCACATGTGTGGTATGACTCAGACGGATGTGCAGTGCAAAAAACATCATGTCACTGTTTTAAGCATGCCCTAAATCCTGCTGCTGGTTCTAGTCCGGCTTGCAGAAAAGACAACAGCAACAAATCTCCTGCATCTACACAGAAGAAATGTCACGATTCTGACTAATTTTTCACATATTCTATAATATTTCTTCTATGTTTTACCTCTGCAGTGTTTGTTCCAGCTAGCGCTGAGGTCCGCTCGTGCTGTGACCACACATCACTCCTGGATGACACAGAGGTCTGCCTGCACTGCTCATCACATCCAGCTGGCTATGAGGTTTGTCCACACTGTTCCTGCTCTGTGCACAGTGGGCCTGATTCAGAGCCGGTCGCTCTGACAGAGCGCTCGTTCTGAATCACGGCCGGGCTATTTTTTTTTTAGAACGGCCTCCTGGCCGCTCGCATAGCTCTGTTGACCATCCACAGCTATAGCGAGCGGCCAGGAAGATGGTCGCGATGGTCAAGACCATCGCGACCATCGAGCTTGCGACGAGACCCTTGTGGTAGCGTCTCGTTAACGCAAGCCCCAGAGAGATTTCGTCTCTAACAGAGCCGAAATCTCTCCCACTGACATCACGAGAACGCCTCCGTTTGGGCAGCCACTTCCCCGGCCCGCCCACCAAAGGTGGAGTTCTGTCACTCAACACCGACAGCACGCCCCTTTGTTGCGAGACCCGGAGCGACGTAGTGCCCGTCGCTATCCGGGTCTCGCGCATGCGCACGACGGAGCCGGCTTGCAATGGTTTGCATCTTGTGGTGAACCCTCTATATTCACTCTTGTGAAGTTTTCTCTTGATTGTTGACTTTGACACATATACATCTACCTCCTAGAGAGTGTTCTTGATTTGGCCAACTGTTGTGAAGGGGTTTTTCCTCACCAGGGAAATAATTCTTCTGTCCTCCACCACAGTTGTTTTCCGTGGTCTTCCGGTTCTTTTGGTGTTGCTGAGCTCTCCGGTGCGTTCTTTCTTTTTAAGAATGTTCCAAACAGTTGATTTGGCCACACCTAATGTTTTTGCTATCTCTCTGATGGGTTTGTTTTGATTTTTCAGCCTAATGCTGGCTTGCTTCACTGATAGTGACAGCTCTTTGGATCTCATATTGAGAGTTGACAGCAACTGATTCCAAATGCCCTTTTACCTGCTCAATTGATAATGAAATAACGAGGGAATAGCCCACACCTGTCCATGAAATAGCTTTTGAGTTGATAGTCCCATTACTTTTGGCCCCTTAAAAAGTGGGAGGCACATATTGAAACTGTTGTAATTCCTACACCGTTCACCCGATTTGGATGTAATTACCCCCAAATTAAATCTGAAAGTCTGCAGTTACAGCACATCTTGTTTGTTTCATTTCAAAACCATTGTGGTGGTGAATAGAGGCCAAAATCTGAAAATTCTGTCAATGTCCCAATATTTATGGACCTGACTGTACGTATACTTGGGCAATATAGCGAATGAATCGGTAACATCGGACCCATACGTACAGTTAAGGCAGGACAGACCTCACTCAGGAATTGCTAACTTCAGCACACGCTATGAGCCCTCATGCTGTGTATGGTATTGCAGTGGATAATTTATGCACGCCCCTGCAACGGCGTTGCAGCGCACTGGCACGCCTGCGTTCACCCAACCACAACCCCTCCCCCGTCACCACCCGCAAACTGAACTTCCTGTCAATGTGCTCTGGGTCTGCAAATGCATTTCCCATCGCAATTGCTAGTTCATGCACGCGCACTGCGATGCATGCGCAATGCGAATTAATCAATCAATTGCGTGCATCTTTGCTACTGCGATTCTTGCTGAATCAGGCCCTCAAACCGATCCAGTACTTCAATCCATCATCATCAGTCTCAAATCAATCCAGTACTTCAATTCATCATCATCAGTCTCAAACCAATCCAGTTCTTCAATTCATCATCATCAGTGTCAAACCAATCCAGGACTACAATTCATCATCATCGGTCTCAAACCAATCCAGTTCTTCAATTCATCAACATCATTCTCAAACCGATACAGTTCTTCAATTCATCAACATCGGTCTCAAACCAATCCAGTTCTTCAATTTATTAACATCAGTTCCAACCTGACTGTCTCCAAACATCAGTTCCAACCTGCCTGTCTCCAAACATCGGTTCCAATCTGACCCTGCTTCATCAATTCCATATAATTGATTCTACTACATCGGTTCCTAACTGATTCTACCACTACAGTTCCAATTCAATTTCCAGTCTAATAAAGTTATTTTCTACTTTCCTCGCCTTCAGGCTCATCACCTCCAGCAGTTCCACTGCCTCCTATCTTCCCTCATTGCATGAGGAAGTCCTGGTGCAAGCCACCCAGATTCAATCACAACTCCCTAGGCTCCACTTCAGTCTCCCACGCCTATTCCAACCAACTCCAACCCTCAGACGTGACAAGAAACTGAAAAAGGAATTACAGATGTGTCCTCACTCGCCTTTGCTGCAGTCACGCCAAACAGCCCCTCTCGGCATGCCTGGTCCTGTGAGACCCTGCTAGCGCTGTTCGTCTTTTGTTGTCGAAAAGTTGCGATGCGACTAGGATGCACCAGGAGACAGGAGAATGTGCTGATTCATTTGATATGCTACACTTATATATCTGTGTGTGACTGAGTCTCTCAATCAGCATGTGAAGTGCTACAATGCAGCGGACACAGCTTTTTTCCACGTCCAAGTCCTGTTTACAGACTCAGTCACACATAGATATACAATTTTTGCATGGCAAATTATTCAGCCCAGTCTCCTGGTGCATCCTAGTCGCATCGCATTGCAACTTAGACACATGTTAAGCAAAAAAAGACGCTCGAAGCTAGCAGATTTGCACGGGACCTGACGGCTCACTCGCACCGGGCATATTACGTTGCATGGTGTATTGAGGCTAGATGGGCAAGGACACATCTGTACTTAATATTATCTATAACATCATTCAAATGTTATCACAGTATGGCCCAGAAAGAAAGATTTTCTAACATCAGTTATTGTGAAGCGATATAAATATTTTTCAGGCCTATTTAACAATAACATTTTGCAAGAGAAGCAGAGATATGCTAAGCTCCCTGGTGATACTGGCTGCCAGTTGTAAGAAGAAACTTACCACTTCATCGCCGAGTAAATGTCCCCTATGCATACAGTATATATGCCCGGCTTTGCCAGGTCACATGAGTTTTGCACTGTAAGACTGGTCTACAAGAGACAAACTGCTCAAATAAAAACAAACTTCTAGGAAAATCAGTTCACCAGTAACAATAAACGCACAGAAAGTTAGCTACCTTCAAGGACAACAAGCACACCAGACTATACACTGTACTGCACAAAGGTGAGTGGTCTCTATTGAAAGAGACAGACACTTACATTAAAACTAGCAATGGTCAATTTCTTTACACTGATTTCCCGATTAGACACACATTACTACACATTGGAAATACCCCAATGATCACACAAAAACATTGTACCCCCACCATCTTCAAACGACGCCAAATAAAACTTCAATACACCTTGTTGGTCATTTCTAAGCTTTACGCTCAGTCAGATTGAACTGTCATATTATTTATTATAGCTTGTAACACTTGTTTAACTTACATGCTAATGTGGTATTAGAGGGCGGTGTCTCTTTCTTTTATTAAATGTACTGTTTTACAGAGATTTAGGGTAATGTTCTGCCATTTTGATAGTGCAAGGGTAGCACCTAAGGTCCTTGAAGTGTATTAGGTTGCCTATAAGTTCTGTAGATGGTAAACTCATTTGATCAGTGAGTTCTATACTTTGGGTTTCAGTGTATGTAAAAGTTTTCTGACTTGTTTGTACTATAACCTACAAATACTACATTGCCTATTTACAAATGTACAATATTAATAAAATATATGAAAATAATTTTAAACATATATATGAGAACAATGTTTATACTTGGGATACATATAAAAATCATTATTTCACAATTCCAAATTGCTAGGAAACTTTTCCATATCACTAAATTACAGGGATCATGTAGAGTTGGATACAATTTATGCCAAAAATATAGGCATACATTGTGTTCATATATATGCAATTTGCATAATATGCAGCGCTGCAATTATCATAAAATTCCCACGATTCTGCGTATTACGTAAAATGTGTATTTTTTTGTTATTTCCACAAATAACATGAGATATGCTAAAAGCATATGCTAAGTTTTCAATATGTATCTTTAAAAGCCAAAAAAGTGTCTCTTACTAGTACCCAAGTTTTATCCCTGATAGAGAAATCCCTATTTATAATCATTAGATCTAAAATATTTTACCCATGGTTCCTAATCATTTAGGAGATGACTCATCCAATGGATCTAATACTTCTCGGCCCCTGTGAGTACCTTAGTAATAGTTACTCTTAATATTTGACATATTTGCACTTTTCATAACTACAACTAAAGTGCACATGTCGTCCACAAACAGTGACAGCTATCTAGAAAACGTCAAGGTCTAGGAGTAGCAGCCTATTATCACCCTAGGAATCTATGATGTCATTGAAATGAATATGGCCTATCAATTAACAGTAAGATTTAAATATAAACACTAAAAACACAGCCCCACCTGCTTCTTAGTTTGCACAAGTGTACATAATTGCTACTCTTTCGGACCAACTCCCTCATATATTTAAATATATGCTTCTTGCCGTTAACAGAACACACATGCACTGCTATGATGCTTGATAAACGACCACACCAACAAAGGTTATCGCTGGCAGCAACCGTAGAGCAAAATAAAAACAGGGTAAAACATGACAGCCAGTCCCTGCTGCATATGCATATGAGCCTATTTTCTCTTCAATTGTAAACCACACTCTAAAAATGTAAAACACCAACTATAGTTTTCACTATAAAAGATGTAAATAAGCATACATTATATTTTTCAATACGCAATCCAGTATATAAATGGAGATGAACAGCAGTGTTTAAGCAGGGTAAACTAGATACCTCTGTATGTGAATTTTTTATTTGTTCCCCAGAATAAATACAGGTATGTTTTTATTGAGTATTCTGCACATAACCACTAGATGGCATTAATCACCTATACACAAATTAGTACAAAATAAATAAATCTGGACATCATAAAAAAAGAGTATCCCCAATTTTAGTTTCATTAATGTGCATTAAGATGTATCTTGAATCCCAAAATATAGCTTTGTATAAGATTATCTACATAAACACATTTACTTGCTTTTAAAAATGTTGTTTAATTAAAGGAACATGAATTCTCCCATTTCCATTCCATCTACCACAAGTTAGTCATTGGCTATTTGGCATCTATATCTATTGCTCCAAAATCCACAGTAGTTTTGAACATTGTAATTATGGCATACTGATGTTACAACCACAGTAGAGACAAGCTGAGTAACACATTTTATAGCCAAGCTTATTGATCTGTGGCACTATGTTGTGATCTTGCTTCAGTAGAATAAGGTTTTTATGCAACATAGTTGATTCGTTGCTGTTCTGCGTAATGATAACAAAGAGTCATCCGGAAGGAGGAGAGTTATAACTATAAGACTGCAATGTTTAAATAGCATGAAACTAGAACAGTGCATTAACGCAATTTTGGTATTCCTTTTCCTTTAGGCTTTTGGCAATCAGTCTCTGGTGGTAACCTACCTTGCCTCATACTTTACAAACATGGGAAGCTCAGGCAAATTTTATTTGAACAAATTTTGGTGAGAGATATGATGGCATCGCTGCTGGCTGTTATTTACGATGCTGGGTTTTGTACAATCACCACTGTCATGCAAGAGAAGTGGTAGGAACAATAATTAAATTCTTCCCACCACTGTCTGATAAGTTAAAGCGGTTAAAGAAAGAAATTCAATTTACTGTGATATGTGGTCGGGATTTGCAGCTGTGCACATAACCGCTTAATATGGTACAGCATCCCAGGCTATCCTGCGTACCTCTGGGTTGAGAGGAGAAATCTGTGATGTTGATGTCGCAAGGTGCCAAAGAAACAGTCAAATTGCTGGCAACTTTTGTCCATTACCGCTAAATGAATTGCCTACAAACAGTCTGTATATGGAACTCCTCTGAGATCCTCTAATGACTATGCCTTCATGGCAACCATTATACTGTAGGTGATAGTTTTATTTTTTGTTTTCAGTTTATTCTAGTTTTTTTTTCAAGGTAGATTACACTTGATAACATAGACATTAGTCAGTAAGAACTTTTGGGTCTAAAAGACAGAACAGTACCCCCTCTTATTGATAATGATATAATACATAGGTGACATTAATGTATGTGTAATATAAATGTATGTATAAATTCCATATAGAGATATATTTCATGGCATCGTATCACTATTCCATTGAAGCACTTATGTGTTATGAAGAAAAATGTTCCCTCTGTAGTGCATCATATGACTTAACAATGTGCCTGGTTGTGCATATGACACACATATTAGATACACCAAGGTATTACATGACAATGTAAAGAATATATAATGCATCTCTAATACTCATAGGAAATTTTAAGAAATTAGACCCAAAGAAAGTAGCTTCAAGTTGAAGTTTCAGACATAAATGTATTCACAGTACATTGTTTATATAAAATGATCAAGACCATTTTAAGATAAGGGCTGTAGTGGGAAGTAGACTCTAAGGTGGATGACTTCAGTATTTGCCATTACAAGACTCTGGGTTTTCATAAGAAACTCTTAGAGGTTACAGATGGTTTGGGTACAGAATCCCGATGGTCAGAATGCCAACTGTTAGAATACTGACAGCGGCATCCCAACAGTCAAAATCCCAATGGATTTTGGCATTTTAACCCAATTCATAACCTATATCCTTACATCTCTCCCACAGCCTAACCCTAACCATCCCCCTAGTGCTTAGCCCTAACCCTAATACTTAGGAATCAGGTGGGATGCCGCTGTCGGTATTGTGACCATCGGCATTCTGACAGTCGGATTCCGGACTACTCCCGTTACAGATATGGTGCATTGCCATCACACAATGAATAATTGTAGTGTTAAGGTGAACTATGTATTAAATAAAGGCAGTATAACAGATGACATAGCACAAAGAAGAGTTGACTCATGTCTAAGACATTGGAATATAAAATATACAACCATGTTATGAATGGATTCAGCTGTCAGTAAAGTGACAAGAAAAATTTGCTGACAGGTTTGTTTTTTACCTTATCTACAATGCCAGGTTTTCATTATTTTGACAGCTTAGCTTCACAATTTATTTTGGTTTTATTTGCTGTCAAAGGCATATGAATTGGACGGCCAGGAAATGTGTTTCTAATGTCAAAGAGGCATGTTATTTGTATGACACCAATAACGTGAATCGCACAGTAAGCTCTGCATATTTATTTGTTTAAAGTAAGTTTTCTATAAAGGAATAATATCCAAGTATCATTAGATACCTCAGGGCCAAAATATGAACCTCAAATGCTTGAATATCTGCAAACTCTTTGCCTTATGAACACGATCTGCTGGAGCTAACAAAGTGCCCAAAGAAACCTCCATGAGCACAATCTGTTGATTCTTAAGTAGAACATGTCTTCCCAATGTTTGCAATAGAAAGCACAAAACATATGTAGTTATTCATACTCTAGCTATACAGTTAATGCTAAGTATATACTTGTTTTTAATTAGTTTTTTTTCATATGTTTTTTTAGTTATGGTTATTAGCGCATTTAGGCCCTCATTCAGAGCCGTACGCTCTGAGCAGAGCGCACGCTCTGAATGAGGGCCGCCCTCCATGAAAATGGAGCGTCCTCCTGGACGCTCGTATAGCTGTGGGTCACCACCCACAGGCTATACGAGCGTGCAGTTTGATGGCCGCGATGGTCTTGACCATCGCGACCATCGAAACTGCGAGCCGGAGCCTGCGGTTGAGGTTTTCAACCGCAAGCTCCGGAGTGATTTTGGCTCTATCAGAGCCAAAATCACTCCCACTGACATCACTAGTGATGTCAGTGGGCCGGCTTCTGACGGGAGGCGTTCCTGTGGGAACGCCCCCGTCAGGGAGGCACGCCCCTGGCACGCCCACCAAAGGGGGCGTGCTGTCAATCAACATCGACAGCACGCCCCCTTTGATCAGACACAACGAGCGAAGGACTTTCCTTCGCTCGTCGCGTCTGGCGCATGCGCACGACGGAGCTCCCTCCGTCGTGCGCATGCTCAGTGCAGAACATCGACCCACTTGCGAGCGGACAGCCGCTCGCGAGTGGGTCTGAATCAGGGCCTTAATTAGCATTTCTGTAAACCCGTCTGTAACAATATAGAGACCTGCTTAAGGAAAATAAGCAAAATATAAAATATATATAAACGACGCTGCAATGAGCGGCCAACTCAAGTGAAGAACAAAAACTGCAGCCAAAAGTAAATCCTACTCATAAATATAGTAAAACACATAAAAATAAGTGTCATAGATCACCAATAAATAATAAAAGAGATAGCCTACACCATAAACACTCACACAGTTTTAAAGCTTTAAAACCAGGAGGATTATTGCAGCTGGAGACCAGAGATAAATCAGTTGGAGCTTCAAGAATATAGTGCAAATGGGCAAGTAATAAAAATCTTGTCTCTAGAACCAATCTAAATGAATGCATGTATATAATAATATAATATCTATATAAAAATGCCTTTATAAAATATTACAATCTGGGTCAAATGTGAAAACCATAGAAAAAGAGCTATGGGATGCTGCCCAATCTTCACGGTATAAAGATCAGAATCCATCAACAGATTCAATGTGTGACCAGACTGCTAAGGGGAGATAAGTTTATCCATTTTGTTGGTTGCAGTGAAAATATGTCTCCATGCACTGCATTCAGTCACCCTTATACAGTGTTTCATGACAATATGAGGGGAATCAATTAGAGGCGAAAAGTCATATTCGCCTGTTTTTTTGTGAAAAATTCGCCTAAAAAAAAAATTCGTCAAATTCAATTCCAGGACAATTGTTTCCTAAGTGGAAACAATTCTCCAAAAATTATTCTCCAATCAATAGCTGGTGAAAAGAAAAGCAAAATCTTTATTTTGGGGTGCAAACGTGGAGAAACAACTCAGACCCCTTGGGACAGCCCCCCAAAGGACAAATACGCAAAAAAAACAGAAACAAAAACCTAAGAACACCCCAAAAAAGACATGTCATTTTTGGGGTGTAAATTTAAAAAGTGGGGGGATAAACATTAAAAGTAGCGAAAAAGACTTCTTGGGGGTCCACAAGTATGGGTCAGGTGTTTTTGGGATTGCAGGTGCATGCAGCAGGTGGATTTTTCACGTTTTTTAAAAGTTCACTTTAGAGACATAAAAACATGCTTGCACCCATTTTCAAGCACCCCAAATTTGACAGGACTATTTATTTTCACCAAAAAATACAGCTTTATGCCATTCTTCACCACTTTTGCAAAAACGCTAATAGCAAGCAATTTACACAACTTAAGTACGCAAAATAGTTTTATTAGGGCTATTAGTACACATCTATATTGATTCCCTATGTTAGAGCATCTTTTTCTGGGGTACAGACTGATTTCCCCAATTCTTTCAGTACTTTTCACCTGTTCCGCATTCGCCTATTTCCGTATTCGCCTGTTTTGCAATTGAATTAGGCGAGAAGCGGGGACGAGCACGGAATGAATTCACCTCTGAAACAGGCGAATGAAGCGAACAGTCAGGCGAAAACTTCGCCTCTAATTGAATATGGCTCTAAATGCGTTTGCAGAGTTTTTGACAAAAAAAAAAAAGACGGTCCCGTCCCCTAACCAACCAGCCATTCCCTCCTTCATGGTGTTCCTGAATCTATTCTAAAAAATATCACTGCACTTACTTTTGGCAACTTGGGGCAAGAACTGAAGTCAATTTCCTGCATTTGTTCTAAATAAATACTATTATAACTGGTAATATATAAGAAACTGAAGTTATTCAATGATTTTAAAAGTTTATAGCAGAGCTAGAAATTTCATGGTTGTCTAAAAAAAGACTATGGGTATAGTGACGAAAGTGAGAGTTTTTAGAAGTGGAGATGTTGCCCATAGCAACCAATCAGATTCTACTTAACATTTAACTAGCACCTTCTCTAGAACATAATAGCTAAATTTACCCCTATCTGTTAACATTCTTATTAAGGATGTATCTCTTTTTAAAATGTCCAAGTACCTTGTAATAATGTATTCTACACTACTATGGTTAGCAGCGTTCTTTTGTACAGATAATTGGGCTGCATAACCCTATTCCATTTTATTTTTAACTTTTTTTCAATTTCTGTCTTTTAAAAGTACAAAAGAAGAATAAAAACTGGAATTCTTACAGAATACTTGCAAGCTGTTTGTATTTCAAGACAGAACTTCCATACAAATTCATAAAGGTTGAACATTGTAATTTAGCTGCAGCAATTCTTACCCCGTTTGTTATGAACTCATGGACACGTTTCCAAGAATGAATTTTTAAATCAGCTGGTAATTCAATCTTCCCTTCAGGGTCATCAAAAAAGTGCTGAAAAACAAATAATTCAGTATTGTGGAATACTAAACACTTTTTCCAAAAAAAAAGAACACATAATGTATGTACACTGTGCCAGAAATCAACATTTCACTCAATTGAAAGTAGCACAATACCTAGATTTTACCAAAATATTAAATACCGTCCTGCAATATACTGGTTTCATTCTGCATTTGGCGTTAAAAAGTAAAATATTTGGCAGAATTTATATTTCCTATCATAACTACAGTAGGGCCCCGCTTTACGGTGTCGCGCGTTTTGGCATTACAAAGTGATGGTGGTGTTCAATTATGTATATGTTCATTAATTTGGGCAAATGTTATTTTCTTTTGCTGTTTTTTCTAGCCAGACACGCTCAACAGGATGTCAGAGAAGGGCGCCATATACACAAAAGTGCTCTCTTACTTTAAATGGCATGTTAGAAAATATTAGATTTAGTGACTAATGACTACGTTTAAATAAAAAATATTCTTCTTTTCAGATATTTTCTTTTTACGTCTGGGGTCCAGAACTTTATCCGCCGTATGAGTGGGGCCCTATTGTATATTACACAACAGAATGATTGGTGGCCTTCCCAGTTCTAGTTATACACTATATACTATGCAAAATGTGAATTTAAAAATACAGTGAGGAATGGCACTGCATGAAATACTGAAACTAAAGTGGAATTTAAAGATTGTATCAGTCATTTCAGGTTTCTGGAAAATGGCCTGTGCCCTGTTCCACCACACAACTTTGAGCGGTATCCAAGCAGCCCCGAACATTATTTGGGCGCGAATTGACCCCATGATCGGCAAAAACGGGGAGTTTTCACTGATTATCCATGATTTTCGCCAATGTTTTTTTCATCCTATCCTATTATTTCGGTCTAAATAATAGGATAGTTCTCCAAAAAACACATAGGTGCCGCGATAAGCTCACAGACTTATGTGTTTTCGTGTTTATTTCGGGACATCAGGTCCCAAAAAAAAACCCTTATAAGTGCCGGCGTCAGGCCCACTTCGGGGCTAATTGGATAGCCCTGGGCGAGGTATTTAGCCACGGTAATCTACTGCGGCAAATTGGATACCCCCGTTTGTATACGAGTCATTCATATAGACAAGTTACATAAGTTACTAGCTGCCATTATGTTCAGAGTAACACAGGCAAAATGCAGGATGCAACATATATGCATTTTGTTTTAGCATTTTGGTGTGATGGAGGATTGTCTAGTCTCCATCCTGCCATACCCTTGCTTTGCCTGAAATGTCCCTGTAGATGAGATCCTTTTTTTAAAATCCCCATTTGGCAGTTCAAAAGTAGGTGTTATTGGCTGTGTACATGCACACCTATACAGTACTTGTATAGGTGTGCTGATTGTTACCTGCCGTAGATCGGTTTTACATTCCACTACGGCATGCATTCGTACACTACAGAGCACTCCAAATTCCCTTTATAATCACTAACCTAAAATCCATAAATAAGGAGATTCTGAAAATAAAATCACAGTCACAGGTAGAATTAATAAAAATATTAAATACTTTGGGCCTGATTCAGACCCGGACGCTATGCTGCGCTCGCTCGCATTGAGCGATTTTTCACAATCTGCGCATGCGTATGAGTCGCAATGCGCGTGCGCCAACCAATCATTGCGATGGGAAAGTGCTCGCCCGTAGCCCGCAGTCGGGCCGCTATTTTGATTGACAGATAGTGCCGTTTGTGGGTGGTAAGAGGGGAAGGTGCTTGAAAAGTGGGGTGTGGATGTGGGAACGCCGGCGTCCCCGACCGCCAGAACGGCGTTTAATGGGTGTGCATAATTAGCAAAGTAGCGTCATTACACACGTAACTGGGTTGTATTTTAGCCAGAACTGCTCGCAATGTTGTGGTGGGAAAAGGCTACCACAAGCGCTGCGAGCAGCTCCGATGGCTCTCTATGTTCCCGATTAATCCTACAACTGCCGGAGATGACGTGTGTTGCGAGTGGCAAAGGAGCGTCTTTATACAGCTGCGAGCGCATAGTGCGGCCACTCGCTATTACTTAGTGGGCGGCTTTATGCGACGCAGTGCGAGCACGTGATTTAAATAGCCGGCCCCTTTTAACCAGCGAGCGGACGCAAATAGCATCCAGGTCTGAATCAGGCCCTTTGTGCCATAAATCACACAGGAACATGCCGATGCATTAGTAAGTGTAAGAACTGCAATATAGACTTTTATTTTCATGTGTTTTAAACCCTGAATGCTTAATGTGCGGTTGTTATTATACCACTACAGGAATCATCACAGAAGTAAATTAGTCACTCAAGCTAATGACCACCCCTTCTATTTAAAAACTGGTAGACTGGATAGCAAAGCATTCTCAGATGCTGAGGCTACGATGGGCACACTCGCTGCTTACAAGTATCACAGTATTAATGATTTATTAATAGGACATTTATATTTGCTTTAGTCATACTAGTGTTGAAATAACATGAGCATTTAAGTATGTCAAATAGGATGTTATAAATTCATTTGTCAAAAACTATTAGAAACTTATTTCTGGCAGTCTAGGAAAATACTTACTAATCCTGGACTTTTTCCAGTTTTATCTTTCTCCTTTCCAGCTTTTCCTGTATCCCATTTCTCAGCATTTATATCTGCTTCATTCCACTCAGGCCATATAGAAAATGTTCCTTTCTTGAACTCAACCGATGCAGTCAATACACTGGCAATCACTGACAGCGAGCTAGAACGAAGAACACTGGGTTAATGTAGTGAGGTGATTGCTGATCAAAGCTAATATCCCATTGTTTGCTATGGATTACAGTATACTTTTTGACATATGAACCATGTTAATATATAATACTTACTGTACAGCAGTATTTATTAATAGAACATGTTTTCATGCCTCTTACTATATTGAGTTGTGGCAACCAAAGCATGCAGATTGATATTAGGACTGTGCTACATTAATACAAAGGGGAAATAAGTGGTGAGGATAGAATAGACTTCCACACTTTATGCTGCTAATACTTTCTGTCATCAGTCAAAAGGAAACGCTGAATGTAGATGTTGTAATGCTGCGTACATACGGAACGATAAGCTGTCAGATTTTAACGATATGATGGTCGATGCGCGGCCACATATGGTCGTTATCGACCAACTACCGTCGCCTGTACAAGCAGGCAGACCTGGTCGATATCGACAAGGTTACCCTCTTTAATATAGGAACCCGCGAATGTAGTTCGCGGGTTTTTATAGTCGTTAAGGGGTTACTGCATGTGTTGGATGAACATCCAACACATGCAGGACGATCAGACAATCATCTGATCGTTGCCATCGTACCGTGTGTACGCAGCATTACATGGTAATGTCAGCCAGCTGGCCAATTCTGATTGGGAAACAGCTAAACTATTCCAGTACTGGTTTAGAAGTACTAGATACTTAATATAAACTGTTTACAATTATTCAAGTGTGATTGACTGATGTGTCATCTAAAGGTAACGTAAAGTAAGGTGCATTTAATGCACAACAGAAACTAAATATTTTTGTACCACTAACACAAACTAACTGCTAGAAGTCACAATAATATTTTATGAGTAAATGTATTTAATGTGCCTAAAATGTATAGATGCTTTATTCTGCTGATATAGTGAGTCCCTATTATATATCAGGGATCACCCAGGGTTGCTTTGCGCCCACGGCAGATTTAGTTTTTTTGTGTAATACTCATTCAGCATCAGACCCTCTATGTGCAGGGTGCTCAGAGTACAGGGTTACACCGAGCTGCAGATTATCAATGCAGTCATTCAAGGCAAAGTTTTCATTACACCGTGCTTCTAACGCTTTCAGATGTTGTTTACATCTTTATTTTTTTTTTACATTTGCATGAAGCACAAACACATTAGAATAGCCAATGGACATTATGAATACTTAACAATGACTTTTGGTCTGTATAATCTTCATTCAAGATTTTTTTTAACAGTGTTTTACAGATATCTTGTGAACATTCATGGTAGTTTATATAGAAAATATTTTGATCTGTTCATGCTCTAAAAAAATTCTGTTTTGTGTCTTTCAGGTCAATTCTTTTTCTGCAGTGCATAATGGGGCTCTGAACGGATGCTGCTGCGACCACGTTAGCAGCTTTGCCAGTCTTGCAGCTGCGACTTTATGCTAATGCTAGTATCAGACGTTTGCCTGGTGTACAGCTGTGCATCTGAATGCAGAAAGGCTGGGAGGCCCACTTTGAGCGGCTGCAGTCACAAACATCGGGAGCACCATTGGGACTTGCACCAGCACAATCCTAGGTGCAAAATCTCCGTCAGAGTTTATGGGCTTGATTCAGCAGAGGATGGAGATACTATCGCAGCTGCTTACATGGTAGCAGCTGCAATAGCACTAATAAGGTAATGCAGCAGAAGGCGTCATGCCTCCTGCATGCATTACTGATCCGAGTTGCGTTCTAAAATCTGCGAGACCATTGGCTGGCTGAGTGACCCATGGGTCACGCAAGGCAGCCGCCACAGATGCTAAAAAGAGGCCAGGAATCTTTGTCAGTCTACGTACAGTACATGCTATCCTTGTCTTTAGCCCACAACGGTGGCAACACAACTCCATTTTGGGAAACAGAGGCTGTCGCCGCCCCTCCCTTCCCTGAAACGGCAGCAAACTGTCAATCACTGACAGTCTGCTGACAAATTGCGAGCCACAACGCAGACCTGTACTGCACATGCGCAGTATGGGTCCGGCGCATGCACAGATTCCTGAACGTCAGGAATCTGCATCCAAAAATTTGCTGCATCCTCTGCTGAATCAGGCCCTATGTATGCAATTAAGCGTCTGAATCTGAAACCACTCCTGCGACACGTCCGCAACACTCCCATAACACACTCAGCATTCCAACCATACATCACATGCAACCTGCCCTTCCTCACATGCACTGTAATGTAGGTCAATATTAAAAACAATATATAAACACTTTTAGGTACAAATCTTTAAAACCTGGAAATGTTCCTGGGACTTAGGAGCAGGTGTCAGCTATGATAGATATGCTCTTATATACACTCAAAAGCCCAAACACCAGACACACACATGTGAACATAAACATACAAACTTGCACACAGAGCACAGTTAACACTTTGAGGTTTTAGTGGCAATCACAGAGTATCACCGACGGTAGCCATATTCACAATAGCTTTTCTATGCCGTTCTCATTTGAATATTTACTTTATTTTACACCAAAATTTTGTTTTATATTGTATTATTTACAGAATTTACAGACCTGGGAGCCCAAGCTGGTGCTTGAAGCGCAGTGTGCATGTGTGAATCAGCACAACTGGGTCACACATGTGCATAGGGGACCTGGATTGGCCAGTGAAGAGGTATGCTAATTATTTTTAGACCATATTGCTAAACAAGAATGTGAGGGGCAGGGTTGTCTTAACGGCAGTTTGTGCCTGGCAAAGCAATGTACTGGGGACCCTACCCACCCATTCACGGGAAAAAATGTAAATGATCAATAAAATTAAATCCCCTGCATGCCCATCAAACCTCCACACATGCCGAGCGACTGGTCTGAAGCCGGCAGATGAATTGAAACTGGGACTGAGCTGAGTACTCGTCACCGAGGGGGGATGGGGTGGGGGAAGTTAGATCAGAATACAGTGCACCGGTGGCCGGCTTATAAAAATATCACAAATTTACCAACTGGCCGCAGCTGCAGGGGGTGGGTTGGCGGGCCCCTACAAGCTTTGGGCCCTTGGGCATTTGCCCAACATACCCAGTGGAAGAGAAGGCCATGGTGAGGGGCAGATTCAATTATCCGAAGGGCTTACTGTGGGCTGGTAGCTGCAGGCTTTAACGCCCGGAGCTATACAATTAGAAGCCCATTTCCACATGTGATAACGTGCGGTAAGCCCATGGCAAACACGCATTAACCTATAGATTCTGGGTTAAGTGTCCGCACAGCAAGCACCACAGAGTGCACTTAATGCAGATTTTTCTTTACAAACAAAAAATGGCAGCTGCTCAATCAATCTAGCAGCACTAATCAGGTGCATGACAGGGAGGGGTCATACTAAGTAGAAAAAGGAGGGGGGTTTAACCCCCTATTGTTCCTCAGCACACTGAATAGTACCTGCAACAATATATGAAGACTTTATGGTCATAGAAATCAGAGATATTAGTTGCATGCATTTGCAAATACATGGGAAGCTGCTAGGCCACGTCACGGCTTCTCTGTCTCTAGCAGTCCCTAACACTAAGGGGTTCACATCCGGGGTGCAGTGCACCCCGAAAAACATCCAGCCCAGGACCCCCCCCAGGGCATCACACGAAAAATGGAAAAAGAGTGACAGTGCAGTGTAAAGTATAGGTGTGTAAGACTAATTAATGAGTGTTGGAAAAAGGGGTTAAAATATATGTGAATTATTACATGAAAAAAATACAAACATAATATGTGATGTAAAAAGCAACTATGTGTATTAAGTGATGATGCCATGAGGGGGCCCAACCAGACCAGCCCTGGGGGTCTTACGCCCGAACGCTCACCCCAAATGTAAAATATACCAATTATAAGGCCTCATGATAAAGGCACATATAAATTTTGTCAAATGTAAAGCCTCCTGATAAAGGCACATACATAAATGCATCCACATTGAGAGCCAGCTTACCTGGGAGTCACCCCTGGGAACTCCAACTAGCACTACTAGAACCAGCAAGCCGTGACGTGGCCTAGCAGCTTCCCATGTATTTGCAAATGCATGCAACTAATATCTCTGATTTCTATGATCATATAGTCTTCATATATTGTTGCAGGTACTATTCAGTGTGCTGAGGAACAATAGGGGGTTAAACCCCCCTCCTTTTTCTACTTAGTATGACCCCTCCCTTTCATGCGCCCCGGATGTGAACCCCTTAGTGTTAGGGACTGCTAGAGACAGAGAAGCCGTGACGTGGCCTAGCAGCTTCCCATGTATTTGCAGATGCATGCAACTAATGTTTCTATGACCATATAGTCTTCATATATTGTTGCAGATTTTTCTTTGCAGCTCCTGGGGCTTACCACACATCATCTTCACCTTCACTTCACCTTTCTTGTTAGAGCGGTGTCTTGGGGTGGCTTAGCTGGGCTAGTTTGGGGGTGTCCTGCGCTCTGGATTTGAACCCTAAATTTTGTTTTATATTGTATTATTTACAGAATTTACAGACCTGGGAGCCCAAGCTGGTGCTTCAAGCGCAGTGTGCATGTGTGAGCCAGCACAACTGGGTCACACATGCGCATAGGGGACCTGGATTGGCCAGTGAAGAGGTATGCTAATTATTTTTAGACCATATTGCTATACAAGAACGTGAGGGTCAGATTCAATTATCCGAGGGGCTTACTGTGGACTGGTAGCTGCAGGCTTTAACGCCCGAAGCTATACAATTAGAAGCCCATTTCCACATTTGATAACGTGCGGTAAGCCCATGGCAAACACGCATTAACCCATAGATTCTGGGTTAAGTGTCCGCACAGCAAGCACCACAGAGTGCACTTAACGCAGATTTTTCTTTGCAGCTTCTGGGGCTTACCGCGCATCACCTTCAATTCACTTCACCTTTCTTATTAGAGCGGTGTCTTGGGGTGGCTTAGCCGGGCTAGTTTGGGGGTGTCCTGCGCTCTGGATTTTAACTAGTATGTTAGAGACCTACCTGACAAAGGTTACCCAGATGTGGTGGGTAGGCCCATAACCTTGGCCAAGATTATGCCAAAAACCTCTATTCAGTGCAAAAATGTATTTATTTCTATACAAATCAGTTAATTTGGAGTTGAGTACCTGTATTTCTTTTTGTATATATACCAACTGTTTCCACAGGTAGCACCTCCAATTATATATATATATATATATATGCAACAACTGCTTGGCACTCTTCCTCTTATGTATAAATGGGTGCCCTCTGCAGATAATCACAAAACAGGCAGCAGTGGCAGCGGCACTCCTCAGTAAAGAATATGAGACTGGTTACAAAGAACCTAATTTACTTCTTCAACGTTTCAATCACAATAATGATTTTCATCAGGAAGACAATACTAAACAATAAGACACTTACCTAAATAACATCTAAGAAAACACCACGAGTGCGGCTGGCTCCATCCGTCCACTGGGGGCGTCTGACGTCATCGCATAGCACTACGCAGCTAGCGCGGCGTCAGCAAACCCGTTACCAAGGAAACCAAGACAACAATTGTGACATAACGATACCGGCACCAATAACAACATAAGATCATAGCAGCAGTATAACTTAAGGGAATCAGAAAACAATAACAGTGACCTAACTGATAAAGACTGGGTATAATTCCAAGAATAAAAAAGAAGAAGAGGCAACAAAAAGCTGTCTAATAGAGACTGTATGTGCAGCGTATAATACTATAAGGGAAATAAACGAATATGAGTATCTGAGTGGGTAACAGAGAACATGGTTAATTAAAGCAAGATAAGGATAAGGTCTCATTCAAACCATTCGGCTGTATGGTATTGAGACGATGTATCCAGAATGCTTCTCTTTGCAAAAGCTTACGGGCCCTGTCACCTCCTCTGTGATTGTCAGGGACCTGGTCAATCATTTTATATCTTAACGTAGATAGATTGTGTCTGTACAGACGAAAGTGGCGAGCCACCGGCTGATCATTGTCCTTACCACTGAGGGCTAGTCTAATGGCAGACCTATGAAGGGCCATTCTCTCACGGAACTGTCTAGTTGTTTTGCCGATGTATAATAAGCCGCAGGGACAACGAACAAAGTAGACTACATACTGGCTAGTACAAGTCAGTACATTATTAATCTTGTATCTATGTCCCATGTGTGGATGGACAAAACTGTCTCCAGTTTCCAGGTATCCACAGGTCGTGCAGCCCAGACATTTATAATTGCCCGGTTTTTTGGTCAAGAAATGTGTAACGGGGGTATCACCGAAACTGGTGATGTCATTGTGTACCAACCAGTCACGAATGCTTTTACCCCTTTTATAGCAGGGCAACAACGAAGTGTTTTTCAAACTTTTAAGATTCTGGTCTTTGTTGATCATTGGCCAGAACCGTTTCGCTGTACTGATTATATGTTCACTTGCCGTATTAAAGCTGTTAACCCACACCAATTTGTGATCGCTACCATTCTTTTGAACATTAGGCAAAATCTCCTTTGGAGTAGCCAACGCTCTTGTTCTGGCTTTAGTTAACAATTGTCTGGAGTAACCCCTATCCTCAAATTTCTTAGTCATGATGTCAAGTTCCCTTGACTCATCATCAGGGTCACTGCATATCCTATGTATCCTCAAAAACTGCGAATAAGGCAGTCCCTTTTTGAGGTTACCTGGATGAAAACTTGTGGATAATAACAAGGTATTCCTGTCAGTAGGTTTTCTATAGATAGTCGTCTGGAGTGCCCCGTCCTTAAGTCTGACTAAAACATCCAGGAAATGAACCTCATTGGCATGTATGTCGTATGTAAACTTAATATCACTGTCTAGTGTATTGATGTTTGTCATCATTTGTATAAAATCTTCCTTACTGCCAAGCCAAATTATGAATATATCATCTATGTACCGTGTGAAGAACCTTATCCTTTCAGCATAGATGGTGTTGCTGAAGAATAGGTCCTGTTCCACACGGTACATAAAGCCATTGGCATACGCCGGAGCTGCACATGAACCCATGGCGCAACCGTGGGTCTGTAGGTAAAAATTACCATCAAACAAAAAGTAATTTCTGGTAAGAGTAAGGCGTAATAATTCAATAAAGAAGGGTAAAGCTGGACCATCATAATTGGTGTTGTTGGTAAGTAAATGTTCTATGGCAATCAGGCCTCTAGCATTAGGTATGCTCGTATAAAGGCTTATTACATCTATAGTACAAAGCCAACAGTCTTGTGGTAAATCCCGCAACGTGGTAAGTTTGCGTAAAAAAGCAGTCGTGTCCCTTAAATATGATTTTTCAGCTTGTATCACCGGCTGTAGATGGTAATCAATAAATCTTGAAGTTTCGTAATATAGTGAGTCCCTGGCCGATATAATAGGCCTCCCCGGTGGATTAAGGGGATCCTTGTGAAGCTTAGGTAATGTGTAGAAGACTGGTATCTTTGGTGCCGTGGGTAGAAGCATGTCCTTGGTGGTTTTATTTATATTGTGTTCTTCCACAGCCAATTCTAGTATCTCCTGAAGTTCCTGCTGATATTTGGCAGTTGGGTCTCCTGCCAATGTGCAGTAAACTTTGGCATCACTTAATTGTTTAAGAGCTTCATTACGGTAGCTGGAGATATCTTGTATTACAATCCCGCCCCCTTTATCAGCGGGGCGGATAGTAATACTTTTGTCACTACCAAGTTGTTTAAGGGCTGTCAATTCATTTTTGGATAAATTGTGATGTATCTTATTGTCCCTTTTGCTGTATTTAGTGATGCTGGATTCCATCAAATTAGTAAAACCCTTGATAGCTATATTGGTGGATGCTGGTTCAAAGGTGGAACTGGATTTGCTAGGTTGGAACCTAGAGGGATTCACTGTTGTATCAATTTTGTCATCATAGAACTCTTTTAAACGAAGTTGTCTGTTCAGCCTGTGTAGATCAATTTTACTTGTCAGTTCATCATGTAGTACTGTGGGAACAAAACTTAATCCTTTTTGTAGTACACTCATTTCATCTGTACTCAAAGTCCTACTGGAGAGGTTATAAATTATTTCTTTTTCTTTGGTGCCTGTTTTTTGCCTCTGCCACTGCCCTCCTCGTCTTGTGAAGAGTCTGGGGGGAGATCTTTTTTGGCTCTTGTAGTCACGACTACAAGAGCCAAAAAAGATCTCCCCCCAGACTCTTCACAAGACGAGGAGGGCAGTGGCAGAGGCAAAAAACAGGCACCAAAGAAAAAGAAATAATTTATAACCTCTCCAGTAGGACTTTGAGTACAGATGAAATGAGTGTACTACAAAAAGGATTAAGTTTTGTTCCCACAGTACTACATGATGAACTGACAAGTAAAATTGATCTACACAGGCTGAACAGACAACTTCGTTTAAAAGAGTTCTATGATGACAAAATTGATACAACAGTGAATCCCTCTAGGTTCCAACCTAGCAAATCCAGTTCCACCTTTGAACCAGCATCCACCAATATAGCTATCAAGGGTTTTACTAATTTGATGGAATCCAGCATCACTGAATACAGCAAAAGGGACAATAAGATACATCACAATTTATCCAAAAATGAATTGACAGCCCTTAAACAACTTGGTAGTGACAAAAGTATTACTATCCGCCCCGCTGATAAAGGGGGCGGGATTGTAATACAAGATATCTCCAGCTACCGTAATGAAGCTCTTAAACAATTAAGTGATGCCAAAGTTTACTGCACATTGGCAGGAGACCCAACTGCCAAATATCAGCAGGAACTTCAGGAGATACTAGAATTGGCTGTGGAAGAACACAATATAAATAAAACCACCAAGGACATGCTTCTACCCACGGCACCAAAGATACCAGTCTTCTACACATTACCTAAGCTTCACAAGGATCCCCTTAATCCACAGGGGAGGCCTATTATATCGGCCAGGGACTCACTATATTACGAAACTTCAAGATTTATTGATTACCATCTACAGCCGGTGATACAAGCTGAAAAATCATATTTAAGGGACACGACTGCTTTTTTACGCAAACTTACCACGTTGCGGGATTTACCACAAGACTGTTGGCTTTGTACTATAGATGTAATAAGCCTTTATACGAGCATACCTAATGCTAGAGGCCTGATTGCCATAGAACATTTACTTACCAACAACACCAATTATGATGGTCCAGCTTTACCCTTCTTTATTGAATTATTACGCCTTACTCTTACCAGAAATTACTTTTTGTTTGATGGTAATTTTTACCTACAGACCCACGGTTGCGCCATGGGTTCATGTGCAGCTCCGGCGTATGCCAATGGCTTTATGTACCGTGTGGAACAGGACCTATTCTTCAGCAACACCATCTATGCTGAAAGGATAAGGTTCTTCACACGGTACATAGATGATATATTCATAATTTGGCTTGGCAGTAAGGAAGATTTTATACAAATGATGACAAACATCAATACACTAGACAGTGATATTAAGTTTACATACGACATACATGCCAATGAGGTTCATTTCCTGGATGTTTTAGTCAGACTTAAGGACGGGGCACTCCAGACGACTATCTATAGAAAACCTACTGACAGGAATACCTTGTTATTATCCACAAGTTTTCATCCAGGTAACCTCAAAAAGGGACTGCCTTATTCGCAGTTTTTGAGGATACATAGGATATGCAGTGACCCTGATGATGAGTCAAGGGAACTTGACATCATGACTAAGAAATTTGAGGATAGGGGTTACTCCAGACAATTGTTAACTAAAGCCAGAACAAGAGCGTTGGCTACTCCAAAGGAGATTTTGCCTAATGTTCAAAAGAATGGTAGCGATCACAAATTGGTGTGGGTTAACAGCTTTAATACGGCAAGTGAACATATAATCAGTACAGCGAAACGGTTCTGGCCAATGATCAACAAAGACCAGAATCTTAAAAGTTTGAAAAACACTTCGTTGTTGCCCTGCTATAAAAGGGGTAAAAGCATTCGTGACTGGTTGGTACACAATGACATCACCAGTTTCGGTGATACCCCCGTTACACATTTCTTGACCAAAAAACCGGGCAATTATAAATGTCTGGGCTGCACGACCTGTGGATACCTGGAAACTGGAGACAGTTTTGTCCATCCACACACGGGACATAGATACAAGATTAATAATGTACTGACTTGTACTAGCCAGTATGTAGTCTACTTTGTTCGTTGTCCCTGCGGCTTATTATACATCGGCAAAACAACTAGACAGTTCCGTGAGAGAATGGCCCTTCATAGGTCTGCCATTAGACTAGCCCTCAGTGGTAAGGACAATGATCAGCCGGTGGCTCGCCACTTTCGTCTGTACAGACACAATCTATCTACGTTAAGATATAAAATGATTGACCAGGTCCCTGACAATCACAGAGGAGGTGACAGGGCCCGTATGCTTTTGCAAAGAGAAGCATTCTGGATACATCGTCTCAATACCATACAGCCGAATGGTTTGAATGAGACCTTATCCTTATCTTGCTTTAATTAACCATGTTCTCTGTTACCCACTCAGATACTCATATTCGTTTATTTCCCTTATAGTATTATACGCTGCACATACAGTCTCTATTAGACAGCTTTTTGTTGCCTCTTCTTCTTTTTTATTCTTGGAATTATACCCAGTCTTTATCAGTTAGGTCACTGTTATTGTTTTCTGATTCCCTTAAGTTATACTGCTGCTATGATCTTATGTTGTTATTGGTGCCGGTATCGTTATGTCACAATTGTTGTCTTGGTTTCCTTGGTAACGGGTTTGCTGACGCCGCGCTAGCTGCGTAGTGCTATGCGATGACGTCAGACGCCCCCAGTGGACGGATGGAGCCAGCCGCACTCGTGGTGTTTTCTTAGATGTTATTTAGGTAAGTGTCTTATTGTTTAGTATTGTCTTCCTGATGAAAATCATTATTGTGATTGAAACGTTGAAGAAGTAAATTAGGTTCTTTGTAACCAGTCTCATATTCTTTACTGAGGAGTGCCGCTGCCACTGCTGCCTATATATATATATATATATATATATATGTTCAGGGTATGCAGTCTGAGGCCCATTTCCTATATGAATCCAATCAGTGCATTGTTTTGCACACCTGGAAAGCCTGAGACACTTTCCACTCAGACCAGCACCCCTACTACATTGGTTTAGAGCATGGAGTCTGGCATTGTAATTTGCACACCAGTCAGAGGCACAATATAGGTAAGTCCTGCAAATATTTAGACTGTGTAGTGCAGCTTTGGTTCATTTTTGAGGCGTGGGTCCAACTGGATTGCTTTGATTGATCTGCCTCAGGGCACTGCAGTATAACACATTTTTCCTTTAACACTTTTTATAGCTTCACTGTCTGTTTTTTATATATGTATTTCACTTTTTTATTTTTATTCTTTATATGCAGCTGCGGCTGCTCTTAACTAATTCTTTTACACTTCACCTTTCTTATTATGAGACCGGTGTCTTGGGGGGTTTAGCTGGGCTAGTTTGGGAGTGTCATGCTCTCTGGATTTGAACCCTAGTATGTTAGGGACCTACCCTACAGAGGTTACCCGGATGCAGTGGGTAGGCCCATAACTTTGGCCAAGATTATGCCAAAAACCTCTATTCAGTGCAAAAATGTATTTATCTACAATCAGTTAATTTGGAGTTGAGCACCTGTATTTCTTTTTGTGTATATACCAATTGTCTCCACAGGTAGCACCTCCAATTATATATATATATATATATATATATATATATATGTTCAGGGTGTGCAGTCTGAGGCCTATTTTCTATATGCTCACCGCGCAGGGCAGTGTCAGTAATTGAGTAGCTCAGGGCAGAGCTGTAGCCGCACATAAACCCCGCGGCTAACTGAATTTGCCCTTTAGTCTGGCCTAGTTTTTACAACAATTCAAACCTGGGCAATACCTGGTTATTAAATCCATGCAGAATAGTATCATAAGCTTGTGGTTTTATATTGGTACAAAGACTCCCTACAGTAGGAATGTTTTTTTGTATGTGTTTTATATGTTTTATTTTATTTTTCTTTATGTCATAGACATATGATTCATAAGGCCCCCATACACGGTGCGGCTTGCTCACAATCCAATCTCGTTTGCGATTTCTCTTGAATTCCTGAAATCTTCCGGTCATACGATATTGTGCTCACACACGGTACGATTGTACAAACGACTATACCATATAGATGGGTCGTAATCGACTGCAGATCGCAAACGATATATCGTTTGTAGCAAACAACTTCACGATGCTGGAATTTACATAATGGGAGGAAAAGTGACAACATATCGTACATCGCATCGTACATCATGCACACATGGAACGATGTGTGTCAAATTCTGTACGATAGGTCGAAATCTTATTGCATGCTCACTTGATCTATGATGACGATACACGACGCCGGGGACGCGCATCAGCATCGTGATCATCCCCACACACGGCATATTTTACACAATTGGTCGTTCAGATCATCGAAAATGGGCAAATCATGTAAAAAACTTGCACCGTGTATTGAGGCCTATAGCATATGGGCCCCAGTTGCATTTGTTTTGGCTGGCAAAAGTGTAAACAAACACTGAAATCACTGAAAGAACAATTTTCAGAAAGATAGCAGAAGTTACAAATACAACAAATCTGCAATATCACCTATATATTAGGGGTGTGCACCGGCCACTTTTCGTGTTTTGTGTTTTGGTTTTGGATCTGGATCTTTCTTCGTGTTTTGGTTCTGGATTGGTTTTGCCAAAACCACCCTTCCGTGTTTTGGGTTCTGGGTTTTGTGTTTTGGATCTGTATTTTTTTTAAAAAAAGCATAAAAACAGCTAAAATCACAGAATTTGTAGGTTTTTCTGCTCCTATGCTATTATTAACCTCAATAACCTTAATTTCCACTCATTTCCAGTCTATTCTGAACACCTCACACCTCACAATAGTGTTTTTATGTCCAAAAGGTTGCACCGAGGTAGCTGGATGACTATGCTAAGCGACACGAGTGGGCGGCACAAACACGTGACCCATCTAGGAGTGACACTGCAGTGGCAGACAGGATGGCAGTTAGAAAAACTAGGCCCCAAACTGTACATAATGCAAAGAAAAAAAAGAGGTGCAAGATGGAATTGTCCTTGGGCCCTCCCACCCACCCTTATGTTGTATAAACAGGACATGCACACTTTAACAAATCAATCATTTCAGCGCCAGGGTCTGCCACACAACTGTGGCTGAAATGATTGGTTCGTTTGGGCCCCCACAAAACAAGCTGGCAATTAATGTGTCCCTGCACAAACTGGCTCTACGGAGGCAAGATGTCATCCTCATCCTCCTCATCCACCGATTCCTCACCCTCTTCAGTGTGTACATCCTCATCCTCACAAAGTATTAACTCGTCCCCACTTGAATCCACCACCACAGGTCCCTCTGTACCTTCTGGATGCTGGTCTCCCTGGAAGAGCTGATAATTCATTTTGATGAACATCATCTTCTCCACATTCTGTGGAAGCAACCTCCTACTCCTTTCGCTGACAAGGTTCCCGGCTGCACTAAACACTCTTTCGGAGTACACACTGGAGGGGGGGCAACTCAGGTAAAATAGAGCCAGTTTGTACAGGGGCCTCCAAATTGCCTCTTTTTCCTGCCAGTACAGGTATGGACTGTCTGACATGCCTACTTGGATGCTGTCACCGATGTAATCCTCCACCATTCTGTCAATGGTGACAGTATCATATGCAGTGACAGTAGACATGTCAGAAATTGTTGCCAGGTCCTTCAGTCCGGACCAGATGTCCAAACTTGGTCCTGCCTGCCCTGCATCACCGCCAGCGGGTTTTTTCCTGGCAGCCCCAGTTGCGGGAGAAAAAGAAGGAGCTGTTGACGTGTCACGTTCCGCTTCAGCTGACAGTGTGTTCACCAGCAGGTCTTTGCACCTCTGCAGGCTTGTGTCGGCCGGAAAGAGAGACACCACATAGGCTTTAAACTTAGGATCGAGCACGGTGGCCAAAATGTAGTGGTCTGATTTCAACAGATTGACCACCCTGGAATCCTGGCAAAGCGAATGAAGGGCTTCATCCACAAGTCCCACATGCCGAGCGGAATCGCTCTGTCTTAGCTCCTCCTTCACTTTCTCCAGCTGCTTCTGCAAAAACCTGATGAGGGGAATGACCTGACTCAAGCTGGCAGTGTCTGAACTGACTTCACGTGTGGCAAGTTCGAAGGGCTGGAGAACCTTGCACAACACGGAAATCATTCTCCACTGCGCTTGAGTCAGGTGCATACCCCCTCCTTTGCCTATGTCATAGGTGGATGTATAGGCTTGTATGGCCTTTTGCTGCTCCTCCATCCTCTGAAGAATATAGAGGGTTGAGTTCCACCGCGTCACAACCTCTTGCTTCAGGTGATGGCGGGGCAGGTTCAAGAGTGTTTGCTGGCGCTCCAGTCTTTGGCACGCAGTCGCTGAATGGCGAAAGTGGACAGAAATTTTTCGGGCCACCCAAAGCGTCTCCTGCACGCCCCTGTCGCTTTTCAGAAAATTCTGCACCACCAAGTTTATTGTGTGAGCAAAACATGGGACGTGCTGGAATTTGCCCAGATGTAATGCCCGCACAATATTGGTGGCGTTGTCAGATATCACAAATCCCCAGGAGAGTCTAAGTGGGGTAAGCCACTGGGCGATGATTTCCCTCAGTTTCTCTAAGAGGTTGTCGGCGGTGTGCCTCTTACTGAAACCGGTGATACACAGCGTAGCCTGCCTTGTAACGAGCTGGCGTTTCTGAGATGCTGCTACTGGTGACGCTGCTGCTGTTGCTGCGTAAGGTGATACATCTACCCAGTGGGCTGTCACAGTCATATAGTCCTTAGTCTGCCCTGTTCCACTTGTCCACATGTCCGTGGTTAAGTGGACATTGTGTACAACGGCATTTTTCAGGACACTGAGGACACTTTTTCTGACGTTTCTGTACAGTCTCGGTATCGCCTGCCTAGTTAAGTGGAATCTAGACGGGATTTGGAACCGGGGACACACTACCTCCATCAATTGTCTAAATCCCACTGCACTAATGGCGGATACCGGACGCACGTCTAACACCAACATAGCAGTCAAGGCCTCAGTTATACGTTTTGCTTCAGGATGACTGCTGTCGTACTTCATCCTCCTCGCTAAGGACTGTTGGAGGGTCAATTGTTTAGTAAAAGTAGTGGTGTTCCTGCTTCCTCTCTGGGATGATGAACGACTCCCAGCAGCAGCAACAGCAGCAGCGGCAACAGTAGGCGTAGCAATGCAGGATCCTCCGGAGGAATCCCGGATAGGAGAGTCAGTCATGCCAGTGACATGGCCTGCAGGACTACTTCCGATCCTGACTAAGGAGGAAATTGACGAGGAAGGAGTTGACGGTGTGGTTTGCAGGCGCTTGGATACAACAGGACAACGGGATTTAGGTGTCCCTGGACTGCTTACGGTCTTAGCCAAAGTTTCTGAACTTGACAGTAACTATTTATGAACGCGCTGCAGGTGCCGTATAAGGGAGGATGTTCCTAGGTGGTTGACGTCCCTACCCCTACTTATTTCACCTTTACATATGGTACATATGGCAAGACAGTTGTTGTCCGGATTTGGATAGAAATATTGCCAGACCAAAGAGGTGGAATGTTTGGTCTTCTGCCCAGGCATGACCGTGATGGGCTTTTTCATCCCACGGACAACAACTGTCTCCCCCGGAGCCTGATTTAAACAAACCACATCACCATCAGAATCCTCCTCGCCAACTTCCTCCTCAGCGCCAGCTACACCAGTATCCTCATCCTGTTGTACTTCAACAGTGACATCTTCAATTTGCATATCAGCAAGTGGACTGTGGGTGCTCCTTTCAGCACTTGCAGGGGGCGTGCAAATGGTGGAAAGAGCCACCTCTTCCCGTCCAGTGCTGGGAAGGTCAGGCATCGCAACCACCACCACACTTGGACTCTCCTTGGGGATTTGTGATATCTTCTTAGAAAGCACAGTTCTTCGCTGTGCTTTTGCCAGCTTAACTCTTTTGATTTTTTTAATGGGAGGAGGGCTTCCATCGTCATGTGAAGCTGAACCACTAGTCATGAACATACTAGGGATCGACCTTAGCCGTTCCTTGCCACTCCGTGTCGTAAATGGCATATTGGCAAGTTTACGTTTCTCTTCAGCTGATTTAAATGTCTTTTTCAAGGTCATTTTCCTGAACTTTGCCATTTGGGATTGTATGTGCCCTCTACTATGACATTGGGCATCGGCCTTGGCAGACGACGTTGATGGCATGTTATCGTCTATGTCATGACTAGTGGCAGCAGCTTCAGCACTAGGAGGAAGTGGTTCTTGATCTTTCTCTATTTTATTTTTATCGGAGAAAGTTTGGTCCTCCATTTATGTTATATCGATTTGATATATACGTGCGGCTAAACACAGAAAATAATTTTTTTTTTGGTTTGGACTGGAGTGTACTTTGGGGGTTACAGCACCCTTTAACGGTCAAGCCAGCCGGCCCTTTACTTATGACACAGGCGCACGCTTGGCACTACTTTGTTGATGCACATGCGGCTACTGCGCACACAATTCACAAACACAGAAAATAATTTTTTTTTTGGTTTGGACTGGAGTGTACTTTGGGGGTTACAGCACCCTTTAACGGTCAAGCCAGCCGGCCCTTTACTTATGACACAGGCGCACGCTTGGCACTACTTTGTTGATGCACGTGCGGCTACTGCGCACACAATTCACAAACACAGAAAATAATTTTTTTGGGGGTTTGGACTGGAGTGTACTTTGGGGGTTACAGCACCCTTTAACGGTCAAGCCAGCCGGCCCTTTACTTATGACACAGGCGCACGCTTGGCACTACTTTGTTGATGCACGTGCGGCTACTGCGCACACAATTCACAAACACAGAAAATTTTTTTTTTTTGGTTTGGACTGGAGTGTACTTTCGGGGGTTACAGCACCCTTAACGGTCAAGCCAGCCGGCCCTTTACTTATGACACAGGCGCACGCTTGGCACTACTTTGTTGATGCACGTGCGGCTACTGCGCACACAATTCACAAACACAGAAAATATTTTTTTTTTGTGGTTTGGACTGGAGTGTACTTTCGGGGGTTACAGCACCCTTAACGGTCAAGCCAGCCGGCCCTTTACTTATGACACAGGCGCACGCTTGGCACTACTTTGTTGATGCACGTGCGGCTACTGCGCACACAATTCACAAACACAGAAAATAATTTTTTTTTTGGTTTGGACTGGAGTGTACTTTCGGGGGTTACAGCACCCTTTAACGGTCAAGCCAGCCGGCCCTTTACTTATGACACAGGCGCACGCTTGGCACTACTTTGTTGATGCACGTGCGGCTACTGCGCACACAATTCACAAACACAGAAAATAATTTTTTTTTCGGTTTGGACTGGAGTGTACTTTGGGGGTTACAGCACCCTTTAACGGTCAAGCCAGCCGGCCCTTTACTTATGACACAGGCGCACGCTTGGCACTACTTTGTTGATGCACGTGGGGCTACTGTGCACACAATTCACAAACACAGAAAATATATTATTTTTTTAGCACTTGGGGGGAGCACCCCTGATGGACAGAGCACCCCCTGGACAACACTACAGCACCCCTTTAGGACTGGGACACTGCACAGGACTTTGGAGTGGACACAGCCCCTATGGAGAACTGACTGCACAACACAGTCCAGCCAGCCCCTATGGACTTTGAAGTAGTGGACACAGCCCCTATTAACAACAGCAGCACAGCACAACACAGCCAGCCCCTATGGACTTTGAAGTAGTGGACAACAGCAGCACTACACTACACTACACTACACAGCCCTAACTCCCACCCTCCCTCTTCACTGTCCACAGCCGAGTGAGAAAATGGCGCCGACGCGGGTACCTTATATAGGATCCAAAACCCGCGAGACTCGGAAGGCGGGATGATGACGTTTTGCCTCGATTTCAGATCCGAGTCAGGCGGGAAAAGTCGAGCCTGACTCGGATCGGACTCGGATCGGGGGGGCTCGGGGGGGTTCGGATTTCAGAAATCCGAACCCGCTCACCCCTACTATATATACATATATATTGTGTATATATATATATATATATATATATACATACAAACACATACGTCCCCTTTAAACATATTTGTTGTAGACTGTAGTGTATACACTCTCTTAGGTTGGAATGGTATATATCATACTTGGGTTTCTAGACTATTTACAATATCTGTAGGGGAAAATGATATGTAGAGCAGATGTGAATATTACAGATTCTGCTCACATTTTGTATTCATCAAATGCTTTTCTTTCCTTTCTACCATTTTACAGAACTATTTTGCAAACTGACTTGCACTCATATCATTTTAGAGCCAGAAAGGCAATTGTCACCATGTAATTATGTCATTTGTATGCCTTCAACATACAGACATGTGATTGAGTATTTTGACTTCTAGAGGTGCTGCTTTCATTGTTACCAGTACAGTGAAGCAGGCGTTACAGCAATTAATACTTGCCTATAGCAGTCTAAGCATCCTAAAGGCTTTGACTAATCCTTACATGAAATTCTTACACCTTGTCCTCCCATCTGTTGCTGAGGACTATGAAGCCAACTGACTGCAATGCAGTCTGTCAATTTGGCATTCTTAACACCTTTTAATTCTTTTCTTTCTTAAAATGGCATCCCTGTTGAGACACATATTAAATTGGCAAGAACATCAAACAGTCTTGAAGGGTAAATGGAAGTGTAAGGTGATGCATAATGATATTTTAAAATGTAGCACATGGACCTTGCAATGATTCCTGGGCTACACATTATTTGAGATTTTTTTTTGTCTATTCTTTATATGAAATTTTTTCAGTATTTCTAATCATTCATGTGATGACATTCTGATACAAGAGACAGCGGGTAACTTCATTATTACTATAAACTTTTAATGATATCTGCATTTTTTATATATCGGCGTTAAGCTGACAACCATGGCTGACTTTCCTGAAGATCACCATTGCAATATATAGATAAATATTTATCACAAAAAAGATATAAGCTGAATAATCACTACCTTTCTAATTAAGACCAACACATAGGAAAATAATACTAAAAATATAAAAGTGTATAAAACAATTTATAGTTGGTATGATTTTGTTTTTAGCAAAATATACAATACATTTACAGTTCTGAGAAATGTAGGATTTAAAAACTATTAAAGGGTAATGACATACAAAGCAAATGTTCTGGAATACATAATAATTTAGCCACTAGGTGGCACTAATCATTTGTAGTATGTAAGTGACTTTTCATCAACCTTGACAAAGCAAGCCAAATCCGGCTAAATGCCAACAGTTTCCTAGACATGACCAGAAAATGTAAGTGAAAGTAATAAATAAGGTGTATTTCCCTTTACTTGACTGGGATCAAATTAAATATTCAGACTCCTTGAGCGGTAGTTAAATTGTTATGTAAAATGGCTGAGTACTTATGACAGGTACTAAAAATCTGAATGGTTTACACTTGGCCAGCTAAAAATACACTAAGGGCAATGAGAACATATGTAAAATCACATTTCCATAGTATTATATCTGCTAAAGAATGGATTCCAAATACATATTTTGCTCAGATTGTGGTTGCTCATACCACAATATAGTAACCTCAGTTCAGATATAACATATATGAACTGAGTGTCACGGCTCAAGGTATTGGAAGGGGTGGACCCGAACTGGTTAGTGGTACAGAGATACCAGGACCAGGACAGAGTTGGAATTTAGATGGTTTAATATAATTCCATTGCATACAGTAAAATGAGAACTAATGAGAGATGGTAAATATAGTCCTTAGTGCAGGGATGCACAACTTTAGACACTGTAAAACAAAAGGTAAAAAGTCTCTGAGGCTCAAGGGGTATTGCGGAGAAGAACTGTAAGGTTGAATGCTGTAGAACTTGAAGATACGTTGAATACTGGAGGGCAATTGAATATGACTCCTGGAATGAGCATGCAGAACTGGGAAATGAACTTGATTCAGACTCTGGGATGGAGTATACTGGATTGGGTGAAGCACTTTGAATAGGACTCCGGGATGGAGTGTGCTGGATTGGGTGAAGCACTTTGAATAGGACTACGGAATGGAGTGTATACACCACGATAATCGATGCAGGGACGAAGGCCACCGTCTTTCGTCTTTCTTCTTAACGAAGGAGAAACCCGCTCCAGCGGGCATGCTGAAGGGGCGAATAAACCCTTTCTCCAAGTTCTCTGCAATATAGTCGGACATGGATTGGGTCTGGCAACGAGAGAGAATTAACGTCCCCGTGGCGGAGTTTTCCCTGGCACCACATCACAGAAGTCCTGATAGGTCTCTTTGCAATTTGCAAGGACGCCCAATCGATTCGAGGATTATGTCTTTGAAGCCATGGGAGGCCCAGGATCATTTCATGAGAGGCTTTAGGAATGACAAGGAAGGACATGGTTTCCACGTGAAGCGCCCCAACTTTGAGCTTCAAAGGTTGGGTGCGATGTGTAATTCTCCCACCGATGACTCGACTACCATCTATAGCAGTTAAAGATACTGGTTGAGATAGCCACTCGGTAGATATGCGATGTTTGTGAACGAAGTCCGAAGTGAGGAAATTCCTGGCAGCTCCTGAATCAAGCAAAGCGAGAACACTTAAGTAGACTTGGTTCACTTCCAACAAGGCAATGAGAGTAGGATCAGTTTCCTTGTGTGATTCCATAGTTACTCCTAACCTAACCCCTCTGTCATAGGTTAGGAAGGGGCGTTTCCTGGGCGGGAGGGACAAGACTTGAGGTAGTGATGTGAAGAAGCACAGTACAGGTAAAGATTCTCTAGACATCTCCTATGACTTTCTTCAGCAGAGAGTCGGGAACGATTCACTTGCATAGGCTCATCAGGAGGAGTAGAGGGTGAAGTAACTCGGGGAACAGGACAACTTTTACGGTGGTCGAACCGACTTCTTTTAATGGCTCGCTCTCTGCGCCGCAGGTCGACTGTATTACACAGAGAAATCAAGGCGTCCAATGATGAAGGCAGCTCACAGGAAGTTAAGTCATCCTTAATTTTCTCTGACAACCCATTCCAAAAGGCTGAAAGTAAAGCATCCTCGTTCCAGGTTAGCTCTGAAGCTATGGTGTGAAACAGGATCACATATTGACTGACAGTCCTGCTTCCTTGATGGAGACGTAACACATCATTAGAGGCTGAGGTCGTTCTATCTGGTTCGTCAAAGATTCTACGGAAGGTGGTCACGAGTATAGTTAGATAAAATTGGGTCAGCTTTCTCCCAGAGAGGAGAGATCCAGTCCAAGGCTTGACCGGTCAGTAGTGATATGATGTATGCTACTCGGGTTCTGGAAGTAGGGAAGCTTGCTGCCTGTAACTCGAAATGAATCTCGCATTGATTTAAAAATCCACGACACAACTTTGATTTCCCATCGAATTTATTGGGAAGCGGTAGCTGAAGACGAGGCACTGGAGGAGAGACCACTGCGGGAGTGGTTGCTGAAGTAGGATTACTGGGCTGGAGATCCATTCTAGATATTCCTTAGAGGAGAGCTTGAACATTATCCAGACGAGTAGATATATCCTGAACATATTGCATCAACTGCACTTGTGTCGACTCTTGTCTAGGACTCCGGGATGGAGTGTGCTGGATTGGGTGAAGCACTTAGAATAGGACTCCAGGATGGAGTGTGCTGGATTGGGTGAAGCACTTTGAATAGGACTCCGGGATGGAGTTTGCTGGATTGGGTGAAGCACTTAGAATAGGACTCCGGGATGGAGTGTGCTGGATTGGGAGCAGGAGTACTCCCGACTGGGCTACACAGGAACTAGGAACAAACAAACTGGAGCAGGAACAGCGGAGCACAGGAACATAGGTCTTGCTGTGGCCTATGTTTTCCACCGTGATATGAATAGCGCCGGGAATCAGCTCCCGGAGCTACTCAATTCTGCGCAAAGTTAGGTCGGGGAAGGCTCGTTCTCACGCCTTAAACAGGGTGTTTAGGCGCGAGAACGGGCATTCTCCGACTAAACTTCCCGGCGCGATGCTGTTTACCCAGCGCTAAGGGCAGAAAACAGCATCACGCCTGGACTTTTGTCGGATTTCTGCTCGCATTCCCGGAGGGGTGCGAGAAGAAATCCTTAATCGGGCTTGGCAGCGCGGTGTATTAAATAGCTCTGGGAACCCACTCCCGGTGCTATTCACATCGCGTAGAATAGAATCGTGCCCTTTGCATTTTAAGTGTGCACCTGTAGGAATGGTGCCGGACTTCTGTATTACATGTCTGTCTCTGGATACCCTAGGACAGTGGTTCCCAAACTGGGTGCATTTGCAGGGGTGCCTCGGGTTGGTGATCCAGTACCAAATAAAATGATTTTTAGTTAGTGTGATAGGCAAAACCAGTGCTAATGGCTGCCAAACAAAGAATATGTGGACAAAAAGAAGGACAACCCTGTCAACCACCACATAACTGAACCTAAGGGTGACATACAAGCACAATTTACTTTATTTAATTATTGCTGAATTTCTCAATAAGAAACTTTTGGCCCAAGTGTGCCGTAGAAAAAATGCTGATACTCTAGGGCACCGTGATTCAAAAAGTTTGGGATCACTGCGCTAGGGGGAGATGTATTAAACCGATAACTGCCAATTTAATCACTAGATTTCAATTATTATTATTTAACTAAATAAGAAAATACACATAATATTGCATGGTTTGATACACAAGTCAGTTTTCTATCTTCTATGAATAGGTAATTTATACCATGTTTAGTTTGTTGTGTTGTGCAAAAGTCATTATTATATAACAGTTTCTGTGTTTCATGTTGCTTCTTTTCAGAAGCTCCATCTTGGAGTTTCAGGTTTTAAAGAACGCTGTAATTTTCTCCTGGGAGTACAGTATTGGATAGAATTGTATAGTAAAGAAAACAACACAAAAAAACTATATTTGCAGCATAATAAGAACCACAGGATTTAGAGAAAGAAACTCTGGGATGCAGAGCAAAACAATGACCACCAACGGTGAGCAAAACAGTAGAACCACAAATAAAGGTTTTAAAAATGACCCATCCTACAATACTGTATAATGGGAACTACTGCTCAGGTGCTACTCAATGTTACACAGCATGCTTGCACAGGGGTGGGATGATGAAAGTGATGAGTACAGAATGTAAACAAATGCACCTGGCAGTTGAATCACTAAGGTAACACTGCCCACAGCTATCACCTTCACCGCCACTACCAAACTTATGGGTTTTTTTCTAGACAATTTTCTCAAGTTAATTTTAATATTAACACCATTATTTAAATGTAAGAAAACAAATGTTTGGACAAAATCCAAATAATAAATGTTTGGGAACCTACTGTCACAAGCCGCAGACGTATCCTGTTGGATGGCCGGTTCTCTCAGGCCAGTTGCTGGGAGACAGAGACGCCACGCTGTCAGCTCATGAAGTCCTCCCTTTAGGCGGTACGTCATCCCTGCTGGAACGGGATTGGTGCTTCCTCCTTTTTCTGCCCTGCTGATGCGTTGCTCGGATGCCGGTGATAGCGTTCCACGTGTTTCCGGTTCTGGTGTTTGCATCGTGTTGATCGAGTGTCCTGAACCTCAGCCTGTCTGTCTCCAGGATCCCTGCTACTTGTGTCATCTCGGCGTCACAAGTCGCACTCCAGCATCATCTGTCGCTTGTGTCATCTCGGCGGCATAAGTCGCACTCAACTCGGCGGCCACACAGCCCATTGGCTGCATCCTCTACCAGCCCTCAAGGCTGCTACACAGCCCAGAGGCTGGATCTGCTACCAGCCCTCAAGGCTGCTACACAGCCCAGAGGCTGCATCTTCCACCAGCCCTCAAGGCTGCTACACAGCCCAGAGGCTATGTCTGCTATCAGTCCTCAAGACTGCTACACAGCCCAGAGGCTGCATCAGTTATCTTTCCGCAAGGGGTACCCCAACCATCATCTTTGCATAATCCTTGGCTCTATTGCTACTCAGAGTTGTTTCCGCTTAGGACTCGTGACATTATCACCGGCCCTTAAACAGAAAAGAGTGATATCAGAGTTATAGGAATGTGATCTTGGAACTCGGCCAGAACCCAGCTCAAATACTTGCAGCTCAAATCCAGGCCTTGACCCATAAAGTCCAGGAACTTTCCCTCCGGGTCGAGGATAAACGAGCAGCTCCTGCTCCAGCCGGTCCTCAGGAATCTAAATAGAATTGCCAAACCGATTTTTGGGCAGACATAAGGACTTCCTAAACTTTAGGGAAAGCTGCAGATTATATTTTAGACTACGACCTAGGTCGTCTGGCTCTGAGATTCAACGAGTTGGCATTATAATCTCCCTGCTTCAGGGAGATCCCCAGACCTGGGCCTTTGGTCTTCCTCCTACGCAGAGTTCCCTTCAGATGGTGGATGCTTTCTTTTCCGCCTTAACTCTGCTCTATGACGATCCAGACAAGGCAGCGTTGGCAGAGTCAAATCTTCGGTCTTTGACACAGGGGCAGAGAGCTGCAGAAGACTACTGCACCGAGTTTCGTAAATGGTCAATAGACTCTGGGTGGAATGACCCGGCATTATGGAGTCAATGACGCTTGGGTCTTTCGGATAAGAATAAAGACATTCTCGTACAGCATTTGGTGCTGGAGACATTGGAGGACCTCATGCATCTAGCCGTCCGTATAGACCGCCGACTTCGTGAACGAAGGTTGGAGAAGGAGCTTCCTACTTCCGCTCCTCGGTCACCAGTGTGGGTAACTCCACCGGACCCAGAGGAACCCATGCAGTTGGGGGCTTTTCGCCTCTCTACTGAAGAGAAACGGAGGAGAAGTTCCCTAGGTCTCTGCCTATATTGTGGAGGAAAAGGACATACCACCTCTATTTGCCCAGTCAAATCAGGAAAAGGCAAGGTCTAGGTATATTGGGAGAGATGCATCTAGACCTTGCATCTGTCTCTCCCTCTAATTCAGTCCTTATCCTTACAATAATTCAGGTGGAGTACCTTCAAGTACCTGTCTCTGTCTTCCTGGATAGTGGTGCAGCAGGTAACTTTATGGACATTTTTTTCTTTAACACCTTAGGACTGGTGTCCAAACCTTTCCACAACCTCTCTCAGTCGTTGGTCTTAACAGCGAAGAACAATCCAGGATTGCTGTTTTCTCCCAAACACCTCTCATTCGATTGTAGGAGCCTTGCATTCAGAGGAAATAACGTTCCTGTTGTCCACTGTCCACTAGCGCCACTGGTTTTAGGCCTACCATAGCTCAGGGAGCACAACTTCGTTATCCCTTGGCATACTGGAGAGATTCTCCAATGGGGAGATTCCTGCTCTTCTCTCTACATCGCTCTGGCAGAAGTTTTTACCAAGAAAAAGGCGTATACTCTACCACCACACCGCTCCTATGACTGTGCTATTGACTTGCTTCCTGGAGCAAGGCTTCCCCTAAGGCAGGTTGTACTCTTCAGGTTGTCTCTTCCTGAGAGCAAAGCGATGCAGGAGTACATTCAGGATGCTTTGGAAAAGTGCTCCATTCGGCCCTCCAAATCTCCGGTCGGAGCTGGCTTCTTTTTTGTGCAGAAGAAGGATGGCTCTCTCCGAATGTGCATAGATTTTCGGGGGTTGAACAACATCACCGTGAAGAATTCCTACCCACTGCCTCTTATTTCTGTCTTGTTCGACCAGCTTCGGGGAGCTTCCATCTTCACCAAGATTGATCTCAGAGGAGCATATAATCTTGTTCGTATCAGGAAAGGTGATGAATGGAAGTTGGCCTTTAATACCCATTCTGGCCATTATGAATAACTGGTGATGCCGTTCGGCTTGTACAACGCCCCAACCATCTTCCAGAATTTCATCAATGATGTATTAAGAGAATATCTGGGAGTTTTCGCGGCTGCCTATCTTGATAATATCCTGATTTACTCCTATTCCCTGTAACAACACCGTCAGCACGTGAGGCAGGTGCTAGTAAAACTCCTGGTGGACAATTTATACGCAAACCTGGAGAAGTGTGGCTTTGAGATCCAACAGGTATCATTTCTTGGATATATCATCTTGTCCCAAGGGTTCTCTATGGATCCAGGCAAAGTTAAGGCCATTTTGGACTGGGGTCAACCAACCAATTTGAAAGCTGTACAATGCCAATTACTACAGGAGATTTATAAAGTCCTTCTCATCCATTGTCACTCCTATCGTGAAGCTTACTAAGAAAAGAGCTAATGTTGCGAACTGGCCAGTCAAGGCCCTTCAAGATTTCAACCTCTTGATGCCCGCCTTTACTTCCGCTCCGGTTTGCCATCATCCCAATCCAGGTCTTCCATTTATTGTCGAGGTGGATGCCTCCGAAATTGGCGTGGGTGCTATCCTGTCGCAGAAGGATCCTGAGGATGATAAATTGCATCCCAGCGCTTTCTTTTCCCGGTAGTTTGCCTAAGCCGAGAAGAATTATGATGTGGTGAACTGTGAGCTCCTGGCCATCAAGTGGGCATTTGAGTATTTGAGGCACTAGAGGGAGTAAATCATGTCATCACGGTGCTCACTGACCATAAGAACTTATCATATATTGAGACAGCCAAGAGGTTAAATGCCAGACAGGCTCGGTGGGCATTGTTCTTCACCCGCTTCAATAATGTTATTTTGTTCCGACCCGGTGCCAAGATGCATTATCTCAAGGCTGCTACACAGCTCAGTGGCTGCATCTTCCACCAGCCCTCAAGGCTGCTATACTGCCCAGAGACTGTATCCACTTCCAGCCCTCAAAGCTGCCACATAGCCCATTGGCTGCATCCTCTACCAGCAATCAAGGCTACTACACAGCCCAGAGGCTGCATCTTCTACCAGCCCTCAAGGCTGCTACACAGCCCAGTGGCTGCATCTTCCACCAACCCTCAAAGCTGCTACACAGCCCAGAGGCTGCATCTTCTACCAGCCCTGATGGCTGCTAAACAGCCCAGTGGCTGCATCTTTCATCAGCCCTCAAGGCTGCTACACAGCCCAGAGGCTGCATCTGCTACCAGTCCTCAAGACTGCTACACAGCCCAGAGGATGCATCAGTTATCTTTCCACAAGTGGTACCCCAACCATCATCTTTGCATAATCCTTGGCTCTATTGCTACCCAGTGTTGATTCCGCTTAGGACTTGTGACACTTACACATGGAATATTATAATGAGACAGCTTTACTGCTCTGAAAGCTTGGGAGTCATGTCAAGGTGGTCTCTATACAGCTCTGGTCTGGTTCCCGTGATCTCAGAGTAGATTGCACCAGGATGCATACCTAATACAGTAATTTTATGGTGTCAGCTATGGGCAGGGGCGGATTGGGGTGGAAAACCAGCCCGGGAAATTTCTGAAAGCAGCCCTAATGGAGGTGGGTATGTTGAAAGGATGTGGTCTATGGAGGAGGGCAGAATACTCCCTCCTCTTAGGGCCTGGAGGGGCTTTTGCAAGCCACTGAGTGGAGCAGGGTCGGCAATATAAATCTTGGTCAATGATACACTTTTTTGGGGGCACCCCATCCCTCTGCAGTAGGTACAGGCCAGTCAGTTTGAAAGTCTTTTCTTACCTATATGGTGGTTTCTCTGCAACGGGAAACCTCTGAGGAATTTGAGCCTCACTGGGCAGCGCCTTCAGCCGGTATTCACTATTCATGTAGGAGATCACATTGACTGGAAGATGTCTGTTTATGTAGAAACATAACCAATGTCATCATCATAACCAGTTAATATATAGTAACAGAACGTTTTGTGCAGGGCAACATATGAATTTCCCTGATCAAAAAATGTCAGTGTCTCTCCAGGCCTCCCTGTGTTACTCCAGACCCAATACGTCTCTCCATCCCCAGGTCCCCCTGTGGCTTTCCAGGACCCCTGTGGTTCTCCAGGCTCCCTGTGTCTCTTCATCTCCAGGCCTCCATGTCTCTTCATATCCAGGCCCCCTTGTATATCCATCCCCAGGACCCCCTGCTTCTCTACATGCCCCACTGCATCTTTCCATCCCCAGGCCCACCTGTGGCACTGAGCCTCATTCCCCCAATGTGTCTCAGCCCCATTCTCCTGGCCCCAGTGTGTCTCTCTCAGCCCCATTCCCCCAGGCCCAGTGTGCCTCTTTCAGCCTTATTCCCTCGGCCCTAGTGTGCGTCTCTCAGCCCCATTACCCCGGCCCCAGTGCAAATCTCTCTGCCCAGTGCGCGTCTCTCAGCCGCATTCCTTCAGGACCCAGTGTGTCTCTCTGACTCATTCCCCCCCAGCCCCAGTGCGCGTCTCTCAGCCCCATCCCCCCGGCCCCAGTGCACATCTCTCTGCCCCAGTGCACATCTCTCTGCCCCATTTCTCCAGGACCCAGTGTGTCTCTCAGCCTCATCCCCCCCCAGCCAAGTATGCATCTCTCCCATCCTCAGCATCAGTCCTCAGCCATCAGCCCCAGCCACCAGCATCAGTCCCCACTCCCCATCCATCAGCCCCAGTTCTCAGAATCAAGCCCCAGCCCTCAGCATAAGTCCCCAGCCACCAGTCCCAGACCTGAGCATCAGTCCCCACTCCCTAGCCAACAGCCCCAGTTCTCAGAATCAAGCCCCAGTCCTCAGCATAAGTCCCCAGCCACAAGTCCCAGTCCTCAGCATCAGTCCCTACTCCCCAGCCACCTGCATGTCCCCAGTCACCAGTCCCAGCCCACAGCATGAGTCACCAGCCCCAGTCCTCAGTCCCCACTCCCCAGCCACCAGCCGCAGTGCTCCGAAGCAAGCCCCAGCCACCAGCATAAGTCCCCAGCCACCAGTCCCAGCCCACAGCATAAATCCCAAGTCACCAGCCCTCAGCCCCTGTCTGCGTCCGTCCGTCCACCCGCCAACACTTACCTGCTGCTGCTGCTCCTCTGCTTGGCTGCCCGCTGCTTCTCTGTGGCGTGGCCAGCGTTCCCAGCATGCAGGGCAGGCTGATTGTTGCTGAGTTTGTCCAGGGCTGGGACGCGGAGGAGCTGGAGGCGGAGCCGTCGTCAGTGGTGATTGAGCAAAGGCTTGTGGGGGAGCTGCTGTGGCTGGGGATGACATGCGCAGCAGCTCCCCATAGCCATTTTCATTAGTACTGTACTGCTGCCCAATCGGAGCTCAGCTCCGATCGCGGCAGTGGCCGTGGGTAAGTGGAGGGTGGCAGCCGGCCCAGCGGGAATCGGCCCGGTGTCCCGGCGGCCCAATCCGCCCCTGGCTATGGGTGTATAATAAAAATCATTGCACCCAGTGGTCTAAGTTGTCAAGGCTGCCACCTGAACCATCCTTCTCTAGGTTAGGGATTTCTGCAATAGACAATTTATTAACTGTATTGAAAATATGTAGAATATATATGGAAAGACCCTTGGCGCTGAGAAGAAAGAGATACAACGGACCAAGTACTAATAATTAACCAGCAGCTGCTACCAAATGGTTGCTACCATCTATATCAAGACAGAAACTCAAGAAAATACAGACAGCAGCGCTTAGTATTCAATTATGAAATAATTACCCACAAATTAAAAATGGAGTGAATGATAACCACAACCACTGTGGTTATCATTCACATCCATTTTTAATTTGTGGGTAATTATTTCATAATTGAATACTAAGCGCTGCTGTGTGTTCTTTATTGAAAATATGTACTTGCTATGTCCACTTAATATTAATCCAATAAGGCACTTAAATTCTGGGTGGTATATCATGATATTCAACTGCGCACATTGTTGATAATATGGCAGCCAATCTGAGCTCATTTTCCTGTGCACCTCTATGGGGTGTAAGTAAAAATGAGGAGCGGAGTGTCTTCCCAACCATTCAGGCGGCACTCTGTGCACATCGTTCAGAATTGAATTCCCACCTATACTTTTACTTTTTGAAGGAAACAAATAGAAGAAAAAAAATCACAAAATGTGTTTATATAAATTATCTTTACATTTATATACATTTTTTGTCCCATGAGGAAGACAATGTCAACTACTAGTTAAGCCCAAATTCCTTAAAATCCCATGACAAAAGTAATCAATTGTAATCTTCAACATAAACTAGCCCATAGCCTAGAGCAGAACTTGGAGAAAATATGGCCTGTCAGTTAGTATTTGCACATATACTTACAAAAGCAATGCAGCACAGGGACATTATCTTAATGGCTACTGTTTCCAAAACAATAATTACTTTGTAAATTGACAGCAGTCACTTGAAATGTTATTGAACTTGAGAACATAAGAAACAAGTCCCTGGTCAGACTGTATAACTGTCATGCAGGAATTACATTTAATTACACTTTGTCAAAAACTCCTTCCTCAATTTAATGCTTTGCAGATTCTTAAATGTTTCACCTGCTGTTGCAATAGGTCCGTCTGCTGCTTTCATTCAGCTGGCATGTCTACAGTATATATGTTGCTTTGTATCCAAATCAAGATACAGAAAGCTACAAATAGCCCACTTTTTAGGTCAATCAATACACCTACCAGGAATTGCAGTCCACATGCCAATAGGACTAATGATATCATGTTAGCTGGAAAGTAGTAGGTAATTTTATAAAGTCTGTTAACCTTCAAACAAAAACAATAAAAGCAATAAACAACCTCGATGATGATAACATTTAATAATAATAACAATCAGATCAACAAGCCTGAATAGTCCATAAAATAAGGCATGTCTATTGATTTCATTTTCTGCAGTAGTTATAATATTACATTTATTTCATGTACCATTTAGGTATTCCCTTGTCTGTACTTCACAGCAAGGAAACGAGCAAAGCATCAGTACACTGTGAAATGTTCTTCCTAATTTAACTTGGCCGTTCAGACAAATGTTAGAATGTTTCACCACTGGACGTAGCATCAATACTTCTGCATAAAGTAAATCTTTAACAGGATTTGGAATACTAGCTTCAGAAAGAGACAGCCAAAAACGTACTGGTAGGTTATTGATGTCAGAGCATTTTTAAAACCATCACAACAAAAACCCTGTATGCTTAAAGTTCCACGCTATTCTAAAAGTGGAGCCGGATTAGAGAGGAGGGAACTACCTGGAAATGATGTCTAAAAAAGAAAACAAGTAGATTTATGAAATGAAAACTCTCCAACCATCCAGACTACATGTGGATTTTGAATTGTAACCTATATTATAGTGAATTCAAATACATGTACATGATTTTAAGGCGGGCAATCGGGAATGTACACACTGTGCAATTTCTTGTTCCGACCCTCATTAAACTGCACCACCTCGTACATGATATCTTTTGATTGGCCGTGCAGCACAGCCAACCAAAAGATAACGCTTACGGTGCGCGGGGGTGTGTAATTGTGCATACACACTGCATGATATGCACGATTTGTCATTCCAATTTGCCTAAAACGACAAATTGTGCAGATATCGTTGTAGTGTATACCCAGCCTAACTTGTAATAGTAAGAAAAATAATTGAATTTAATTGACCCAACTTTCACTGATCAATTAAACAGGTGTAGTAAGTGTTAGCTCCTCCATAAGCAGCACTGATATCAACACTATGGGATAGATTTACTAAAGCTCTAACAATGATAGATATAATCTGATTGGTTGCTATGGGCAACACTATCACTTTTCACTTTTAGAAACTTTAGTAAATCTACCCTTTTGCTTTTTTTTACCTTTTGGGGAGTACTGCATATTAATTTGAAGAAATTTTGGCTGCATAGCCCACATTAAACTAGACTTTACTAACTAGAAAGACCAACTTAACCTCTACAAACTTAAAAATGTCAGTCCAAAGAAAAAACACAGAATCTGATGGCTGATAAAAACTACATGGAATATTTTGGGGGTTATGTAATAAGCTCTGAGTTTACGCAAATGGCAGGATTTCAGCGAGACTGCCATAACATTTAAAGCGGTGATCAGTTACAAGACTAGTTCAGCCTTAAAACTGACTGCCGCTTTAATTTTAGAAGCAATCTTGCTGAAATCTTGTAGGTTCCATAAAACAGAATCTGATACATAACCCCCATAGTCTGCCAATTTTTATTCCTAAAAACCACAGGCCCTATTTGAACCTTATCTCATTTCGAGATGTACAATAACTTTTCTTTCCCAATAATGTTTAAATTCCTCTACATCAGGGATTTTCAACTCCAGCCCACAATACCATCAACAAGTCATGTTTTGTGGATTTCTTTAATCATGCACAGGTGAGTTTATCTATTTTGCTGGGTCACTAATTATCCCCCTGCTTCCATAGATGGAAATCCTAAAAACATGACCTGTTGGGAAAACCTGGGATTTGAGGTTGAGAACCACTGCTCTACATTATCAGTCATACCAACTTAACACATACATAAACATGATATATACATATAATCAGAATTATATCCAAAGGAAAGAAACACCTGATGATGGAACGGTTCGCATATCGGTACTGTACTATTCTTTACACAAGAACAATATCAATGCAGATTGTAATATTCATTAAAAATTGAACCCTAGCATTGTACTTATAAACCATGAATCTGCACTTAAGTGCATATTGTTTCTGCATCTTGTTTGTCCCTCTATTTGCCAGCTGATGTCAGGACAGTAGAAAAAGGCAATCACAACAACAATGGATCCAACTATTGGGACGTTATCCCCTTTCTATTAAACTGTGGAGCTGGGAAAAGGCTATAAAACAAATAGTATTATATTCTCATTGTGGCATGTTCAGGGGTGCCGAGAGGAGGGGGGTGCGGTTATTAAGTACTCAGGCTTGTTGGAGGGGCCTGGTGGGGGCCGGGTCCGACACCGCCCCCTCCCAGCTCTCTCTCATCTGTCAGCAGCCAAGCACATGCTGCAATGTGCTGGGCTGCAGCTGGGCTGAGCAGAAGCAGTCTCCTCTCCTCTGCCCACTGGATTTGCACTGGGCTGATGGGCCCACAGTGCACCCCTTCCCCGTACGTAGCTGCAAAAAGTTTTATGCCTAATGCCTTCCGTGTTAGGCCACGTCCACAATCAGTACCAGGGCTCGTGGCGGCTATTGGCGTCCATGGGCATGTTTGTTAATTATCGTGTGTCTACACACAGTACGATGTGTAGGGACCAATGAAACTGACGATCCCAGGGCTGACATATTGGGTGGTCCCTACACAGGGCGATCCAGTGCCCGACCACCTAATATGCCGCCCCCCGCATAGCGGTGCATGGAATCGTCAGTCGCTTCGCCTGATCTTTTGAACATGAAGATCAGGTGAGGCGGCTGACGACTCCAAGGGAGCGCGCTATGCACGATATCGTGTATAGACATGGAATGATGTTGCTGTTTGGTCGCTCCGATGCGTCAGATTGTTAACAATATTGTTCTGTTTGTAGGGGCCTTAAGGTTTGATAAGATGTATAGTAGCCTGTACCTGTGATGTGTAAAAGTAAAATGATCGGTAATGCGAACACTTCACTTGCTGCTTCAGGGGCCGGCCATGCTATTGGGGATCCATCTCCGGTAAATTGTGCAGAAAGTAACCCCGCGCATCCTGGAGCTTGGCAACCCTCACAAATAGCAGCCCTCCTGTGTAATCAAAAAATGAAGATCACAGCAGATATCATCAATATCTGCTGCAGTTCCCCTTAGATACATCCATGGAATACTTTAAGTATTCAGATGTAATACATCTGGCCCACTGACTTGACAACTTTCCTTATTCAGAATTATGTCAAGATCCTCTAATTATTAAACAGACGCATTTCAATCTACTTTGCATCAATCTTCCCGCTACTTAACTAAGGTCCCATTAATTTCCTTTGTACTGTAAAAGCTGAACAGTAATACAAATTTAGATTATCTACATTGAAAGATTATATTGTGGTATGCTGTAGATTTACATGGCTTTAACATAGTTAATAAAGATAAAGTTATTCTATAAATGAAGTGCCTGGATGTCCACGCTTTATGGCAGGAGTGGGAAACCTTTTTTTTGCTGAGGGCCATTTTGATATATGTAACATTATTTGTGGGTCTGGTGCAGACCCCCCCTCCTCCGTGTGATGTCACATGGGGTGGGGTCACAATCGTTGGTGATTACAGCGATGCCTGAAGCATCCTGAGGTTACTCCGGGGAGCTGTAAGGGCAGCGGTGTGACAGTCTGAAGCTCCAGGCGGCACTGCTGGATAGATTCTGGCTGCATTCTAGGCACCCTGCTAAACAGATGAGGCTAGCAGAATCAAGCTCCGAGGACCAGACCAAATGATTCCACGGACCTTATATGGCCCCCGGGCCTGATGATCCCCAACCCTGCTTTATGTAAACTATCATATGATCTCCAGAAGCTGGTCAGTATGTAGTGCTAAGATACACTGTGGTCATTGCTGAATAGCATAATCTATTTAATAAAATCATCATTGAGGACGCCTATAGCTGGTAGTGTGATAGCATGAGTTAGTGATATTTATCTGCTGTTTCCACAACATCAAAACTGATCAATTTCTTTAAAAATGTATAAGAAAAACACACAAGTGATACAATTAAAACAAATGACAGTAAACGGCTCATGGTCACCCCAAATATGACATTAGTTTTATCTCTGACACTAAGGGGTATATTTATCAAAGTTTGTTTTTACTTTTGATTTGATGTGCAATTTAGCTCACCTCAAATCGAATCAAATCGAAAGTACAAATCCCTCTTCGAATTCAATTTGGTTCGGCTTTGAACAGTGATTTGCTGTTCGATTTGGCATGTTCATGCAAAAATTGAACAGCAAATCCCACTTCAAAACGAACTGCAAATCCCTGACTGAATAGAACTGCTTCATGCTTTAATATTCAGCATGAGCAGTTCGTTTTCACACAGATACATGCATACATCAGGGAGATGCATGCATGTGTCTTACTGCAACAAGCTTAGAAATAGTTAATTTAAAAAAAAATGACATAGGGTCCCATCTTAAAATAGAACGAGCCCCAGACTTTTCATAGCCAGTCCTGGTTGTCTAAGTACAGGGGAAAAATTGCATAGGGTTCCCCCTGTATTTAGCACAACCAGCACTGGGCTCTGATCCTGTCCTGGTTGTGAAATTACAGGGAAAAAAATGTTTAGGGCTCCCCTGTAATCTCCAGAACCAGCACTGGACCCTTTCTAGCTGGGGGCTGATGCCACAGCCAGGGGAGCCTTTTCACTTGGCCCCCCAGCCACAGCATCAGCCCTGACCACTAGTCAGCCCAGGCCAGGGATCCCTGGGGAGTTCTCAGTCCAGACTGTTCAGAGAAGCATTTAACATTTGTAACATCAAAAACTGCAAGATTCAATGCTTTAACAAAAAATTAATTGTGGACATATTTGATGTCTTTTAGAAGGACTTACACAGATACTTATCAATATTATTTTTACTAAAATATTGTGAAAACGTGTGTTCTCACACCCTTCTCACATTATTTTAGTTTTATTGAAATGTACTAAGGGGTGTCTAAGCTGGATAATTGGCTGAGACAAGATCAGCTTAAAATTAGATCGTAAAGACGCCATCTTGCGACTGGCCGCATGACGCCATTTTAGAAAATGAGATCGCAAGTCGCCATTTTGCGAATGGCCGCCCAAGCGCCATTTTAGGTAAACTCAAACTTAAGTACATATGGCGATATTAGTATTAGCATCATGCGATTGCATCTTTCACCATTTCTCATACACACAATAATACGCACAATTGCGCTGTTACCTAGTCGCATATTAGCGAATGCATAAGATCCTGTATGAAAACGCTGTTTATTAGCTTCATGCGCACGCATCTGCCCCAAGTTAACTAGCGTCTTTATATCAAACCCCAAATACTTACACAGTACACATTCACATAAAAGGTCTCATAAGCTTTAAAGTATAAGATTCAAGTTTGTTCATAATTATAATTGCTGAGAAATAAAGGTTACTTGGTAGCTAAGGTTTAATACATGATAAGTAAGTCATGTTTGATATTATACTGATCTGCACTCTTTCAACAGCATTTTGATATTGTCAGTGTGAAGATCGCAACTTGCATTCTCAACTTATGGACTGCAGAGACTTAACGCACCGAAATGTACATTATATGACCAACTGTTAGGATGTGCATGAACAGGAAACCAGAGACAACCAGTTGTTAGAGGCTGGACTGTGTCTATTTGAATCAACCTGTTAAATGCTCTGCAACAGATGCATCCTCCTGGGAACCAATGGCATCAGCGACAAGCCTCTCTATTGTGTTGTCTGTTTCTGTGAGAGTATAAACGTGTGTGTTGTGACCCCAGTCTGAGTCTTCTTGCTGAATGCTGATAGACGGGGGTTTCTTGCTGAAGCCTACATGTGGCCCAGAGCGCTGCGTATGTATAACTGTACTTGGGTCTGTATAATTCTTTGCGCTAAATTGTACTTAGATCATAGCGTGTAACTGACTGTACTTTTACTTGAAATATCACTTTGTGCTTTGGAACCACAGGTAAAAGGTCTGGAGTCTTTTTTTACTATATGACTGCGTACGCAAAATAGCATCATCCTTAGAGGTTTATAGGCAGGAAATTAGAAGGTATAGGCAGGATATTAGAAGGTATAGGCAGGAGTGTATAGAGGTTCTAATTCAATATCCTTAGTTGGGGGCTCATAGTGAAGTCACTTACATACTCACACGATACATACGGTTATCGATACTCACCAAAGTGTGGAGTGGCCACATGCAGGGTTTACTTGCAACCGCTCGGTGCTGAGAAATCGCTACCCGTTTTTATGTGAGCCAGGGACGCTGACTAGAATCCAGGGACAAGAGAGGAAAAAGTTTGTTTTCCTTTGTTGATAGAACCTTATGTTTAGAGGGGTGCCGCAGTATTGAGCACGCGGCTGAGTCGCAGTTTTGCACACAGTCAAGATGCACTTTTGTGTACGCAGCTAAAGGTTGTCATACGGTTGTGTGGTAGTCGCATTATTGTGTATGCAACTGGTCGCACAATAGGGTATACGTACTTCCGGTTGTGCTGCCACGTGTTTAAACAAAGCCGTTGAGGTTTACATTTTTCAATTGTTATCAATATCTGGGTTAACAAGTATTTTTCTGCGCAGGAAAAAAGTGTGTAACAGTGAGTATTTGTTGGTAGGGGTAACTTGTTCCCTAAAGTTAGAGGTACCGTATGACCTTTAAGGGCTAAATGCTAGCCGCTCGGTAAGCAGCTTACCATTCTATACACAGTAGCAGGTGTACATGTTGTAGAGAGATGCGTGGAAGTAGCCGACTTAAACTTCCATAGGTGTTGAAGTTGCCTTCTTAAATCTTATCCGGGTGTGTGGAGTAGCCTTCTTCAAATCTTCACAGGTGTGTGGACGCTGCCGTTTAAATCATCCACAGGTAAGTGAAAGTATCTTGACTGTCTTTCACCAGTTTAAATCTTTATTGAAAAACGTAGGAGTTGTCTCAGAATGGGAGCCATGCAAACAATAGAGATGTTAGACAATGATGTGCTGCTAATGGAAGCGCCACTTGGATCGGCCCGTCGTATTATGCATACTAAGGGCCTGATTCAGAGCCGCTTGTAAGCGGCCGGTCGTTCGCTCCGAGCGATGTTCGCACATCTGCGCATGCGTATGGGTCGTAATGCGCATGCGCCAACCAGTCACTGCGGTCGGAAATCGAGCGCTCGCAAAATAGCGAGTGCCTGCTAATTTGAGTGACAGGATGAGGCGTTTGTGGGTGGTAACAGGGGAAGGTGCTTGAAAATGGGGAGTGGTGATCCGAACGCAGGCGTGCCAAACGGTCAAAACGGGCATTATAAGGGTGTGCATAATTAACAAAGCAGCGTCATCGGCCACGTCACTTTAGGTTATCTCTTAGCCTGAATTGTTCGCATGATTGCGGTAGGAAAATCCTACCACAAGCACTGCGAGCAGTTCAGACGCCTTTCGATGTACTCGATTAATCTAATAAATAGCTGAGATGACGTAAGATGCGAGCGGCCAGGGGGCGTCTTTACAAAATAGCGAGCGCATGTTTCGTTCGCTCGCTCAGACATAGAGGCGTCAACAGACCGCAAAGAGCGAGCGCTCAATTTAAATAGCCGGCCCCTTTTTCTGAACGAGCGAGCGCAAATAGCGTCCGGCTCTGAATCAGGCCCTAAGTACGGTACTTATGCAATAAGGTATTGTGATGTATGGTTTAAAATGACGATGAAGAGTGTTAGACCGTTTCCCAGAATTGGTAGTTTTGATAAAGATGTATTAGAAAATGTCCGAGACCACATAAGTCTGATGCGCTCCCGAGAGAAAAAGGTAAAATATTATGAATGTTTAAAGTTGTGGCATCATGAAGGCTTAAAAATGCGCAAGCGACGCAAACTAGCTTTGCGAATGCATTGCCAGAGAATACATCCGCGACGCTAAATTGCATTGCGGGCAAGCCGCAAAATGGCGCGCACGTGCAACAAGGTAGCATTGTGGAAAGTATTGCCAGCAGTTCAGGAGCACCACCTCCAGCTTATGTGGATGGAGGTGCAAGTACAGTTATCAAAAATACCCATAAAAATGTAACAAGCAATTTGTACCCTCTCTTAAGCAACCATAAAGAAAATGTTCTTGATGTGGATGATGAGCCTATTGTAATGTCTGCCATTTCCCATGCTGTACAGATGATAGATGCTGCACCACAACAATCACGAGTGGTCACGCCATCTTCATCGGTAACAGCAAGGGAAGTGCTAGCTCCCTCTGCACCCGTAGAGGAAGTCGTTAATACCATACGTAGCAGCAGCAGATTAAACCCCCAGCCAGGTAACAAGGTCAAAGGTAGCAGCGCTACCGGTCTGCATCCCATTCGGACAATAACTGTTCCGAATGGAAATGCAGATGCGAACGGTATAGTGCCCACGAGGGAAGTGGTAATGCATTGTCCTTGGACAAGAGCAGAACTGAATTCCATCATAAATGATGTCCCCGATCCCAAAAAGGAACTAGCCAAATGTCAAAGATTTTTGAGGAATTTGGGTACTTCTCATGAGCCAACTAATAAAGATTGGCGTGTGGTGTTAAGGGCCTGTCTACCACGCAATACCGATGTGACAAAATTTATCACGGATTGTGTATTGGATGGTGACGTTCCCTTAACAGACCAAGTAAACCAAAGTAACATTTCCCGCATTGTAACTCAATTGGGTATATATTTTCCGGTAGTAGTTAACTGGAACAAAATTTTAAAACAAGATTATTGCGACCGGGCTCTGCAGGCTATCACCCAGTACACTGGGATAGAAGATATTAAAGATAGCACTCACCACAGGGGAATGATAGTCACGGTACTCATGGACGGTCTTAAAGAAAACTTAAAGACTCGGGTTCAGACCTCACAACCTGGCTGGAGGGGAGTCACAATAGATACCCTCATAGAATCTGCCATAGAACATAAAAACATCTCAAAGAAGAGAGAGACCCAGAGCGAAAAACTAAGGGCTGTCAGTATCCAGGCTCTGGAAGGAATGACGGTAACATCACAGCCAGCAGACACACTTGCATCTACACACACACTTACACCTGAACAGTTATATGCCCTCACTAATCCCACGCAACAGCAAACACAGCTCTATTCTACTAATCCTACACATCCACAGGTCCCATACTACTCACAAACTTCATATCCCCCACAATACCCTTATCCTCCATATCCCTACCCAAATCCACCACCTTTACCCCCTACTCAAACCTCACAACAACCCGTGTCTTCATCCGATCCACGAACATGTTTTAATTGTAACCAGCCAGGACATTTAAGTAGAACCTGCAGAGTAAAAAGGGTAGGACCCCCAAACCAGAGAGTACCTGCATATCCCCATAAGGGATATGCACAGAGGCCAGCAAATATCCAGCAAGCACCAGCTCCAATTGTGGCCGTTCATGCTTTATTGGAGAATGGTAGCCAACGCTAAGGGTCAGGTCATACCTGTAGTTCACAGATAGTCAGGTTAACGGGAAGTACTAGGGAAGAACCGGTCATGATGGTTGATGTAGCTGGTACTAAATATCCTTTTCTTGTAGACACAGGGGCGACCAGGTCAGTGATAAAATCTCCCGTTAATTTACAGGTGACCAACGAGTACCAACAATGGGTGTAACAGGTAAAGTGGAACGTTATCCTTTAACAAAATCCACAGAGGTTACTATCGGGCTGCTGCATACCAGGCATTCTTACCTTCTGGCTGCTGCGGCTCCTACTAACCTGCTGGGTAAAGATTTGTTATGTAAGATGGGATGTGTTATATATTGCACCCCTGATGGTGTATTTCTAGATATCCCAGAAAGAGTTGCGCACGAGGTGCTGGATATGGTAGAAACTCCCCAAAGAATAATGTATCACTCTACCAGTTTAAATGGAAATCCATCTCAGGTAGATCAAATGTTGTCCCAAATTCCAGATTCCCTTTGGACTAAGGATGGACAGGACACTGGATTAATGGCAAACGTAAGCCCCGTAATGGTAAATTTAAAAGGCGGTAGGCAAGCTCCAAAAATTCCCCAGTACCCACTAAAACAGGAGGTAGAATTTGGGGGTTTTCCAATAATTGAGCGATTATTACAACAGGGAATTTTAATTCGTACAGCTAGTGTAGCCAACAGTCCCATCATCCCGGTGAAGAAGAGTGGTGGGAGGTTTTATAGGCTGGTACAAGACCTTAGAGGTGTTAATAAAGTAGTAGAGAGCCAATTCCCCGTAGTGCCAAATCCAGCTGTCATTCTTATGCAGATCCCTCCAAACGCAACCCATTTCACTGTCATTGACCTCTGTTCTGCTTTTCTTCTCTTTGCCTCTCCACCCTGACTGTCAGTATTTATTCACATTTACATACAGAGGTGTACAATATACATGGACACGGTTTCCCCAAGGTTTCATAGACAGCCCCAGTATCTTCTCCCAGGCCTTGCATGACTGTTTACAATCTTTTCAACCTGCCAATGGATCTGTTCTAATTCAATATGTGGACGATTTATTGCTATGTTCTGATTCGTTTATGTCTCTGTTTGAATGATACTAAACTTTTGTTGCTTCATCTCTCGCAAACAGGACACAAGGTTGCTAAGGACAAACTACAGCTGTGCCAATCCAGAGTAAAATATTTGGGACACTGCCTAACCCAGGGGTTACGACATCTCAGAAATGATAGAATCCAAGCCATACAGAACATGACACTGCCACAGAATCAACAGCAAATTCGTACCTTCTTGGGAATGTGTGGATACTGTAGAATGTGGATCTCAACTTTTTTCTATTTTGGCCTTGCCTTTGCAGGACTTAGGCCCTCATTCAGAGCCGGACGCTCTGAGCAGAGCGCACGCTCTGAATGAGGGCCGTCCTCCATAATTATGGAGCGTCCTCCTGGACGCTCGTATAGCTGTGGGTCACCACCCACAGCCTATACGAGCGTGCAGGGTGATGGCCGCGATGGTCTTGACCATCGCGACCATCGCAACTGCGAGCCGGAGCCTGCGGTTGAGTTTCTCAACCGCAAGGCCCGGAGTGATTTTGGCTCTATCAGAGCCAAAATCACTCCCACTGACATCACTAGTGATGTCAGTGGGCCGGCTTCTGACGGCACGCCCCCGACACGCCCACCAAAAGGGGCGTGCTGTCAATCAACATCGACAGCACGCCCCCTTTGATCAGACACAACGAGCGAAGGAAAGTCCTTCGCTCGTTGCGTCTGGCGCATGCGCACGACGGAGCTCCCGCTGTCGTGCGCATGCGCAGTGCACACCATCGACCCACTTGCGAGCGGACAGCCGCTTGTGAGTGGGTCTGAATCAGGGCCTTATAGTCTCTTCCTCAAAGCCCGATCGTGTCATACACACAGAGGAATCAGAGCAGGCTTTCCTTAATCTTAAGGATAGTCTGACAAAAGCACTTGCATTGGGAATACCTGATTATGAAAAACCTTTTGATTTGTATTGTGCGGAAGCCGATGGTTGTGCTGCAGGTGTCCTCACACAAAAACATGGTGATGCCAGTAGGCCCGTAGCATACTACAGTGCCCAATTGGTCACTGTGGCAAGATCACTCCCCACCTTTTTCAGAAGTGTAGCAGCTACCGCTCTATTGGTGAGTAAAAGTGAGGATGTAGTATTGGGTCATGATAAGATTGTCTATACTCCCCACGCTGTATCTGCTCTGCTGAACTCTGCTCAAACCAGACACATCTCTTCAGCTAGGTTTACCAAATGGGAACTAGCTCTAATCGCACCTGCAAACATCACTGTTAAACGTTGCAGCATGCTGAACCCAGCAACGTATTTACCATATGTACAACTTGATGTACAAAGGGTGGAAGGAGACGAGTTGCTGGCGGGAGGTGAGTTCAGCGCACATAATGATGCACACGATTGTATGGAATATCTGAATCAGACCTTTACTGCTAGACCTGACATGCATGACACACCTTTAGAGAATGCAGATGTAACTTTTTACACGGATGGGAGTTGTCATAGACAAACAGACACAGGTGAATTATGTACAGGTTATGCCCAGGTGGCAGAGTTAGTAGCCCTAACTAGAGCGTGTGAACTGGCAGCAAGGAAGTCTGCTAACATTTACACTGACTCAAAGTACGCGTTCGGGGTGGTGCACGATTTCGGGGCTCTATGGCATCTGAGAAATTTTATGACAGCAGCAGGCACACCAGTTGCACATTCCCGACACATAAAACATCTTTTAGAAACAATCCAACTGCCGAAAGCGGTGGCAGTAATTAAGTGTAAAGCCCATACATGTGAAGATGATCCGATGTCACTGGGCAACAACAGAGCCAATGAAGCTGCAAAATGGACAGCAGGGTTAAAAATGTTTTCAAACAATTGATATGCTGAAATTAATTGAGATGCAAAATTTGTGTTCAATCCAGGAAAAGTCCATGTGGAAATCCAAGGGATGTGGGCAAGAGTCCTCCGGGCTCTGGAGGGACGGACAAGGTAAACCAGTAGCCCCCAAAGCATATTACCCCAGCCTGGCTGAGGCAGCCCACGGTCTGACTCATCTGGGAAAACAAGGTATATGTAAATTGGTGAGGGTATACTGGTGCGCACCAGGTTTCTCTTCCCAAGCAGAAAAGAGAGCAATTTCCTGTCTGACCTGCTTGAGGAAGAACATAGGGAAAGCGATCCCTACCGAACCATCCCACATTCCACCGACTGATGGACCTTTCCACGTAATACAAATTGATTTCATCCAATTGCCACTCTGCAGGAACCTTAAGTATGTGTTAGTGTGCACTGACGTATTTTCCAACTGGGTTGAGGCCTACCCAGCGGCCACTAATACTGCTGCATTTACTGCCAAGAAAATAGTTCAGGAATTTGTATGCAGATACGGTATCCCTAAAATCATCTAGAGTGACAGAGGTACTCATTTCACAAGTGATGTTTTCCAAAATATGTGTAAGCTGATGGGTATTAATAGCCGACTTCACACCCCCTACCGACCGCAAGCCAGTGCCAAGGTAGAGAGGATGAACGAGACTATTAAAAATAAGTAAAATCATGGCAGAGACTGGATGACTAGGATGGCCAGAAGCGTTACCGTTGGTCCTGCATAGCATAAGGACCACTCCTAGACCCCTTCTAAATCTGTCCCCATTTGAAATACTGTTCGGTAGACAACCTCATATGATTATAAGTCCGCAGGAAGACTTGAAAGGTAACAACAAGGTAACTGTAAGGTATCTTATATCAATGAGTAAGCAATTAAAACAGCAACAGCAGAAACTGAAATTGTTGTCCCATGATATGCCTGAAACTAACTGTCATGATGTTGAACCAGGAGAATATGTTATGATCAGAAATGTCTTGCGTTCAGGTTGTTTGACTGATCGGTGGGAAGGTCCGTACCAGGTGCTGCTGACAAGTACTACATCTTTGAAGGTGGCTGAGAGAGATACCTGGTCCATTACACTCACTGCAAAAAGGTCAATCAACCGGTGGAGAAACAAGTCGGAGACAAGGCTGATAGCGTGGACCTGTCGATCGGGAACTTGTTCCGGAAGGATTGAAAAGGTTGTAGTGAGATACCTGAACTAAAAGAAATTTGCAGGTCTTGTTGTGGCAATGGACGGGTCTGCTGTGTTCATTTTCATATTCTCTTTTAGAGTGTTCACCATTCTGGTTGGTTCTGGGATATTCGATTTCTGTGATGGGGGACCAATTGAGGAGATGGGAGCTGATGACAGTTCTGATGGAGTGGAATCAGGAAGAGTGCTATGCCAATCAGGGGAGTGTCTGACCAATCTTAGTACTTTTATTGTTAAGAGAGCTGTTATTCCGGATACTCGGGGACGGTGTGGAAGTTTATCGTCTGAAGATTCCTGTATTTGTGAGCTTTGTGGGTCCCTAGTTGATGAGAACTGTATTCAACGGTGCCAGCCTAAATATAACCCGTACTGGGGTGGGTATTCTTTAGAGGATTATCATAGCATGGTAGGCAAAATATTAAATCAAACAGATTGCTGGGTGTGTTCACGTGTCCCACAGGGACAGTATAATGTAGGGTTGGTGCCATTTCCACTGAATATCACGTAAATTATAGAACTGCAAAAAGGGAAAACATTGGATGGAAAATTCCTCTCATCCAAACCACCTCATTTTAAACTCTATCAATTCCAAGTAGATAGATCACTTTTGTGTTTGAACATAACCAACCCCAATAAACCCGGGAGTTGGGAAGTGACAGGGAATAATCAGACGATGACCTTTTCACAGAGAGCTGATAATGAGTCCGTAAATCATGATCTGTTACGTTCAATTAAATCTAGTGGGAAACATTTTAGGTACCGGTATACATTGAGTTCCACAAAAGAAATTATTGGTAAGGTACCAGATAGTTATTGTGCTAAAATAATACAACCAGAAACTTGCATATACCAGATGGAAGAGCCTGAGATAGGATTGTTTGCAAGGGAAATGTGTTTTATGATAATGATGCATACCATCCCTTATGTTCTCCCCGATAATGTGTATTTTATATGTGGAAGAAAGGCGTATAAGTGGCTCTCCCCGAGTTCCGAAGGTTTGTGTTACCTGGGAAGGGTAGTCCCAGAAGTTATGACCCTCACACATGTTGAAATGCTTGGTATCCATAAAAACACACCATCACCATACCTTCACACGCAATATGAACACAGAGACAAACAAAATATGATACCTGGTGACGTGCATAAAGACACTCAGTTAATTAGTGAGACAACTGGCTTCCAAGTTTTAGTCGCACTGGATCCCACCAGGATCGCTCCGGGTACATTAAATTTTAGATATATTCAGGAACTTGCTAAATTAATAGATAATATCACCGAGATGTATAATGACACATTCAGGTATACAGGGAGAGAATTGCAAGCGTACAAGAAAGAACTGGTGCAACACAGGCTAGTGTTAAATTATTTAACTGCTGTTACTGGAGGGTACTGCGTAACTTTGGCCACCCAATTTGGAGTAAAATGTTGCACCTATGTCACCAATGATACCAGCGACCCCAAGGAGGTGATAGACCGGAAGATAGATGAAATTCTGCAGCTAAAATGGGAGTTTCGTAAGAACCATAATGCTTCAGTGGCTGAAGTAGGGGAGAAGATAGAAGGATGGGTTTCATGGCTGAACCCAGTGAAATGGTTCTCAGGTCTAGGGGAATGGGTCCAGGAAGTAATCGCCAGCATAGGCAAATTCTTGATCCTTCTACTGATTGTCATCATAATAATTGGCATATGTGTCCGGTGTGTTCCTATTGTGTTGAAGTGTGGAAAATGTAAAAATAATGTAAAACGAAAGAACGAAATTATGATGGTGGTCAGTAATGACAATATGAATACCGAGGTAAATATAGAACTGCATTACAACCCTGAACTAGGAAATACCATCATTTAATGTATTATATTTAGACCTGCATAGAATGTATTATTGAAATGTTATTTTTAAAACACCTCAGATAATGTAAAGTCTCAAATTCCCCTTCAAGACTGCCTTTATAGGACTGGTGTATCCCCACACCTTTCACATGATCTTCGTAGATCTGCGGTGTGCGTATAATAGTAGTTTTATGTCCCCACTCAGAGACACATTATTGATGGATTAAGAACCACCTTGTGCCATCCCATAATAACACTAAATAATATATAAATGTAAGCCTAAATTAATTTTTTAAAATCAGATTGTGATAGCATGTTGTTCGCTATCAAAAGGGTGGACTGTCGAAGCTGGATAATTGGCTGAGACAAGATCAGGTTAAAATTAGATCGTAAAGACGCCATCTTGTGACTGGCCGGAAGACGCCATTTTAGAAAATGAGATCGCAAGACGCCATTTTGCGAATGGCCGTTCAAGCGCCATTTTAGGTAAACTCACACTTAAGTACATATGGCGATATTACTATTAGCATCATGGGATTGCATCTTTCACACATTAATACGCACAATTGCGCTGTTAACTAGTCGCATATTAGCGAATGCATAAGATCCTGTATGAAAGTGCTGTTTATTAGCTTCATGCGCACGCATCTGCCCCAAGTTAACTAGCGTCTTTATATCAAACCCCAAATACTTACACAGTGCATATTCACATAAAAGGTCTCATAAGCTTTAAAGTATAAGATTCAAGTGTGTTCATTTATTATAATTGCTGAGAAATAAAGGTTATTTGGTAGCTAAGGTTTAATACATGATAAGTAAGTCATGTTTGATATTATACTGATCTGCACTCTTTCAACAGCATTTTGATATTGTCAGTGTGAAGATCGCAACTTGCATTCTCAACTTATGGACCGCAGAGACTTAAAGCACCGAAATGTACATTATATGACCAACTGTTAGGATGTGCATGAACAGGAAACCAGAGATAACCAGTTGTTAGAGGCTGGACTGTGTCTATTTGAATCAACCTGTTAAATGCTCTTCAACAGATGCATCCTCCTGGGAACCAATGGCATCAGCGACAAGCCTCTCTATTGTGTTGTCTGTTTCTGTGAGAGTATAAACGTGTGTGTTGTGACCCCAGTCTGAGTCTTCTTGCTGAATGCTGATAGACGGGGGTTTCTTGCTGAAGCCTACATCTGGCCCAGAGCGCTGCGTATGTATAACTGTACTTGGGTATGTATAATTCTTTGTGCTAAATTGTACTTAGATCATAGCGTGTAACTGACTGTACTTTTACTTGAAATATCACTTTGTGCTTTGGAACCACAGGTAAAAGGTCTGGAGTCTTTATTTACTATATGACTGCGTATGCAAAATAGCGTCATCCTTAGAGGTTTATAGGCAGGATATTAGAAGGTATAGGCAGGATATTAGAAGGTATAGGCAGGAGTTTATAGAGGTTCTAATTCAATATCCTTAGGGGCAATGTAGGAAAATTTGCAATTATCACATTTTTTTAGTAATCATTTTGCATTTCCCATAATTGTAATCGGAAATGCGTTCTGCTCAAATTTACTAAATTTGAATTGTAAAATTATAATGGGGGAAGCCTTGTATTAATAACGCCACCTCGAGATGGCGTTATTAGGTCTTTTCCGTTTCACCGACTCCTGCTTTGCAGGCAGAGCAGAGCTGGGAGCCGGTGCCTGTAATCAGCTTTGTCTGTCTAAATAGATAACATCAACATCTCGGTTTACAGCAGAAGTCAGATGGTAGGGTCACAGAGCAGGAGCCCGCAGATCAGCTGGCCAAAGTCATAGAGGAGCTGACCGAATCACTAATAATAAGGTAATTGTCAGCTTAGTGGGGAGAGGGGGATTGTGAGGGAGTCTTGGGGGAAGGATTAGCAGACGGAGCATGCGTGGCCACACTCTTAGGGGAGAAATACGCAGGTACAGAGCTTTCTCACAAGCTCTTTCCCTGCATGCATCTTTGCGATGTATTTAAATAACGCATTGTGATTTTGGCTGAATTTATCACGTCCCATCTGCTTCTGAGATGCGGATTGTGATAGATATGCCTCTTAAAAAGTATACCATTAGGTACAGAGCTTTAGGAGTCTGTTACCTAGTACAGCAAAAGTTGCTAAAAGATGAGTGAACACTCCGCATGTGCTGCAGGCTAAAACCAGCCCCCGCGCCCCCCCCAATGACTGCCCTCCCCAGCAATCCCCTGCAATGCCAGGCTCAGTTTACAATTACATACTCGGTGAACGGTGATCCAGTGAGGTCCTCTGGGACTCTAGTCAGCTGGTCTCCGGGCACCTGCACTGTGACCCCAGTCAGCTGCTTTATGCTGTAAACTGAGATGCTGGCATAGAGCAGCTGACCGGGGTCACAGTGCAAGAGCCTGGAGACCAGCTGATCGGAGTCCCAGAGGACCTCACAGAAGCACCAATCACCAGCCCCTGGATGCAGGTAAGTGTTGCTGGTTTTAAAATTATTTTTTTTTAAGTGAACAGCTTGTGGTCTATTTAGACATATAAAGTTGATCACAGTCTCTGAGTAGTTCCTGCTTTATTTACGGCCAGAAAGGGCATGGAAGGCCCATGCATTTTCTGTCCCAAGGCACCAAAAAGTCTAGTTACGGCTCTGCTCTCTGAGTAGTTCCTGCTTTATTTAAACGACTTTGGCTAACAACTACTGATATGGAATTTGGATAATATCTTCCAATAAGGCCCTGAACAGCAACATCTTCAGAAATAGAATCCGAATAACATCTTCAGGTAAGGACTATATAACATATTTTGGCCTGTCACTGGTACCTCTTCAGACACCTTTCCTCTATTGTATCTGCAGTTTGATATTTTTAAATGGATACAGCAAATTATTAATCTGATATGACACTGCATGATTTCAGATGGGTACACACTTGTCCAATCCCCTGGGCACATGGATCGAGATTCACCAAACAATATATGCCTCTGCACCTGTCCAATTTGCAGCAGATCTTAGAACAGCATCTGCTAGAACAATCTACTAAAAGGATTGTGTCACCGCACACACTCTTCTAATCTGTGGCAGACTAGCTGCCATTCACAGGCAAAAGCATAGCTAGCATAGGGTGCCACTGGGGCCCCGCCATCTACCTGCACCGAGTTACACTGCCATCTCCAATTCCCCGACTCTTCTATTCTCACCAGTGTGCTGTTGCAGGGCATCTGGGCCCAGAGCTGATCTAAGCTGCTGCCTGCCTGCCTGCATTGTGATGTCACATGCAGGTCACAACCCTATATAAAAGGGATGCCCAGCTACTGGCAGCCATTTTGTGGTGACATTTTGTCCTACATAGATACTCTCTTAGTAGTTACTGCTTTATTTAAATGACTTTGGATAACGACTACTGATATGGATATTGGATTACACCTTCCAATAAGGTCCTGTACAGCAACATCTTCAGAAAAAGAATTTGAATAACATCTTCAGGTAAGAACTATATAACAAATTTTGGCCTGTCACCCTTACCCCTTCAGACACTTCCCTCCATTTTATTTGCAGTTTTTAATTTTGAAACAATGGATGAAAAAAGTTATTAATCTGATATGACTCTGCATTACTAAAAAAGGGAACACATGTCTCCAATGCTCTGGTGATCCAACTCCAGACCAGACTGTTGACTCAAACCTACTGGAGACCAGGATGCAAATTCAACACCCAATATATGCCTCCACACCTGTCCAATTTTGCAGCAAATCTCAGATCTGCATCTGCTGAAACAATCTACTGAAAGGATTGTGTCACTATACAAACTTTTCCAATCTTTGGCAGACCACAGACAAGGCGTAGCTATAGTAGGTGCAGAGAATGGGGCTGCTACAGGGCCCAGGCCGCTCCTGGAGCCCAGCACTCTCCCTGGACCAAGTTACACTGCCATCTTCTGAGTCCCAGCTTTGCTAGTCTCACCAGAGTGCTGCTGCAGTGCCTCTGGGTCTAAGCTACAGCCATCTCTAGCTGCTGCCTGCATGCATTGTGATGTCACAAGGGATGCCCAGCTACTGGCAGCCATTTTGTGTTGACATTTTGTCCTACATTGATACTCTCTGAGTAGTTCCTGTTTTATTTAAGCAACTTTGGATAACGACTACTGATCTGGATTTTGGATTACATTGTCCAATAAGATCCTGAATAGCAAAATTTTCAGAAAAAGAATCAGAATAACAATTTTGGGTAACGACTATATAACAAATTTTTTTTAAAAAGGGGATGGGGGGGCCATGCTCTTTCTGGCCCAGGGCACCATAAAAGTCTCATTCCGGCTCTGCTCTCTGAGTAATTCCTGCTTTATTTAAATGACTTTGGATAACGACTACTGATATGGATTTTGGATCTTTCAATAAGATCCTGAACAGCAACAGTTTCAGAAAAAGGATCTGAATAACATTTTCAGGTAAGGACTATATGCAGTTTGATATTTTGAAACAATTATTAATCTGATATGATGCTGCATGATTTAAGATGATGGGGACACACTTATCCAATCCTGGGGATCCAACTCCAGACCAGACTGTCGACACAATCCTACTGGAGGCCTTGATGCAGATTCAACACCAAATATATGCCTCTACACCTGCCCAAATTTGCAGCAGACCTAATAGAACTGCATCTACTAGAATAATCTACTGAAATGTGTGTGTCACCGTACATACTCTTCCAATCTCTCGCATCTAATTGTCACTCATAGACAACGGCTTAGCTATAGAAGGTGCAGAGATTTGGGCTGCTACGAGACTCAGACGGCCTACTGGGCCCAGCCTTCTCCCTGCACTATACTACACTGCCATTTCCTGAACCCTAGCTGTCACAGTGCAGCCGAACCCGATGCTCACTTACCGGGTCCAGCGGCACTAGAGTCCAGGCTGGCGAAGGACAGCGGGCGGCAGATCCCCGATGCCTGCTGTCAGCTGCTCTCTCTCCTCCGGCTCTGTGTACAGGCGGACATGGCTCCCATAGGGACACGCGCACCGCTCTGTTAAAGATTTAAAGAGACAGGCGCGGGATTAGGGAATAGCTGGTTGGGGCTGGTTTGAACCACCTATATTAGGATGTTCCTGGGAGCAAACCAGTGCCAAAGTATATGCTTCATTACCTTATTCCAGCTTTCCAGTGTATATCTCGTTACTTGTTCCTTACCTTGGCTTGTTTGTGACTACGATTTCGATTGACCTGGTACTGCATTGAATATCTGGTTTTGACCTTGGCTATCCTCCATGACCAGCATATGTTTGCTCCATGGTACCGTCCTGTCTGTTTGGATCTGACCCACCTGTCGACTACGTTGAAGGTATTTACCACTCTATCCAGTGTTCACCAGCACAGGTACAGGGGAACCTATCCTGAGGGCTGCGACCTGTGTGTCGGACGCAGCCAAGTCCATACCTTCTTGCAAGGGTCCCTGGTGAATACCGCCGGCACATTAGACTCTGCGCCTCAGAAATAGGTCTCGCCAATTCCCAAATACGGGCTGCATCCATTATCCACCCATGAGTTGTGACAGAATACTCTGGCCAAAAAAAAAGAAATGGATGCTACTGGTAACCCCTCACCACGTGACCTATTGGAGAATTTGATCAGTTGTGTGGAAAAGCAAGAACAAGACCAGGCTCAAATTATGCAGTACCTGCAGATGTTAATGCAACAGGTTGGCAATCCACGTTCTCCGCCTGCACAGCCTACGTCGCCTCCTATGGTGTCTGTTCCAGCTGCTGGGGCATCCGCACCATTGCGGATTCCAAATCCCTCTAAATATGAAGTGGATTCCAAGAGTTGTCTGGGTTTTCTGAACCAGTGCTCAATCCAATTCGATGTCCAAGCAACAAATTTGTCATCCGAGAGAACCAAGGTGGCCTACGGCCAGGTCAATTCGCAGTGCAATTCTGAACCTTTGTTAGGATGGAACAATTAAGCTTTGGTTGCGGCCTTTATGCAAGGTCTTTCCGAGCAAATTAAAGACGTCTTAGCGTCCAAAGAGTTACCCACATCCTTGACTTAATATTCTTATGCATCCGCATAGATCTGCGCCACAGAAAGAGAACTCGAGAGCGGGAGCTGTCCCAGTACTTCAGCTTCAAACTAGCACCTCGTTTTACTGCTCTAGTAGAGTCTCCTGAGGAACCTATGCAGATTGGGAAATCACGTTTGCCAGTTGCGGAGAGGGGAAAGGAGATTTAAGAATAAATTGTGCCTGTACTGTGGTGACCCAGGTCATCTTCTCATTCAGTGTCCTAAACGTCCGGGAAACGGCCTAACTGATTGAGGGGTGGTCAGCTTAAGTGCGCTCCAGCACACCCCAATCAAGAAAGTTTTATCACAGTTTGCGATCGATGTGATCCTTCTGTTAGAAAAGCCCATCAAGACTCTTAAGGCCTTTTTGGATTAAGGAGCCGATGGAAATTTTATTACTACTAAAAAGGTCCAGGAATTAGGGATCCATAGCATGCCTTTACAAAGTCCACTATGCGTCATTGGGATAGACGGGAATAAACTGTAGGATTCCAGAGATCATCATGCAAGTAGGCGCTGTTCACAAAGAGTTAAATTCTTTCTACATAATTCCATCGGCTGACAGTCTGATTATACTGGGTCTTCCGTGGTTACGCAAGCATGCTCCTACGTTAGACTGGAGTGAGCCCCAAATTTTGTCATGGGGATTTCAGTGTTATCAGAGATGTTTACCATCAATCAAACCTCCACATTGGGTCATCCAGAGTACGTCCACCGTTTCAGATGATCCTCTACCCGCTCCGTACCAGTTCCTCAGGGATGAATTCAGCAAGAAGGCTGCCCAGCTCATCGGGAGTGGGATTGCGCTATAGAATTATTAGCAGGGAAGGTGCAACCCCGTGGAAGAGTGTTTCCTCTCCCAGACAGTAACTGACTATGTCAGGGAGAACGCGGGTTTATCAGAGAATCCAAGTCACCCACAGGTGCTGGTCTATTCTTTGTCAAGAAAAAAGATGGAGGCTTGAGACCGTGCATCGATTACGTGGGTTTGAATGCCATAACAATCAAGGATCGGTATCCCCTACCACTAATATCTGAGCTCTTCGATCGAATATAGGGTGCAGATTTTTACGAAACTAGATCTTCACGGGGCCTACAATCTCATTAGAATCCCATCAGGAGACGAGTGGAAAACTGCCTTTAGCACTCAAGATGGGCACTACGCGTATTTGGTTATGCCTTTTGGTTTATGCAACACACCTGCAGTTTTTCAGAAATTTATGAACTACATCTTTCGAGATCTGTTGTACCAGTATGCAGTAGTATATCTTGACGACATTTTGATATTCTCCAAAGATTTGGCAAGTCATCGCAAGCACGTCTGTGAAGTCTTATCCCGACTTCGAGTTAATCAGCTCTACTGCAAATTAGAGAAATGCTCCTTTGACCAAATAGAGTTGAAGTTTCTGGGTTATTATATTTGGAGTTCGAGTCTTCAGATGGATCCAGAGAAAATGTCAGCTATCGTCAGTTGGCCTCATTTGACAGGGATAAAGGCGATAAAACGTTTTCTTGGTTTCTGCAACTTTTATCATCAATTTATCAGAAACTATTCATCTACCGCAGCTCCTATCACTGCACTCGCCAAGAAGGGACAGGATACCAGGGTTTGGCCTCAGGATGCAGAGGAAGGGTTTGGCAAATTGAAGCAGTGTTTAATTTCAGCCTCCATTTTGAGTCAACCTAATTGTGATCAATCTTTCTTCCTAGATACCAGGGTTTGGCCTCAGGATGCAGAGGAAGCGTTTGTCAAATTAAAGCAGTGTTTAATTTCAGCCCCCATTTTGAGTCAACCCAATTGTGATCGACCTTTCTTCCTAGAGGTGGACGCCTCTACAGTTGGTATTGGGGCGGTCTTGTCCCAGAAGGATGAAAGGAGTAAATGGTACTCTTGTGGTTTCTTTTCCCATAAATTTTCGGCAACACAGAAGAACTATGGAGTCGGTAATTGGAGTTACTAGCCATTAAGCTGGCTTTGCTTGAGTGGAGATATTTGCTGGAGGTGGCAACATTTCTGGTGACAATTTACACAGATCACAAGAACCTCACTTATCTTAAAACTGCTCATTGCCTGAATTATTGCCAGTCCAGATGGTCGCTGCTAAAACTGCTCATTGCCTGAATTATCGCCAGTCCAGATGGTTGCTGTTTTTCGATCGTTTTAACCTGATTATTACCTATCGTCCATGTTGCAAAAATGTGAAAGCTGACGCTCTGTCTCGAGCATTTAATTCCGCCAAGGAAAAAATTTGCAAAATAGTGAAGCACAGGTTTAATCAACATATAACAATATATAAAATACACAAAGACAGCATCCTCTAAATGGATAATCCCCAATGGCAGAGGTGTGTAATTACCAGAAGGCTGGGAGGTATAATCTCAATGAGCGTGTAGTGTGTTGCTTCAGCGTTAGTCCCGGGAACTCCGCTGGTAAACATTCATGTCCACAGCTGTCAGGATGTAAACAACCTCTGGCGGAAAAGGATATTCACCTTCTCTCACCGACGCGTTTCGACCCCTAATCCGGTGGTCTTTTTCAAGGTGTCCAGATCCTGCGTGCTTTGTTGCAGTTACCAAGATCAAGATTCTGCTGGGGAAAACAATTTTGGCACCTGAACTCCGAACTAAATTACTTCAGTGGGCCCATTCTTCACGTTTCACTGATCAGGCAGGAGTGGGAAAAACTTTGGAGTTAATCCTCAGGAATTATTGGTGGTCGACTGTACGTCACGATGTCAAGGACTTTGTGGCAGCTTGTACCATCTGTGCTCAACACAAGGTGCCTCCTCAATTTCCCCTGGGTTCTTTATGTCCACTTTCAGTACCCGATTGTCCTTGGTGTCATATATCCATGGACTTTTTAATGGACCTACCATCCTGCCAGGGTTTCAATACAATCTGGGTAGTGATGGACAGGATCTCCAAGGTTGTTCAATTTGTCCCATTAAAAGGTTTACCATCAGCTCCGAAATTGGCTGATGTATTTATAAAAGAACTCTTCAAGCTACATGGGTTTTTAAAGCAAATTGTTTCAGACCGTGGGGTGCAATTTACTTCCAGGTTCTTGAGGGCATTATGTAAATGCTTTGATATCAACCTAAGTTTTTCATTTGCGTACCATCCTCAGAGTAATGGCCAGAAGGAGCATATAAATCAAGATCTAGAGAAATTCATTCGGATGTATGTCTCAGCCAATCAAGACGATTAGATTTCCCTGTTGCCATGGGCTGAAATTTGCTCACAATGATTTGCACCATGAGGCATCGGGGTACTCTCCGTTCTTTATTCAGTATGGGCTGGATCCTGTGATACCAGAATTGCCAGCTCTTCAGATACTCTCTTCCAGCTGTTGGTGGCACAGTGAATCGGTTCCTCAAAATTTTGAGGGAGTTAAAGAAGAAACAATGTAAAGCCTCTTCCAGGTATAAACGGGTGGTGGACAAGAAGAGAAGGAAGGGTCCTCTGCTGAATCCCGGTGATAAAGTCTGGGTATCCACTAAACACTTGCGATTGAAAGTTCCCACCATAAAGTTTGCTCCCAGATTCATTGGTCCCTTCCAGATCTTTTAGGTAATCAATCCAGTAGCTGTTTGGGAATCCTGGGAGTACCAGGAAGTTTTAAGCAAAGTGTTTCTTATCTCTTCTCAAACCATTGGTGTTCAATCGATATTCGAGACATTTAAACCCACCCTCTGCGATTCCAGTGGATCACCAAGAGGAGTATAAAGTTAAACAGATTTTGGACTCCAGAATGTCCCGAGGTTCAGTTCACTTTCTGGTGGATTGGAAAGGATATGGTCTGGAAGAACATTGTGGGGTTAAGGCCTCGGCTAAACTTGCACCTCAACTCCTTTGATAGTTTCATCAGAAGTTCCCTGGCAAGCCATTTGTTGGGTGTTCGGTGCCCACCCCTAGAAGGGGGGGGTAATGTCACAGTGCAGCCAAACCCAATGCTCACTTACCAGGTCCAGTGGCACTGAGGTCCAGGATGGCGAAGGACAGCGGGCGGGAGATCCCCGGCGCCCGCTGTCAGCTGCTCTCTCTCTCCTCCGGCGGCTCTGTGTGCAGGTGGCCGCAGCTCCCATAGAGCCACGCACAGCTCTGTTAAAGATTTAAAGTGTTTACAATTTGTATGCACCCTATCTATATATTTTTATACAATGTTGTTGACTACAAAGATTTAAAGAGATAGACGCGGGATTAGGGAATAGCTGATTGGGGCTGGTTTGAACCCTGAACTATATAAGGAAGTTCCTGGGAGCACTCCTGTGCCAGAGTACAGGCTCCATTACCTAACTACAGCGTTCCTGTGTATATCTCGTTACTTGTTCCTGACCTTGGCTTGTTTGTGACTACAATTTCGTCTGACCCCTTGTACTGCATTAAATATCTGGTTTTGACCTTGGCTATCCTCTGTCACCTGCAAACATTTCTTCCCTGGTACCATCCTGTTCGTTTGGTTCTGACCTGGACTGTCGACTACAATGAAAGTATTTACCACTCCATCCAGAGTTCACCAGCACCTGTACAGGAGTACCTATCCTGAAGGGCTCGGCCAGTGTGGCAGACGCAGCCAAGTCCTTACCTTCTTGCGAGGGTCCCTGGTGAATACCGCCATCACATTAGACTCCACGCCTCAGAAATAGTTCTCGCCAATTCCCAAATACGGGCTGCATCCATTATCCACCCGTGAGTTGTGACACTAGCTTTTCCATTCTCACCAGAGTGCTGCTGCAGGGGATCTGGGCCCAGAGCTGATCTAAGCTACAGCCATCTCTAGCTCCTACCTGCATGCATTGTGATGTCACAATGCAGGTCACAGACCTATATAAATGATACCTACCTACTGCCAGCCATTTTGTGGTTACATTTTGTCCTACACTGATACTCTGAGTAATTCCTGCTTTATTTAAATGACTTTGGATAACAACGACTTATATGTACTTTAGATTACATCTCCCATCAAGGTCCTGAACAGCAACATCTTCAGAAAAGAATCTGAATAACATCTTCAGGTAATCACTATATAAGAAATGTTGTCCTGTCACCCATACCTCTTCAGACACCTCCTTCTAGGATAGAGTATATTAAAGAAGCCATATGGCAATTAGAAGACACCACAATTTATGAGAAACTCACCAGCGACCCTACAAATAGGTTTTTAGTGGAACTGCAATTGTTATTGGAGAGAGCAGTGTCAGACGGTGTCATTTCCACGGAAGAATTTCGATTCCTATTCTCGACTCTGTTCCCATTTATTATCATTTACCCAAAATTCAAAAATCCCTCACTTCACCCCCAGGGCGTCCTATCATTTCGGGCATCAATTCTTTATCTTCTAATCTTTCTTTTAATGTTGATTCTTTTTTACAACCATGGGTGTCCACTTTAAAATCACATATTAAAGATACCACTCATTTTTTTCAGTTGATCCAGAACATTGAATGGAAAGATTCTTATGGTTTTTTAACTCTGGTTTTCCAAAGACTATATTCAAATATTCCCCATGATTGGGTTTACAAGCTATAGCTAAGAGCCTAAATTTAGATGATGATCTCACAGAGAGACACAGGAGCTTTATTCTGGATTAAAATTTAATATATTCTTCATCACAATTATTTCTTATTTATGAACACATATTATCTACAGGTGATGGGAACAGCCATGGGGACCAAGTTTGCGCAAAGTTATGCCAACCTATAAATGGGCGAGGTGGAGGAGCGCCTAATGTGGGGTGAGGACTCCGGAGCGAACCTGGTCCTCTATGGCCATTATATTGATGATCTATTTATTGTTTGGAATGGGGATCACATTTCTGCACTGAATTTTGTCTCAATTACAATTCTTATAACTTAAAGTTTATGCACACTTATCACGAGAGTCGAACAAACTTCCTGGATCTGACCCTGGAAGACAAAAATAACAAAATATGTACCTCTAATTACTCAAAAGAGGTAGGAAGAGATGCATATCTACATTACAATAGTGCCCATTCTCTCCGGTGGAAAAGAATATTCCAAAGGGGCAATTGCTCTTTTTAAGACGTAACTGTTCAGAAATAGAGACCTTTGAAAAACAAGCAAATTACATGATTGGTTCTTTCGTCCATCGGGAATATCCAGACACTATTGTAAAAAAAAGCATTTGAAAATTCTCCTTTTTTAAAACTATAGATAGAAATAAACTTTTGGAAAAGAAACTAAAAGAACATGATCCTGAGGATAAATATGGGGATAGAGAGGTGGCATTTATATCCACCTATAATAAACACCACTTTGCTCAAAAACATCATACAGAAGAACTATAATATTCTGAAACAGGATCACATATTGAATGATCTCATCCCCACAAAAACTGTTTTCATTTTCACAAAAAAATAAATCCCTAAAAACCTTGTTAGCACCAAGCTTCCTAAAATCTGTAGATTAAGTCAAAAAGAACACCGACACATCCCATGGTTACAACCTAAACCGAATGGTTTCTATAAATGTGGGGCAAATAGATGTCTAACATGCAATCATGTAATAAACAAGACAATTTCTATACAAACTAAAGTTGAAAATAAGGCTTATGATATTATGAACTTTATCAATTGTAATACAAGTTTTGTTGTATACATGATCTCATGTGATTGTGATTTTAAGTACATCGGTAAAACAACAAGAATGCTCAAAACAAGATTCCTAGATCATCGCAGGAATATCATCAAATAAGTACAATCACATAACGTGTATAGACACTGTGAATCCCACAATGGGACCCAAGTTGTCTTAAAAAAGTGGGGATTGAACATATTCCATCAACCAAAAGAGGGGGCGATAGATACAGAAACTTGTGTAGACAGGAAGTCTTTTGGATGTTCCAAATTAACTCTATTTACCCAGATGGATTGAATTAGGCAGTAGAACTCAATATGGATCTCTAATAGATTTATTATCTTTTACGGAAACATCAATAGGTATAAAAGAAAGGTTGCCATCCACTTTGCCCCATCCTTGTGACTCTCCTCTCTTGGATCCATGGTTCTTATATTTAGATGTCAAAGTACAGAACATATAATATTGGAAATAGAATTTAAAAAATAATGAAAAGGTAGATAAAAATAAAAATGATGAGTTCAATACGAAATGAGGAAATCTATATTTATTTCTACTGTTATTCTTGTATGAGGACTATTTTCAATTTGATGTATAAATAATGATATATATGATAATGCATGAGGACTATACATAATCAATTGCATGAATATAATGATTAGGTACTTGTGTACTTTACGGACTCATTGCAGTGAGAACCCAAGTGTCCTACACTAATTTTTATTATCAATCATGGTAATGTCTAAATCCCCTTCACGGAGAGGACCCTGATGCCAGTGTCCAGCGTCATTCCAAGTGTCCAGTGTCATTCCTTACCATCCAAGTGGGCATAGAGGGGGAATATAACCTTGTGGCGAGCGCAGCGAGCCACCGAGCCCGAAGAGTGGCGAGCGCAGCGAGCCCGCAAGTGGACAACTTTCTTTTTTAGGTGGGTGGGGACAACTTTCAGTACTTGTGTACGTAAAGTACACAAGTACCAATGATTATTCCGACAAATGGGGCCAAAGCTGATGCCCAACTGAAATTTTCTAGTCATCACGATAATAACTATACATTATTATACTAAACTTGTGTTAAAGCAATGACAGTAGCAAGAAGAAGATCTAGATATGTCATGACATTTGTATTCCCTGTCAGTTTTTTTCTATTTTTTTTTTATTTTTCTTTTTTAATTCTTGTTCATCTTTTAATGAAAATATTGGGTCAGAGTATATAAATACTGAATGTGTTTTAAACTACTTCCCCAATAATCCTTTGAAATATTTGACAAGCTAATTAGCCTAAGGACATAATCACGTGGACAACACGCTGTACGATGATTCTTGAAATGAATCCATAATTTCATTTTTATTGTGATAGCTCTAGATGTGTTATTGTATCTCTTTCTTAGAGAAAACAACAAAAGCATTCCAAACTACATTTCCCATAATTCCTTGTAACTACAGATAAGCGGACTAACTTGGGAGCACGATCACGTGGATAATACCATGTGATCGTAATAACGGCGATTAAAACATACTAATACGCCGGATGCCATCGCACGCCACATGACAAGTGACTTTACTCTTAGTGACGTGTCAGAAGGAACGTGATCCCACCACCCAAAGAGACAGGGGGAGGAAGAAATTCCCATAGCAACACAATGATACAAACACTTGGACGGATCTTACTCAGGAAACATGTGATGTTATATTTACATCACATGATCAGAGTTAGTTCCATGGAACGGAAGTGAAAGGTAAGATGAAATACGAGGGTTGTTCAAAAAGTACTGCCTAAATGCTCATAACTCAAATTTTATTATAGATACAGAGTTGAAAATTTGCAGTAAAATACTTTGAAGTCTTAGTAACAGAATGACTCTACTCAAAAACTTCACCATCTGCCCTCAAACATTTTCTCCACCTCTCAACCCAAGCTGTGAATCCACTTTGGAAAAATTCCAGTGGTTGGTGTTTGACCCAGGAACGTATGGCATTTTTAACAACCTCTATGTCTTCAAAATGTTGACCCCGGAGACTATTTGAGAGATGAAATAGATGAAAGTCAGAAGGGGCCAAATCAGGACTGTATGGTGGATGTGGCATCCGCAGATGTTGCCATCGAAGTGTGAGGTCTGGCATTGTCATGGTGTAAGATGACATTTGACAGTGGAATTGTTGACATGTTTTTGCAGATGGCTCCTTTTAGCTTCTTAAGTGTAATAATGTATCGATCACTTGATTGATTGGTTTAGTTCCAAGTAATCGATGAGAATAACACCACAGCAGTCCCACAAGAATGTGGCTATGACTTTGTTTACAGATCGCTGTGATTTAAACTTTTTTGGCCTAGGTGAACTTTGGTGTTTCCATTGCTTTGATTGGGCCTTTGTTTCTGGGTCATAAAGGAATACCCAGGTCTCATCTCCTGTAATGACATTTTCCAAAAACGTCTCAGGGCTGGCTTCAAAGTTAGTCATAAGGTCATTGCACACTTCCACCCTCTGGGCCTTATGACCCCTGGTTAATTGCTTTGGAACCCATTTAGCACACACTTTATGATATCCCAAATCATTGATTAGTGTTTCTACAGTGCCATGGCTACATTCAAGTTCATCACTGATATCTCTGATAGTCACACAATGTTCTTTCTGAATCATGGCATCGACTTTGTGTCGGTTCTCTGCTATCATTGCAGTTGATGGTCTGCCACCACGAGGTTTGTCGCACACGGACGATTCTCCCGATTGAAAACGCTTCATCCACCTTCTGACATTGCTATAGTCAATTGTACGTTAACCATACACTTTTTCCAGTCTTCTGTGGATTTCTGTAGCACTGCAGCCTTCTTTTTCCAGAAATTCAATGACGGCTCTTTGTTTCATCTTGGATTCCATGGTATTTCTTGGACTACCTAAACAAAATTACATATATAGCTAGCAGACATATTAAACTACAAACTGACAAAGTTTCAAATAAATGTTGCATATTATTTCAGAGTTATGAGCATTTAGGCATTACTTTTTGGACAACCCTGGTATATTACCTAACGGGGAATCCTTTAAAAGCGTGTTTTTTATTAAATATTGAATATAAAGTTTCTATAGGTCTGCCTCCATATTAGAGTGTTATTGTTTTTAAGAGCATATGAGTTAATTAGATGGCTAATTGTAATCATGTACAAATAAGTAAGACCAATTAGAGGGGTATAAGAAGACCCTCCTGGATAATAAAATTTCATCTTCGAAAAAGCTGCAACAAGGGGCTTGGCCTGATTGCCAAACAGAGTGGACGCTTTTTCCCGCAGCTCCCCAACCTACCCCTCTGGATACCCTGTTCCAGCTGACCCCGCTGTCCTGGCAGACCCTCTCTCCACTCCTGCCCTTCCACACCCTCGCTGACCCCCTGCCCGGGATCCAGGAGTGATCTGTGGCTACGGAGCTCCTGCGGCCTGCACCACCTCCAGCAGCCTCGGACTCAAGTTTGGAGCTCCATAGACAGGCGCTGCCACGATCACCACCCGGACATCACCGTGACCTCCCTACCCTCCTCTGGACCCTCACTGGATGTCTGGGGCTTTAGGTGGAGAGGTATATCCCCAGGGGCCCCTAGAAACACCCGCAACCGGAGCCGCGAATCGCGGGAGGTCGACATCTTGTGAGCCCCATATTCACTCCTGATGGTCTGGGCCCTCTGCTGTCTGCTCTGGCTACCTCTCTCCTCCCGAACCTGGTCCTCTGCCACTGACTGCCTCCCTCCTGTTGAACCTGAGCTGCTGCTGCTGACCTGTTCTATTGTGTACAGGCATCCGGGGACCACTTCTCTCTTGCTGGGCCCCCCTCTCTCCTGCTGCCCTCTCCCCTTCTGTGCTGGTCATCTTGGACAGCTGCAGACTTTAATTATAATAGGAGTCCCTCTTGCAGCCTAAGGAACATACACTGCTTCAATCCACAGTGAGTACCTGTTTCTAGGTAGAATTTCTTAGGGAGCTCCCTTGTGCAGCTCCTTATACGCACTCCCTCTACAGTTGCTCCTGGAACTTATGGTGCCACAACTCTATTACCTTTCCCTGTGCTGACTGTGTGCCCCTGCCCTGTATACTCCACCCTGTCAGTTCTACCTGAACTGAACCTACACTGGAATTATCTCTGACCCCCAGCACAGCACCTGCAGTTATATTTCCTGAGGGTCTCCCTGGACGGCTGGACCTTGTTCCCTATTTCTCTGCTGCTCTCCTCACCAGCCCTATATCTGGACCTTTCCAAACACATTTTGGCTCCTACTGAAAGACTAATATAAAGCTTACATTCCCACTCTGACGTCTATAACATGTACTAACTGAAACATCACTCCCTCCCACCCCTAATTAGTACACGTGGAGTTTTTTTTTTATATATATATATACATTTCCCATAATGCCTAGAGGGAAGAAATCTTCTGCAGGTGACCTCACACCATATCTCACGAAACCTAAGCATCTGTCTGACCCTAAGGATGTTGCGCCGGATTCGGCTCCTGACCACTCTAACTCAGAATCAGAGGAAGATGACCTTTCTCCTATCACTCGTAGAGACTTCCTTAACTTGTTCAAGGAACTCAAAGATGTCAGAACGTCTGTTCAGCCTCTCCATACAATGCAAGCATAAATTTCCACTATTGGTTCTAGGACAGACCAACTAGAACGTAGAGTTGAGGAAGTGGTTACATCCTAGCAGTCCTATGATGCCGACCTCACACAGCTACGCCATGATGTTGCTCAGCTCCAAGAAGGCCAGGGAGACCAAGATAACAGAGCCGGAAGTAACAATCTACACGTTAGAGGTATTCCAGAAGACGTCGAACTCCCCCACCTTGAGCTCTATCTCAAAAGTCTGTTCATGCAGCTCTCTCCCTCTACTTCGAAGGAACACCTGCTCCTTGATCAAGCCCATCGTGCCCTAAAGTCACGCTCTCAGTCTTCTTCTCAACCTCGAGATGTTATTTTACGTATGCACTACTTTACGGCCAAAGAGAGCATAATGAGAGAGGCCCGCAAACTCCCTTCGGTCTCCTTTAGGGATGCTACTCTCTAGATCTTTCATGTTGTTTCCCCCTTGACACTTGCTAAACGAAGGGACTAAGCCTCTTACCACTCTGCTTTGCCATCACAATATCAGATATCGTTGGGGTTACCACTTCCGCATTCTAATATGGCACCAGTATCAGCTACATGTGGCTCGATCTCTCCTTGAAGCTCAATCTCTTCTTCCAAAACTGGGTATATCCGAAGAGCTTGTCTCTACATCCACCGCCCCCCTTCCCCGAAGATCTCGACAGACGACTCGGCGCCCCCCTCCATCAGAATGGTCTACTGTTCCTGCATCTTCCAAGTCTTCCACTCCTATCCCTGACACCTGAGACCCTCTAAAGGTTTACTGTTGCACTGTTTTTATTGTTTCATGGTGGGGCCCCTCTATAACATTGTCTCACTATTTGTTTTTGGACTTCCTTTAGCTTATTTTTCATGTATTTACAGGGGTTTATTTAGTTATACCTTGGTAATGATACGTTATAATGATTATAGTATGTATCTATATCTGTGCATATCCTGACTGTTTGCTAATGCCTTATCGAGACTATGTTAAACCGTTTGTGTGTATATATCCATATAGGTGTAGATCCTGTCTCAGTTTGTAACTAGGTCTTGTTTGGGATGATTTATCCCTCGATTTATTGCCATTTGCTGTGTATTGTTCTTTATGGGTTTTTTTTTTTTATATATTTGCATTTCCCTTTCCTATTTACATGTTTCTCTCCTTATGTTGTGTTTTTTTTTTGTTTGTTTTTAAATTATTATTTATATTATTTATATAATTTTGGATCAACCATACCTTCTCCTACCCTCTGTGCTCTCCTTCCCCTTTTTTTTCTTTCTTTCTTTTAATTTTTTCTTCCATTTATTTCTCTCTCTATACTCCACCTGTATAATATTGATTTTTTTTTTATAATTGTATTTTTACTATATTTAGGGCTTATGGGAGGGCCCTACTTTTTCCCTATGACATTACTATGGACATGCGGCTTGCCTTTGCTGCGCCCCTCCAGGGTTTTGTACCCATTTGCTGACCTATGTGCTTTCTTAGTACATAGTTCCCCTCCTTTTTGTCAGCATCCATGGCCTTGGACTCTTGTGCCATTAGGCCGACCTAACTCCCCTTCCCCTCACCGGTTTCCCTTCCTTTTCAAACAGGACAGTCCTCTCCATTCTATATATCTTCCATGTTCAATTGTTGTCTTTTCTGGCTTTCCTCTCGACCATTGCGCATGGGTCTTAGAGTACTCTCCTTTAATGTGATAGGCCTCAACAGCCCCCAAAAATGTAGCAAGCTTTTTACCACCCTTAATTTATACAAAGGAGACTTAGTATTTCTCCAAGAAACTAATTTTTGGCGAAATCTCCATCCAGAGCTTCGCTCTAAAGCCTATTCCACCACCTACCACGCCTGCGACTCTAGGCAGAAAAAACAAGGCGTTGCTATCCTCTTTGCCCGCCACCTCACATTTGATTTGATCGACTCTTATGAATATAAGGAGGGCCCCTTCCTTATCCTTGTGGGTACCCTTGACAATACTCTCTGTACTATTGTTAACATATATGCCCCTAACCAAGCCCAGCCTGCTTTGTTCATAAACGACAGGGCTCCCTTATTGTTTCTGGTGATTTTAATGCAGTTTTGAACCCTTCATTGGATAGGTCTACCTCAGGGGCCACTGACTCCAATGGGGTGGATCTCCGTAATTCCAAGGCGCTTCTTAATCTCATGAAGTCCCAGCTTCTCTATAATTCCTGGCAGGTTCGAGAGCCCCTCACTCGGGACTACACCTTCTCCTCTGTGTACAACTCTTATTCCCATATAGATATGATCCTGCTCAGCCATGCCCTAGCCCTACGACTTAGAGATGTTCGAGTCTATCCTTTGATCTGGTATGACCACGCTCCTATGTCAGCTGACCTCTCCTGTATCACCGAACGTCCTGGTCCAATGACATGGGGCCAAATGTAATAGGGTGTCAGTTTTGGTAAATTGCAAGTATTGTGCTAAACTTGCAATTTTTCACAACTCTCCAATGTAATAGGGTGTCAATTCAATAGAACTCGCATTTTTCAGAGTTACTAAAAATCTCCATTCTCAAACTCGCATCCAGATGTTTTCACATTGAAAACAATCAACTCGCTCAATGTAATAGGGTGTCTGTTTAAGACTCGCAAAAAAAAGATAACCAAAAGTCCCCAAATAATAGACCTGCTTCAGGATAGCGAGTATATCCTGAGCAGGTCAGATTAAAACAGAAACAGGCACATATCCATGAGCTACGTGCATGTTTCTGTGTGTACTTATGTAAAAGTTTTTAAATTAAAAAAACATGACGTGCACCCCCTCCCCAAAAGCATAACCAGCCCCAGGCATTATACACCCGAGGTGCCCTGTAAAGGGGGACCTCTTTATTGGGGGGGCAAACTCCCCAGGGATCCCCGGCCTGGGCTGACTAGCGGTCAGGGGTAATGCTTTGGCCGGGGAAACAGGTGAAAGGTTTTCCCTGGCTGTGGCATTATCTCCCCGCTAGAAAGAGCTCGGTGCTGGTTTTGGAATTTTCAGGGGACCCCCTACTCATTTTGTCCCCTGATTTTCCAAAACCAGCACTGGCCCCCTACGCATTTTGGCCACGGTATTTTTAGAACCAGGACAGGCTTTATAATGCCCTGGGCTGGTAAGGCTTTTGGGGAGGGGGTGTACGTAATTTGTATTTTAAAATACAGACAGAAGCCATCACGGATCTCACTGATCTGTGATGGCTTCTCTAAAACTGGCACCTTTTAATGCTACTCGCATTAAAAGGTGTCAGTTTACATAGTCCTAAACTCACCTAAATTCGCATATGTACCAGCCTCGAGCTGAAAAGTTTGCAGGCTATTGAATTTGCGAGTTTCAGTACAAACTCGCACTTTTTATAAGTGCGAGACAGTGTGAGTTTGTACTGTTAATAAAACTGACTACCTATCACATTTGGCCCATAGCGTTTAAATGATACTATTCTTCATTCTCGAGATGCGATCACCCGTATCAACACCCTTCTTACAGATTACTTTCAATGAAATGCTCTCCAAGACCACTCTCCCTCCACCCTCTGGTTGGCTCATAAAGCTGTTCTACGGGGGCATCTGATCAGTATGGCCTCTAAAAATAAAAAAGACTTTCTATCTCGTACTAACTCCCTTTCCATTCGGCTCCAACAACTGAAGTCACAATATAAACAGTTCCCTAGTCCTTCCCTACAGCAGGAGCTTACCACTCTTCGGCATTCTCTTGCTCTCCTTCTCTCCCAATACGCTGCTAAACGTCTTAATGGTTACGCCAAACCTTTTATGAAAATGGAGATAAGGCTAATAAGATTTTGGCATCCAGGCTCCGTGCGGAACGAACCCATAAAGATATCCTCATGATTAAAAATTCCAAAAATCACCTTCTTTATGACCCACCCACTGAGACAGCAATTCAAGAATTTCTTTCAGCTGCCAATCTTCCTCATTTGTCTTATGAAGCGATCCAGGGTTTGAGTGAGGAGATCTTGGAGGAGGAAATCATAAACTCCATTAAACAGCAGAAATCCGGCAAGTACCCTGGACCTGACGGCTTTACAGCTGCATACTATAAAAAATGTATGGGATATCTGGTTCCCCACCTGCACTCCCTTTTTAATGATGTTCTGCAGGGGGGCTCCTTCCCTACAGATATGCTAGAAGCCAGAATTATTGTTGTACCTAAGGAAGATAAGGATCCGCACAATTGTGCTAGTTATAGGCCAATCTCCCTCCTCAACCTAGATGTTAAAATATATGCTATGATCAGGTCGGCTTTGTGCCGGGACGTCAAGTTCGGGACAATACTTGTAGGACCATAGATTTAATCCATATTATAAATTCTAAGAGGTGCATTTGATAGGATCTCCTGGACCTTTATGTCCCAAACCCTACGATCATTTAACAATGTCGGGAGACTTCCTGACTGGTGTCATGGCCCTCTATTCCACTCCCTCTGCTACTGTTTCCATCAACTGCATCCCTTCCAACAGTTTCCTCATCTCAAATGGCACCAGGCAGGGCTGCCCTCTGTCCCATTTGATCTTCGCCCTAGTGATAGAACCTCTGGCCTCCCTCGTCTGACAAAACCCTAACTAAGATTCATGGAGTGCAGGTTGGGAATTTGTCTTCCAAAATCGCCCTTTTTGCCGAAGACATTTTACTTACCCTTACTCAACCCCAGATATCTTTACCCAACCTTTACAGTTAATTAGACCTTTATGGTGTGCTCTCCAGATATAAAATACATTTTTCTAAATCTGAGACCATGCTACTCCATATACCCCACCAAGACACTGAGGCCTTTAAATCCTCCTACAGCTTTAAATGGCAACATAGAAAAATCAAATACCTTGGTGTCTTTCTGACATCCCGTTATGAGCTATTATATCTGGAAAATTTCCGCAGCTTTTTACAAAACTACAAGCGGATCTGACTTCCTGGAAATGGCTTATACTCTAGTGGCTGGGCAGGATCATCGCAGTGAAAATGAATATTCTCCCATTTGGCTCTGCCTTTTCCAGACCCTCCCAGTGGCGGTTCCCCTTACCCTCATTCAAAACCTTCAGAAATCTATCAACCATTTTATTTGGAATGGTAAACCCCCTCAACTATCTTCGTCCATCCTTAAAAAACCTACTTCCAAGGGGGGTAGAGGTCTCCTGAATTTTAAGCTCTACTACTTGGCTTCACACTTTTCCCAAATTGTCTCCTCCTATTCCCCCCACGGAACGTCCTCCTGGCTTGATATTGAATCCAGCTATATCAATTCCCCAGACCTATCTTTCCTATGGGGCCTACAAAAGAAACACCGTCCTCCTCCCTCTAACCTTCCTCCAACACTTAAATTCCTTTTACACATATGGGTTTTATACTCACATAAATTTGCTATTACCACTCCTATATCTCCTCTTACCCCCATATGGTGTTATCCCAATTTCCCACCAGGTTTGCATTCGGCCCGCATACGGTCATATATAACAGCGTCCCTTAAATTTCCTGCTGACTTTAGCTCACAAGGGTTCTGGCTTTCTCTCTTAGGCCTACAACTGCAATGTCCAACCCAATCCCTAAATTACTTTGAATATTTCCAAATACAACACTTTTTAGGCTCCTTACCACAAGCCCCACTTCTCCGTGACCTCACTCCTTTTGAACGACTCTGTAAATATTGCCCCATGTCTAAAGGGATGATCTCTCATATATACGGCATTCTCATTGATGCTGCTCTGCCTACTAATAATCCCCATGAATACTCCTGGGAGATAGAACTTGGCACTCCACCTGACGAAGAGGCTTGGGACGACATGAGACTTGCAATTGCTAAAACCTCTATCTTTACCCGCCTTAAAGAAACTCCTTACAAATTATATTACCGTTGGTACTATACCCCAGTTCGGCTCTCCCATATGTTCTCTTCTGCTTTACCCCTCTATTGGAGAAACTGTAGCCTCCGAGGTACCCTCACCCATATCTGGTGGACCTGCCCGACTCTTGAACCTTTCTGGACTTCGGTTCATGCTCTTCTGAACACTGTCTTTGGAAACCAGATTCCGAAAGATCCATGGACCTTCCTTTTAAGTTACCCCCCTCCTGATCTTAGGAACCGCTCTGTTAAAATGTTCTCCCATATTTTAGTTGCTGCTAGAAATTTGATTGCTTGTAACTGGAAAAACCCTCTTCCACCAACCCTCTCTGCCATAAAGTCACAAATCCAGCATATAGCGGAAATGGAAAATATTACTTACTATCTTCATGATAGAGGCCATATGTTTTCTCAGGTTTGGGCTCCGTGGCTCTCATACGACAGCACTTCACCACCTCTTCTCCCTATGCTAACTGAATACTTTTTTCTGCTGTTCTCCAAATGGCAAGTTTTTTGTTCCTTACAATGCTACTTGTCTAGCATTTGGTATTCTCTATGGTATCTTGCTTCCCTTGGTAGTCCTGTTCCCCCCAATACCCTCCCACCCCCTCCACTGACCCCACCCCCCTCATATGATTATTGCTAATTATCTCATTTAAAAAACTTTACTATGTGTTTTTCCATGTTTTTTTGTGAGCTTTCTAAATAAAGAATAAAAAAAAAGAAAAAGCTGCTACATATACACAGTGAAACGTGTCAGAGGCCTTTGCCTCTATCTAACAAGTGACCTTGTGACTTTTACCTGGATACACAAGTGACCTTGTGACTTTTACCTAACAAGCCTGGACCAGCTTTCCGGTAATCAAAGAACTGAAACCCTTTAATTAGGAAACATCTGTGCATAATTATTTGGATTTAACAAAACTATTCACACCATAGACATTTGAGTGCTCCGAGTGCAGCATATGGAACTGTGGGCCTGATTCAGACCCGCTCGCGAGCGCTGAGCGCTCGCAAGCGGGTCGATGTTGGCCCAGTGCGCATGCGCACGACGGAGGCGGCTCTGTCGTGCGCATGCGCGAGACCCGGATAGCGACGTGCAAGCCGTCGCTCCGGGTCTCGCTACAAGGCGGGCGTGCTATCGATGTTGAGTGACAGCACGCCCCCTTTGGTTGGCGGGCCGGGGGCGTGGCTGCCCAGATGGAGGCGTTCCCATGGGAACGCCTACCGTCTAGGGCTGGCCCCACTGACATCACAAGTGATGTCAGTGGGTGGAATTCTTCCTCTGTAAGAGCAAGAAGTCCACTGGGACTTGCGGCAATGAGACCCTACCACAAGGGTCTCGTCGCAAGTCCGATGGTCGCAATGGTCTTGACCATCGTCCTGGCCGCTCGCACTAGGCGGGCACTGATTCAGAGCGAGTGCTCTGAAAGAGCGTCCGGCTCTGAATCAGGCCCTGTATGCCAATAGGACCATCCCTCTACTGGTGTAAGGACTTGGTAAGCATATACAAATTGGACAAATACTGTTTTATCAAACTTAGATTGATGCTACGTAGTATCTATTAACCGAAAGCACATATAGGAACAGGAATTTTTTTATGTGAACAGTCAATTGGAAGAGGCCTATTGCTCATATTTTATTGTGTGATACCTGTTAATCCCTTTTTAATATTTTTATTAAAGTGTCTTTTTCATGTCCATCTATTTATACTCATTGATATTATACACACATCATAGCGCTGCTACACCTTTTATAACTCCCTCTATTGTATCTGCAGTTTGATATTTTGATACAATGGATGAAGCAAATTATTTATCTGATATGACACTTTATTACTTAAAAAGGGTACACACTTCTCCAATCCTCTAGGGATCCAACTCCAGACAAGACTGTTGACTCAATCCTACTGAAGACCTGGATGCAAATTTAACACCCTGTCCAATTTTGCAGCAAATCTCAGATCTGCATCTGCTGAAACAATCTACAGCACTCTCCCTGCACTAAGTTGCAATGCCATCTCCTGAGTCCCGGCTTTGCTAGTCTCACCAGAGTGCTGCTGCAGGGCATCTGTGTCCAGAACTAATCTAAGCTACAGCCATTTCTAGCTGCTGCCTAAGATCCTGAACAGCAACATTTTCAGAAAAAGAATCTGGTAACGACTATATAACAACTTTTTTGAAAAAAAGGGGGTGAGGGGGCACACTATCTTTCTGGCCCAGGGCACCAAAAAGTTTCTAACGGCTCTGCGCTCTGAGTAGTTCCTATTTTATATAAACGACTTTGGATAACGACTACAGATATGGATTTTGGATTACATCGTCCAATAAGGTGCTGAACAGCAACATTTTCAGAAAAAGGATCTGAATAAAATATCCAGGTAAGGACTATATAACAAATTTTGGTATGTCAATCTTACCCCTTCAGACACCTCTCTCTGAAGTATCTGCAGTTTGATATATTGAAACAATGGAAAAAGCCAATTATTTTTCTGATATATGACGCTACATGACTTAAAATGGGTATACACTTGTCCAATCCTCTGGGGTTTCAACTCCAGACCAGACTGTTGACACAGACCTAATGGAGCCAAGGATGCAGATTAAACACCCTATATATATGCCTCTACACCAGTCCAGTCTGCAGTAGTTCTTAGAACAGCATCTGCTAGAACAATCTACTAAAAGGATTGTATCACATCACACACTCTTCCAATCTGTGACAGACTAGCTGCCATTCACAGGCAAAAGCGTAGCTATACTAGGTGCAGAAAGTGGGACTGCTATGGGGCCTAGGGTGCCACTGGGGCCCCGTCGTCTACCTGCACTAAGTTACACTGCCATCTCCAATTCCCCAACTCTTCTATTCTCACCAGTGTGCTGTTGCAGGGCATCTGGGCCCAGAGCTGATCTAAGCTACAGACATTTTTAGCTGCTGTCTGCATGCATTGTGATGTCACATGCAGGTCACAACCCTATATAAGGTATACCCAGTTACTAGCAGCCATTTTGTGGTGACATTTTGTCTTACATTGATACTCTGAGTAGTTATTGGTTTATTTAAGCGATTTTGGATTACGAGACATGGATGCAAATTCAACACCCAATATATGCCTCCACAACTATCCAATTTTTCAGTAGATCTCAGATCTGCTGAAATAATCTACTGAAAGGATTGTGTCACTATACAAACTCTACCAATCTTTGGCAGACCAGCTATCACTCACAGACAAGGCATAGAAGAGAATGGGGCTTCCACAGGGCCCAGGGCCCACACTGCCATCTCCTGAGTCCCGCCTTTGCTAGTCTCACCAGAGTGCTGCTGCAGGGCATCTACAGCAATCTCTAGCTGCTGCCTGCATGCATTGTGATGTCACAATGCAGGTTACAGGGATGCCCAGCTACTGGCAGCCATTTTGTGGTGACATTTTGTCCTACATTGATAATCTCTGAGTATTTTCTGCTTTATTTAAGTGACTTTGGATAACATCGTCCAATCCTGAACAGCTACATTTTCAGGAAAAGAATCTGACTAACATTTTCAGGTAACGACTATATAACAATTTTTTTTTAAAAAGGGGGTGGGAGGGTTAATGCTCTTTCTAGCCCAGGCCACCAAAAAAAAGTCTCATTACGGCTCTACTCTGTAAGTAATTCCTGCTTTATTTAAACGACTTTGGATAATGACCACTGATATGGATTTTGGATTACATCTTCCAATAAGGACACTGAATTACTTAAAATGGGTACACACTTCTTCAGTTCTCTGGGGATCCAACTCCAGACAAGACTGTTGACTCAATCCTACTGGAGACCTGGATGCACTTCCCCTGCACTAAGTTGCAATGCCATCTCCCGAGTCCCGGCTTTGCTAGTCTCATCAGAGTGCTGCTATAGGGCATCTGGGTCCAGAACTAATCTAAGCTACAGCCAATTGTAGCTGCTGCCTGCATGCATTGTGATGTCACAATGCAGGTCACAGTACTATAAAAGTGATGCCCACCTACTGGCAGCCATTTTGTGGTAACATTTTGCCCTACATTGATACTCTCTGAGTAATTCCTGCTTTATTTAAACGATTTTGGATTAAAAGACTTAAATTAACTTTGTATTACATCTTCCAATCTTAATAACATCGACAGGTACGGACTATATAACAAGTTTTGGCCTGTCACCCTTACCCCTTCAGACACCTCCCTCTATTTTATCTGCAGTTTGATATTTTGAAACAATGGATAAAGCAAATTATTAATCTGATATGACGCTGCATGATTTAAGATGATGGGTACACACTTGTCCAATCCTCTGGAGATCCAACTCCAGACCAGACTGGTGACACAATCCTACTGGTGACCTGGATGCAGATTCAACACCATATATATCCCTCCACACCTGTCCAATTTGCAGCAGATCTTAGAACTGCATCTGCTAGAATAATCTGCTGAAATGTGTGTGTCACCGTACATTACTCTTCCAATCTCTGGCAGACTAATTGCCACTCATAGGCAAAGGCTTAGCTATAGTATGTGCGGAGCATTGGGCTGCTACGGGGCTCAGACGGCCTCTGGGGCCCAGCCTTCTCCCTGCACCGTATTACACTGCCATCTCCTGAACCATAGTTTTTTCATTCTCACCAGAGTGCTGCTGCAGGGCATCTGGGTCCAGAGATAATCTAAACTACAGCCATCTCTAGCTGCTGCCTGCATGCATTGTGATGTCATAGCCCAGCTACTGGCAGCCATTTTCTGGTGCCGTTTTATCCTACATTGATAATCAATGAGTAATTCCTGCTTTATTTAAGCGATTTTGGATTATGACTGCTGATAAAGATTTTGGATTACATCGTCTAATAAAATCCTGAACAGCAACATTTTCAGAAAAAAAATCTGAATAAAATTTTTAGGTAACTACTATATAACAAATTTTTGAAAAAAGGGGGGGGAGGGCATGCTACTTTTGGCCCAGGGTACTAAAAGTCTTGTTACGGCTCTGCTCTCTGAGTAATTCCTGCTTTATTTAAACGACTTTGAATAACGACTACTGATATGGACTTTGGTTTACATCTTCCAATAAGGTCCTAAACAGACACAAAAGGGGAAGGCTGGCTGATGCACAAAAGGGGGAGGCTGTCTGATTGACACAAAAGGGGGAGACTTGCTCATTGGCACAAAAGGGGGAGACTTGCTCATTGGCACAAAAAGGGGAGGCTAGCTCATTGGCACAAAAAGGGGAGACTTGCTCATTGGCACAAAAAGGGGAGGCTTGCTCATTGGCACAAAACGGAGAGGCTGGTTGATTGGAACAAAATGGGGTGGCTGGCTGATTGGCACAAATTAGGTAGGCTGGCTCATTGGCACAAAAGGGGGAGGCTGATTGACACAGAGGAGGGATAGAGGCTGAGAGACACAGGGTGCAGATGGCTTAAGTGATGGGGCAGGGGGCAGGAAGGTGGAGAGACAAGGCAGGAGGCTGTAAAGAAAGAAGGCTGAAGAGACAAGGGGCAGGAGGCTAGAGGGGATACAGGGGTTAGTAAGTGACAGGAGACCAGTCTGGTTGAACCTCTGTTTTATGATGATGACATTGGTTATATTCCTACACAATCAGGCATTTTATGGACCATGTGATCTCCTACATGACTAGTGAATACCAACTGAAGACACCATATGAAAGCTGCAGCCAGGTGAGATTTATTATTTAATAACTGGGGCTGGCTGGTGGTACACTGTGGGCTGCCTCTGGGGACGGCTGGAAGCAGGGACAGATTTTCTGCAAGGCCATGGCCCTTGCTCCGGGGCCAAACACCCTATTTTGTTATGTGCGCCGTCAACATGCTCAGGAATATTATTGGTCTTGTAAATTCCCATGGGGGTGGTGGGGGCGCATTCTGACTGTTTGCACTGGGAGCCAGATTGTCTACAAACAGCCCTGGCCACAGGGCATCTTGGTCCAGAGCTAATCTAGGCTACAGCCACCTCTAGCTGCTGCCTGCATGCATTGTGATGTTAAAATGCAGGTCACAGTACTATAACTCCCTCTATTTTATCTGCAGTTTTATATTTTGAAACAATGGATAAAGCAAATTAGTTATCTGATATAAGGCTGCATGACTCAACATGGGTACACACTTGACCAATCCTCTGGGAATCCAACTCTAGACCATACTGTTGACACAATCCTACTGGAGACCTGTGTGCAGATTCAACACCCAATATATGCCTACACATCTGTCCAATTTGCAGCAGATCTTATATCTGCATTAGCTACAACAATCTACTGAAATGATTGTGTCACCGTACTTACTCTTTCCATACCTGGTAGACTAGTTTCCACACACAGACTAAGTCTTAGCTATAGTAGGTAAAGATAATTGGGCTGCTACGGGGCTCAAATGGCCTCTGGGGCCCGACCTTTTCCCTACACCGTATTACACTGCCATCTCCTGAGCCACAGCTTTTCCATTCTCACAAGAGTGCTGCTGCAGGGGATCTGGGCCCAGCGCTGCTCTAAGCTACAGTCATCTCCAGCTGCTGCCTTCATGTATTGTGATATCACAATGCAGGTCACAGCCCTATTTAAAGTATGCCCTCCTACTGGCAGCCATTTTGTGGTGACATTTTGTACTACATTGATACTGTCTGAGTAGTTCCTGCTTTATTTAAGTGACTTTGGATAACGACTACTGATATGGATTTTGGATTACATCTTCCAATAAGGTCCTGTACAGTAACATCATCAGAAAAAGAATCTGAATAGCATATTCAGGTAAGGACTATATAACAAATTTTCACTGATTTAGACTTTGTCTGCAGTTTTTAATTTTTTTATTTTGAAGCAATGGATAAAGCAAATTATCTGATTTAACGCTGAATGATTTAAGATGGGAATATACTTGTCCAATCGTCTGGGGATCCAACTCCAGACCAGACTGTTGATACAATTCTACTGGAGACCTGGACACAGATTCAAAACACAATATATGCTTCCACACCTGCACAATTTTGCAACAGATCTCAAATCATCATCTGCTGAAACAATTTACTAAAAGGATTGTGTTACTATACACTCTCTTACAATCTTTGGCAGACCAGCTGCCACTCAAAGGCAAGGGCGTAGCTATAGTAGGTGCAGAGAATGGGGTTGCTACAAGGCCGCCTCTGGACACACTCCCTGCACCGAGGTACACTGCCATCACCTGAGCACCGGATTTGCTATTTTTACCAGAGTGCTGTTGCAGGGCATCTGGGCCTAGAACTAATCTAAGCTACAGTCATCTCTAGCTGCTGTCTTCATTCAGTGTGATGTCATAATGCAGATCACGGCACTATATAAATGATGCCCAGCTACTGGCAGCCATTTTGTGGTGATGTTTTGTCCTACATTGACACTCTCTGAGTAGTTCCTGCTTTATTTAAACGATTTTGGATAACGACTGCTGATATGGCCTTTGGATTACATCATCTAATAAGGTCCAGAACTGCAACATCTTCAGAAAAAGAATCTGAATGACATTTTCAGGTAAAGATTATATAACAAATTTTGGTCTCTCACAATTACCCCTTCTGAAAACTCTCTCCATTTTATCTGCAGTTATGAAATTAGAAACAATGGATAAAGCAAATTATTAATCTGATATGACGCTGCTTGACTTAAGATAGCTACACACTTGTCCAATCCTCCGCGGATCAAACTTCAGTCCAGACTGTTGACACAATCCTACAGGAGAGCTGGACGCAGATTCAACACCCAATATATGCCACCACACCTGTCCAATTTTGCAGCAAATCTTAAGGGGCACATCTACTAGCAGACTGTGAAAAGACTGCACAACTACGACATTGTAATCATGGAGTCGTTTCACAGTCTGTGCTGTGCCTACACTGAACGATCAGTCATTCAATGTAGGCACCCTACCTCATCCCTGAACATGGGCAATCTGTCGTTATCGGCAGATTGACCAGCATGTTCAGGCGATGATAGTCAAAAACGACCAGCGGGAGCGTGCATTGCTGGTCGTTTTTGACATTTTCATGGCCGATTTGTGAACGATTAATTAACGATTGAATGATAACGATATCATTATCGTTCAATCCCTCATTTTCATCGGGTAGTGGAGACCTGCCTTTATATCTACATCTCCTAAAATAGTCTACTGAAAGGATTGTGTCACCGCACACTCTCTTCCAATCTGTGGCAGACCAGCTGGGACTCACAGGCAAAAGCATAGCTATAGTAGGACCCGAAAATGGGGCTGCTACGGGGCCTAGGCTGCCTCTGGGGCTCGGCTTTTACCTGCATCGAGTGACACTGACATCTCCTGAGCCCCAGCTTTTCTATTGCTGATCTAAGCTACAGCCATCTCTAGCTGCTGCCTGCATGCATTGTGAAGTCACCAGGGCCGGATGATAGGAGGGGCAGACGGGGCGGTCGTCCTGGGGCCCCCACGCCTTGGGGGCCCCCACACTGCCACAGATATTGACCGGAAGCTGGCCACTCACCCTGGCTGGCTCCCGACAGAATCACACAGACAAACAGCACACTGACAGTCAGCGTCAGGACACTGCTTGATGGACCTCTAGTGGTTGCCTCTAGAAGCCCCGCCCCCTTGTTGGCATATCCCCGCGGGTGCATGTGTAGGGGGTGGGGCCGGGTGCATGTGATGGGGTGGGTTCTAATGTAGTGAAGTGCCCGCCCCCATAAGAAAGCTGATCGCTCCTGCAGCTGCAACAGGTATGTAGCGTTCCCGCTAGGCTGTTTTAGCGGACCAAAGCACCCTGCCCTCCAGGAGGAGGGCAAAAAGCGCCCTGCCCTCACAGCCTGCGGGTGCCGTTCTCACCCGCGGGACGCAGTGTCCCGCGGGTGGAGAAACATGCGGTGTCGCGGTGACGTCCCGGTCACCGCCGGAGAATAGACGCCGGGCGCATGCGCCCGGCATCTATTCTCCCTTTCTGCAGCGCTTGGGAGCTGCCCGGCATGTCTGTAAGCGCCGGGCACGCCCCCAAGTATGACGAAAAGGGGACGCGTCTTATAGACACGCCCCCTTTTCATGACCACGCCCCCTTTTGGGTGCGCGCCTAAGGCGCGCGCATAAGGTTGCCCTCTCTAGCTCCGGCGCCCTGCCTGCCGCCAGAGCTAGAGTGAACACTAGGTATGTGTACCCCCTCTCTCCTGCTCCTTCCTTCTCTCGCTCTCCCCCTCTGTCCATTCCTTCCTCTCCCTCCATTCCCTTACTCCCCTCTCTGTCTCTCTCCTCCATCCCTCTCTCTCTATTCCCTGTCACTCTTCCACCTCTCTCTCTTTTCCCTCTCTCTGTCTCTCTTCCTCCCTCCCTGTCCTCCCTCTCTTCCATCCCTCTCTCTGTCTATACTGTGTCTATACTGTGTGTATATATATATATATATATATATATATATATTCATATAGAATATTAGATCATGGCCGCTATGCTGCCGGGAGTCGGTTCCCAGCAGTGTCACGGACATGATGTAGTATGCTGCGACTTTGCCAGTCAGTGGAGAGTCCAGAGAAGGTAAGGCTGGGTACACATTAAATGATGTGTACCCAGCGCAATGTCTCGTGCGGCGGGTCCTGGTATTGGCAAGTGCATACACACTTGCCCATGTCGGGAGCAACGGTGTAACAGCAGGGGCATGCTGCATTCAGCAGCATGGCCCCCGCTGATGATATTGCTCTTTGGACCTGCTTGCAGTTCCGACGGGCGACGTCAGCAACATAGTGGGTACACACTTGCTGATGTGGACGATATGTTGTGGGAACATGCAAATGCTAATCTTGGTCTTCCTTTTGTGCTCCACGGAGCAATGGAGTATGAAAGCAGTGAGGCGTCTGCTTTCAGGTTACGTGGTCTGTGCATTTGTGATGGAGTGTCACAACTCACAGATAGATAGTGGATGCTCTTTCGGGATTGACTAGAACCTAGTATTGAGGCATGGAGTCTATCGTGCCGGCTGTATTCACCAGGGACCCCCGCAAGGAGGTTTGGACTTAGCATGTGTCGTGGCTCTCAGACTAGGTTCCCTAATACAGGTGCTGATGAGCTATGGATAGGAGGAGAGTACAATGAAAACATACAGCGTAGTCGACAAGCTGGGTCAGAACCAAATGGACAATAGGGTACCAGGGAGCAGACGTATACAGGTCACGGAGGGACCAGACGTATGCAGGTCACCAAAATACCAAGCACAGCACCAAGGAGGAGACAGAGTCAGGTCACAAACAAAGCCAAGGGCAGAAATAGGAAGGGTATCACAGGTGAGAACTCTGGAGTCAGGTTTGGAAGTCTATACTCTGGGAGAGGAGTGCACTCAGAAGCTTCCTTATATAGGAGGAGGCTCGAAATTGGCGCCTCCTGTGTTGTCACCTGGAAGCATGTATGCCTCTTTAAAAACTATTACTGAGCTGCTGCACGGCCCTAAGGGATCCGCAGCCGCAATCCGGAAGCCACAGGGGAAGAGCTGAAGCGTGCCCTGGACGGCTGCATAGAAGGAACAGCCGTGTAAGACTTACAGCACTGGGCGCCGGGGACCTCCCGCTCGCTGCCCTGCAGACATAGCCCGACATCAGCGCTGCCAGACCTGGTACATGGATGCCGGGATCCGGCATGCTGTGACATGGAGATTATAAACACTACAACATTGACGCAACATCGGCCGCACCATCGACATTTGCGGTAACCTAGGGTCTACTGTGGCTACTCTCCTCTAATACAACTAAACATGCCCTCTGCAGCATTGTATTTGCGATTGGAACCGCCCAGGGTTCACAAACACCTTCTCAAGTGTGAACAATACGGCACACAATTGCGAATGGGATAGGACACTTTGGTTTGCTTAAGCGCAATAAGGGATTCCTGGAATTATCACATATGCGCAGTAGCAAAACATCGCTCAACTGTGTAAGTATCGGCACTGCGTCCATCTTTTAATCAGGCTTCTAATAAGCGGTATTGAGAAACAAGATGTTTGTTTTTGACACATAACACAGTATTACCTTTTATTTGTATGGTGCCACAAGGTTTTCACAGCACATTGAAGTTGCACAAGTCCAGAATAGTACAAACACTGACATAACTTACATATATACAGAATTACTTGTTCAAAAGTCATAAAAACATAAAAAATAATAGATTACAATATAAGGCAGTGGTTCTCAACCTAGAGTGTCAGGAGTACTTGAATGTTTTTTTAGTAATGGTGGGGTGGAACATCCAGGTGATAATTAGACACATAAGAAAAAAAAAGTGTACTATACAGTGAGGCCCCATGCCTCACTGTAGGACCCTGATTACAAAATTAAAATAAAATGAAAAAGTCTATCCCTGTATCTATGTAAAAGAAACGGATTAGGTAAAGGATCCCGGCGCACACAATACTTGTGCTCACAATCCTGACTGGTTTCAAATACCGACACCTGTAGGTAAGTATTCCTCCTACTCCTTACCCTACCCCTAAACCTAACCCTCCCCTACCTCCCGCAGCCTAACCCTCTCCCTTATTGCTTTGCAAATGTTGTGGGAAACAAATAATGCAAATGAGATGCCAGGGAGTACACAGGAAGAAAATGATTGGGAACCACTGATCTAGGGGATGGACAGACACAAGCAGGGAGAGGGAAATACAGATGGGGAAAGCAGAGGTTGGACAACTAAGAAGAGTTGGTAGGCTTGAGCGAAGAAGTGGAGGTGACTGATTGCGTGTGGAGGGCATTCTGGAGGTTGGCAGTGGCACGGGAGAGAAGGTGGTGGTAATAAGGGAGGAAAGGAGGCATGTATTAGCAGAGTGAAGTGGATGAAAGGGTGAGTGAGTGCAAATGAGGTATAATACAAGGTGTTACACTCGTTATTAGCCACAAAGTTTTTTACTAAAGTAATTGATGTCATTTAGTATATATAATGTAATAGAAACCCCTATTAAAAATCCTGCATTTGCCCCTGGACTTGTAATTCACAAGTGTATTACACTTGTCAACAGGGCCGTAACTAGGGTGGTGTGACATGTGCCACCGCACACAGAACCGTAGGACAGGGGGCGCTGCTCGGGCCTGTCAATTTTCTGTTTAGAATCATTCTCACTTGTAGTTTCCTTTTCTGTTATCTCTGGCATCTCCTGGCCTCCCCTATCTCCTCCCTGGTGGACTCCCCTTCCATCTGACCACCTACCCAAGCACCTTCAGTCCCATCCTCTTTTATTTAACTCACACATTTCAAAATACTGTCAAGTCATACCCAGGATTGGAATGTATCACCTCTAACATGGCAGTCAGACACCTTACACATGGAGCTATCTGCCCCTTTCTCAGGTGCGCGTCTAATGCCCTTATTTGAAATATGGGGGGGGGGGGGGGACACCAATGCACTTTCTGGCCCAGGGCACCAAAAAATCTAGTCAAGGCTCTGCTTGTCAAAATTGAGCCGTACAGAACAGAGACAAACAAACCCAGCCACCAACCCATACAAACTCTGCCCAGATCCTACCAAGAATGCCCACTTTTGGGGTGAAACTCTATTTATTCTCTCATAAGCTACACTAGTAGTAGCACAAATATGGGGGTGCTCCAATATCCCCCATATTGACTGTAAAATATGGCACATATGCGGAGGTGCTGCCGCTGGAGGACCCTCACAGCTTACTCCAGTACTCTTAACCAATTAGTAAAAGTCACCATATGATCATGTATATTAGTGTGTGGTGGATTCATTTAATGTACTGTACACACCACCACCCGCCATTCACTCCCTAGAGTCACTCACTCTCTTGGTGTTAGCCCAAACGAAGAGCTCATTCGGTGCGCGGACTCCTTCTTCTTAGTTTGCTTAGACGACATGGTAAAGGCTCAAGCTGTGTTGCGGTGCCGCAGCCGGTCACGGACCGGTTCACAGAACTGTGCAGTCAGTATAAGGAGCGGCGCGTCCCTCGGTTGCTAGGAGACGGCTTCTGCGCGCTCCCGATGCTGGATAGCTATGAATCGGGAGCGCGCGTCACAAGCCGAGCAGTGTGCTCCCCGATCACGTGGTGAGGCTGCAACTGGACAGTCAGATGTGTGATCCCTGCTGGGCTCCCTCCTATGTATACGTCATTTTGGTCTTGTTAGTAGGATTATGAAAAAGTTTACAGAGGAACATTAAATGCAAGTGTTTAAATATTATTTTGTGCGAGATTCGTTCTGCAGTTTTATGTCCTTGAAAATAGTTAAGGCCCTGCATCTGTTACATGATTACTGGGAGGACCATCCATACAGCTCAGATTATTTTCATTATAAATAAAAAGGCGTTGAGGAAGTTTATTGTGTTATACTTTAAGTACATGATTAACCTTCTCCTATCTCTTGGGGCTCTGTTTATCAATCATTTTTTTTCAGGGACGGACTGGGGCTGTAGATCAGCCCTGGAAGTGTACCCTGTGCGCGCACACTTGGAAAATGGATGTGGTTAAGTTTCACAGGGGTGTGCCGTGAGTCATGGGAGCCTGGCCTTGCGGCACGCCCCCGTCTCTTAGTATCCCAGCCAAGCAGAGCACCGGGAGGCGGTGCTGCTCGGCAAGAATTACCGGCCCATCATGTACACCAGGTGCTGCACTGCCGCCGCCCCTTCCCTCCCCCTGAGCTCATACCATGAACACTGGCAGGAGGGTTGTGGGTGGGGACACCGCCGCAGTCCGGAAGGTGGCTTCCGCCCTGTGCAGCGGCAGTCGCACTCTTCGAGCCAGCCCTGAGGCCATTGGCCCTTCTGGCATTTGCCAGGTGATCAGTCCGGCTCTGATCTTTTTACTAAGGCGTTTTCACACCCTTTTCACGTTATTTTAGTTTTGGCTAAATGTATGAAAGGCATAGATGCCGACATTCTGGCTGGCCCTTTCGGGAGTTTGTGGGCAGAGCGTGGGCGCAGTCACACAATCACGTATATTTTTACCCGCTACACAATGCCGAGATTTACGGCATTGTGCAGCAGGGGGCGGGGCTAAAAGTACGCGATTTGGTGTGAATCGAGTCACTGCCACCCCCCCCTCCCGCTGCAGGGGTTCTCATACAATCCCTGGTGGGACAGAGGGGTTGGCGGCTGCACTGACTGAACATTATACATACTTGCCGACATTCAGCTCCCTCCTTCTGATAGCATTGATAGTCAAAATAATCCTGGTAAACTCTACAATTAACATGAGTATAAATGTGGTTCTTAGTACATGTTTGGTCAAAGATGTTTTCCCATCCTCCGCGTCAAGGTGAACCCCATTAGATGGGTCCCTAACATCCCTAATACTAATACATAATATCAATTTATCCAGGACTTACCTATAATAGTGCCCATTATAATATGTAGACAACAATGTAGGAACCTGTGCTGATTAAAAATACCTAAGGGCAGATGGGGGGGGTGCAAATACCAAGCAGAAAGAGTCTCAAGCTGCCCATACGGTAGAATATGCACCTTGCTATGCGACTTGGGATCTGATGGCCGACATATCGGGCGGTCCCCACACACGGAGTGATCGGGTGGCCGACCGTCCGATATGCCGGCACCGCCCCTCCCCCACCCGCATAGCGCTCCATGGGATCGTACATCGCATCCCCAGATCAAGTGAACATGCAGTAAGATCTGGAGGTACAATGTACAACCCCACAGGAGCGCGCACTGGTCAATATCATGCCCACACATGGTACGATATATAACAGCGATATCATACCAATCCGTCAGATCGGCTGATATATCACACCGTTATTGGGCACTTTAAGCCTCCAAGTGTACAATATATACACAAATATAGAGGAAAGGGAGAGGGGGCTTTTAGGTACCCATCAGAACGACGTACAAAAGACGCAATGCTTTTTCCAATTTCTCTTTATCCCAGAACAAATGATATAGAGCGTACACACTATGCAATTCTCCAAACGAAGGCACAATATATCATGTCGGAGGATTGTATCCATTTAGTCTTTTCTCCTGTACATACTATACAATCATTAAGTAGTTCACTGGCAGTTTAGGTGATGTCTTCAGAGAAAAGATTGGACCAATATATCTTGTGGTGTTCCGGTTGAGGGTACACACTGCATGATTTGCACCATATTGTTTACGACATCTTCCCATCTGACGTGCAGCCCATCAGATGTAAATATTCAATGAAAGATGCACGTGAACACATGTTTGAGTGTACACACTATGCAATGTGAAAGATATGTTGTTCCAATTTGCCTTAAAACAACATATCATCCAATATATCGCCTAATGTGTACCCAGCTTTTGCTATCTTTACTGCATCCTAAAGTTCTTGTCTCTCTTGTGATCAAATCTATTAGCGCAAATCATTACAAACATGATGACATTGGGTTTGTGTTGCACTTCGTGGGCTAACCATAGACAAAGCACTTACTATGGCTGGTCTACCGCACAGATGTCTTGAACTTATATACACGCACCTAGAGAGTGTATAGATAAATGTTTATAAATAAGATAGGTGTAATCAGGGCTGGATTAAGGCCCACATGGGCCTGGAGCTGAAAATGTTCAAAGTCCTATACTGAGAAGGGGAAGAGCTGTGATCTGTGCTGTATGAGGGTGTTCAGAGTCACCTTGGTGTGTACATCCCCTACACTATGAACAGTAACTGCATAGAAATAGAAAAATTGCATTTTTTTTTGTTGGGGGGGGTGGGGGAGTGGACTAGAAAAATTACTTAAAATTTATGGCCAGTTAGGCAGCTGGTAATCATGCTGTCATGTTGATGGGCCTATTTTTATGTGGAGGCCTGGAGCTGGAGCTTCATCTGCCCCATTGTTAATCTGGCCCTGGGTGTAATATTCGCAACAGAAGTATTTGCTATAGCCAGGTATGTGTTACAGTGGAGCATGATCACCATTTGTGTATGAAGTCACTTATCTCTTAACATAGGTTTTATATTCTGGCTTCATCGATTCTAGTCTAACGAGAGTAATGCACTTAGTGGCTATTGAAGAATGACCACTACTCCCAAAAAGATTACATGTGCAATCAGAGCCGTAGCTAGACTTTTTGGTGCACTGTGCCAGAAAGAGCATTGGCGCCCCCCAAAAAGGGACATACTGCACCCAAAAAAGGGGAATTGCCTCATGGGGAAGGGCCAGGGAAGAGACAGGGGAGGCCAGGAGGCTGGGGATGAAATAAGAGAAAGTTATAAGTAAGAATGATAATAAACAGAAATTTGACAGGCCCAAACAGCGCCCCCTGACCTGTGGTGCCCTGTGCGATGGCACCGGCCGCACTACCCTAGCTACGGCCCTGTGTGCAATGCATGTTTGAACAGTCGAAAGCATTATGCATAGATCAACCCTTATGACCAGAAAAGTAGAAAGGGGGCTGCAAGAGGCATTTTAACATGAGCAAGGGTCTATTCATACAAATGCAGCCCCTGCTAACCAGCGATTTTACACATATATACGGAAGGAGGCATACAATTTGCACCAGCTAAAGCACAACAATGATGATGATGGCGATGGATGGCAACATGACCTCATCGATTCTCATTGGATAATGCCCAATCACTGGTCCTGATGACAAATACTCCTTTCATTAAGCACACCTATATCAGATGATTGGATGATCGTATAACAGCACTGACAGAGCATTAGAGCAGGAATACTATTGGTTTTTCTTTTCTTCACACACATTCGCGTGTATCTCGCTAGCGTCTCGCCAGCTTTTTATTGATACATCTTTATTAGCTTTATTTGCAAATTAATTTTTTCCCCTATGCCAAACAAATAAAAACAAACTTTATAGAGTTTAGTGCAAAAACATAGCTTGTCTCTAACAGTACCTGTAGCATGCATTATCTTGCATATACAGTGACTTGCAAAAGTATTTAACCCCTAAAAAAGTCAACAGATTTGTTAATTACTGTTGCAAGCTACTCTAATGGGTATATTTACTAAAGGTTGATTTTAATCGATTTAAAATCAATCTAAATCGATCACCATCGATGTTGTGTTTCTGGGACTAAATCACACATTTACTAACAGCCAATTTTTGATTTGCTTTTTAAGTTTTAGTAAATGTGTGATTTAGCCCCAGAAACACACCATCAATGTTGATACATGTAGATCGATTAAAATCAACCTTTAGTAAATATACCCCTGTGTGTCCTCTCAATATGTTATACATACTTGCCGACTTTTCATTTCTTCTCTCTGGAAGAAGCCCGAAGAGGAAATGCAGAGGACCACTCCAGGGGTGGAACTGGGATGTGGCAGATCCATCTGCTCTTCTGGGAGTCTACCAGACCTACCAGGACAGTAGGTAAGTATGATGTTATATGTATCATAATTATAATCATGTGCTTTTATTCCCATGTAAAATAACTTTTTATTAAAGTGTACTATTTATGTTTATTCTTCTAATTTTAGTTAACACAACACCTATGAAACTGGAGAGCATACTCCATATAAGCCTTGTACGGTTTTCTTGTTGAAAACTGAATGTATGCGTGCTTATAGAAAATATAACATGTTCACATTTTGAATAATCTTTATTAGGAAACACAACCTTTTAGCGAATAGTTACCACTAATTTTGACATGCAAAATCTATATTTGTGATAATAAACAATGCAGTGCTCAAATGTAATTTAGAAGGCATATAGGACCTCATTCAGACCCGGTTGCAAGCGCTGAACGCTCGCAACCGGGTCGATGTTAAGGCCCTGCGCACGCGTGCGCAAGCTCCGGAGCGAGAGAGAAACTCTCTCGCTCCGGAGCCCACTACAAAAGGGCCGGCTGTCGATGTTGATCGACAGCTCGGCCCGTTTTGTAGGTGGGGCGGGGGGGTGGCCACACAAACGGAGGCGTTCCCAAGCGAACGCCTGCCGTTTTGTGGGCGGCCACACTGACATCAGCAGTGATGTCAGTGGGGAGCTTCCTGCTCGATCAGAGCAGGAAGCTCCCAGGGGCTTGTGGTTGCCAAGACCCAACCTTAGGGTCTTGTCGCAAGCCCCGATGGTCTTGACCATCGCGACCATCAACCTGGTCAGTCGCTAAGCTGTGGGTGGTAACCCACAGCTTAGCTAGCGACCAGGAGGCCGCACTAAAAAAAAGAAGCACCCACCCTCATTCATAGAGAGCGATCGCTTCTTGCGACCGCCTCTGAATGAGGGCCATAATCCTTTAATCTCTGCAGTGAGTACCATTAATGCTCTAACACTGTACAATTAAAAGTTTTTATTTTGTAACCCTAATATGTATTTTAAGAAAACTTATGTTCTGGTTATCTATTTTACTATATAGTTTGAGGAAAAATACAAATACATTTTGCATTCAATTTCTAAAAAGAAATAAATGAATAAAATTGCTTGGATTTTATAAATGTTGTACCTCCAGGGAAGATGTTAGATTGGTCTCTCTGCACCTGGCTCCGAGAGGCCCGGGCATTGGGGGTTGCAGGTGCAGAGACTGTTGGTGAAGCCTCTACTCCTTCAGGGCCAAGCTCCCTGGGGGACAGAAACGGGGACAGGCCCAGGATCTGTGGGAACCAGACTGCCAAAATGACTCCAAACTCCCTTATAGCTTGAGCAACAAACAATACAGTATATCGATGGTTCATCAGCAAGTGTGTAAACTCGATATGTCTGTAAATGACATACTGGGTATACACATATTAAACATATGCATATTATCAGGGGCGCCGAGGTGGGGGGGGGAGCGGGTACTAAATACCCGGGCCCAGGCTTGCTGGATGGGACCGACGGGGGCCAGGACCCAGCGCCGCCCCCCCACATGCTGCTGTGTGCTGGGCTGCACTGGGAGACTGCTCACGGCTGCTAAGCAGCAGCCACAGCAGTCTCCTATGCCTGTGGGGGGAGCGCCCTCCACTGGCTATGCACCGGGCTGAGAGGCTCACAACGCCTCCCTCCACAGCGCGCAGTGCTTCGCAGTGCTGCAAAAGGTGCTTTTTTTCTCCTAAGGGGGCATGGCCATGCCTCCCGCAATGAGACCATGCCCCTTTTACACTTTTATCTGAATTAGTAATTTAATAAGGAACAAAAAACAAACTGAGCTGGATTATATAAATAAACACCAAATTACACTATCTATATAATTTATTATTTAAAGCAAATTGCTGTGTATCAAAAAAAACTATTCAATTACTAGTAGATCAATAAAGTATGTATAATTTATAGCAAAAGATACATAGGTGCACAATAGATACTAGATCAAATATACATCACATGTAAATAAATTAAAAATACATAAAGATATATAAAATTAGTTTTATATATATATATATATATATATATATATATATATATGTGTAATATATTGTAAATGTTCAGTAGAAATAGTCAATATGTCCAGTTAGGAGGCATAGTAATTAAGTGAATTGAGTTTGTAAACATATCCAGGATGGAGGAAAACAAAGTTGGTACAAAGTATCAGTGCCACTGATTATAAAGTGTCCATGTACAAAGTACACAAGTTTACCTGCCTTTCGTTTTCCAGCACAGGTTAACGGGCTGCCTTAGTAGAGTCCCATCAGTGCTATAAGTCAGAGTGGTAGTCTCGTTTTTGTACACACTGCAGCGGCTGTCAGTTTTCTATACCCCTTAGCGCTTGGTTTCTTGTGGCTTTCTCCCGCCACTGGGTCCTGCCGGCTTTAGTAGTAAGGCAACTGAAGGGAATTATTTGTAGGTTCCCACTGTGATCCACAGTGTATCAGGAGTCAGCAAAGATAGTGATACGGCAGCGTCCTTGCCAATCACAAGTCCCTCACACCCGCTGACAGTAGTAATATGGCTTCTTCACTCCGTTGGACAAAGTAATAATACCATAGGGCAGCATTGCGTTTTGTCCAAATCTTTGGATTTTTGCAAACTTGGTAATTTAATAATACAAATCTGTTAAATCAATTGTTGAAATCTGTACAGTCTAAAAATTAATTCACAGTTTTTCTCCAACATAAGGTTATTATAAGAAGTATTCTCATCTTTCCATGAAAATTCTTCTCATCAGTTCTCCAAATGAAAAATATGTCATCAACAAATCTATATCAATGGGTAATATTTATCATATGATGTGTATCTTCAAGAAATAGGGACTTTTGCATATTATACACTAGCTGGGATGCCCGGCTTTGCCCGGGTTGAAGACTAGACCCTGAAATATACCTGCAGCCTTTATTTGTTTACATTGTCCTTGCCTATAAAACCCCATTCCATTGATACTGAAAAAGACCCCACTGTTTGCTAACGTGAATGCAAACAGTGGCTTAACTTCCGTAGGTGCAAAGGGTGCGGCTGCTATGGTGCCCGAACTATGTCTGGCCCGCCGCTCCCCCTGCACCCAGTCACACACACAAGGTGGGCCAGGTCAGTCAAGGCCACTTAGGAGGGACCTCATGTCAGCGGCGCTGATTTGATTACAGCTGCCACATCGGCAGGCAGACATGGAGAGACAGCGCCACTGGTCGTGAGGCAATCAGAGCTTGCGGACCGGCAGCAAATCAGTAGTGGTGGCTCCTGATTGAGTGCTGGTCCGCGATCTTCGGTTGGCTCGCGACCGACGGCAGATTCAAATTGCACCGACAGTGCCTGCTGGTGCACAAGCGGTGATTAGCTGGCAGCCCGGCACCAAATCCACACCTGCTGGCTACTGCTGGCACACAGTGGCAGGCAAGAGGCTGCTGGAGGGACACGGGGAGGTGATTTTCTGGGGTGGTATAATGTGTAAGGGGCATTACTGTGTGGCATAAAGTTATAAGGGACATTACTGTGTGGCATAATGTGTAAAGGGCAATACTATTGCATGGAATAATGTTTTATATGGGGCACTATTACTATGTGGCATAATTTCTAAAGGGCATTCCTGTGTGGCATAATGTATAAGGGGCACTTCTACTGCATGGCATAATACGTAAACGGTGTACTACTGTGTAGCATAACCTGAATGTGCTATGTGTAGCATAACATGAATGGGCTCTATGTGGGGACAATGTATGTGTTTTTTTACCTCTGGGTTGGGTCCTTTTAAGATCTTGCTATGTGGCCCACAAAGTTCTAGTTCCGCATGCAAACACAGACAGCTGTCTAATAAATATTGCCACTTTAAAAAGGACTAACTCTGGATTTAATATGAACTTGCATATGTCATAAAGTTTGACACTTGCCCTGACTGTAAGGTTAAAATTATACTTTTGTAGCTTTCACACATGTTTTTGGCAGACTGCCAATTTCCACTGGAGCCAGCCCCAGAACCTGTGTCATTTAAGAGTGTCCCCATTTTTAAGGACTATGTGACAGTGTGGGGCCCTGATGAAGTTCGAACTTAAGCAAAAAGCTAATCATGGTCAAACTACACCACCTATCAAATTTGGTGGCGCTAGATCCAAACCTCTGGCCGTGCATAAAGGACAGATAGACAGACAGACTAACTTTCTAGTAGATAGATAAAATATTTGCAAAACCTTGGCCCGTGTTCATGTCCATACTTGTTCTGAAGGTGGAAATCATTGTGGAATTTTAAATATGTAGTTCAATATTATTGTTCCTATCTTTTATTTATAAGGAGCCCCAAAGGTATAAAACTGACAAATAAGTACAGACTAATACAGACAGTATAACATTCACAAAGATACAAGTGAGCATTTGACATAATTATGTACAGAAGACAAATGGTAGAGGGCCCTGCTCATATAAGCTTACAATCTATGGAGTATATTGGTTACGCAATGGGAAGAGGGCAAAAACTGTCCTGAGTACCGATCTTTTTTTACACCTATGCTTCCCTAGTGCATTCAATGCTTTCTTCATAGGATATGAAGCCTTTGTACGTGAATTCTACACAATAATTCATGTTTCTCCAAATGTGAAAAAAAAAATTCTGTGTATCTGTGTTGGAATTTTCTGTACCAAAATTAGCAAATAATGGTCAATACATTTTGCCTAAGACTGAATTAATGAATTAGTTCTAGATAGAATTGGACGCCCAGGAGGGTCATTAACATTTTCATGAACCTTCGAGTAAAATATAAAAAATAGGTGCTAAAGGACTGCCATTAATCAAAAAATCTCTTTATGTTTTTATAGTTATGTATTCAAGTATAGAAGATTCAATATAGTCATCAGTCAATTTTTTAAAGCTTACTGTGGGGTATCTTATTAACTTAAATTAATGGACTTCTTTACTAAGTTAGCTCTAATAACATAATTGCTCATAAGTGAGATTACTCTTATCATATAACTTTATCCTTCCTTTAATAGCATATATGAAAATGTTTCTATTGATTGAGTTATAATTGAAAATACAAAATCACTTTTCAATCTTAATTTAACTTGACCATTTACTGTATATTGTCTTATTTGGCATAAACATCAGATCTGTTTTCAGTAGGAAAAAAAAAAATTTTTTTTATAACAGTCCATTTGCTTAAAAACATTTTTTTAATATGTAAGTAGGATCAAAATCAGGTATGTTATGTATTACAGTCTCTTGTCCCCAAAATGCATAAGAAGTTATATATTTATCAATAAGTCTTGTACCTCTGATGATGTTGACTGGTTAAAGGAAGATCTATTCTTGTTTTTTTTCTTCCTCTGTACTCTTGATTGTAAGACTGCACAATAATTGATTGATTTATTGTAAAATCATTGGAGGCACAAGTCAGCATTAAACCTTATAACACATGATGAGGACTGAATGTCCATACTAATTTCTTCCTTTACATAATTTATCCTCTTGACACCTCATATATTTAAAAGTGTAAACTGTTTCCAGCTCATTATCTTTATAGTCACGATTTACATTTTTGATTTACCCTATAATATATTGTCATTGATTTTAGACAATATATCAAATGAAGCCTTAATTAGTAAACCATATTTGACTTTAGCAATGTCCTCTTAAGTTCCCTTTAGAATTGGTTGTTCATATTCCACATATAGAAGCATAATGTCAGTAATCCAGTTATTCAGAATTTTTCTCCATTTGGTAACAAATGCTTTATTACTGCAACCAGGGCAATATTAACAATGGGGCAGATGGAGCTACAGCTCCAGGCCGCCACAAAAAAATAGGCCCACATTCACGACAGCATGATGATGATCAGCTACATAGTCGGTCGTAAATCTTAAGTACTGAAATTCTATTTCTCTTTTCCTCACAAAATGATGCAAATCTTTGACTTTTCTGGTTAAGGGAGAAATTGGGACTCACAGTGTAAAGGTGTACACGCCCACATGGCACTGGCCACACCCAAATAGCACATCAAATTAATCAGTGCAGCCTCCTGGTATGTCCTAGTTGAATCAGATTGCGACTAAAACGTGTTTTCAGTCTCAGGCGTCTCTGTGTAAATGCCCCAATATATACTCCAGGAAAATCCAAACAAGAAACCAGAAAATTCTCATCAAATGTCAGCAATCAACAATCTTTTTCTATGTATTCTGCGGAAACATTGTTTTCATATTGTACAGATGTGCACACAAAAAGGGAAACAGAGGCACATGAACAGAGGGAGAGACACCTGCACAGACACTGGAAAGGCAGAAAGGGCTTACGAAAAAGAGCCAGCACAGACTGGGAAGAGGCAGAGGCCAGCGCAGATAGAAGACCTGAGAGGCTTTCATATACAAAAATAAGCAGGTAGTCTGGTGCAGACAGTTTAAGAACAGAGACTGGCACACACAGGGAAAGGTAGAGAGGTCAGCACAGACTGGGAAAGGTAGAGAGGTCAGCACAGACTGGGAAAGGTAGAGAGGTCAGCACAGACTATGGAAGGTAGAGAGGTCAGCACAGACTGGGGAAGGTAGAGAGGTCAGCACAGACTGGGGAAGGTTGGTGCAGGGAGAAGAGTAGAGAGGCTGTCACAGACCAAGAGGGATAGAGAGGCTGATACAGACAGACGAAGGGCAAAGATGGGTACATAGAGGGTATGGGCAGAAATGATGGTGTAGAGTGGAGAGTATAGAGGCTTGCACAGACAGCGGAAGGACAGAGAGATGGGCACAGGCATAGGCTAGTATAGACAAAAGGCAGGGAGGTTTGCATAGACTGGAGCAGGGCAGAAAAGCTGGCGCAGACAAGTTTGACAGAGGGGCTGGCTTTTTTGACTCTTGGTCCAATGATCTCAGTGTTTATGCTGTACACAATGGGCCTGATTCAGAGCCGCTCGATCTTGTCGCAAGCCCGATGGTCGCGATAATCGCGACGGTTTCCAGGTTGCTTGCACAAGCTGTGGGAGGTCTTCCACAGCTTTGCGAGCGGCAGGAGAAAAAAACAAACGTCCACAGACCCTGCGAGCTGCCTGAGGCTGCGAGCGGGTCTGAATCAGGGCCAAAGCCCATTATCATTCCAAATCAGGTCACATCAGATGATTTGATCTGACCTGCTGCACAACATTTCACGTAAATGATGAGCTGATATCGTGCCCAAACTTAGTCGTATGAATATCCGATCATCTGGTTGACATTACTGCTGATACAGTAGATCACTTAAAAATGTCACCTTTGTGGGAATGAGTAATTAACTCTGTAATTATGGGCCTGATTCAGCAAGGATCGCAGTTGCTAATACGAACGCAATCGGTCGGTTAATTTGCACTGCGCATACTCAAGCCAGACGCTGCATTCAGAACTGCGTACGCAGAGGCTACGCAGACGAACAACAGAGTGATTGACAGGAATTGCCGTTTGTGGGTGGTGACGGGGGGTGGCCGTGTGAACACAGGCATGCCAATGCGTTTCAATGCATGGGCATGCATAAATTATCCACTGCAATACCAGACGCTTTCCTGAGTACTCATAGCATGCGCAGAAGTTAGCAATTCCTGAGTGAGGTCTGGGCTTCCTTAACTCTGCGTCTGGGTCCGATGTTACCGATTGTTTCGCTATGTTGGCCAAGTGTACGGATGTGAGTAAGGGGAAGTGGGCAGTGGCGTAAGTAGGGCAGGGCGTGCGGGGTTCGTGCCCTGGGCGCCGTTGGACCGGCGGCGCGGGGGGGCGCCGCCGGCCACAGTACTGGCCCGCCCGCCCTAGTTAGCCAGTGTAGCGCTGACCGCAGTGAGTGCGGTCAGCGCTACACATTTACACAGGACCGGCGCTAGGCTTCCAGCGCCGGTCCTGTGCTGCACGCCTGAGCCCGTTCCCTCCCCCTGAGCGCTTGCCCTATAGCGCCAGGAGGCGGGCTCAGGCTGTGCATAACACACGCATCACCGCCAGCGCTGGCGGCGATGCGTGTGTTAAACAGCAGCCAATGAGAGTCAGATAGACTCTCATTGACTGCTGCAGCACCCACTGCAAGAGCCGGACTTCCGTCCGGCTCCTGCAGTGGGTAATGGGACTGACGTCATGACGTCTGTCCCATAATGCTGAGCGCGCCCGCCTGGGCGGGAGCGGCGTCGAGAGCAGGACCAGGAGCAGAGATTCAGGTAAGTATATTTTTATAGAGATATATATATATATATATATATTATTTTTTTTTATTATTATTATTTTTAACCTATCTGCACAACGGGGGAGGGGGGTGGCTACTACTGGGGGGACCTCTACTGGGGGAGGGGTGGCTACTACTGGAGGACCTCTACTGGGGGAGGGGTGGCTACTACTGGGGGGACCTCTACTGGGGCAGGGGTGGCTACTACTGGGGGACCTCTACTGGGGGAGGGGTGGCTACTACTGGAGGGACCTCTACTGGGGGAGGGGTGGCTACTACTGGGGGCACCATTGGGAGGACCTACTCTACTGGGGACTACTAGTTGGGGGAAATACCACTGGGGGCATTATAAAAGGGGCCTACTAGAGGCACTGCACTCGGGGGACCACTACTGGGGGAAATAATAGGAAGGGCCACTACAGGGGGCACTGGATAGGGGGGATCACTACAGGGTGCCTGCATAAGGGGACCACTACTGGGAAAACTGCATGGGGGGGGACTACTGCTGGGTCACTATATAAAGGGCACTACATAGGGGGGGGGACTACTACTGGGGGCACCATATAAAGGGCACTGCATAAGGGGATACTGCTACTGGGCGCACTGCATTGTGGGGACTGCTACTGGGGGCACTGCATAAGGGAGAACACTACGTGGGGCACTGCATTTGGGGGGCCACTACTGGGGGTACTGAGTAAGGGGAACTAATTGGGGCTGTATAAGCGGGACCACTATTGGGGATACTGTATAAGGGGCACTACTATGGGCCTGCATAAGAGGGACCACAACTGCATACTGGGGGTACTGTATAAGGGGTACTACTGGGGTTAAGGTGCATATGGATAGGAATGTTCAGCGTGAAAATAATAAAATAAAGGGGTGTGTCATGTTGACACGCCCCATTTTTAAGTGACCACGCCCGGTATGTTAGTGGGGGGGGGGGGTGTTTTCAAATTTGCCCTGGGCTCCAAATACCTTAGTTATGCCACTGGAAGTGGGTGTCCTGATGTCAGGCTGTATTCGCAATGCGAATGCAAACATTTAAATATCACTGCTCGTATTAGCAACACAGTTGCGTGCCTATAAGCAGAATAGCGATCCATGCTGAATCAGGCCCTATGTGACTTATGTTGTGTAAAATTAACATTATATTAATGAATACAGGACTGTGTGTGATGTTAAAGTCTTCAGTGTTGTATTAAGAACTTTGTGCCTGGTCAATGAGTGAGGTGGAATTTTCTTCCATGTACATTTATAAGCCCAAGTCTTCTATTTAGGGCACTGATTATTATAGAATATAGTGTATACTGAAATGTGCATTTAACATAATGCATGGACTACTCCAGAATGGGTCTCTATACATTGTCATTACGTGTTGAATGTAATGTGAAACTTATTTCCATACTGCTTTATCATCCCACATGTCTTGAGCTTTGGAATGTATTGGAGAAGTCTTGGTAATGTAATAACTTTTGATATGTGCTATTGTTATGAAACCATAGGAGGTTAATAATAATGTGAATAAGGAATTTAAGTGTTCTTTAACCAGGCTTGCAGGTTTATTGTAGGAATTCAGCGGTACATGGTGGTAACTGCGGTATAAACGGTTAGATCGATGATAAGTGGCAGATCATCTGGTCATGTAATACAGGTATTTGTAGGTACTCACACGCTAAGCTAAGTGGTACATGTCAGTGTAGCACTGAAGTAAAGATTGCTTGGCCGCGCATGTGCCGTAACACCCCTGGTGGTCATCTTGGTAAAGGGCACTGGGCTGCTTCTGTGAAGGAGCAGACAGGAAATAGCACTGTAGCGCACTTCTTCCCAACACCCCCCCTCACTACAGGCCATCTCCGGTCACAAAAGTCACATATTTTACCTCGTACACATATAAAATGGTAAAATCCCTCTAACCAAAAACATGAGGGTTATGCATCAAATAAACAAAATAGTGAAACATATCAAGTATATTCCAGTCCACTTTGCCTAGAATGAAAATTAGTTACTGTGACGTTAGTCTAAGGGCGGATTAAGGCTTGTGAGGCCTCGGGACAGCTAAGTTTTGGTGGCACCCACTGGTAAAATTGCCCCCTTACCCCGCCCAAGCCATCACCATCATCACTATGGGGTCTATGTACTAAGCAGTGATAAGTGACAGAGTGAAAAGTGATACGTCTGTGATAAGGTGCCAGCCAATCAGCTTCCAACTGTCATCTCACAGGCTGTGTTTAAAAAATTACAGTTGGGAGCTGATTGGCTGGCACTTATCACAGACTTATCACTTTTCAGTCTGTCACTTATCACTACTTAGTACATAGACCCCTATGCCTCTTACCTTGTCTCTGGAGTGCACTGACTGGCAGCGTCGCATAATATATTACATCATGTCCGGAGTGCAAAGTGGGCCGGGTTGCAGTGCAGTGTGGGGCCCCCAATGCAGAGCCGGCCCTAGGCATAGGCAGAATAAGCACATGCCTAGAGCGGCATCTGAGCAGGGGGCACCACTGAGGCTGGACAATTATGTAGTTATTAATTTCAAGATCAGCGACATTTATTAAGCGCTTGCAGCGGCGATTGATCTGTTCCGCAATGCAGGTAGCTCAGATTCCTAATTTCTCTCCCCCCTGCAGCTTCTGATCAGATCATTCTGACAAAAGCTGTAGACAGGAGACGGAGAGATTATGACCCGGCCTGAGCTCCCTGCATCACTCTATCTGCTTGCTGTATGTGTACGTCAGTGAGTGAGTCAGAGGCTAGTGGCATGTGACCTTCCATGTGAATGTCAGATCTCCCAGTCAGCCTGTGCGCCGCAGTTTCAAAGAGCACCGAGCAGCCAGAAGAAGGAGAGAATGAAAGAGAAGAGCTCGAGCAGCGACTCAGGAGACAGAGAAGTAAAGCAAAGGGATACACTATTAGAACTTGTATGTATGGTTTTTTATGTAAGCTGCCAGCTGCCTGAATAATTGTTTTAATTGCTCTCTGGGTTTTACAGCTACAATGTGTCTGTTTTGCATAAATTCCATTCTGACTGAAGGGGTTTAGCAGAGTCAGGGTCAGGGTGTTCCTGCTTATTCCATAGCATTCTCTGTAATTTATCTCTGCATTTGTCTGCAGTCGGTTTATAATCCAGGTCCACCAATGAGCTGATCCTAAATTATAAATAAATGTATGATATCGAAAAGCAAGTAAAAAATACAAAAGTTTGTGACTTATCAGTTCTAATTCTATGTATGGGTCCAGTATATATACAGGTAATTCTCATCTACCTCTGTCCTGTGTTTTACACCATCCCAATGTAGCCCTATTTCCCACCCATCTCCCCTCTAATCTATTATATTGAACCCACTCCCTTCTCATTATCCTCATATCTTCTTTCACATAACTTATTTCCCGATTTGTTCCTCGGGAGGCTTTCCACCTAGCAACAGCTGGTGGGTAGGATGGCAAGTCTTCCGACTGCCGCTGGAGAAGGGAAGTGAAAAGAATTTTCACTTACCTTCTTCCACAGCTGGGGAGCGTGCTGGCGTGCACGGGTGCATAATGTGCGCGCAGACACAAGTGCTGATAGCCGCTTATGAGCCAGCAGGCTGCGTGCACACATTGGTCACGTGCGCGCGTGATTACCTGCCTAGTACAGCCCTCCCCTTGCAGATTTGACCTCAGCGCTGAAGATGGAGGATGCAGTCTCTGTGTCTGCTACAGATACTTTGCCTGTGTCCCCATCTGACAGCCATATTAGTAATAACCTACATAGGAGAAAGCTCTCCACTGACTATTCCTCATCTGAGGAATTTATATTTAAAAGAAAAAGATTGCTCAACCTTGCCAGGTCAGAAGACAGCTGGGATAGCTCTGAGGCAGATAGTGTGCCTCTGGAGGTTTACCTCCCCCCCCCTTCATTTCACTGTTCTCACACAAGATTGTGAGGAAAAGTACTTCAAAGAAGAATAATGTGAGTAATACAAGAGACAAAAGTCTCATTCCCAGGTATTGCCCATAGCTGGAATACCTCTATGGTGCGTAACAAACCACCATCTCCTGCCCATGGCTGGCATTTATCTCCAGCCAGTTCCTGGCACCAAGCGCTGCCGCGCTCCCACAGTGGGTCCAGTAAGCAGCGTTCCCTGGCCCTTATTCAACATGACGACGTCAGTCACCACTCAGTAGACTGGGAGTCAGAAGAAGTCACCAGAACTTCAGTATCCTCTAAGAGAGGCGAATACAGTGACCTGCAAATGGCCAGCGTGGCATTAGCAGGCATAACACCTCCTAATAAGGTTTATGCCTCACACTGGGCACTGAGCGAACGCTCCCATGTATATCATTTTGCCCAGTTAGCATTTACGACCACCATCGTAAGGAGATTGAGATGGTTCTGCGTAATCCTACAGGTATTCCAGATATTCCTGTTCTTTTTGCCCCAGAAATTGACCCAGTACTGTCTTCACTCATTGGTGACAGAACCCAGAGGGACACTATTGACAAATTATTCCAGAAAATCCAATTTAAAGTGTCTGACGCTGCTGGTCCTCTGCTGTTCGTACTGGACAAAGCAGAGAAAGAGGAATCCGCTAGCAGATCTTTAGACTCATTGGTAGCCTCTAAGGCAGCTCTCCTTAAAGCTATAAGCAGAGTGACCCTGATGGTAGGACAGACTTTCGATTTCATATCGAATACTCATAGAACCCGCTGGCTAGCTAGAGCTGGTTTAACTGAGTTCGCCCCCAGGCCAGAAGAAGTACCTAACCTTGCAGACTCCGATCTTTTCGGCCCAGAATTCATTGGCGAGGTTAAAATTCGTTACAAAGCCTGCAAATCCTTTGCGGACCTTAAACGCCATCAGTCCTCCAAACAGCCCTTTCGCCAGGAGGGTCGTCCTGCAGGATCCAGCAGTTCGACCCGAGACCAGCAAGGTGCCCCACGAGGACAAAGAGGAGGCTACAACAGGATTCGAGGTGCCAGAGGTGCATCATCCGCTAACTCCAACCCTTCCAGAAGACACAGAGGGCACAGTAAGTCGTTTAGAGATACCCTCCCACCTTGGCCTCTCATGCAACAGTTTTGTGGAGGGAGATTACCACAGACAAATGGCTGCTAAATATCATACAAAAAGGGGGAGCATGGCCAGGACGAGCTCCTAGGCCCAAATATCCAGAATTATTATCCTGTTCCCTCTGACTGGGCTCCCACTTTGGCACATTGTTGATTACTTACCTCTCCACGCTCCTGAAGTCCCTCGGCCTGCCTATTCCTTCTGGTTGCTGTGTTGTGAGAGCAATTACTTTCCCCCTGCAGCGTCTCTTCATCGCAGGCACCATTTTGGATTTGGGTGCAGCGGCTGCTGCAGCTCCTGGTTGAGGCATTGATTCCATTACCTTCCTGAAAGAAGTCCTGGGTGGGCGGGTAGTTAGAGGACCCTGCTCCTGTCATTCCACGGTCCTCTGTGGGCTTCTGTGGACCCGTGACTCCCGGGCCCTGCTGCCATCTTGTATTCAGCCTGGGTAGCTGCTGCTCCTGCTTCCTTTACTGGAGTTGTATGTATTCCGGTCAGTGCCCTGAGTAGTTAAAGAGGTGGATAAGCATCTCCTCACGGTGTGTAGATTGTTGGTGACCTTTGTGAACCCGCAGTTTCTAAACCCAGCCAAAGTTTTGAAGTGCTACTCTACAGCAGCAAAGGCCTGTAGGCTGAAGGCAGATATTCTGTTGGTTATCCTGAGTATCCTGGATTGCAGTGCCTGCTGTTTCTGATCATCTCCAGTGAAGTATTGTATTATACTACCATCCTGTTTTGATACTTGTTTCTATGAATATCTCCTGAGATGGCTATGCCTTCTTTAAATAATATGGAACTTCTCCTTAAAGCCATCACCAACTCTGAAGAGAGGCTCGTGGCTTGGGTGGCGAAATTGCACTTTCAGTTATCTCTTTCATGTTATCATTTATCACATACTGAAGTACAGCTTACTGAAATGGAGGCCTGTGATCCCGAATTGGAGGGTGGTGATACTTCTGGTTCTGTCTGCTTAACCACCTTCAAGCCTCAGATACCATCTCCCGCCAATGTTGAGTGTTTCGTTAGTACTCAATTTTCTATTTCTCTCTCTGAATGTGAGGACCTCACTTTGCCTGCAAAAAAGCAATTCCTGGATTTATCCTACTTAGTGATTGTGTTTCCTTTCAAGTTTGACGATCTCTCAAACCCTGGATACTCTGATTCTTCAGTGGCTCCTCAAGAAGTCCGGTATCTATGCCTATCGGCTGTGATGGAGAGTCGTGATTTGCCGTTACAGTACTTTATTTATTATTATGTTTGTTCTTGGGGAGGCTGGATCGAGACTTTATTTCTTTTCATTATTTTCCAGGAGGCTGAAGCTTGGCCTGATTAGTACATTGGAGATAATTGTTTTTGTTGTGTATTGATGCCTTCTCTGATGTTAATTGTTTGACTAGTCTGCTGATGCCTACTATGTATGTTTTTTTTCCCCATTTTTTATTTTTCTCACTTTGTATATATACGTATATCCTGTTGTTCTGATTGTTTAAAACTCTAGTGTCATGCCTAGATTATGTCCTGTTTTATTGTGTCTCCATTTGTGCATGGGAGCTGGGCCATATCTGGCTCATGGCCATATAGTATTTTGCCCCTGTCTTATTGTGGTGTTATTATCCTTTCTCTGGGTTGGGGAGGGGGGGGGTATGCTCCTGAGATATATACAATATTTTTTTTTGTATTTGTGTATTAGGCGTGGGGGGAATTGGTATTTAGTTAGAGTTTATAGTAAGTGAATTTTGTGAAGGGATCCAAGTATGCCTAGGTTGGGGTCAGGTTATACAGAGTGGAGGGTTATAGGGAGGTTTGCTTTGGGTAATTGTGTTTATTTTTTTTTGAGTATATGTTTAGTTTGTAGTTAGGGATGGGTTCGGTAGGTTTGGTGGTGTAGGGAGGCAATAGTTTGGACATATACTTATGATGGGTGTAAATCTTACTAGTTCCCTTATTTTTCTTTAATGTCTATTGTATACACCCCATTGATATTATGCTTTTTTTTTCTATGCACACCCAATTTGTGTAGTTTTGATAACCGGCAGATGTTTTACCTTATAATGATTTGATATCTAATTGATATAGCTAGAAGTGGGAGGATATTTGTATACTCTTATCCGGTTACTAGGGCCCGAAATGCGCCTTCGGGTTCCTACTATTTTCTTCACAAAGTGGACTATATTGTATATCCTGATTTTTTTTTATGTAATCTTAATTATACCTATACAATGTCCTATGCCCATATATATTATATGTTGCATTTGTTTCCTCATACCTACCATACTGTATATGTTTTATTCTATTCATGTAGTAGGGTATCTATAATGTTAAAACCAATACAAAATATTGAATTACAAAAAAATATCATACAAAAAGGCCTGTCTCTCCCACTTCTAAGATTCCACAGCCAAACATTTCCCTGTTCTACAAATGCCAGCCCTCGGCTGGATGACGTTTTGACCCAATCATTATCTCAGGGCAAAATAGAATTGGCATACACTTCCAAGAAAGGTTGGAACAGTCACCTCTTCCTCATACGGAAGCAGGATAGTTCTTACAGACCCGTTTTGAAGTCAAATCCCTAAATTGGTACATAAGACATTGCACATTCAGACTGGAAGGTCTGGCAGAGATTTCTTTCCTCCTTACTCAAAACGACTATTGTATAAAGATAGACCTCAAGGAGGCCTTCCATGCTATTCAGGTCCACCCAAACCACAGAAGGCTTCTGAGATTTCTTTGGAAAGATGTCCTCTACCAATGGACAGTGATGGTCTTTGGGTTGTCCAATGCCCCTTACACATTCACCCGGCTTATGAAAGCGGTAGTGTCTCATCTCTGGCAAAAACAAATTCACTGCATAATTTATTTGGACGACCTTCTGGTAGTCCATGCAGAATGCGAGAAGCTGCTCTCTCAACGAGACTTAATCGTATCCCTGCTTCTCAATCTGGGCTTCTCGATAAATTATACCAAATCAATACTAAACCCTTGCCAACGTATAACCTTTCTAGGTTTCCTAATAGATTCCCCTTCTTTCTCTATAGCAGTCCCATCAGACAAATGGAAAGACATTCAGACCTTTATTTTTCGTATTCTCCACCGGCAGCTCACCATGAGAGATCTCGCTGGAATTTCTTGGGAAAATGAGAGCATTAGATCCAAGGTTTCTACATGCACCCCTCATTTGCAGACACTCTCAGAACCTTCTAGGATCTCTTCTCAAGAGAGGTCTCAAGTGGCCAGACAAAATTCTGCTCACAGCTATAGCACGCCAGGAGATAGAGAATTGGCTAGTTCTTCTCCTGCCTCTTCTCAGGCCTCTCCTAGAACCCCTACAAGAGGTCATAATCTCCTCAGATGCTTTCCTCACAGGCTGGTGAGCATTCACACGAGACAAAGCCGTGAAAGCCAAGTGGTCTGCTCAGGAATCAGAGGCCCACATCAACCTTTTAGAACTAAGAGCGGCCAAGTTAGCCCTGGAGGCTCTAGTCCCTCCTCAGCTTCGAGACATTCCAGTTCAGATTCGCCTAGACAACTAAACCGCCGTGTCTTATATAAACAAGATTGGCGGCACCAATCACTACTACTTTGCCGAAAGGCATTAGACATCTGGCAATGGGCATTACAAAGATCTATTCAGCTGTCCGCCGTGTATGTACCAGGCGAACTAAACGAGCTTGCAGACTCCCTTTCCAGAACTCGCCTCACTCTGCACAGAATATCCCTGAAACCAGACATTTTTCACAACATTGTGATAGCATTTGGCCAACCGCAGTTGGATCTATTTGCAACCTCATCCAATGCTCAGGTTCCGACCTTCGTATCCAGAATCTGGGTCCAAACTGCCTTCCACACAGATGCAATGCCGTTTCCATGGACAAATCTCATCCTCCCATATGCCTTTCCTCCCCCGGCCATGTTGTTGACAGTACTTCACAAGATCAGAACAGACAGGGTACCCCGAATCATTCTGGTATACCCAGTCTGGCCATCCAGAATTTGGTTCCCCCTAATCAGTCTCCTACGCAAAGGACCCAAACTTCCCCTGGGTCTATCCAAAGACCGCTTCCGCTTCAGGGGCTACCTCAATGCATGTGGATGGCGATATTGCTCGGTTATTAACAGGCTCACACCTCTCAGCCACTTCTACAGCACTTATTAATGCATCTCAGGCCAAGAACAAGATCTAAATATAATGCAATCATAAAGGAATTTGTTTCCTGGCAATCCACACACCCTACTTCTCACCTATCCTCTGCTGTAAACTCTGCCATTGACTTCCTAGCTTGCAGATATGAGGCAGGGTTGGCTTCGGCCACCACCTGCTCATACGGCTCTCTCTCACACCTAATTCCTGGACTCTCTGAGAATAAATTATATCTCCGCTTGCTCAAATGCATTTTCTTATCTAGGCCATCATCTGGATTTCTTTGCCAGTATGTCTTCAACCTCAGATATTTCCTGTGTGTCAAGGAAACTGGCATCCCTCCTAGCTTTAGCTTTTGCAGCAGGAGGAGCGGAACTCTCCTTGATAGACATTTCAGACCCCTGGATGACACCAAACTGAGCAGGTTTCCACATAATACTCAGAGGACACACAAAAACCACTTTGTTTCAAAATCCCTTAGTGGAGTTTGACCTCGTTAAAGATTAATTGGATACCTCCCTTTGCTTAGTGGAGTGTTTGTCTTCTTACCTTGCTATCACCGCTTCACACAGAGGCAACATTTCCCAACTCTTTATCACTTCTCGTAAACCCTTTTGCACTGCCAGACCTTCCATGATACGAGGATGGATAGTATCGGTTATGCATGATTCTGGTATAGACACTTCATTGTTTAAGGGTCATTCCCACTGCAGCGTGGCAGTTACTTCGGCAGCTGCAAAAGGGTTGCCTTTGCAATCTATAAAGCAGGCTGCACGTTGGTCTTCCACACGTATCTTTGTTAGGCACTATTGGAGACCTTCTGATTCCCAGAGGATAGAGTTTCTCAGAGCAACCACCAGGTATGTGGTAGTCTGCCCACCAGCTGTTGCTAGGAATCTATGACCTGCAAACATTCTTTGTTCTAGGGAATAGGATTGCCACCTAGCAACAGCATCCACCCTACCCTCCCTATACTTTGCTAGGTCTGTTGGTTTCTCCATTTATCTCCAATACTGCTAATGGCTCTTCTCTCCTTTGGTTTCAGGCACTCCAAAGGGTCCAAAGAAACAGCAAGTGCAACCAACTAAGCAACAGAACTGACTTTACTTCGTTGTTCTTCGATTGCCGAAAGTCTGTTTGAAATATTCCTGTATATCCTGGTTCTAAGACTTTTCCTAAGTTTAAATAGTTCCTTCCATTTATCAGTTCTTCTTCTACTCCTGGTTGTCTAAGACTACTATTAAATACTGTTCACTCTGCCAGCCTCTCAGTCATGTGGATATGAGGAGGCAGGTAGCTGCAGCTGCGTTACTGGTACAGCTGCCTGAGCTCCTCCGTCTACAAAAAAAAAAAATATCGTTCAGCTGCGGTGATGGATCGGCAGGCGAGAGGGGGTTCTCGGTCCTCAGAACCTTTCCCCCCATATATATATTTAATATATATATATATATATGAGTAATTCACCAATGTGTTATTTTCGGTGTCCATGTATAAACACTAAACCTGGTGGTGGGATTATCTGCTAGGGGGCACCAGCCAAAATCTTGCCTAGGGCACCAAATTGTTTAGGGCCGGTTCTGCCCCAATGTGTGGTGTTTCCGGAGCAACCCACCTATAATTTGGCCTTAATTATAGCTGCACCCACAAGGGTTATGTATATAATACAAGTGTAGTAACTACAAAGTAGCAGTCAACAAGTGGATAACACCTTCACCCCCCATGTATTCACTTCAGATTCACAGGCAGCTACTGTATGTGAACTTTTAGCCTTCTCCATTATACACTATAAAGCATTTGGACCCCATCTCCCATACCACCCCCATATATGGATACAATTTATCTTAGAGATAACATTCAACTCTTGCATGCATCAAAGTCAATAGGAACAAGTGTAGCATGGAGTACAGTAATAGGGTATACAATGGCTGACAGGTTATTTCAGCCAATCACAGATCTCAGTGAGTCAGATGGAGAAATCCTGCAGAGATGTATATTTATTTTATTTATAATGACAGTTTCTAACACCAACAAGATAATAAATACAGTCACCTGGTAACACAGGAGTAGTGTCTCAGCTGTAGCTCCATACATTGTGACATGCTATTGGCTATTTTTCCACCTATTAGATTCCATCCTTGTGATGTTACCAGTCTCTGGATGGATTACTCCAGGCTTCTGATCACCCAGTAATTTTCATGCAACCGTCCTTTATGTATAATGCAGCATGAAGGGGCTCAGTGAATGTGGCTTCGAAGGTGTGTAAGTGATGGATAAGCCTAGATTGAGAACGGGTATTGAGAGAATTAAAGGACAGCAGTCCAGCCTCATAATCCAGACACTTCAACACTCTTTGCCAGGAAACATTATCATCCAACATAATAATTTTTCTGTCATGTATCACTGAAAACACATTTTTATCAAACATCCCATGTCTATACCTCCTGCTCATAGTGAAACACCAGGACTTGTTATTATACCCAATGTCTGAATAATCTCCCCTCCTGTCTGTACTGGGATAACACATCCCCACTCTCCAGTCTCCTGAAATAATGATATCCACATCCCAGTATTGTCGCCCTGAGGTGAATCCCCTGGTACTTATAACCTGACGGCATTGAAATCTTTCTGCTGTTTCTGGCCGATTCTGGTTATCTGAACTGTATACCGTTTTTCTGTTATCTGATATACATAGAAAATTACTAGCTGTGTTTACATCCAATAATAAAAAACATAAAAATACAACCTCACTTGCGCTTGTGAAATATGTTCCAAAAGTTCATATATTTCTCAAATAGTTCCAATACGAAAGTCCACGGTACATGGAAAAATAAGAGATAAAAAAGGACACAAATGTGTCATAAAGTCACTTCTTAAATGCACACCACCGCACAGATGTGTTGGTAATATCAGTAAAGTGGGTATAGAGATCCTCTCCAAGCTTAGAGTCCTTCTCCCTTTGAAGAGATGTCACCCAATATGTGAAAGAGAAGGCCATGGTGAAGTTCTCACATGTATGCTTACGTTCAATGACGTGGTACTGGCATATAAAGGTATCTTTAGGTTGATCACCAACGCAATATCTTCACACCAAATTACATCACGTCCATCAATGAGCGGTGAAGAGACCAGAAAAACAAAGCAATCACCTAGTTTGTACTAAAATCTAAATTTGGATGTGTTTATTAATAAAAAGAAAGAGAAACCCTACCATCAATGATGGTCTGATGCTAAATTCCATATATCTTACAGGAAAGTCCCGGGCCTTACGAGAATACTGAAGTAGCAAAAATCGATGGCAGGGAAACTTCACATAAATAAGAAGACACTTTTCAACGCATTTTGGCGCACTGCGGGGCCTTTTTCAAGATATGTGTCTTATCGCTATGTAATCCCGCGTGCCAGATCCAGTAATATGTCTGTAGCTTCCTGTACATAAAGCCCTGTATTTATACCTGTTATTATATCAGATAATGTGTGTAATGTCCCTGGAATGAGACCAACATCCAGATCTCCTACACCACAGACCTTGTTATTATGTTTCTCTATGTCCTCAGTATCACTCAAGTCACCTGTGTCTGGTTCCTGTAAGACGGTCACTGGATCAGACATATTACACAGCTCCTCAATGTAACGCATATTCCTGGACAGCTCATCTTTACTTATTTCCAGCTCCTGGATCAGATCAGAGACTGAAACACAATGAACATGCCTGTTTATCTCAATAAGGGCTCTCTTTTCAAGGTCATCCAGCTGTCTCCTGATGTCTCTAAACAGAGTAGTGACACTCTCTGTTACAGCCTCTGCTCCCTGTTCTTCCCTCCTGCGCCCCTGCAGACTCTGGTTGCTTTTCTCATTCTCTTCTCTTTGTGGTCAGTTTCTGCAGGACCTTTCTCAGTTTCTCCTTCTGCTTTTCAGACGCTTCATCCAGGAACTCCACCATGTGTCCCTTGTGCTCTCCAGGCACAATGCAAGACACACAGATACAGGTCGAGTCTTCAGTGCAGAAATACTTCCAAATCTCTTTATGGATGGAGTATTTTGTCTTCTCCAAGGAAGTGGTAGGGTCAACTAAGACATGTTCTCCTGACTTATTGTGTGTTTTTCCAGGGGCGCCGAGAGGGGGAGAGTGGGTACTATTTACTCAGGCTAGAGGGGCCCGGCGGGGGCCCGGGTTCGGCGCCGCTCTCCCCCTCCCTCCCTCGCTCCTCCCACCCACACAGCAGCCCAGCACACAGCATGTGCTCGGCTGCAGTGGAAGACTGCTCGCGGCATACGATCAGTACAGTCCGGGCAGTAGTTGTGTCCACATCTCAAGGTTACAGGATCAGTATAATTTCTCATGCAGATAGAACAGTCCAACTGCCTCAGATCAGCAGACACCATCGCTGGCAGAAGAGAGAAATTAAAGTGAAAGTCTCTGACACTCAGATACCAGGGCGAGCTTCTCACATTCTGCACATAGGGCGAGGCTGAGCTTGTATTTCAAGTTATACAGTACCTCATGCTTGCCTACTTTCGAAAAAGTATTTCAGGGAGATTGTTAAAGCAACACCTATGAGCGCGGTGGTAAAGTGGGCGTGTACTGCTACATCTGAGAGGCACGTCATAAAACTGACTTACATCCAAATGAAAACGAGCCCAAAAGCATTTATGAGTTGACGAAAAAACACTGATACTTTTCAGAAAATGCATGTAGGCTTAGGGATCATTATGCCTTATACCCACTGCAGGGAATGATACCAATACTCCCATTTGAATGTACATACATCTCTGTTTTTCCTTTGTATAATAGCTCTATAATGGGGGTAAGGTGCAATCAGGGAAATTGGTAGACTGTTGAGGGAGACAGGGAGATTGCTACTATTTCAGGGAGTTTCCCTGACAATCAGGGAGAGTTGGCAAGAATGCATTACCTATAGGCTCATAGATTATGCAGAAAATCTTGTTTATGATGGAAATAGGTAAAAGTTAATTTAATATGATGAAATGTATTCATTTTGGCAGAATAAGACAAGTTACATTATTCAGAGTTGTATGTAAACACAAGTTGCAGCTTTTTTAAGCAGAAACTTGTACTTGGTAATTCACATGCTCCAAGCCAGTCGCTTATTATTTGCACTATTCAGCCATTAAATGATATATGCATGCAGTTTATTTTGTATTCACAGTGAGGCCACACCTCCAGTCATATATAGGTTTACCACTGGTCCAGGATTGCTCAGGACAGTCCAGAAATCAGGACATCTGTCTGGAGAACGGAGTATTCGAAAACCCGGATGGGTGGTGCCCGTAATTTTACAGCATCGGCCAGCCCCACTCCTCAGTCTGCTCAATGCCTCCTCCACCCATGACCCATGATCTATCTCACCTACTCCTGCGGGACGGACCAGAGGCGAGATAGCAGATGCACAGACCAGAGGGAAAGTCGTATGCCTTTCCTCTGGTCCGTGCAGCTACTGCCTCTCCTCCTGGTCCATGCTCATTCCCTGCTGGGGAGCTTATAGAGGGGTCAATGATGTAGTGAACTGTATAGATGGGTCAGTGATGTAGTGTAGGGTATACAGGGGTCAGTAATTTAGTACAGCATACAGAGGTGTTAGTGTGGTAATGCAAAAATGGGGACTTAGGGCCTGATTCAGCATGGATCGCAATTGCAACCGCGTACGTAGCAATGGTGTGCAATGCAATCACGCACACAGATAGAACGCAGAGCGAGTGATGGTATGTCAGCATTTGGAGGAGTGGTCGGAGAAATGTACGTTTGAACGCTGTTGTATGGGCGTGAATAAATTAGCCACTGCAACGGCATATGCAGCTTGAGTACTCACTGCGTGCAACAAGACTTGCAATTTCTGAGACAGGTCAGAGCTGATGCAATTCTGCGTGAGCGTCCGATGTTACAGATGTATACGCAGGACTGCAAGGTCTTACAGATGTGAGAAAGCGGTAGTGGGCATCTCTATGCTGGCAGTGCAGTTGCAAACATTAGCTTATTTTCTCAGCAGAATTGTGTACGATTACACAGCCACGATCACAATAGCGATCCATAATGAATCAGGCCCTTAGTTCAGTGTATAGCAAGGTCAGGGAAAAAGTGCAACATTGTAGGGTTGGACAGTTGTGCTGTGTATATAGGATATGGTATAGTAGTGTAGTGATGTACTGTAGGCAGGTAGTACAGAATATAAAGGGTCTGTGCTGTTGGGCAGAGTATAGAGAAGTCAGTGGTGCAGTGTAGGACAGGATGTAGTGCAGTGATGTACAGATGTGTCCACATACATCTTGGCTCCTTGCACGTTAAACAGCCCTTCTAGTCGCGCCATGGCGTGGCGTGACTCTGTAGCGCCGAGCATCTTTTCGTGCAACTTTTTACCTTCAGATGCGTCTTATTTGCAAAGACTTGTAGCGCACGGAGGTAAGATGTATGTGGACACATCTGTAGGGTGGAGATGTAGTGCAAAGTAAGGAGGGTTCAGGCATGTAGTGTATTGAGAGAATAGGGATCTATTGCAGAATACGGAGTGGTCAAAGATGTGGTGTAGCAATGTAGTGCAAGGTATAGATGAGTAAAGACACCTTTCTGACCATTCTTCTGGTTTCTATGGTTCTAGATCATACATTTTTGATACATCTATTTTCTACCACTTTGGTGATGTGCCTACAGCTGCTAGCATTCCTATTTTTCTGTTGCCGAAATGTATGTGGCATCACTCGGGTTGCCACCAGTCTGCCATACAAGTGTCATGAGGGGACTCAGGCATATAAAGGGGCACCAAGGAACGGCGTAAAAGGGGGCATGAGCAGCCTCTGGTGCATATAAGGGGTGAAGCATTCCCGAGTTTGGCCCTCGCAGCTATCACTCCAAACACTGAAGGGACAGGCTCCACTTGTCCCTGCATGTGGTATTGGATACATTCTCGCAATGCGATTATCGGTGCTAATACTGTGCCCAGATCGCTTTGAGAATGTGATTATTGATAAATGGGCCCTGTATACACATACATACTGTTGCACACATACATATAGTCACATACTTAAACATATATATGCCCCACTTCCTCTTATTACCTTACACTCTGGGTACACTGTCTGCAGTGTTCCTCCCCTCCTCTCTCCCATGATGCTGCTAACACTGGCTAACTGCACACAGTGCCTTGCGGGCCCCAACCCCCCTGCTCTGACTCAATCCTCTCTCTTCTCTTCAATTTCTACAGCTTGCAGTGCACTTCTGCACTGCTGCTGTATTCAAAGACATGGAGCCCCCTGGGAGAACTTGCCCCTCTCCCTTAATCCAGCTCTGCATTAGTCCCTTTGTGAGTATATCGGCAAGATTATATTCCCTTGCTACAAAGGTTACACTAATAGATCCACTTTCAACTAACTCATGGATGAAGTGATGTCTAATAGTAGTGGTTCTCAAACTTGGTCCCCAGCACCCTACACAGGTCACATTTTGAAGGTGCACAGGTGTATTCATTACCCATTGACATATTTTAAAAAAATACACAAACTAAGCTAATTATTTCACCTGTGATTCTGTCAGACCTGGAAAACATACACTGTTTGGGGTCCTGAGGACCGAGTTTGAGAACCTTTGTCTAATAGCAATGTGTTTGGAATGTCCATGATGCTTAGGTAAGTAAATTGCACCGGTGTTGTCACACTCCACGTTGATAGTCTCATCTTGACATAAAAGATTCACTCCACACAAAGTCTCTTTAAGGTATAATGCTTCCTTAGCAACTTCTGTGTCATATACTCCGCCTCAGTGCTGGATAGTACAATTCCTGTCTCCAAGTTCTGTAAGAGTCTTAAGTATAACAGGTGATCTGCAGGGTGCATGCCTGGGGAATGCTTTGGATACTCCAGGCAGCACTGAAGCAGCACTACTGGCTGCAGGGTGCTGTTCCAAGCACCCTGCTAGCCAGATGCAGTAGCCATGGGGCAGCGATGACACTGCTTGCACACACACCCCTTTGGCCCTGGGCCACAATTTTGGGACAAAAACAAACTCACTCTCTACATAGTTCCATTACTTGACCTGCAAGTTATGTGAAACTTATTTCCATGCTGTTTTTTCATGTAAATTTGTATTAAAAGACCAATAATCGTTCAAATCAAATCAATAATTCACTATTGTGTACACTTGAGATTGAATGTTCTCAAGATTATTTCTTCACTCTGATAATCATCAAGTCAGCGGGATTGGGAGTCAAATCATTCAGGTGATTATTCCTTTGATACTGCAGGTCTTGCAGTCCATGCAGGAGTTCCCCTCTCTGGATTGGGTTAGACTTTTTCTAAATTACAGTTTATGCCACTTTCATCAAGTTTACAAAACAAATGATCATTTACATAAAACTTTTGATTCAAAATAGAATAGATTTATGTGCACTAGACTGTAAGCAGGTCTTACTACTGTACAAATCTTATATTTATTCATTGGAAAATTAAGATGTCATAGTGAAGAAAATGTTATATTTATTCAATGGATGTTTCCAGTTGCAATTTTTTTAATAGTTTTTTTATTCAACCCCTATAAAATACATAGCAATATGACAGTAAGCATAGTTTATATTGTAAAAAAAAAAAATTACCTATTTAAAAAGGAACACACTCAAAAATATATGATGGCCATTCGATTTTGACAATATAAAAATTTGCAAAAGATAATGTATTATATCATACTTTAACCCTCTTGCAGTGGTATGTATGCATAAATGTGAATGCATGAGCCTCAGCACAAACGGATGTAGTATGTATTACCGCTGGTCGCGTGGCCGGCGGTTCAAATCCTGAACAGGAGAAGCCCGGCAGAGGTGAAGATCCCGAAGCTACAAAGGTAAAGTACTAACTAACCTAATTTTACCCCCTAACCCTCCTTTAGGGGTGCCTAACCCCCCCCCCAAGTGCCTAAACCTAAACCCCCCACCCCCGCAGCCCAACGCTAAGTCTCCCCGGGGGTGCCTAACCCTACCTCCCAGGTGGGTACCTAAGTCCTACCCCGGGAGCCCTAAAACCTAACCTCCACCCCCCCCACGGTATGCAGGGCGACGGGCTCCCGCTGCAGGGCTAATGACAGGCGTCGGGATTTCAACGCCTGTCATTGGTAATTTGCCGTGATTAGACAGTCGGGAAGCCGGCGGTCAGTATTTAGACTGTCGGCTTCCTGAATACATCCCGCACAAACATGGCCATAATACTCAGAAATCTAATTTAGGAATCAATGATAGTAAAGTTATAATTGAATGATAATGAATAAAATGAAATAGTCAATGTCTGAATGCTGTAGACAGTCAGTATAGGTTAATCTGCAAAAAACATAAATGTACATGGGATCCTATGTGAAGATGGGTTTGGAGAGATTTATTATGGGAATGATAATTATATACATACCAGCTGATTTCAGGTCAATCATTTATCAATGTACATTTAACAGTAAAGTTATAGAAAGGGGTATATATACGATTTTGTGTGTGGAGCCATCTGTACTCTGGTGAAGTCATGGTTTTTGCTTTCTTGAGTGGAAATAAACAGCTGTGCATGGCAACAATATTGCCATATTACATTTCAGAAAACATGCCCCATTAGATATCACCCTCATGATTTGCTCTCAGTTCATGCTCCATGAATGCCAAAGGGGGCATGTCATTTAGCGGTGGTGTTCAGCAATTATGGTAGCACAACATTCCTAATTGTCCTGTGCACCACTGTAGGGTGCAAAGTAAAACTATTGACGTTGAGTGTCGCAACATGCCTTACGGAATGACACATCGCGGCCAAGCGGCTTTTTGAATCACCCCTATATACTTGAAGCAAAGTTGTCATGTCATTAGATGTCCCAGGTCAGGAACCTTAAGGTTGGCCTTTGTATTGGGAGAGTGTATGAAGCTCCTCCTTAAGCAGTACGGAATAAGTGGGTAAGAGGCAGAATACAGAGCAGGCTGATGAGCCTCCTTGTGGCTTGGAGTATGTAGGCACACTGGAACAGGATTTATTGAGGTACAAGTTGGAAGGCACAGGCAGGATCAGGCTGACAAAAGCAGCAGGGACTGGAGCACCAGGACACAGAGAGGAGTCTTGGCAAACATACTGCACAGCCGAGACAGATGAAAGATGACGTTGGATCTTGCACCCCATCTTGAGCAACTGTTGAGTGCAACGCACTGCCTGGAGCGGATGCTGGCACCTACTGTATGTAGTGCACAGCCTGTAAAGGATGGTGACACTAGTTGTGTATAGCGCACAGCCTGGAGCTGATGCTGGCACTTGCTGTGTCTAGCGCACAGCCTGGAATGGATGCTGGCACTTACTGTGTGTAGCACACAGCCTGGAACAGATGCTGGCAATTGCTGTGTGAAACGCACAGTCTGGAGTGAATGCTGGCACTTGCTGTGTGTAGCGCACAGCCTGGAGCAGACTCTGCCACTTGCTGTATATAGCGCACAGGCTGGAGCGGGAAATTATTTTTAAGTGTGCTGGATGAAGTGCACAGTCTGAGACTTACTGAATATAGGCCCTCATTCAGAGCCGTACGCTCTGAATGAGGGCCGGCCTCCATGAAAATGGAGCGTCCTCCTGGACGCTCGTATAGCTGTGGATCACCACCCACAGGCTATACGTGCGTGCATTTTGGTGGCCGCGATGGTCGTGACCATCGCGACCATCGAAACTGCGAGCCGGAGCCTGCGGTTGAGGTTTTCAACCACAAGCTCCGGAGTGATTTTGGCTCTATCAGAGCCAAAATCACTCCCACTGACATCACTAGTGATGTCAGTGGGCCGGCTTCTGACGGGAGGCGTTCCCGTGGGAACGCCCCCGTCAGGGTGGCACGCCTACCAAAGGGGGCGTGCTGTCAATCAACATCGACAGCACGCCCCCTTTGATCAGACACAACGAGCGAAGGACTTTCCTTCGCTCGGCGCGTCTGGCGCATGCGCACGACGGAGCTCCCTCCGTCGTGCGCATGCTCAGTCCAGAACATCGACCCACTTGCGAGCGGACAGCCGCTCGCGAGTGGGTCTGAATCAGGCCCATAGTACACAGCCAGGAACAAGTGACAGAACGAAGCTGTAATGATGCTAGAGACTGGAAGCAGGTAACAGGTGCTGGTAATATTTAGCACTGCAAGGAGATAGTTGGAGCAAAAACACGGATTAGTAATACGCAGTAAAAAAAAGATAAAAAACTTGGCGCTTCAGTGTTAATCTGTTGTGGGGTACAAACTGCAGCTCACCAAATGGGGGTGGCAAACCCCTATCAAATGCAAGAACAAAGGAAACAAATATTGGGAGCGCTGTGGTACCAGTGTGAATGTATTTAATGTCTAAAATACTAAATAAACAAATCAATGTGAGCACAGAAATAACAAACAAATCCTATAGGTACAATGTGATAGTGAATGTCTAACCTAATGGACCTAGGTGAACATGAGTAGCTGAACAAACTGGAATAACTAAATATGTAAGCAACAATGTGGCCACATAAACATAACCAAAAAATAAATACCTTTACCTCTGAGGAAACAGCCGGTTCCATTAGGCTGAGAAACTAGCCAGGACATCATCTTCACTTTGAAGCACCTATGACTCCTATGCCCAGCAACACTGCGATCATTTCAGATCCATACGGAGCCACTATACAGCAGATCCTGTTGTTACCACGCAGACCTAGTGTCTTACAGCTGACTTTTCTGTGCACTGAACTGTCTGTACTTCAATGCGGAGCAGTGATCCTGCCACGCATGTGCACAACCAACGGTATTTGTCAGACATCACGGATCCCATTGGAGGTATACGTAGGAGAGGCCTCTCCACTTTCAGTGCTGGTTTAGCACAATCACGGCAGGATTGTTTTGCATTTTCTCACAAGAGACTTCTGAGACACGGACACACTTGGAGATCACAGGTACACATCCACCAATGTGGATTATTAATTGTGTTACCTACTAATTGTTCCCCAATTGCAGGATATTTACTATGCATTCATCTGTCATACTAAAAATGTATTCTAATTAATCTGTATCCATCCCTGCACTGCTGGATCATTACTCCAATTGGATTTTACCTGTGCTCTTTATTACGTGACTTTTGCTGTTGTACTAAAGGAGCTATATTCTCGATCCTCATCGGTTCTGTGTGGACTATTTTTCGCATATATATTTTATTTTTTATTCAATATTTATTTTTTGGTTATTTTTATGTGGCCACATTGTTGCTTACTTATTTAGTTATTCCAGTGCTTTCAGCTACTCATGTTCACCTAGGTCCATTACGTAAGACATTCACCATCACATTGTACCTATAGGATTGATTTTTTATTTTGTATTTTAGACATTAAATACATTCATACTGGTACCACAGCGCTCCCAATATTTGTTTCCTTTAATACGTAGTAATGTAATGATGATAACTTGTGGCAAACAAGAACAAGTGCAGACTCTACTGTAGTAGTAATGCTGTAAGTAGAAACTTGAATAGCTGCAAAAAGCAAACAGGTCAAGAGGCCATGGTACTGAGAAGTTGGTCTGGCAATGTTCACAGTGCAAGTCAGGTTTAAGGGCCTAATTTATCAACTCACTGTGTATAATAAATGGTGCTCAAGCCAATCATCTCCCAACTGTTATTTTTTTTTTAAACAGATGACAAATGAGGCCCAATATGGTGCTCTGAGTGCTGATAGGTTGAGTGTAGGAGGTTGTCAATGTTGCTGGAATTAGATTGCTCAGTACAGTGAGGTGATCACAACCAAGATGTTAACACCCATGTTTCAGAAGCATGGGGAAAGAACACAATAAAATACTAATCCCATACGCTGGTTGATATGCATGGTCCTTGGAGACACCTTCTGCTGCAAGGAAGGACGCGGATGACCATGACGTGATGCCACCAGACATAGTAACAGGGTTTCAGACTCTAAAGTGGGACAAAAGTATTTCATGTTAATTTACATGAACAATAGATCATTAATTGGTGTAAGAGAAGGGCAGGTTCTCACTTTTATAAAAAAAAAAAAGCTAACTTTCTAGTTTAAATAAGCGGTTGGATATAAAGGGGACCTCAAAGAATTTATAAATGTTATAATAAAAACAAAAAAATTCTGCTGGGATAAACACTCACAACAAACTGAATAGACAAATGCATATTTACGTGCAGCTAATTGGGGACAATTATATATTTGAAAATTAATGTCATGTGAAAGAGGCGATTGTAAATTCAGCAGCCCACATTTTTTTTTCAGTTTGCTAGTCTTTCAGTTTTATGCTGGGTACACACTAGAGGATATGTTGTCTAATCCTGCGGATCAGAGTGACATATCAGGTACATTGTCTAGAGCAGGGGTGGGGAACCTTTTTTCTGCCGAGGGCCATTTTGATATATATAACGGTATTCGCGGGGCCGGTGCAGGCCACGACCCTCTGTGTGACATCACATGGGGGCAGGGCCACTATCGCCGGTGATTACAGCAATGCCTGGAGCATCCTGAGGATGCTCCGGGGAGCTGTAAGGGCAGTGGTGTGACTGTCTGAAGCGTCTTAAGGGCGCTCCAGGCAGCACTGCTGCATAGATTCTTGCTGCAGGTTGGCATTCTAGACACCCTGCATGCCAGATGAGGCTAGCAAAAAAGAGCTCAGAGGGCCAGACCAAATGATTCCAGGGGCCTTTTATGACCCCCAGGCCTGAGGTTCCCCATCCCTGGTCTAGAGTGTACCCATGATATACACGCTCCAGTGGGTCGTTAGCGACATCGCCTGTCGGCCCTACTGCAGTGCTGATAGAGGATGTCACTAACGATGTCATGCACAAGTCCCTTTCCCTCCCGACATCGGCATGTATGTATGCACTTTCCGCAAGCCGGGTCCAGTCGCCGGTGATGTCGTGCTGGGTACACATCGTCTAATATGTACCCAGCTATAGATTGAAATATTTGAGATTTTAACCTCCATTTAACACAACCAGCCACAAACTAAATATAATTATATCAGTCAGTAATTAACAAATGGCTTCAGCCAAGTCCCATCATTTATAAACAATTCCATATACAAAAAGTGACAAAGTTTTTAATTCCATCAGTGAGCCTGAGAAATCAAAGAACGGTGACAAAATCCATTTGCTTCACTGAATTTTCTCTGGAGGTAAAATGGAATTACATGTTTACTCTTCAAACTAAAATTATTCCATTAAGATTTTAGAATGAGTTAGGCACCCCGGAAAATGTGTATATAATGGGAAGGCTTGCTGTACTTTAAACAAATGTAGTCATTTGTGATCAGTTACAGGCTATTCAACAGATGACTCTCCTGAAATGTAGGATTTAAATAATTAAACAAATAAAACAAAGTGAGCAAGATAACACACCGCTAGATATATTAATAAGAAAAGCTCATTCATTTTGATCCATTCCTAAAACAAAACATAAGATAAACAAACTGTATATACTTTATAGTGTGTTTAATTGATTGGTGTTGTGTTACTATTACGCATTTGAGGGTTAAACCCAGTTTTAGAAAAGAGCACTGCACAAAATATTCCAAGACCCCCACTTGCATATAAAATAATATATACGTACCATTGGCAGCATGTAATTATGTGGACATAAAAACATTGTGTGTTTCGTGGATAGTCTTTGAATTTATTGCTTTTCTTTTTTAAGTGTCACTACAGTAAATCTGACTATGAAGTCACTCTTCCACTGTTGCGGAAAACACTATAGTACTTTAAGGCTAGAGTTAAAAGGAGGATATTTATGAAACAATTCTGTACAGAAAAAAGTGCCACAACTCAAAGCAACCATTTAGAGGTCTGCTTCTATTCCTTACAGAAATATTACAGTCTAAGGGGTATATTTACGAAGTGGTAGCTTTTGCAAGCTTGAGTTAAAAATGTAAAGTGGCATTAATATTAAGCTCAAAGTCTAGCGTACAATCCACTGAGAAGCATTGGCTTGAGAACGCCATCTTTTCGGCAATATACCCCAAAGCCGTATTGGCTGTTAATGAAATATGGAAGTTTTTTCTATACACCAGGACATAAAATGTCCTGCATAAATGATTAGCAAACATTCAAATAGAAGTCCTGGTACAGGTTCATATAAGAGCACTATGTATCCAATTGTGGAAAACTGTACTGTAAAGTTTTAAATTTTCCATCAATGTGCTGCCAACAGTACTGAGCAACACTTATAGTAGTCTCATAATTCAGTGCACTAATATTCATAATATATAAGTATTATATATAGACAGTGACCACATAAAATGCCCGACAGGATGACATATGTTTTATACATTATACATTAATGCAATTAAGAAAAAGCATATAAAACATAGTAGACTGTTCTTCAAAATGATAATGTCAGATTGACAGGACATATATAATAATACAATGACATCCTTTGTTACATATCAAGATCTGTGTGTGGCAGGTATACTGTAAACATGATCTTCACAAGGTATGGCTCTTTGCTCTTCACAATATAAACACGCCGCAGCTAAATTCTACATACAGAAACATACAACCCTGTAAACTCCATCATCATAGTAAATCAGAGAATATAAAGACATCTGAAGCAGCATTTAGAAGCAGTCTTAATGACAGTCTCCTTTGTGGCGTTTCAATAGTTAACAGCACTGTGATTTACTCTCTGCCGGCAAGGTCTCCCGATCAAGCTGTACGTTTCCAACATCATTCTCCTCAACAGGAAAATTCTTGGAGTTAGCGAGTATGTTCTCAACCAAACATCGAGCAGCTTCATCAATGTTAACATTATCCTGAAAAAAAATACATCAAGTTTAAAAATGTTGATGGTCTACAACACGTTTATATTATATTATATATATATTATGTAAATAAATCTGTGTCAAGTTACATCTCTCATTTTTGAGGGGATACAGTCACAATGTCAACACCACAATGTTGACAGTTATGTCATGAACATTATTGAAATGTCAACATTGAACATGTTGCCATCTGCAGAATATCTACATGTGAAATGCCAACATTATGCACGGACTGGCAGTGGAGGGTTGAGCTACGGGAGTGAAGGGTTAGGGTTAAGCTAAGTGGACGGTTAGGTACTAGGGGGAGGGTTAGCCATACTTGAGATTGGTATTTATTACCAGATATGTGTACTACACACTAGGCCAATGGGTCGACCTTTTGGCCAACCCGCTGACACACACTTACCAATTGTACGGGCTATGTGTCTGTGCTGTCAGCACGGACATCACAACTGAGTGGGCATTTGAATTTGCTCGCCTAGATGAGATGTCAATCCTTGCAGAGTCCCCTTCAGCATGTGTACAGGCAATCGACAGGTCGCCCGTACACAGCAGCAGATGCACTGATAGATCTGCAGATATATCGGGAATCTGCTGTGCTGCAGCACCGATCCCATATGTCTGTGAATGACGTAGTTCACAGATATATCAGGGGTACACACCCGCTGACGCACTAGTGATATATCACTCAGTATATCACCCAGTATGTAACCGGCTTTACATGCCTAACGTATCATGCCTCCCTGGCTTCACTTTTCACACCTCAAGAAAGTCTTTTTAGACTGATATTATTGAATCTAAAGCATGAAGCATTGTACCTGGATTTGCAATGTACTGTGGACCACTCTACAAGGTCCTAAGCACTAAACAACCTGCATAGAGTTCTACTACTCTTCCTTAGCCTTTTCCAAGGGAAGCAGTCGGGAAGCCGACCTCCGGCTTCCCGACTGTCTAATTCCGGCAAGGGTTAAATGACAGGCGTCAATATCCCGACGCCTGTCATTTTACCTACGCCGGGAGCACGACACCCAGCTTACCGATCGAAGGGGGGGGGGTTAGGTTTAGGGTTCCCAGGGAGGGGGGGAACTTAGGGTTAGGCACTTCCCCCGGGAGGTTAGGTTTAGGCTAGGGGAAGGGGAGGAGGTTAGGTTTAGGATAGGGGAAGAGGGGCGGGGGGGTGCTATGGTTAGGCACCCCCCGCGGGGGACTTCGGTTTAGGCACTTAGAGGATTTTCCTCCTCTGCCGGGATGCCGCTGACGGGATTAGAACCGCTAGCCATACGGCCGGCGGTAAATCGTATGAATTCCTTTTACAATCCCTCCACACTTCATTGGAAGCATTATGTAATGCACCTGACTCAGCTATTGCCTTTATTCTATTGTCATTCACACCTCATCTCTGACTCTAGACAGTTTATATGTAGTTTATTTGCTGTGTGCTGAAGATGGCTGCCTTGTCTGGTACTATTCTGGGTGGGATGAATGACCATCGTGTAGTATTCCATACTATTTCATGTAGTGCGCCTAAGATGAAGTATGGTTTATTTCTTGCAAATGTAAAGTGTTTTGAGCCCTTTTCGAGAGAGATGCTGTACAAATAATTATTATTATTAATAACATTATTAGAAGTAGAGCATCTGTCCCACACAAGCTTCATGCTCTATTCTTGTCCTGATTACTATGCTTTCAGCAGTATGCATGACGTTTGGTCCATTCTCCAGTATTTCTGCCTGGCACCAGGGTAGTCTCTAGATTCCCTTCACAGAGAGGACCCTGACGTCATCAGCTACTGTCCAACATCATTCTCTACCATCCACGTGGACATAGAGGGGAAATACAATCTTGTGGCGAGCGTAGCGAGCTACTGTGTCCAAAGCATGGCAAGCGAAGCGACCCCGCGAGGGGACAAGTTTTTCTCTAGGTGGACTTTATGGGCATGGAACCGCACTTCCGCCTCACTGCACATCACTTCCAGGTCCCTAGCGCGAAGGAGAAATAAGCTCAACCCTGGCACAAGATCCTCTAGTAACAATGCATTCTGCCAAGACTGTGCCAACTGAGGCTTTTCTGTGCATGTGACCAATGCATGCTCACAAGAGGCCTTGCCTTGTGCTTCTGAGAGCAGTGATAGGAACCCAGTAGGCTGGAACTGTCCACCTCCAAATTTTGCAATGGACTCACTGTTCCGCCCCTGGATAGCCAGTCACTACCAAGTTTCTTTTGTTTTTATGTATAATTGATAGAGCATTTAAATGCACATTGGGAAGTCATAAATCTATACCAACTCACGCACATTACCACACGTAATTCTAAAATGAATGTAAAACAAAGTGGGTGCCTCTATATCGGTTCTAAAGCCTATTGACTAGACAGATGTTTTCATAAATAACTTTCCCACAGTTTGCAGCGCAAGCATATGTAAGCATTTTATCTATATTGCTACAGCGTGATACTTTTGTGAGAACTATACCCATAAAGTCATGCGCACAGATCATCTTCTAGATTATATGCCTCCTTTCTGGTTTTTGACAGGTGACAGAAGACAGATTGCTAACCTATACAGAGAATATATATTGTGACACAGGTTAGGGGGTCCCTCTCCTGGGTAGAGGACTCCTTCCTTACACACACACACACAGCAGCAGGGAAGCAGCACACCAGTCTGGATGCAAGTACAAGCTGGTTGGCGCCAGTCTTTATTGTACAATGTCAGAAACATAAAGAAAACATAAAATATAAATCCAAGCCCTGTCGGGGCACTAACTTCAAAGGTAGTTCCCTCACTACCAGAACCTGGCAGGGCCTAATGCCCTCGCCAGCAACAAAAGCACAGCACAACACTCACAGTTAGGTATCCAAGTGTCTCTGAGCAAACTCCCTGCCTGCTCTCCCAGGTGAGACAATCAGCCCTAAACAAACTAGGCTTATATTGGCCACTCTCAGGTGGAAAACTAACAAGCCTGTTACCAGGCTGCGAGAACCAAAACCTGGAGTGGCCGTGGGTGGAGCCCTCCCTCTCCTCTCACCCACAACCCCCAGGTCCCAAACCGGCTTTTCAAAAAGCCGAAACTCAAGCCTGCTACACTGCAGACTTTCTCCTGGGGATTTAAAACACAAAAGACAGGAGTCTGGGACAAATGTACCTGCCACAGACCACTTTACCAGTGATCCTATCACAATATATATATTAAACTATCAATAAACATGGTTTTAAATTGAGGTTCTTGGTACATATTTGGCCAAAGATGTTTGCCCACCTACCACATCAAGGTGAACCTCATCAGGTGGGTCCCTAACATCCCTAATACTGACACATTGTATAACTGTAACTAGGACTTACCTGTAATAGCGCCCATTACATGTGTGTACTGCAATGTACAGGACCCATACTAATTAAAATCACCTGGTAAGAGGAGTGCTAGCACCAACAAGTGTATCTTAAATACACGCATACATAATTTAAAACCATGTTTATTGATATTTTATTATATATATTGTGATATTCACTGTTCTTAGTGCTTAGAGTGTGCATCTGCTTTCGCCCCCCTTCTATTTCTGCTGTTGAACTACAGACCTCAGCAAGGTAGCACCTCTTATTGTGTTTAATTTAGGATGTGCAGCCCAACCCCGCCCCCCTTTTTTAACCTATACAGAGAGAGACAGACAAGGAAAGCATTTACTGTTGAATGAGGAGCTGTCAGCGCTGCCTCCATCCACATGGTAGCAAAGCCGGCGTTCTTTAGGACCCTCCGTGACTCATTAGCAGGTCTGACCTCTGATATGTGCTACTGTGCATGTGCGGTACATGTATATGGATGTGCCCTCAGCCTTCCAGTATTCAGCCATCCATTTACAGCTCTACAGACCCTGGAAGTAACCTATATCACCAACACTTGTGTAGAAGGGCATAGCGCCAATAACCACTGTGTATACCATGTTAGCACCCAGAGCACTACAACACCCTTATGCTACAGACTGCATTCAATACACCTGTTTAACCCTGTATCTACAGTACATGACACTTATTGTTCTACCTAGTTAAATAAACCTGACACCTGGTTAAGCTGTACCACGTGTGGACTAACCGCCACCAGCACCTCTGCTGCGCAACTGACTTAGTACTCTGGTACCTGGGTGTACAGTATGTTATCTGTGGTTATATACATAAATTTACACCATGCCATCTATCACGTTACAGACCCCAGTGTCCATCCCTAGGCATTCTGCCAATAGGTCACATGCTCAGATGCACTCAGCTAAACTCGGATATATGTACTGACAATGCTCATGGGCACTTTACAGAGGCAAAGAAGAAGGTGTAACATGTTATACTTTTCCTATCAATGATGATCTGATGTTCCTGTGTGTACCATCAGTTCATCATCAATGATCTCAGGAGTAGTATCTGTCCTCTCTCGCTTGCTTATGTATAACAGAGACCACTGCCCAGGGATGGACTGGGGCTATTTAGCAGCCCTGGCAGTCCCCGCACACCCCCCCGCAAAAGGGGCATGGCCTCACTGAGAAGGGGTGTGGTTACGTCACACATGGGCATGCCGCTAGCCGTGGGGGGTCCCCGTCTTTCAGTATCCTGGACGAGTAGAGTGCCGGGAGGCGGAGATGCTCGGCCAGGGTTTAACACCAAAAAAGGCCCATCTTGCCATTGGCCCTTCTGGCATTTGCCGATCACCATTGACGTTAGATAATAATGGCCTGATTGAAGTTTGGAAGTAAATAGAAAATAGGTTGCTCTCAAACGGAAAAAATTGTACACATCTTGTGACGCGCTTGCCCCCTGTGTATGATCATCATATATGCACATTTGTACCTACAAAATACGTGGTGCAAAGATATGCCACTAAAAAGGCACTTTTTTGCTTACCCCCAACATAAACTGCATTTTCCCTCGCTCAACTTTGCCTACTCGAGGATGTCGTTACAACCCAGCTATACCTCTCCAGTAGTAAGTGTAGAGCATATGGAAATGCGTATGACCGAGTTATTCATACTTATGTGTTCTAGTTCCAGAGCACGGACAATGCACAAATCCACAAATTACACTCCGCAAGCCCTAAATCTGCAGTGTTAGACCTCTACAGTTACTAAGAGCCGAGAAGAGAGATGATCAGGAGCTATTTTCTGCTATATAAAAATGTGCCAGGATCCTGCTGAATCCAGCAAATGTAGAGTTTTTTTCTTCATTATCTCCCCATCACTATAATCATAATAATTAACACCCATCTTCAAAGCTATCACCAACTCCATCATCGTTATTAGCCCTCCGAATCTGGAGTCATTATTAACCACACCTTCTTGCATCATCATTAACCCTTCCACTGTGCATCATTTTTATATTTCTCTTTACTTTTCATCTCAACATTAACCCCCTCATTCTTTATTATTAGTGCCTCCCCTTCACTCACAGCCACACTGTGTCTCTGCATTTACTCAGAGGGAAACTGATCATATGTTAGTTTCTCTTTGAGTACTTCCATGCCAGAGTGTGACCAAAAACTACTTGAATGGATATGAGCTGATCTGTGCTCCCAACTCAGCAAGTTTACATGTGGTGTTCCAGTATGCTGGGCCGTGTAAATCGCATTCTGTTGAATCAATTAGATGCCAGTGTCAACAGTCAGAGCAGGGAGTTCACTCACAACAGAGTTTTCTGCAGTCAAGACAGTGGCGTATCTATAATGTCCAGGGGGGCCCCGCACCCCACACACTGCAGCCATATTTTTTTTAAACTTACCTGTCCGAGGTCCCGCGTCGGGTGTCACGGCTGCTCAGAACACCGGAAAAATGGCCACCGCAGCCATTTTTCCGGCGTTCTGCGCATGCGCAGTAGACTCTGGGCACACTCTAGTGCCCGGAGTCTACTAATGCTCCGGTAGCTGGCCAGCCGCGTCAGTCGGCTGCCAGCCACCAGGGAGAGAGGAGGGGACCCCGCACGAGTGCACACGGGCCCCATCCTCTCAAAATGCCCGTGTCAAGAGTGTTACATGACACAGTAGTGCTTGGAAAAGGAGTCACACAGGCAATGGCGGACTGGAGCATGAAGGGCCCACAGGGGAATGCAGTAATAGAGGCCCACAAAGGGGTGTGGCCAGTCACTGGAGGATGTGTGGCCAATTATAATGGGAAAAAGTATTGATATAATGTATGACCCTTTTATATACTAAAAATAGAAAACTATAAAACTCAAATATGAAAAAAATAAATAAATATATATATTAGTTGGTAAAGTTAGTAATTTTGTGATCTACTCCTGTGCATGGCAGTCAGTAATGTGGGCAAGGGAGGCTGTGATGGGCATTGAGGGGTCATGGAGGCAGTGCAGTGTTTGGTATGGAGGAGCCAGGGGGATCGTACAAACAGAGAGGTCATGTTTGGTATGGAAGTGTCAAGGGAACAGTGCAGAGTGGCAGTGGTGAATATGCAGGGGTCTGGGAGGTACTGTAGTGAAGACAAAGAGTGTTTGGTAAGAAGAGGGGTTGGGAACGGGATCCTGGTGGTTGGGATGCCGGCGGTCACAATACCGACAGCACCATCCTGACAGAATCCTGACCCAACTAGGTAAGTACCGTAACCCTAAACCCTATCCCTCCCCTGTAGCCTAACTCTAACCCTACCCCTCCCCTCTCGCAGCCTAACCCTAATACTTACTGCCGGATTCTGGCGCCAGGATTCCAAATGCTGTCGGCATTCTGGCGCCGGGATTCTGACTGCACCGGTATTCTGAGCGCCGGGATAGTAACTAAATCCCAAGGAAGGGTCAGGTGGGTAGTGCAGATAGGTAGTAGTGAGTATGGAGGTATCAGGATGGTAGTGCAGGGTGATAGTGTTTGGTAACTTGGGGTCAGGGGGTAATGCAGATAGGTAGTGGAGAGTACCGAAGTGTCATGGAAGTAGTGCAGAGATAGTGTTTAGTAAAGAGGGATCAGGGGGTAGTGCAGATAAGTAGTGGTGAGTATGGAGGAGTCAGAGTTAGTTGTGAGCCACCCAGTTACCCTTGCAAGTCTGGTCAGTTGTTAGTACATGTGTAGTGGTCTCATTTACCCACATTATACCACAAAATAATGCCCCACACGTTATACCACACTGTAATGCCCCTCACATTATGCCATGCCACCTGTAGAGCCCACACATTATGCCACTGTAGTCCCCACACATTTTGCCACACTGTAGTGCCCCTCCTACATTATACCACACTGTAGTACCCCCATTATGCCACCTGCAGTGCCCCCCACATTTTGCCACACTGAAATGCCCACACAGTGTACTCACCAGAGGCCACAGCTGCCAGCAGAGCAGCAGTCACAGCCTCACATGAGTCATTCCTATGAGGCTGCGCTGCTGTTAATCTCCACAAGTCAGAGCATGTGATGGGCTCCACCAATCAGAGCTCAGCACATGCTCCTCTGACCCCTCTGCAAATACTACTGGGATTTATTACCCAGTAGTGCAGTGCTGAGGGACTGCATTGTGCCCCGGTTCTCTGCGTGTTACTGCTGGCCGGGTCAGTCACAGCCTTGATGACTACCCGGCAAGCAGTTGCACTGCAGCCTGTGGTAGTAAACTGCGCCATAGGCCCCGCTCTCCTGCGTTAGAGACGTGGCTGGAAAACAGTGGGGCCCACCGGGGATTTCACAGACTCCCCGGCTACACAGTCCAAGTCTGCACACAGGACACCCCAGGCTATGGCCCAGTTTTTAGGTACGATGGCATTTGTCAAACCTTTGTTAAGCATTTTCAAGTAACCTATTTACTAGCTTTCTATGGCAGAACATGCAAAAAGAAATAGGACAGCGCTAAAAGACAAGAAATATATTTAATAGTATAACCCACATAAATGTGCAACTCACTATAGGGCAATATCAATTTACAATGATTAAAGAATAATGAATTGCAATAAAATCACCACTTATGTACCGCCCGTTATACTGTATATAATTAAGACTGATTGTAAAAAAAAAAAATCAAGCAATATTGCTCATAAAAAGCATTCGATGGAGCGGTCTTTTGTATTATTTTGTTTTATCCTTATGCTTGTAATTAGATAATTAGTCCCGAACTCCATAAGCCATCAGGTGTCAGATGCAGTAAAGATTTTTTAGCTGTAGCAGAAAAAAGTATGAAGCAAGTAGTTTAGTTAGAAAACGGAGGGGAAATAATATAGTTATTCAGAGATTGTTAGCAAGCTCTTAATGCATCAGTACAAATTCATGTCTGTCATTGTTGGCAAGCTGTTTTGTTAGTATGATTTTCCAAAAGCATGCATGCAAAAAAAGAAGGCAGTGGCTTTTGAACTAATATAAGTTTGTCATCTTATGAAAGCATAAGAATGCTCCATCTCTTAAAAAAATCTGTACTCACAGCTTTCTCCGTATATATAGTATATACCAGCTGGTAATAAAGCTCACAGGGTTCTTTACGCGTTTCTCCGCCTTTATGGGTAATCAGCGGCTTCCTCAGAAGTGTGGATCGTTTGTTTACTTCTCCTGGTTTTTAACTCCACAGAACAGCGCTATGCGCATGCGTTAATCATCCATATCCAAGCCTCTTTCTGATACGGAGTCACATGTTTCGTTTCAGGAACAGTTTTGCGTTCCATTTATTTTCCTTCTACTAATGCGCATGAGCAAAGACCAAAGACTGTTCATGCATTCCAGCAGTATATTTCTGCGTTCCACATATCCAAAGTGGATATATAAAATACATTATCATTCACATTTATTCATAAGTACCCCAGACATCTGATTTATATAGGAATAATAAATAATATATAATAAATATTGAAAACATACATATATAGAGAATTTTTAAAGAGAGAAACTCTATTGCTAAATCTGCATCTCATGAGGGACCACCACTTTCACATTGTATAGTTAATTTTGCAAGAAAGAACTCATTTTTTCATTTAACCCAAGGAATTCTGTATTGTTTTTTGGACTAGGGGTCACCTGTAAAGACGATTGGGTCTTGCCCCGAAGGTATAATAGCGCTTGGAGTTCAGTGGTGAAATGAAAGGTAATCAAAGTAGACCAGTGAGTATTTCTTTTTGGGTAGTGTGAAAGGTAGCATAAAGAGACATCATTGTGTGTGATGATGTCATAGAGCAAGTGTCCCACCCCCACCAACTCTTACAGAGTGGGGGACAGTCATTTAAACGGAGGGCATGTATAAATTTTAAAAAACTTTTATTTGGCTAATGTACAAAAGTGAGATTTTATATTCTCTGTGATTGCACCATCTGTCAGAAACTACTGTATTCATTCAGACTTTAAGCAAAAAAAAAATTAAAAATGTAAAACTGTTTTTGGAATATACAGTCTTGTGCTATAAATAATAATATTAAAAAAGTATAATTTGTGTGGGTACTGCTCAGAAAAATGACCAACCTAGGTGTTGGAATGTGAGCAGCCCAAAAAAAGTGACAAAATAAGTCAAGCACACTTACATGGGTTAGTATGTGTGCCATAATAAAGAATGACTAAGGATTTGATTGTTTTAGTTTACTTAATGTTGCTTATGTTATGTATGTGCAGACCAGTTACCTTTGCAGAGGTTTCAAACCATGCAACAAAACCATTTTCTTTACAGAAGTGGTCCATCTGAGAAGGACTTTGCACGTTGTTCTCCTTCTTTTGATCACATTTGTTGGCAAGAAGAATAGCTGGTATTGGACCACCACTGGGAAGGAAGACTTTATTATCCAGATCAGATTTCCACTTGGTGATAGCTTCAAAGGTGGATCCTCTTGTCACATCAAACACTACCATGGCTCCCACAGCCTCCTTATAGTATACTCTTGTCATGTTCCCAAACCGCTCTTGTCCTGTAAAATACATGAAATAAGATAGTCTATATTAGTAACCCACTTGTACTAAGATTTTGAAGTTTTAATTCTATGAAAACTAAGTATATATATTTTATGAGAGAAGAGGGTTGAGGTCAGAGTGGTTAGTACATACAGAGATCACTAGGATACATACTATAGCAAGATAAAATTCCACTTTCACACAGAACTGGCTTCTGTGATTATACCTCCTGGGATATCCTCGGTAGATCATTTTATAAGCTCTAATTAGGCTTATATTTCTACACTAATTAGGCTGCAGACCAAAAGAGTTTCACTATGTCAGGAGATTGCTCTAACTTGTCTTTTCAGGAACTTCGGGGAAAGACCAGCCTTTCTAAACTAGAAATTTTCTATAGCATGAAAACACAATTACACTTCATAACTATGAAAATATCTAAAACACAAAAAACCCACCTTACTTTGAAATTTGTATATAGCCCCCATAGGGATATAAAGCATAAACTGGTGTTGTGTGATGTTGCACACAGCCGTAAAAGTAAATGTTATGCGTGCGATCATTATTACCATTTATATTGTCTTTTCAACCAATGACCATTGCATGATACATGGTGAAATTATGTTGTCAATCTGACAAACAGGACAATCATTGTGAGGGTGTTCCTAAACAAACCTGAAAAAAACCTGGCATATGGATGGCATCAGTGTTATGCTTGTGAAACCACTGAGAAAGCACACACTGTGGATAAGGCATTAGTATTAAACATGCTGCCCTCCAGCTGCTGTGGAACTACACATCAAAGTTTTGCTATTAGGGCATGCTAAACCTGTGGCAGGACATGCTTGGATGTCTAGTTCCACAGCAGTTGGAGGACTGCATGTTGAATATCCTTTGTTCTAGAGGAGGAATGGGTACGGGATCCTGGCATTCAAAATCTCAACAGGGTTTAGATACAGAAACCTGTCTGTCGGTATCCTAACCCTCCCTCCCCGGTGCCTGAACCTAACCCTCCCCCTAGTGCCTAACCCTCACCCTAACCACTCTACTTACCTTCGCACCTGCATCCAGGGACCGGAGACCAGGGTCACAGTGCAGACCAGCTGAGCGGAGCCCCAGAGGACATCACCGGAGGCAAGCGTAAGCTAAGCAGGGGGGTTGCAGAAGGAAATGCAGGGGGGGTGTTTCAGACATATGTCTGCAACACCCCCTCCCCCCCCCCCCCCCCGCAATTAAAAAAAAAAAAAATACAGGAAGAAGTGTGCGGAGAACCTGTGAGTACAAGTCAATATCACCAACCCGATACCACAGACCGAAAGCTGTATCCTAGCTAATATGAATTGGCCTCAACAGGTAAAGCTTACACCGAGAGCATCGGCTCTGTCAGATGGGACTGCACTAGGTGTGACATATAGCCCCCGAAGTATCCACTTAATCCTGGGAACTACAGGTGCAATATAGTGGGCTTCAGGCCATTTTGGGCACAGCTTTGCCAGACGGATCTTCCACTAAGGTCTGATGAAACCGTTCCCGGTTTTACGAATATAAATTAGAGTGATATACACAACCATACCTCATCAAATTTGTCAAGTCAAGCTGAGGTTGTGATGGGAATACACTAAGCACAGTCAATGGTGCTCTTATTTTATAAGAAATTTGGAGTCTATACCTATCTTGCTATATTTTATTGTATTTAGATTACTGGGACCCAGTTTACAATATTGATAGATAATATATTAATTGTATAATTTAATCCATTTATAATAAATAATAGATTTATAACTTGCTTGGCCTTTTATCCTTGATGTTTTATATATCTCAATAAGACTCATACTAGTGGAGTGCAATCCCATACCCTTTGTTTCTGCTAGAATAACACTAGATTTGCTGGGAGGCTAGCTGTGAAAAAAAAATTGTGACCCTCTGTTCAAAGTAATTTCCTGGTACACGGCACTCCAGTAGAAGTTTGTATGAAAGGGTATTAAATTGCCTAATTAATTAAAATCTATACCTATGTAGAGGATCCTACTGTACTTCAGTATGCTTGGTGTCCCTCATTTATTCAGATGTATCCAATTGCTTTTGTGTACTACTTGTTGCAAGAGAGTCACATTAGATAATAAGAATTATGGTATAACATACCTTTGTTAACTCTTTTTCTTCGGGGTCCATGGGGTCCACAGCCATTACGTTGGGGATATCCCAAAGCACTAAACCTACGGGCGGGGACGCTCCTGACTCTCGGAAGAGAGGAGAACCCTACGCCCGAAGGAGGCATCCTAAGAGGCAAAAGTGTCAAAGGCATAACAATTGACAAAAGGTATGGACGGAAGACCATGTGGCTGCCCTGCAGAAGTATTCAGCAGAGGCACCCCAGCAGGCCGCCCATGAAGGCCCCACTGACCGTGTGGATGTATCTTTACTGAGTCTGGCACCACCAGACTATTCTGACCTGAGGAATCGTCATATGAATCCATCTGACCAGCGTCCGCTTATTGGCTGGCCAGTCTTATGACTGTCATACAGTACAAAAAGGAACCTACTTCCTCATGCTGTTGGCACGATCCACATAATTATGTAGCGCACGGCCAACATCCAAGGAAAGCCTCACCTACCGAGAGGCTTGTAGTCTGAAAGCTGGGACCACAATCTCTACATTCATATAGAACCAGAATACCACTCTTGGAAGGTATTCCGCCCTAGTATGAAGTACCGCTCTCACCCGATGACTTAGTAAAATGGGAAAGCGGGAAGAAAGTGCTGCTAGATCAGAGACGCTCCAGTCTGACGAGAAGAACATACTCGAGAATTCTAACCCCCTAGGGCCACATTTTCTCAGTTCACCCCGGAGAACATACAAAGTTTTAATAACTGCAGCCAGAAGTAAGTTTCTTATCCTCTGAACTACAGAACACCCTTTCTTCAAGGCAGAGGTCTGAAGAACCATGCCGTCCAAGATGGACGACTCAGGTCTAGATACAGGAAGGGATCCTGTATTAACAGGTCCGACCTTAGCCGAAGAGGCCACAGAGTGTCTATGGAGTGACTCTGCAGGTTGGCGAACCAGCAGTGTCTGGGTCAAGCAGGGGCCATCAGTATTACTGTTGCATATTCCCGTTAACCCTTAGAGGGAGGGATAGCGGGTGAAGCAAATACAATAGTTTGAAGTTCTACTCTACTGCCAGAGCATCCACAAACACTGTACCCGTACCTGGGGACCCTGTGCTTGTGACTCAAAGCCAGGAGGTCTACCTCTAGAAGACCCATCCATCCACAAGGCTCTGAAATACCTGTGGATGAAGAGCCCACACTCTCTAGCGTATATCCTGCTGGCCTAGGAAGTCCACTTCCAAATTAAGGACTCCTGGTATGAACACAACCGATCTTGCTGGAAAATGACATTCTCCCCATTGATAGCTGAGGCAGTCTACTGCGGTGGTGTTGATAGATTGCACCTAGACCGGCCTGCCCCTTTAGTATTTCCTGAGCTTGAAAAGCGCTCCTGAATACTGTCCTTAGTTCCAGGACGTTTTCCCTGGCCGGGCAAATAACAGCTCCCGACAGAGGAAGACTGCCCTGAAAGCGGCTTCCAATCTCCTATCAGTGGAACATTTAAAGGCGAATGCCAATGGTACTGGAAAGGGATATAAGGCCTCAACCTTTCTGGTAATATGGATTTTCCATGCCCGGAGAAAACTCCCTACTACGTTCCCCTGGTATCTCAGGTGGTCTCCCATCCAAGTACTAACTGGGCTCAATGCTGCCTAGCCATCAAGATCAAACAATCTTGGGCATGTCCAGTATGGTCTGGCTGTAGTCAGATTTGGGAGGCTTTCCCAACTTTCTGGCATTAGAACACTGGAGCCTCTCCTTATACCGGCTCCACAAGCATCGCTTTCACCCCTCTGATCAGGGAGGAGACGTACTGTTGGGAGACGGTCTTCCTCTCTTGAGAGTGACTCCTGGGAGGAGACCCGTGCCTAGACACCAGAAGATGTACCAGAATCTGAGGGCTGCATGGAGCGTGAGACCGACCGCCTTCTGATTCTTTAGGCTGTACTAGCCTAGCTGCTTGCCATAACTGCTGGAAGGCTGCTAAGGACGAAGTCACCTTTTGATCCGAATGAGCACACATGTCCCTCCAGGATAGATGCCCAGGAAGCCTAAACATGGTAGGTTGATACCTTAATATCAGGGTTAGCACAGCCTGTCGCCAACCTGTCCACAACCTGCGCTATGATCTGGTAGATTTGACTACTGTGGTGACTCTTTAGAACAGTGACCACCACAACCCATTTATATTAAGTCCAGTGAGGTCACCCTCATCGCCCCTCTCTGTGGCCTGGCCCGCGTAAGGGGCCGACGCCATCTGATCTTTGGCTGCAAAGACCTAGCAGCCTGTAGTAATTGTTGAACGGCTACTAAAGATGATGCCTGCCTCAACCACTGCCTACAGCACCTGGTATTCCCAGGTGGTCTCCAATCAAAGCACCAACCAGGACCAACACGGCATAGCCTCCAAAGTCAGATGAGACTGGGCATGTCCAGTGTGGTATGGCTGTAGGTGAAATGTCCATTCATGATGGAAATAGAGGGCATAACCATAGGGGCTACTGCTACAGGTCACACATGCCACCAACTCAGGGGCCCCAGCCATCTGTCTTACCTTTTCATTGGACATACAAGTTTTATCCAATGTCTAGTATTAATGTGACCATCATTTTACATCCAATGTACCCACATATCTTTGTAGCGGGTTACATGAGGAGAAACAGTAGTGATAGATTTATGCTGACAAGGCAGCATAATACAGCCAATTCCATAAGTCACATGTAATGCACATGATACATAGATATATATATAGATATATATATATATATATATATATAGATAGATATATATATATATATATATATATATATATATATATATACACACACACACACACACACACACATATATACATACATATACACACATACATACATACACACATATTCACTGTTCATACACACTAAGCTAACTACCAAACACCAGGTAGGACCTAGAGCTCTGTATGACCTGATCACCAGAGTGGAGGCATATATACAAACATGCAACAACATTTTTAGTCAACTACAAACAGCCGACAAGGCTAAGTAGGACATCAAGCTCTGTATAACCTGGCCATCCACAGAGAGGCACCCAGGAAGATGAACCAAATCTCCTGAGAACATTTGCAAGTAACCTACTACAAGCGTCGGCTTACAGAAAACATACATGTGAAGCACTCTCTAACCCCGAACCACAGTTTAGGGGTTTCAGGAAAATAAATTTTTTAACAGTAGCACATTCATGCCTAACTGACCAGTTTTGCAAAATCTACCTGTAGATTTGCATCAATCGGTACTGAATCCAAGCAACAAAAGTTGGTAGGATTCCAATGTTATGCACTTTCCTGGGAACAAGACATACTCAGGGATAGCCAACTTCCCTCCCCTCCCCAATCAGTACTGAACTCAGCTGAGTCTTCCTAATTAGGAGAGAGGGGGGATGGGCAACCCACTTACAACGGTTCCTATATGTGCCTCCCACTTTTTAAGGGGCCAAAAGTAATGGGACAAACTAAACAATCCTAAATCTAACTTTCACTTTTTAATACTTTGTTGCAAATCTTTTGCAGGCAATTACAGCCTGAAGTCTGGAATGCATAGACATCACCAGATGCTGGGTTTCATCCCTGGTGATGCTCTGCCAGGCCTCTACTGCAAATGTCTTCAGTTCCTGCTTGTTCTTGGGGCATTTTCCCTTCAGTTTTGTCTTCATCAAGTGAAATGCATGCTCAATCGGATTCAGGTCAGGGGATTGACTTGGCCATTGCATAATATTCCACTTTTTAGCCTTAAAAAACTCTTTGGTTGCTTCTGCAGTATGCTTCGGGTAATTGTCCATCTGCACTGTGAAGCACTGTCCAATGAGTTCTGAAGCATTTGACTGAATATGAGCATATAATATTGCCCGAAACACTTCAGAATTCATTCTGCTGCTTTTGTCAGCAGTCACATCATCAATAAATACAAGGGAACCAGTTCCATTGGCAGCCATATATGCCCACGCCATGACACTACCACCACCATGCTTCACAGATGAGGTGGTATGTTTTGGATCATGAGCAGTTCCTTTCCTTCTCTTCCCATCACTCTGGTACAAGTTGATCTTTGTCTCATCTGTCAATAGGATGTTGTTCCAGAACTGTAATGGCTTTTTTAGATGTTGTTTGGCAAACTCTAATCTGGTCTTCCTGTTTTTGTGGCTCACCAAATGGTTTGCATCTTGTGGTGAACCCTCTATATTCACTCTTGTGAAGTCTTCTCTTGATTGTTGACTTTGACACATATACATCTACCTCCTGGAGAGTCTTCTTGATTTGGCCAACTGTTGTGAAGGGGTTTTTCTTCACCAGGGAAATAATTCTTCTGTCATCCACCACAGTTGTTTTCCGTGGTCTTCCAGGTCTTTTGGTGTTGCTGAGCTCTCCGGTGCGTTCTTTCTTTTTAAGAATGTTCCAAACAGTTGATTTGGCCACACCTAATGTTTTTGCTCTCTCTCTGATGGGTTTGTTTTGATTTTTCAGCCTAATGATGGCTTGCTTCACTGATAGTGACAGCTCTTTGGATCTCATATTGAGAGTTGACAGCAACTGATTCCAAATGCAAATGTCACACCTAGAATCAACTCCAGACCTTTTACCTGCTTAATTGATAATGAAATAACAAGGGAATAGCCCACACCTGTCCATAAAATAGCTTTTGAGTTGATAGTCCCATTACTTTTGGCCCCTTAAAAAGTGGGAGGCACATATTAAAACTGTTGTAATTCCTACACCGTTCACCCGATTTGGATGTAATTACCCTCAAATTAAATCTGAAAGTCTGCAGTTAAAGCACATCTTGTTTGTTTCATTTCAAAACCATTGTGGTGGTGAATAGAGGCCAAAATCTGAAAATTCTGTCAATGTCCCAATATTTATGGACCTGACTGTAGCTCATATAGCCTACAGCTGGGGCCAATGTAATGTGTTCATCTTCACAGTCTTTCAGAAACAAAGGCAGCATAACTCAGCAAAACTCAGCAAAACTCAGCAAAACTTAACGCATTTAAGCAGTACGTTTGCCATAGACTCTTAATCAAAAATCACAGCAGCTTAATAGGATATTTGAGCATGTTCAACCTGCCCTAAGCAAGGTATTTTGGTCCATAATCTGGGAAAAGGAAACCCAAGGGAATTCCTATCCAGAAGCTGGGAGGTTTGTCTACTTAACACAGTAACCACATAATTCAGATTGTATGAAATCCTGTGGGGAAAACCCCCCCAGCACAGGGACCTTAGCCGCCTGTCCTTCAGACTCTGAGACATAATAATGACAAGTTCTGAGTACACATGTGATTTTGTTTCACCCTAATTACCCACACACCCGTAGGAAAGGGTTAAGGGAAAAGACAGTGATAATTTACAGGAGTCACAGTTTTTTTCGCATAAGAAACAGTATCCATAAAACAACAATCACATGTCATGCATAAACACTCTGCGGGTCACATGCATATAAGCTCTCACTACCACAATCAGCCTGAGCTTAGGTAGGATAGAGCCCTGTGAAAACCTGAACCAGCAGTAGGAAAGGTATACAGGGAGACTGCCCAGCGTCCTGAAGGAGCAGCATTCAGAGAGCAACTGACATACACTCTGGCTGCCCTATATGGAGGCTGGGAGGAACAACCCACAATCACTGTGCCAGAGGACTGAACTAGTGTGTGGATTGGGGAAGGGGCCGCCGGGGAAGCGCACCTCCCCTGCGCTGCTTGGACCCCTTATCCCGGCAGTCTAATGTAGGAAATAAGCTGTATGCCTCCCTACTGCAGCTTAACCTGCAGGAAAAAGGTTAAAGGGAAAGACAGTGATAGTTTACAGGAGTCACAGTTGTTTTTGTGGATACTGTTTCTTATGTAAAAAGAACAATCACATGTCATGCATAAACACTCTGCGAGTCATATGCATATAAGCTCTCACTACCACAATCAGCCTAGGCTTAGGTAGGATAGAGGCCTGTAAAAACCTAGACCAGCAGTAGGCAAGGTATACAGGGAGACTGCCCAACGTCCTCTCTTGTAGGAGCAGCGTTCAGAGAGCAACTGACATACACTCTGGCTGCCCTATATGGAGGCTGGGAAGCGCAATCCACAATCAACTGTGCCAGAGGACTGAACTAGCGTGTGGATTGGGGGAGGGGCCGCCGGGGAAGCGTACCTCCGCTATGCTGCTTGGACCTGCCCGGTAAACTGACCTGGCCGCCGCCACAAGCCCCGGCTGGTCAGGAACATCAAATCCCGGTGGTCTAGGCTAGGAGAACAAGTATGCCTCCTGACTGCAGCGCGCCTCCGGCCAGTCTCACTGCCAGAGGCCGGACCGCCACTTGGTCTCGACGTCAACGGCCGCCGCGACCACCTGCTTACCTGCCATCCCCTTGATCCGGTTGCGGTCCAGGGCCAGAAAGCCCCTGCCAAGGCAGCGGTGCGGCGCCGGAGGAGGTAGTTGCAGCGCGTGGCCGGTGCACCTCCAATCAGGCGCGAGGCTGCTTCCAGGACAGCTCAGACCACCCGCTGAGATAGAGAGTAAAACTTTTTTTTTTTTTTGTACTCGTCTGCAGGACTGCTCCAGCAGTCCCACTGTCTATGTGGTGAACACACCAAACAGGAAGAACAGGCTACCTGAGGCAGGGGGTGGGGTATATGAGGAGGAACCCCGATGCATCCTGGGAGCAGAGAGCTCGTTTGTGTTAACTGTTTGGTGACCAGGATTCATACCCCAACGTAATGGCTGTGGACCCCGAAGAAGAAAAACAGTTTATATAGAAAGCGCCTACTGTATGTCACATTGGGTTCTACCCAGAAACCTAAGAGTACTAGACATTTAGGATTATATATCTATATACATATATATACACACACACACATTATTATACATATATATTGGACACTGTGTATACCAAGTTGTTCATATAAACACAGATGAATCAGCGAAAATGAAAAAAATTATACTTTTATGAACATTTTCTATATTATTTATTTTTGCTCATTAATGTGTTTATATATGAACAATTTAGTACTCTCATAGCACCCAATAATAACACTTGTCCTAAATTTCTATTTCTATTAGAGAGTATCCAATTTTGCCTGCTTATTTAGATGCTTCAATCTATTAATTCATAATAGGATGCCTGCAATTATGTTTTGCATTTTGTTGCTGTTTTATGGTTGAAACATATTTGCACAGAGAAACAGCATTGTTGAATTGTGGCTGCCTGCCAAGTTCTACTCTTGTCAAAAGCAAAAAAAAGTGTAAATCGAGAAAAAAAAAAGATACATAGAAGGTTTTCTAGTAACTTTACTGGAGAGTTATGCCAAAAAGAAAACTTAATTTTATAAAAAGCAGTAGGTGCACAATACCAATAAAAACAAGCATTTTAAAATTCCTTGCTGCATTAAATCAGTAGAGAAATATTTCAAAAATGTTAGTAACTTATTCAGGTCATTTCTCTAAAGTCAAGAACTGTGGTTTAATCCAATTAGTGTATGGTTTGGGATTGCCGATTACACTGGAGGTTAAGATGGGTCATGTCAACACAAACAGTCACACATAGTCAAATCTCTTATTTCAAAAGGTTTTGCTAAATTTGGTTTCCTGATTAACAGGACAGAGTACAAATAAAACAAACAAATGAAACAAAAATATAAATACAATTTCATAACTGAATGAAATAGAAAGGTCTGTGACATGAAGGAGCTTATATTCAAATTGTAATCATTCACATTTACTGTGTAGTTTTAGTTTCCTGAAATTCTAAAGTTCCGTTCGCTGACCTAAAAGAAAGCGGATTACTTAAATTTGTTTGATTTGAATCTAAGCACATTATTGTTATAACTTTCATATCCTGATGAGGCCCCTTTCTGATGGACTTATTTGTAGGCAATTAGATAAATGGACTGGTCCTGGTTACTTAAGACGTATACCAGGAGATGTGTGCCGATCCTGTGGGTAGGCAATGGGCTGTGAATACACACTACAAGACCAAACGTATTTGGGATCCTAGTGCGTTTGGTTATTCCAGCACCACCCATTGCTAACAAGTGCCTAAAATCCAGCATACAGCCATACAATCTCTAGTCAAACATTAGCTGTACCAAAATCATCATCTGGTTGCAATGCACTGCATAGTTACAAACACCCCACGGAACCTACGTTAGTACAAGAACTGCTCGTAAAGAGATGCATGGAATGGAATGGCCACGCAGCCGTAGACAAGCCACAGATTCACCATGACCGATGCAAGATGGCTGTTGGAATAGTGTAAAATCACAAATGCTGCAGCATAAAATGACATTATAGAGAACTGTGACAACATTTTGGGGAATACCCTCCCCTGTTTCAGCATCCCATGCACAAAAGGAAATCCATTGAAATTGTTTTGCAGAGTGTGGAAGAAGTGAATTGGCCTTCATAGAGCCCTGACCTGAACCCAATCGAATACTTTTGGGATGAAGTGGAAAGGCGACTGCAATCCATGCCTTATGACCCAACATCAGTGTACAACCACTCTTCTATAGCTTAACGGATGCAAATCCCTGCAGCCATGTCCCAATATCTAGTTGGAAGCCTTCCCAGAAGAGTATCAGCAAAAGGGGGGACCAACTTCATATGAATGCCAACAAGCCTAAGTGATATCTGAGTGTCAACATACAGTCAGGTCCATAAATATTGGGACATTGACAGAATTTTCAGATTTAGGCCTCTATTCACCACCACAATGGTTTTGAAATGAAACATACAAGATGTGCTTTAACTGCAGACTTTCAGATTTAATTTGAGGGTAATTACATCCAAATCGGGTGAACGGTGTAGGAATTACAACAGTTTTAATATGTGCCTCCCACTTTTTAAGGGGCCAAAAGTAATGGGACTATCAACTCAAAAGCTATTTCATGGACAGGTGTGGGCTATTCCCTCATTATTTCATTATCAATTAAGCAGGTAAAAGGTCTGGAGTTGATTCTAGGTGTGACATTTGCATTTGGAAGCAGTTGCTGTCAACTCTCAATATGAGATCCAAAGAGCTGTCACTATCAGTGAAGCAAGCTATCATTAGGCTGAAAAATCAAAACAAACACATCAGAGAGATAGCAAAAACCTTAGGTGTGGCCAAATCAACTGTTTGGAACATTCTTAAAAAGAACAAACGCACCGGAGAGCTCAGCAACACCAAAAGACCCGGAAGACCACGGAAAACAACTGTGGTGGATGACAAAAGAATTATTTCCCTGGTGAAGAAAAACCCCTTCACAACAGTTGGCCAAATCAAGAACACTCTCCAGGAGGTAGATGTATATGTGTCAAAGTCAACAATCAAGAGAAGACTTCACAAGAGTGAATATAGAGGGTTCACCACAAGATGTAAACCATTGGTGAGCCACAAAAACAGGAAGACCAGATTAGAGTTTGCCAAACAACATCTAAAAAAGCCATTACAGTTCTGGAACAACATCCTATTGACAGATGAGACAAAGATCAACTTGTACCAGAGTGATGGGAAGAGAAGAGTATGGAGAAGGAAAGGAACTGCTCATGATCCAAAACATACCACCTCATCTGTGAAGCATGGTGGTGGTAGTGTCATGGTGTGGGCATGTATGGCTGCCAATGGAACTGGTTCCCTTGTATTTATTGATGATGTGACTGCTGACAAAAGCAGCAGAATGAATTCTGAAGTGTTTCGGGCAATATTATATGCTCATATTCAGTCAAATACTTCAGAACTCATTGGAGAGCGCTTCACAGTGCAGATGGGCAATGACACGAAGCATACTGCAAAAGCAACCAAAGAGTTTTGTAAAGCTATGGCCAAGTCAATCCCTTGACCTGAATACGATTGAGCACTTGATGAAGACAAAACTGAAGGGAAAATGCCCTAGGAACAAGCAGGAACTGAAGACATTTGCAGTAGAGGCCTGGCAGAGCATCACCAGGAATGAAACCCAGCGTCTCGTGATGTCTATGTGTTCCAGACTCCAGGCTGTAATTGCCTGCAAAGGATTTGCAACAAAGTATTAAAAAGTGAAAGTTAGATTTAGAATTGTTTAGTTTGTCCCATTACTTTTGGCCCCTTAAAAAGTGGGAGGCACATATAGAAACCGTTGTAATTCCTACACCGTTCACCTGATTTGGATGTAATTACCCTCAAATTAAATCTGAAAGTCTGCAGTTAAATCACATCTTGTTTGTTTCATTTCAAAGCCATTGTGGTGGTGAATAGATGACAAAATATGAAAATTCTGTCAATGTCCCAATATTTATGGACCTGACTGTACGTTTGGCTATGCTATGTACAGTAGATGCACAACAATAAAGAGTGGTGGAATATTTCTGTGTCGCTCAAGGCCCCCATACATCAGAGATAGATTGCAGCAATCGTGCAATTTGCAATCGATTGTGTATAAAAATCTGCAATGTATGGGCTTCACAGATCGCAGATTGCAACCAAAAAGTGATTGGAATTGTTTAATCAGATTGTCCAACATGTTGGATTTCACAGATGGATTGGGGCTGTGGATTGCTAGTGTATGGACATGATCAGCAGATTTGCAGACAGTTTCTAGCAAAATGATGGGCCTTTCAAGATTGCCAGATCTGTGTTTGCTGCAATCGATCTGCAAATCACTGAAATAGATCTGTAGTGTATGGGCGCAGATTGCTCGATTGGGAAATCCTAAGATCGGGCAAAAAATCTTCAAATTGTTCAATTGTGGTTTTCAGATTGCTGATGTATGGGGGCCTTATGTCATAAATTTCATTTTACCAAAAAAGCTCTTATAGCAACAGTGCATTCTGCAGCAGGCTTTTCAGTGTCGCCTTTTTTGCTTGTTTATAATCACACTTTTACATAAATAGACAACCACAAGACATGATTTACATGCAGACATATCATCCATGGTCAAATAAGAATGTGATTGATAAATAAATAAGCATATATCAGTCGATCTTCTTACATGGTATTAGAATATAAGTGCTTTAATTTAGACAAGTTTCGTTTTATTTTAACCATTTTACTTGACATGAATATAACACATTTCAATGGCAGCCAGTTGCACTTGTAAGCAGAACACCCAGAGGAATTTTTAAGCTTTAATACAGATGGGGCACATTTATAAAGCATTCTGTGCATAGAAAACTTGCGGTGTTGCTCATACCAAGCAGATGTTTGCTTTCCTTATCTAAACTACAGTACAAAATGAGTCAGGGGGGTATACAGTATGTAATAGGCTGCAGGCTTCAAGCATCGGTGATTCCCCTGCAAGACTGACCAATGTTTTAAAGTAGTAGTCATTGACCATTTAGGGGTAGGGAGTGGGCGAGGCCACTACCACTCCTGAGGGGCATATCACCCCCGTTTTTTTAGGTGTGCCGAGGCCAGGGTCTACGTCTTCCTATGCAGGTTTCCCGGCTCCGGCCGAGCTTACACTGGTGAGCGATGACTGCGGTCATTGCGACAAGGTGATCCGATACGGTGTCCATGATTTAGATGTAGCACTCGGATCTGAAATGGTGTCAACAGGGCATCTTTTGTCCTGAGATGCCTCCTGCAGCATTAAGGCCCCCCATACATCAGAGATGGATTGCAGCAATCATGCAATTTGCAATCGATTGTGTATAAAAATCTGCAATGTATGGGCTTCACAGATCACAGATTGCAACCAAAAAGTGATTGGAATTGTTTAATCAGATTGTCCAACATGTTGGATTTCACAGATCGATTGGGGCTGTAGATTGCTAGTGTATGGACATGATCAGCAGATTTGCAGACCGTTTCTAGCAAAATGATGGAGCCTTTCAAGATTGCCAGATCTGTGTTTGCTGCAATCGATCTGCAAATCACTGAAAAAGATCTGTAGTGTATGGGCGCAGATTGCTCGATTGGGAAATCCTAAGATCGGGCAATAAATCTTCAAATTGTTCAATTGTGGTTTTCAGATTGCTGATGTATGGGGGCCTTTAGATTTTACTATCCAAAATCACAGCAACAATTAGAATAGCGTACAAATCTGAATCAGGCCCTAATAACAGTATTACCAAGTCCAGCTTTCCTTCCAATGGTTCTTCCACTGTATGTAATGGTACCAAGACACACACTTCACTTCTTATATTTGCCAAATTCAAAGATTATTAATGTGGATGGGAGGGGTCACAGAGAGTTAATGACACCACATTGTGTGAGGGATGGTCCAATCATAGCAGGAACAAGCAGCCACTGGATCAGGAGGAATTTTCTACCCAAGATAAGTAACATTCAGTATTATTTGACTTATTGGGCTGCACTTAAAACTATTCAGTTTAGGAGGATGTATTTAATTGTGGGAAAATGAGCAGGAGAAGTAATTCCATTTAAATAGTTTTTTTACTTTATTTACATTAAAACATGTTTCAAATAATTATTTAAGGAAAACACGAACATGTGAAAATCATGGTATAGAACAAACACCCATTTACAATATAATAATAGATTAAAGCCTAATAACCTTTAAGTGGACTTTCAAGACTTTGTTCACATGTATGTCACAAGATGCGTAGCAAAATGTTAATCCATCTGCAGTGGCTTGTATGCCATAGCAGCAAACGCATTCTTTCATATTACTCCAAACCTCCTTTTTAGTTATAAATCAAACTGTTGTTCCACAATATAACATGACAAGCATAGAATTTTATCACTACTGTACATGCACTACTGCAGACTGCACATGCAGCGGCGGCTGGCAATTAAAAGTGAGATGATCGCTTATGCAATCACTTTACGTTTCTGTAGCTGATGGTACTTTCTTCGCAGATCGTACATATATTATATTATTCATTGGGTGTATGTTTTAATGTGAGAAGTGTATACCTACTGTATTGCAGAGGATGTTTTATTTACTCCAAATTAAATGTTAAAAAAAAAAAAAAAAAAAAAAACTTTACTCCTGTTTATGACCTGTGTATAAATATATGATACGAGTATATGCCTGACATAAACCTGGCGGGGATGCTACTGGTGCAGAAATGTAATCCTCTTGAGTGTTTATACTAAACTAGTTGCAGTACCCATACTCGGCTCGGGTGGAAGTCGGTGATCTCTCTCTCCTTAGACAGCCGGTTGCACTCTGGTGATCTCTGCCACTTGGACACCAGCTCCCTTGTACTGAGCTGCACCTCCTGCACAGGAACCACCTCTAGGGACTTTTACTGAGCTGGCTCCTCTGTTCTCTTCAGTGACTGCCCCTTGGTATTCTCATCACTGAGGGAAGAGCTGCAGCCTTCCAAGACAACAGGGAGCTCCACCGATCACCGCACATAACGGGTCTCTGAACAGCAAGTACACCAGCGCTTTTGTAATGGGTTTCCTCAGGTGGCAGGTGCCCTCCTTACTGCAGGCTCTGGACTGCTCTCATTGCTTACAGCAAAAGCATATGGCTGAAAATAATTTAGACTTGCAGAGAGCAGTGCAGGGGACCTCTCCCTGTGAAGCCCTGCCCACTGCCCCCTGACGACTGATCGGGATGATTCTTAGTCTAAAACCTGCCTGGGAAAATTACCTACGCAATGGTGAAAACAGCATCACAATCAATTCAGTGGTCCTTATCGCAATCAGACAAACAAGCAAATGGACGTTCTCATAAGATATATAGATAGATATGTCCACCTTGCTTTTTTTTTTTTTTACTCCTCTGCAGCAAGTGGTCATGTTAGGAGATCGGTGCTTTTCTAAGAAGATAGTGTGATTGACATCTTTACATGTGTATATTGGTCATGTAAGTCCATTAAGGTGATAATTATTGGATATGCTACAGATGTGTCCTTACACATCTCTGTTGCAGTCACAACAAAAAAAACCCTCTGGGCAAGCCAGGTCTCTTGAGACTCTGCTAGTGCAGGGCATCTTTTTTGCTGAGAACGTGTTTAAGTCGCAATGCGATGTGGCTAGGATACACCAGGAGACTGTGCTGATTAATTTGATATGCGACACTTGTATAGCGGTCGCAGCTTTATTCATTCCAAGTTCTGTCATGATTCATATTCAGACTCAGGTGTACACAGATATTCAAGTGTCGCATATCAAATTAATCAGCACGGTCTCCTGGTGCGTCCTAGATCTATAGCATTGCAACACATTTAAGCAAAAAAGAAGCCCGACGCTAGCAGAGTTGCATGGGACCTGGTGCCTCACTCACATTGCGTGGAGTACGAGGACACATCTGTATAATATGAAAAGAGAAGTTGTAACACACTAACTTGCAACATTCATTCATTGAAGGGAAGGGGACTTGGACTGCGTACCCCAATATGCAGCTGCATACTCTAAGCAGTAAAGCTGCATACACACGCAGTGATATTCTGGACGACGGAACGATAACAATATCGTTCTCGTTCAGTCGTCCAAAATATTGTTCAGTTTATGCCCCAATATGATGAACAATAATGACCAATATATGCTCCTGCTGGTCGATGGTCTTTGGCGTTCATCGCCCGAACCTGCTGTCCAACCTGACTATATTGTCAGGTTGTAGCATGTTCAGGGATGAGGGAGGGAGCCCGGCATTGAACGACACTGAGCACACCCCTGCCGGGGACACACTAGACGATGTCGCTCATGGAGCGAATCGTCCCCTGTGTATGCAGCTTCAGAATTCTGTCCAAACAATTATGATAAACTCTACAATTAATGGAGTAGAAATTAATTCTTAGCACATGTTTAGCCCAAAATGCTTGCCCATCCACCACAGCACGGTGAAAGCCATGTCCCTAACATCCCTAATAATAAAACACATTGCATCAATATATCCAGGATTTACCATAATAGAGCCCATTCTAATACTGTATGTAGACACCAACTTCTATACATTGGAATAATTTGCTGTAGAAAGGTTTCAGCTTTCTCTATTACTGTGGCGTAACTTAGCAACATTTTAAATCTCTGTACAACTTTTTAGAAATATATCTCTTGAATACACTTTATATAAAGGATTAAGTAAATCAATTTGCCACAGCAGAATCACATGTATTCCAAATGTGATTTCAATTTAACAGATTATAGCTGTATGGTTGTTTGTTAATGCAAGTTAATTTCAGTAAGAAAAGCTCCAAGATCAACAACTTGCAGCTTCTATCACATGTAGGAGCTGGGTTAAAAGAAAAGAAAAACCTAGAAAATGTGTAACAGTGTGTACACAGCTTTACTGCTTAGAGTATGCAACTGCATATTGGGGTATGCAGTCCAAGTCCCCTTCCCTTCTTCAATGAATGAAAGTTGCAAGTTAGTGTGTTACAACTTCTCTTTTCATATCACACAGATGTGTCCTCATACGCCGCGCAACGTGAGTGAGGCGCCAAGTCCCATGCAACTCTGCTAGCGTTGGGCTTCTTTTTTGCTGAAATGTGTCTAAAGGCCCCCATACATCAGCAATCTGAAAACCACAAATTGAACAATTTGAAGATTTATTGCCCGATCTTAGGATTTCCCAATCGAGCAATCTGCGCCCATACACTACAGATCTTTTACAGTGATTTGCAGATCGATTGCAGCAAACACAGATCTGGCAATCTTGAAAGGCCCATCATTTTGCTAGAAACGGTCTGCAAATCTGCTGATCATGTCCATACACTAGCAATCTACAGCCCCAATTGATCTGTGAAATCCAACATGTTGGACAATCTGATTAAACAATTCCAATCACTTTTTGGTTGCAATCTGCGATCTGTGAAGCCCATACATTGCAGATTTTTATACACAATCGATTGCAAATTGCACGATTGCTGCAATCCATCTCTGATGTATGGGCGCCTTAAGTTGCAATGCTATGCATCTAGGACGCACCAGGAGACTGTGCTGATTAATTTGATATGCAACACTTGAATATCTGTGTACACCTGAGTCTGTATATGAATCATGACAGAACTTGGAATGAATAAAGCTGCAACACTATACAAGTGTCGCATATCAAATTAATCAGCAGTGTCTCCTGGTGTGTCCAAGGCATTTAATTAAAAAAAAAAAAAAAAAAAAAAATTTACCCTGAGCAGTGTTTATACTAATACAATCTATTGTACTGGTAACATGCCTTAATGCATTTGAAATACGGAGTGTTACGTGCTAAAAATGTAAAAGCAGCATTAACATTTTAGAATGCAACAATCAAAAAACAGCTCACAAGAAACCATAAATCCCATTCTTAATGCAGTTTTCATGCCCAAAGCTTGGTAAACACGTATGGAGCGTACACACGGTCAGATTTGTCAGACTTGTCAGATGAACGACTGAACGATTAAACGATTTGAACGATTTTACCAAAGTTTTGAACGATTTGAACGATTGAACGATTTTTGACTGCATTAAAATGAATGGAATCGTCCAAGTCTGACTGCAAACACATCAGATATCAGAAATCGTTATCTGACCATCGGGAACGCGCATCGTTGATCGTCCATCGTTCAGGCATGTCAGATATGAACGATTTTCCTTCAGATATGAACGACTGAACGATTTTTAAATCGTTATCGTTCATATCTGAAGGAAAAATCTGATCGTGTGTATGCACACTTATGGAGCGTACACACGGTCAGATTTGTCAGACTTGTCAGATTTGTCAGATGAACGATTAAACGATCTGAACGATTTGAACGATTTTACCAAAGTTTTGAACGATTTGAACGATTGAACGATTTTTGACTGCATTAAAATGAATGGAATCGTCCAAGTCTGACTGCAAACACATCAGATATCAGAAATCGTTATCTGACCATCGGGAACGCGCATCGTTGATCGTCCATCGTTCAGGCATGTCAGATATGAACGATTTTCCTTCAGATATGAACGACTGAACGATTCTTAAATCGTTATCGTTCATATCTGAAGGAAAAATCTGATCGTGTGTATGCACCATAAGAGGGGTATTCAATATGAAAGGTTAACTTCCCTGCGAAGTTAACGTTTCATATCGGAGTTTTTTTCTGCGTAAAGGTATGGTGCGCGCTCCCGCTTATCCCCGTATTCAATATCAAATTAACGAAAACGGGAAACTCCGAAGTTGGATTTGCGTAAAGTTACGAATTTTTCCTTAAAATAATTGTAAGACCCCCCTAAAGTTGTAAAAACATGGGGGAACACCCCGTTTTAGCCTTTAATTGAAAGTCGGGGCTTTAAATAGCCGCAGCAGGTGTTTTTTTCCCGACATTGAAGAAGTGTTGCAGAAGAGCACTTAGGTTATTTTTTTCATTTTTTTAAGTGGTCCCATCAAATTTTGGGGTACATGAAAATGGGTACTAGCATATTTTGATGCCCCTAAAGTAAGTTTTTAAAAATTCTGTATTTGTGCACCTGCCGCTATAATTCTATTCTAGAAAACACCTGCCGCATACATGCAGAATAGCCCTGAACCTATTGTTTAACAATTTTTTCCTTTTTTTTTTTTTGCACCCCAATTTTTAAATAAATTTTTTGGGGTGTCCCTATTTTTTGTAAAACTTTTTTTGACACAGTTCTTTTTAAATGTCAATCTCAGGGGTGCAGGCTATTTTTTTTAAGCCTGCACCCCTAAACCCCAATTTTGCACTTCTTTTCGACACCTATTCGATGGTGAAAAGTTATCACCGTTTTTTATCAAAGACTTGTCAAAACTGCGATAAGTCTTTGAAATTGAATAGGGTGTAAAAGTAAAACAAGTGATATTAACGCAAAAACCTTAAAAAGTGCGATATTAACGCAAAAAACGATGTTATCGCAGCCATATTGAATACCCCTATAAGGTGTCTATGTACTAAGCAGTGATAAGTGACAGAGTGAAAAGTGATAAGTCTGTGATAAGTGCCAGCCAATCAGCTCCCAACTGTAATTTCTCAAACACAGCCTGTGAGATGACAGTTGGAAGCTGATTGGCTGGCACTTATCACAGACTTATCACTCTCACTTATCACTGCTTAGTACATAGACCCCTAAGATTATTGGTTCCATCAGGCTGGTTGGTACGAAAATGTGGTAATATATGGGAGCAAATGACAAATAGAGGATTTGTTCCCAAATGCCAGTGAGCGGCAGTTCTGTAGAGGAAAACACCTTGTTAATGAGAGAAGCCAGACCAGTGGTTCTCAAACTCAGGGCCTGATTCAGACCCAGTCGCTATATGCTTGTTCTCGCAAGTGGCCCGATGGTCTGCGAACGCGCATGCATCGCAGTGCGCGAACTACACATTGCGATCGCATACCGCCCGCTCACCCAGCAAAGGCAACCCAGCAGAGTGAGTGACAGGAGGGGCCGTTTGTGGGTGGTAACATGTGCAGTCCATTAAAAACGGGGGAGTGGAGGTGCGAACGCAGGAGTGCCTGAGTGTTTCAACGCCATTTTTAAGGTGTGCATAATTAACAGGCAGTGTCATAGTTCACGTCACCTGGCTGTTTTTTTACACTGAAGTCCTCGCAGTGATTGTGGTAGGGTAAGGCAATCTCAAGTGCTGCGTTAGCTTCCTATGGTGCTCAATGTACAAATGTTTTAACACACTTCCAGGAGATGACGTGCGCACTAGTGGGGGGCTCTGCATACTCTGATGGGCGGCTGCATACGCAGAGAGATTGCCTGCACAGCCAAAGTGGGTGTGCTTTTGTCTTGGCGAGTGATCGCACCCCATGACGCCAATTTTAAAAATTAGCATACGCAGGATGCAAGCGGGTCTGAATCAGGCCCTCAGTCCTCAAGGTACTCTAACAGTCCAGGTTTTAAAGCAATCCATGCTTGTACTGTGATGGTACATTATCAAATTGACTTAGGTACAGATATCACTAAAACCTGGACTGTCGAGCAGGTCACGTGCCCTGGGCACTGTGTCGGACCCAGGGGGCGGGGGTGTGTGTGTGGGGAGGGGGGGGTGCCACCCAGGAGCAGCCAGCAGCAGCCTATAAGAGTCAGGCAAATTTTATTGGCTGCTGCACCCAGGGCTGGCGCCGGGCTGTAGAGGCGCCACCCCTGCCTACTCCATTTGCCTGGCGCTAACTGGGACTTTGTTACCAGCAGGTGCCCGGCAGCTCCTTCCCTGCAGCGGCAGGCTGAGGCTTGCGTTCACTCCTGAGCTCTGCCTTCCGACTCCCGCAGTGGACATCTCTCCCATATTGGTCAGCGCGAGGACGAAGAAGTCGGACGGTGGTGGGCGCAGGAGCAGGGCTTCAGGTAAGTATAGTATTGTATTTTTTTTTGTGTAATAAGCATTACTACTGGGGGCACTGTATAAGGGGCACTGCTACTGGGGGCATTAAGGTGCATATGGAATGGAAAGGAATGTTCCTTTCCATTCCATTTTTCATCTTGCCTTGGGCATCAAAGATCCTAGTTACAGAGTGTGTGTTCTAGGTGCTGCTGCTAAGGTGTTGGTGGCGAATGCATTAATGGAGGGTGAGTGTCTTTGTGCTGCTCAAGTGTTGGTAGTGAATATTGGGGAGTGTGTGGAGGGAGGGGGGGGGAGAGTGTCTGGGTGCTCCTAGAGTGTTAACAGTGAATGTAGGGGAGTGCCTGGGTGCTTCTGGGGTTTTAGTGTTGAATGCAGGGGGAGAAAGTGTGCCTGGGTGCTGCTGTATTATTGAGGAGAGTGGGTGCTGCTGTAGTGTTAGCCGTGATTGCGGGAGGGGGTGAGAGTATATGTGTATGGGTGCTGCTTGGGTGTTGGAAATTTATGTGGTTTAGGGGGAGTGTGTGTGAGTGCTGCTGGGACTCGGGTGTTGGTAGTGAATGCGAGCGGAGGGTGGAGGATGCACAAACAAATTTCGCCTCCGGGTACCTGGTATTAACTTATGCCCCTATGTAGAAGAGTATCTCTGAACACACAGCACCACCTTGCAGTGGATGTTCTACAGCAAAACAGCTAGGAACAAGAAACTTAGGCTACTGTGGACACAGGTCTTGCTCACCAATACTGGATAGTTGAATTTTTGAAAGACATCTGGTCTGACGAATCTCGATTTCTGCTGCAACATGCGGATGGTGAAGTCAGAATTTTGCATAAACATGAATGTATTCCTACAGGTCATGGATGTGCACAAGAGCCACGACGTCCGGTGGAAGGAGTCCATCGGGAGGAGGGATCTTCGCAACCTGGGACTATTTCCCATATGGAAGGAGCTGGTTGTGGGAGCACTCGCCATCTGAGGATGGCGAATTCTCCCACAATCAAGCTCCGATAATATTGTATTTTCAGAGCTTGATGAATTCTGTCCCCATACTAATATATTGGGACAGCAGGCCATTCCACGAGAGGAAGGAAAGCGTGAGATACTGTATCTGTGATATCTCCTGCTTTACCTTCCTAATGAATGGCCCGATAACTTAATTTCTACAATTGCTTTTTTAGAAATGAAGTGATGATGAATAGGCCCCTATGTACTTCGGTGGTGGCACAATCTAAAAATAGGACTATACAAAGAAATACTCTCTCTTTCTCAACACAAGTGCTTATTAAAATTTCAATATATAGGCCTGTTGAGACACATCGTATCTAGAAAAGTAATACAATGCATCTCAACATGCCCTTGAAAGCCTTTTCTTTCACTGTATTTTACTACTATACCAAAACGGTCTGAAACAGTCTTGCTTTCTCTCCTAACTGCATGGTTCGGGGCTACATAGAAGATATGTTTCTGGCCCTTATTCAGTCAGCAAGCACCATATAATTATGCAGAGTATTCTTTTACGGATTAGATAGCAGCTGAAATTATTACATCAAAATGACTCATCATTTCGGTGATCCCCCCTTCATCTTCTCCCACTCCAAGTATAGTTATTAACAGAGGCTATTTTAATTAAGTGCTGATCTTCTGAAGTCTAACGTACAAAAGGTACTATTTCCAGCATCATTGCCAAGCTTCTACAGCGTGATTACAATAACGCTTTTATTAAATTTATTTGTATATTCAGACATACTTTTCAATATCTCTACAGCAAAATACAATTTGTAAGCCTTAAAATATATATTTTTTATTTTCACAAAAGTGCCCATTTATTAAAAACCACAGAAATGCTGCAATTTTTTTTTTCAATCTATAGTGCAATGGGAATAATTTTACATGATTGCCTCGGGAATGTACAAAACAATTTCTACAGGGACAGGGTTTTCGATAAAGCGATGTCCCTGTGAAATACTTTCCAACACATTGGAGGAGTCTTTCGGGTTTTAAAAGACTCCTCCATAGTTTCTGACACTCCTCATGCTCAAAGTGTCAGTTTGTTAAACTCCTCGGCGGCAAACTAAAGGTGTGTACACACGTAGCGATTTTAAAGAGCAATTTGAACGATATCGTTAAAATTGCTCATTTAAAAGGTCCCTACCAACTTAACAGCGACCAGCGATGTGCGGCCACGCACGGACAATAGCGATATCGTCCATCGGCCGTGCATGCCGGTCAACTTGCTCGATATTGAGCAAGTTACTACAGGGACCCGTGATCATAAGTTGGTGGTGTGCTGGATGATAGATATTGATCATGCAGCATACCAGGGAGGGTGCATAATGATCTGCCAGCGATATCGTATCGCTACGTGTGTACGCACCATAAGGCTGCCAGAGAGGGATCGCAAGACTTTTATTCCAAAAATGCATCTTTAAAGCAGCTACCGTCATACACCTACGGGACCAGGCTCCATAAAGTTGCACTCTTTGGATGTTGCATACATAGGGGTCAGACTGCAGTGGCAATTGATAATAATGGGGACTGTGGTCTTCAGCGCCAGTAAGGTTTTTGCAGGAGATTTCTGGATTTCTGTGAAATCTCCTATATAGCGGTGATACATAAAATTATGCTGAAACTGTAGTTCAAGCATGATAAATAGGCCCCCAATGAGTGGAAACTCCATCTCTCTGACAAAAGCAGCATTCAAGTGCATTTCATGTATGTCCAGGACTATGGATTTAACTCGCTTGTCTACAGCTGCCACTGATCATTATCAGGCAGAGGCTGCTGTATTAGTACCCAATATGGTCTTGCCTCAAATAAGTAAAAACTATAAAGTTAAACTGATGGGATATGAATTAACCAAATCAGGAATTAATATAGGTCCTATTCACTATTTGCCAGCTTGTAGGAACGATAGAAAAATTAGGTTCCCTGCTTTACATAGAAAAAGTTTTCACATTAAGATTGGCCTTCCCACTCAGCCAGCTGGTCAATACATGAATGCTGGTTTATACATGCAGTGTTATTATTGTAATATATTTATACGGAGGTGGTGATAGTAATGGAACTTCAATGGTGGTATTTGCAACAACACTTTTATTTTGATAAACAGATGTTAGCCTGAGGTCTTTAATAGCTAGGGGGAGATTGCAAGTGTAGGAGTGAACTCAGTGGAACACGTGCACAGCGTGATAAGGGATGTTGGGGTGGGAAGACACAAGTCCCCTTAATCAAGCATGTGTTTTGCCCATAACGCTTAGTCAGGAGGTTCAGATGACATAGGCATAAATAACAGCCAGTCTCAGTTTCCTGTGGCATACTATCATGGGATTTGCAGAAAGCAGTTATAGTGACATTAATAGCAGCAGGACATACAGTTTAAGTTTTACAAAAGAACAGAGTGCAAAAATAAATTTTTTGACCACAACACATAGTACATCTCCCCCTAAGCCTTAAAGAGAGATAAAATGGATAAAGATAAAGTACCAACCAACCAGCTCCTGTAATTTTTCAAACACAGCCTGTGACATGGAACTTAGGAGCGGATTGGCTGGTATTGTATCTCCGTTCCCTTTATTTCCATCCTAGGCTTAGTACATAGTACATGTGTTGGAAATATGACAGGAGCTGATTGGTTGGTGCTTTATCTCTCTTCAAGACTTAGTACACTAACCCCTCAGTCATGTCAGACTTATTTATATGAGAAAGTATCCCAGTATAAGTTATTGACAGTCATTACAGAGATTTACAGTACTCAGCCAGACAGGCATAATACAGCTCCTTCTGGAGTTAGAAGGATGGGATGGATCATACTGCCCAGTGACAGAACTATAGGAGACAATGGAGGCACCTGCCGCCGGGCGACAACACTGGAGGGGTACCTCCTCCATTGCCCACAATATATTCACCCCACTTAGGGTAGTAAATATGTACCCCGGAGTGTACCGTCACGGCCGCCCCATACCTGGCACCTCTTCCCAGCACCTGAGAAGCTACCATAACCATATACTAGTGTCAGACAATCAGATGCCGCTTCCATCTATAGCATGTCCCCACACATTGATGTTGCAGCTCCTCAGCAGCCTCTCATGCCAGTGTGACACGTCAGGTGCCCCCTCACCCAGCCACCCACAACTCCGTCCCACTCCTCCCTGGTGGCAGAGCTAGCCGCAGACCTGGGCGGCAGGCCCAAGCATAAGCGCGGCTGCAGATCTTCCAGGAGCTGGATGTCAAGGATACACCAGACGGAGGTAAGAGGGCATGAGAGGCGGGGGCCTGGGGCACCAGTGACTGAGTCTGGGGGCAGAACTTTGGTGGAGTCATTTCTCATCATGTGAAGCAGTCAGCAGTAGACTGGGCATTTTGTGATTTGTAGTTCCACCACGTAGCAGTCTTACAGTATCTTGACTTAAACTCAGTCCTCAAATACCCAACATCAGGTGGTTTTCCATTCTATCTGGGGTATCAGGAGGACTCCCCACCCACATCAGGGTGCTTTTGCCTCCATCAGCAGGACTCTCAGCCTCATGCTAATTGCACTATACTATCTTATCCGTGACTAACGCATAGCTGTATATACCAGAAAGTGTTTTGGGGGGATAGCCTGCAAATTTACTTTAATAAATAGGCCTAATAGAAACAGTAGAATTTATTTTCCCTTTTTTTTTTTTAGGGAGGGGGGGGGGGGCGGGGGACCGAATTATATCTTGCCTCCAGGCGTCTGGGATGAACTTACGCCACTGATATTGCCCTAATACTGTTTACTCCATTGTATTATTATGTGAATGCAGCATTATCAAAGCATTGAGGCTGATGTAGAATGAGCAGTTTGTCACAGTCTTGCTCCATTTGCAATTGGAACGTATTACAAACAAGAAATAAGAATTGGAGGAGATCATGACAACAACAAAAGAATCGGGATGGGTATAATTTTGGAGAAAAGCACTCTTCATCAATTCCATAGCATTATGAAAGCAAACAGCCCCTTCACTTCTATTTTCATGACGGTGGTTGTGATAGAATTCTTCAGGCCATTTCAGGCCAGGAGCCACCTGAAGCTGCCTGTTTTCCTGCCACTCTTATTTCTCTCAGATCAACTTTTTGGATTTTAAAAAGTATGTTACCCATTTCCATCTAGCAAGCAACATATTGTTCCTACATTTCTGTATAATGGAATTTATTTCTGTTAGCAAAGATTTAGATGTAATGACTTGATTGTATTTTGTATTACCTGGGTGGGGGATGTTGTTCAGTGATGCCTAGTTTATGGTAGGATACTGCTTGTGTTTACACAAACCCAGTGCCAAATTTCTTCATTGATTAGTTAGCATTTGTGCTCAGCTGTAGCATGTCTCAATCAGACTTTCTTTAAGTTTAGAATCAGTATAGAGGCAGCCATGGATGACGATGGCACTAAGTGTGTTATAACACAAAGTGTAATTTATATAACAGTTAAAATACAGTTGAACAAACATTGAACAACATCTACGACAAGGTAATTACAATATCATTCCTTACCAGTAGTTTGTGTGTTGTACATTTTTGAGTGTTTTGAAAAAATGTATCAGAAACGTCTATTAATGATCTCACTCCATGGAAACATCTCGAAGACTACTACATCCTTTACTCTCCCTGCAGCTCATCCTTCTGTACATATTGCTGCCTCATTACTTTCCTCTCCTCTTACAAACACATATGAGCTTTTAACTTATCTATACACACTGGCCGTAACATCCACAACCTCTTGCCATAAAAAACATTCAGACAAATCCCACAAATATATTTATATCTCGCTCCTGTTGCTTCTATTAGCTGGTGACATATCTCCAAATCCAGGCCCAACCCACATGCCACACGAACTATAAATCCAGCTAACCTTATAAACATTGCGTGCCTCCCTTCACCCTCCAAGTCACTAATGTGCCTTATGGAATGCACGCTCTGTCTGCAATAAACTAACATCCATCCATGACCTCTTTATTTCAACTAACCTCAACCTTCTGGCAATAACAGAAACATGGCTAACACAGTCAGACACTGTCTCTCCTGCTGCACTTTCACATGGGGTAGGAATATTACTCTCCCAATCTTTCACATTCACAGCTCTCCCACAGGTACCTTCACTCACATTTACATCATTTGAAGTACATTCTATCAGGACTTTCACCCCTTTCTCTCTGCGAGTTGCTGCTATCTATCGCCCGCCTGGGCCACCGCAACAATTTCTGGAACACTTTTCAGCCTGGCTCCCTCACTTCCTATCCTCAGACATCTCCACCATCATTATGGGTGATTTCAATATCCCCATTGACAGTCCACAATCTCCTCATGCCTCCAAACTACTCTCTCTAACCTCCTCTCTTGGCCTCTCCCAATGGACTGACTCCTCTACTCATAAGAAGGGCCACTGCCTTGATCTTATATTTACCAGACTATGCTCAGTTTCTGATTTCACTAATGCTCCTTTCCCTCTCTCAGATCACAATCTTATCACCTGCACACTTTCCTCCATTGCATCAACCTCAATGTCCGTAAAATCAACCAAACCTCCTAAAACCCGCAGAAATATTAATGCAATTAACTTTCTACAACTATCTACCTCTCTACAACAACGACTCCAATTTCTGCATTCACTTCTCCTGAGACTGCTGCATCACACCTAAACCAGATTCTAGTAAAAGCCCTCGATGAAGTAGCTCCAGCTACCCATCACACACCACGTAGACTTAGACGTCAACAATGGCATTCTAACTTAACAAGGCATCTACAAAAACTCTCACGTAAAGTAGAACGTCAGTGGCGAAAGTCTCGCACTCCACGTGACTTCCTCACATATAAGTCTATCTACAACTCTTATCGTACTGCTCTGGACACTGCCAAAGAAACATATTTCCAATCTCTTATCTCTGCTCAAGCTTCTAACTCCAAGTGACTTTTTAATACATTTAAACTGCTTCTTACCCCTCCCTCACCCAAGCCACCTGCTACTATCTGTGCACAAGATCTTGTCTCCTATTTCAAAGACAAGATTGATAATATCCGAAATGAAATGTTATTCTCTTCCTCAGCTAGTGACCTACTCAATTCCCTACCTGAACACTCTGGCACATTCTCTTTATTTGACCCCACAAATGAAGATGAAGCATCTACACTCTTCTCATCCTCCTATTCTATTACCTCTCCTCTAAATCCTATACCATCACAAATTAGTAAAGCTCTGTCTCCTGTACTCATCCCAACCCTAACTAAAATCTGTAATCTCTCTCTTTCTACTGGCATCTTTCCATCACTGTTCAAGCATGCAGTGATTACTCCCATTCTGAAAAAACAAAATTCTGACCATAACACTCTCTCAAATTACCGTCCTATCTCCCAGCTCCCATGCCCCTCCAAGCTACTGGAGAGACTTGTCTACACCCGCCTCACACACTTTCTTAACACCCACAACTTATTGGACCCACTTCAGTCTGGCTTTCGTTCCCAGCACTCCACAGAGACAGCACTGACTAAGGTAGTAAATGATTTGGTCACTGCCAAGGCTAATGGCCATTACTCACTCCTAATTCTTCTAGATCTCGCTGCTGCTTTTGACACTGTTGACCACTCTCTTCTCGTACAAACATTACAATCCCTAGGTCTTAAGGACACAGCTCTTTCTTGGTTCTCTTCCTACCTATCTGATCGCTCTTTTTCTGTTAGTTTTTCTGATTCTGCCTCCTCTTCGCTACCTCTATCAGCTGGAGTACCGCAAGGCTCTGTCTTAGGTCCTTTGCTATTCTCAATCTATACCACCTCTCTTGGCAAACTACTCCGCTCTTTTGGATTTCAGTACCATCTGTATGCGGATGATACTCAAATCTACCTATCCTCTCCAGATTTATCACCATCTGTATTGGTCCGTGTCACTGAATGTATTTCTGCCATTTCATCTTGGATGTCATCTCGCTACCTGAAACTTAATATTTCTAAAACAGAATTAATTATATTTCCACTGGCCAATAACAGTTACCAATCTGATCTCTTTATCACTGTTGATAACTGAACAATCCACCCCACCCCACAAGCTCGCTGCCTTGGTGTCATCCGTGATTCTGAACTGTCCTTTGTTCCCCACATTCAATCTGTCTCAAAATCATGTTACATACATCTAAACAACATATACAAAATTTGACCATATCTCACACAAGACACTGCAAAAACTCTAATCCATGCACTCATTATTTCCTGCATTGACTATTGCAATAGTCTCCTTACTGGTCTACCCAAAAACAGGCTATCGCCATTACAATCCATTATGAATGCAGCTGCGAGGCTTATCCTCCTTGCCAAACGTTCATCGTCTGCTGCCCCACTCTGTCAGTCCCTCCATTGGCTGCCGGTTTTCTACCGTATTCAATACAAAATACTGTTACTTACACATAAGGCCATTAACCGAATTACACCAACATACATCTCTTCACTCATCTCAAAATATCTCCCAACCCGACCTCTCCGCTCAGCACAAGATCTGCGTCTATCATCCCCGCACATTACTTGCTCTCATTTACGGTTACAGGACTTTCTTCGGGCTGCACCCACTCTATGGAATGCCTTACCACGCACAATAAGACTTACCTCTAGTCTTCAATCCTTCAAGCGTTCCCTGAAAACTCACCTCTTCAGACAAGCTTATCAGATTCCAGAACTGACCACATAACCTTCATAGCTTCCATGTCTTATTACATCCCCTCTCACAGTCCACACATAACCTCACATATTGTCTTTCCTTCACATACTCCTGACATTTGGCCGACATTCCTGTGTGACTGGATCATGCAGCCCACCAAGAAACTCTGCATTCTGGCTGGACCAAATTGCAATATATATAGCACCTATCCTTATGTATCAATGCCTATTTCCCTATAGATTGTAAGCTTGCAAGCAGGGCCCTCTTACCTCTTTGTCTGTCTGTTATTACCCTGTTTTGTTCTATAAATGTTTCCAATTGTAAAGAGCAACGGAATATGCGGCGCTATATAAGCAACTGTTAATAAATAAATTTCTCCAACCCACAAAGCATAGAATTATATGTAGCGTTCATATGCAGTGCATCTGGAAAGTATTCACAGCGCTTCACTTTTTCCACAATTTGTCATGTTACAGCCTTATTCCAAAATGGAATAAATTCATTATTGTCCTCAAAATTCTACACACAATACCCCATAATGTCAACGTGTAAAACATTTTTTTTTTTTTTAGATTTTTGCAAATTTAATAAAAAAAACAAAACTAAAGCTGCATACACACATACACACAACGATTTAGTAAATGAACGATTTTAGTAAACAATTTTCATTAATTTTTTCCAAGGGTTTTTGCATATTCCCTTACTGAAAATCGTTGAGTTGGTCAGTCTGACTGAACTACAAATGTGAATGGGCATGAATGATAATCGTTCATAGTTTTAACTCAGAAAGTGAACGATTTTTTCAACGATTAAACGATAGAGTTATCGATAATCGTTCAAAAAATCATTGTGTGTATGCACCTTAAGAAATAAGTATTCACAGCCTTTGCCATGAAGCTCAAAATTGAGCTCAGGTGCATTCTGTTTCCACCGATCATCCTTGAAATGTTCCTACAGCTTAATTGGAGTCTACCTGTGGTAAATTCAGTTGTTTGGACATGATTTTGAAAGGCATACACCTGTCTATATAAGGTACCACACTTGACAGTGCATGTCAGAGCACAAACCAAGCATGAAGTCCAAGGAATTGTCTGTAGACCTCCGACAAATCTGGGGAAGGGTACAGAAAAATATCTGCTGCTTTGAAGGTCCCAATGAGCACAGTGGCCTCCATCATCTGTAAATGGAAGAAGTTCGGAAACCACCAGGACTCTTCCTAGAGTTGGTCGGCCGTTTAAACTGAGCGATTGGGAGGGAAGGGACCAAGAACCCGATGGTCACTCTGTCAGAGCTACAGCATTCCTCTGTGGAGAGAGGAGAACCTTCCAGAAGGACAACCATCTATGCAGCAATCCACCAATATGGCCTGTATGGTAGAGTGGCCAGACGGAAGCCACTCCTTAGTAAAAAGCACATGGCAGTCCGTCTGGAGTTTGCCAAAATACCACTGAAGGACTCTCAGACCATGAGAAACAAAATTCTGTAGTTTGATGAGACAAAGATTAAACTCTTTGGCGTCAATGCCAGGCGTTATGTTTGGAGGAAACCAAGCACCGCTCATCACCAGGATAATACCATCCCTACAGTGAAGCATGGTGGTGGCAGCATCATGCTGTGGGGATGTTTTTCAGTGGCAGGAACTTGGAGACTAGTCAGGATAGTGGGAAAGATGAATGATGAATGTAGCAATGTACAGAAACATCCTGGACAAAAACCTGCTCCAGAGCGCTCTTGACCTCAGACTGGGGTGACGGTTCATCTTTCAACAGGACAACGACCCTAAGCATACAGCCAAGATATCAAAGAAGTGGCTTCAGGACAACTCTGTGAATGTCCTCGAGTGGCCCAGCCAGAACCCAAACTTGAATCCGAGTGAACATCTCTGGAGAGATCTGAAAATGGCTGTGCACCAATGCTTCCCATCCAACCTGATGGAGCTTGAGAGGTGCTGCAAAGAGGAATGGGCGAAACTACCCAAAGATAGGTGTGCCAAGCTTGTGGCATCATATTCAAAAATATTTGAGGCTGTAATTGCTGCCAAAGGTACATCAACAAAGTATTGAGCAAAGGCTGTGAATATTTATGTACATGTGATTTCTTAGTTTATTTATTTTTTTTATTCAATTTGCAAAAATCTCAGAAAAACTTTTTACACGTTGTCATTATGGGGTATTGTGTGTATAATTTTGAGGACAAAAAATAACTTATTCCATTATGGAAGAAGGCTGTAACATAACAAAATGTGGAAAAAGTGAAGCGCTGTGAATACTTTCCAGATGCACTGTAGGTATTGAGAAATAGGGAGATTTCCACAAGCACTCTCCTCATGCATTGATGCAGAGGAAGTAGGTATTGGACTTAACTTGCACTTCCTGCTCTGACAACAAAGATAAACAACTCTGAAAACAGGATTTAAGAACCTGCGAAGGACACAATTTAAATTACGTAGGCCCGTATTCAATTAGATACTTTTTCGCCTGCCGGACTTTTCACCTATATCGCGTGTTTTGGCTGCAGAGAGTTTTCGCGTGCGTCCACGCGATTCCCCGTATTCAATTTGAAAGTACGCGAAAACGGCATCCGTCGAAACTTGAACAGGCGGAAAATGGGGTAATCAGCCTGACACCCCCCCCAAAAGATGCACTGACATGGGGGATCACTATGGATACCCCCGAATTGGCCTGCTGAAGGTATTTGGGGTATTTAAATGGTCTCAATAGGTGCTGTTTTGCGTATTTGCATAAGGGGAGAAGAAAAGTATTTAGAATTTTTTTTTGGTGAAAATAACTAGACCCAGCAAATTTTGGGTACCTGAAAATGGGGGGTAGCATATTTTAAAGTTGCTAAAGTAAAGTTTTAAAAATCTTGAAAAATCCACCTTCCGCAAGCACCAGCAAAGTAAAAAACACCTGTGGCATGCTTGGGGGACCCCACTGAGTCTATTTCGCTAGTTTGTCCCCCAACTTTGAACTTTTTCGCCCCAAAATGAAAGTACTTCTTTGGTGTTCTAAAGTGTTTAATAATTTTTTCACACAGTTTACCTTTGGGGGACTGTCTTAAGCCTGCACAGGGGTTCCCGCAATGTTGCACCCCAAAACCCCAATTCTGCACTTTTTTCCGCCTGCAACTCATAGGCAAAACTTTTCGCCGGGTCCATTGCATTGACTTTCCGCCTAGGCAAAAAGTCTTTGAAATTGAATACTGTGAAAAGTTTCCGCCTGGCGAAATGACGTCACCCGTGATACTTTTTCACCAAAATGGACTTTTCACTTCAAATTAAATACGGGCCTTAGAAGCAGAAAACTACTGCTGAGTACACACTAGACCAGTGGTTCCCAAACTTTTTTGAATCACGGCGCCCTAGAGTATCAACATTGTTTTCGCAACACCCCTAAGTTTATTGAGAATTTCAGAACAAATATGTAGTAAAATTAAATGAAATAAATTGTGCTTACCTGTCATCCATAGGTTCAGTTATATAGTGGTGACAGGTTTGCGCTTCTGTTTGTCCACATATTTACACTACATTGACCATAATAAGATTTGGTGCTGGACCACCAACCTGAGGCACCCCTGCAAGTGTCCCAAGGAACCCCAGAGTGCCACGGCACACAGTTTGGGAGCCACTACACTAGACAATTTTTTTAACAATTTGTTAGATTCTGGCGCATCGGAATAACAAATCATTCAAATTGTCTAGTGCGTACCCACTATGTCGCTTATGATGCGCACTCCTGCGAGTTATCAGCAACATCCCCCGTTGTCCCTACATGCTGCTCCAATGTGGGATGTCGTTAGCGAGGGCCATACTGCCGTATGCAGCATGGCCCCCGCTGTCGCACCATTGCTGCCCGCATTGGCTAGTGTGTATGCACTTGCCGATGCCGGCTCCCCCGCTGGGTTCCGTCACTGCCGACGTTGGGCTGGGTACACATTGTCCCCCATTGTACACCATTGTGTACCCAGCTTATGGGTTGGTGTGATATAGTAAACATTTAGGTCCTCCCTGACCAATAATCCAATTGCTCATAGGCTAATTAAGGGGTCCATTGCTCTTATTGCTTGTAAAAAAGGTCCTAGTCCTATTGCTCCTTGACAAAGTTGGCATTAAGCACAAAAAGCAGTCGCCGGAGGAACTATTGCTCACTGCCTCAATTATCATGCCACCAATACAATCCATATGAACAAGACAAAAAAAGCATATGAGAAAGCAGTGAAGATAAAGCAATGCACTGAGTAAAGGCTACAGCACTACATGTACAAATTGCAAATTGAAATGAAACCCACCAATATTAGAGCTTTCCACTGTGGGTCTCAATGTCTTCGGCATCTATAGATTGTGTAGGAACCTCACCATTCTCATAGTCAGCAGACTAATGTATTTATGTTACAAAGAAAAACATATCTAGAAAAAGTACCAAGGAAAAAAAGTGAAACCTCAAAATATAAACAGGAGAACTAGTGAATTTGTTTAAAAGAGAAAAAGGAACAGGAACTTCTATACTGATAACTTCCTTTTTCACTTTCATACCATAGCAGACATGCAGACTGTATGCACAAGTTTATACAAAATATACTATTTGCCTGCACGTTATTTAATGTGTATTTTCTGTATAAGCCGTTACTAGGCCTTTAAAGTAATTCAGTGTCAGTATTTTATAAGCAGCATATTTTGTGCAGGACAATTCCACGTTTTGTGCTTGAAATGCATGAAATGCAGCATGTGACACTCCAGCTTCCAAATATAATTCACATGATAATGTTGTATTTAACAAACTATCTGGGTAGTAACAAATAATAAATACGGATCCAACCCAGGCTTGCCTACCCTCCCGATTTGGCCGGGAGCCTCCCGATTTTCGGGTGCCGCTCCCGGCCCCCCGGAAAGGCTGGCAAGCCTCCCAGAAGCCTCCGACCCTCCCGTCCTCCCCCCTGAAAAGACTAGAAACCCCCGCAGCGGGGGAGCCGGTGACGTGGTTTGCGTCATCGCGGCCCCGCCCCCTGCTTCACACTGCCAGGAATAACGGCATTGTGAAGAGGGGCGGAGCCACGATGACGCGATCGTGCGGCTCCGCCGCCGGCTCCACCCCCAATGTACCACCAACTGGCTGGCCCGCTCCCGGCTCCGCCCCCAATGACCGCCCCCGCCCCCCGCTGTTAGCCGACAATCAGCTCCCTCCCGGAAGGCTGGAGCTGATTGTCGGCAAGTATGATCCAACCGCATTACGATTTTGTAACCATCTTAGCCATGACTTTCAGCAATACAGTCGTCAAACTAGTGTTCATTCTTGGTCCAGCCCCGGCGCAGCCGAAAAAGCCATGAGAGAAGGGGGCATGTCTTTAAAACACACAGCCTTTCGTCACTCTTGGGGGCATGCTGGGCTACCCTCAAGTTCTCCCCTCTCTGTGAATACATGGTGAGTACATGAGCGCACAGCATGTTTTAGCAGGGCGTCGCCAAAAGGGCAGGGCGCATTCTGCCCTTTTGAATCGGGCAGGGCGCGGAGCCCCTCTAAAAAGCCTAGTGGGAACGCTACTTAAACTAGATATGTCTGGCCAGATATCACAACTGGGCGGACATTTACATTTGCCCACCCAGTTGTGATGTTAGTGATGGCGGTCCCTGCAGCTACTGTACGGGCGGTTGGCAGATCGCTCGTACACACATGCAGGTGCACAGATATACCTGCATGCTATATCGGCAACGGCTTTGCTGCAGGTCCGACCTGATATGTCTGAACGACGTCGTTTACAGACATATTGGGTGTACACACCCGATGATCTACTACCGATATATCGTTCAGAGTCCGATCAAACAATATATTTAGTAGTGTGAACCCAGCAATAGTGTACATATATTGATATATGCATACAGTATACACCAATGTAAACAAACATGAGGCTAGTTTCATTGCTGTATAACATAAAACAGATATTTGTCTGAAGAAAATAAATAAATTGTTAAAATTCTGGTCCAAGTAAAGCTAGTTACACACTTACCATCCTACTTGAAATGCCATTGTTCTTACAATTATACTTAGAATTAAAAGTCCAGGTGAACGTGCAGATTTGTGCATACACAACACTATTACAATCTGCTAAATTCATCTCCCAAAACCATCTGCTGAAAAGATTGTAACTTTTAGAGCATCAGCATAAGTATTGGACTGAATGGTTGGTAGTGCGTACACATCTCCAGCTTTGCCATCTCATCTCAGTAAGTTTAGGACTCCCATAAAACCAGATCAGCAGAGGCGAACGATTTTGTTGAGATAAAACATGATCTTGGGTGTGTAGACATACTTACAATATCTCACAAAGGGGGGATTCAATTGTTTTGCCAATGGGCACTAGTGCCATGGATGCCCATAACTTATCGCAAATGTTGTGCCAAAACTCTTGATTAGCCATGTAAAGAGGCTAAAGCCATGCAAATTACTGATCTTGCTGAGTTTGGGCCCCCATAGCTCGCTACCTCAGGAGGTTGCTAGCAGAAATATTGAGCGTCTGTGGCACTCACACCCATCGGCACAAACAATTGGTTTGCTCCTGGTAGACGGAAGCTTCGGCAGAGCTAAACAATTAAATTCCCCCCTAAGAGAACACAAATCTTATCTACAAAATGATTGTCTTGGTGTGTAACCAGCTTAAGTACTGTATATAGGCAAAACTTTCTAAATATTTAAGTTATAAAAAGGTCACCTTAAAGGGGACATACTAACAACTAAAAGTAACTAAAAAGGCTGTTTAGTAGCCATTTCACTACTAAATGTGCTCTAATGCCCATATATATTATATGGGCCTTATTCAATTAGTTTTGCATCATGAGAAAGTTCCACCTGCCTGACTTTTTGCCGCCTTCGCGTGTTTTGGACGCGAAAGCTTTTCATGCATGCTCCCGATTTACTTCGTATTCAATTGCCAAACAGGCAAAAATAGGACCTGGCGAATGTGAACCAGGCAAAAAGTGCAGGTTGAATTGGGGGAATCACTCTGTACCCCTGAAAAAGATGGGCTGACTTCGGAAATCGAACTAGTTAGGGTACGAAAGTGGTGGTAATTGCTTGCTATTAGCGTCTAGGAAAAAGTGGTGAAGAATGGCATAAAGCAGTGTTTTTTGGTTCAAATAAGAAGTTCCATCAAAATTGGGGTGCTTGATAATGGGTACTAGCATATTTTAATGTCTCTAAAGTGAAGTGAAAGTGAAAATGTAATTCTTCCCTCATACAAGCACCAGCAATCCCCAAAACACTTGACCCCTTCTCAGAGCACCCCCTGAAAGGTATTTAGCTCGTTTTTTAAGTAGTCCCCCCACTTTTTCCATTTTCGCCCCAAATTTCTAATTTCAGTGCATCGAATTTTCACATAGGCGAAAACGGACTGCAATTGAATACGGAGATAAATTTTCAGGCAAAATTTTCGCCAAAAACCATGTGAAAACGGCTTTTCGCACCGAATTGAATACGGCCCTATATTGGGTACTTATTCAGCGATTTCATATCATTGAAGTTGTTGCATTTACATCTTAAGAGGGGAACACACAGTATGATGTGCACCCAGCGATGTGATCCACGATCCAATGGCTGACATTGCGGTGGTCCCCCCACACGGATCGCCCGATATGCCAGCACCCTCTACCCCCCCACATAGACCAGCATGGGAACATTTGTCGATACTCCAGATGTCTTGTGCATGAAGAAAGATCTGGAGGAGCGGCGGATGACCCCACGGGAGCGCGCAGAGGACGAAATCATGCCCACACACAGAACAATATAGCTGCGATATTGTTCCATCCGCCGGATCGGTTGCCATATTACTCCGTGTGCGGGGGCCTTTAAAAATAAAATTTAACAGAGAAGATTGTAAAGTAACGCCCCCTTTCACATACACATTAAATATTAAAGCAAAGTCTGGGCAAGAAAATTAACAGGTTACCACACCCAGCTGTTTCATATACAAGTTTAGGAATCATCAGGGCCCTAGGCAAAGGACATCTGTGAAAAAACAATTTAGCAGACCCACACAAGCTCCCTTCTCAGACAGCTAAATTAAAGGGCTTTTTTACACCAAAAGCAGGGTTCATAAACACAATGAACATCTACATTCAAACTAAGGTTAAAAAGAATTAACAATCCTTACAACACAATTCAGGTATTGCTTAACCCCTTACAAGACCTTCTAACCCAGGTAAAAGTAGAAGGCACTACTTCAGATTTTCACACTTGTTTACTAACAATAACTACCTGGACTGAGTGAATTATCTTGAATTAATGCTGGGCACACATTGGCAGATATATTGGTCTCAGGGTGAGACTTAAGCTGGGTACACACTGACAAATATATCGGCAGATCAATTAATCAGCCAATATATCGGGTGCCGGTAGGTTAGTGTGTACCAGCGACATGTCTGAACGACGTCGTTCACAGACATAAAAACATTTAATTTGAGGGCAGATAAGAACCACTTGGTCCATCTAGTCTGCCCTTTTTAATTTATCCTTTTGGTAACTTCAACCCTATTTGCTCCTTAGGTCTCTCTTACGGGTATTCTTATGCCTATCCCAAGCGTGTTTAAATTGTTCCATCGTCTTTGCTTCAACTATCTCAAGTGGAATAGCCTCCCATCAATCGACTATCCTTTCTGTGAATTAATTTTTCCTCAAATTTCCTCTGAGCCTATTCCCTCCAGTTTCAGTGTATGTCCTTGTGTTCTTGTACATCTCTTCCTTTGAAGAATGCTTTCCTCCTGTACCTTGTTAAAACCCTTGATGTATTTGAAAGTTTCTATCATGTCCCCCCTTTCCCTTCTCTGTTCCAAACTATACATATAAAGATCTTTTAGTCTTTCCAGGCATGTTCTATGCTGTAGGCCATGCACCATTTTAGTTGCCCTTCTTTGTACTGCCTCTAATACAGGGATGGGGAAGTTCAGGCCCGGGGGCCGTATAAGGCCTTCAGAATCATTTGATCTGGCCCTTTGAGCTTTTTTTCTGCTAGCCTCATCTGGCTAGCATGGTGCCTAGAACGGCACTATGCAGCCAGAATCTATGCAGCAGTGCAGCCTTAGGACGCATCAGACAGTCACACCACTGCCCTTACAGCTCCCCAGGGCATCCTGAGGGTGCTCCGGGCATTGCTGTAATCACCGGCGATTGTAGCCCTGCCCCATGTGACATCACACAGAGGGGGACTGGCCTGCACCGGGCCCGCAAATAATGTTATGTGTATCAAAATGGTCCTCGGCAAAAAAAAGGTTTTGCACCCCTGCTCTAATGTATCTATATCCTTCTGGAGATATGGCCTCCGGAACTGAACACAGTATTCTAGATGAGGCCGTACCAAAGACCTATACAGTGGCATTATCACTTCTTTTTTCCTGCTACTGATTCCTCTCCTTATGCAACCAAGCATCTGACTTGCCTTTCTCAATGCTTTGGTGCATTGTTTGCCTGCCTTCAAGTCATCTGAAATGATGACTCCTAAATCCTTTTCCTCCTTTGTATTTTACAATATAGTGTCCTTGATACTATATTTAGCCTTTAGGTTATTGAGACTCAAGTGCATGATTTTGCATTTTGTGACATTAAACTGTAGTTGCCATGTTCTTGCCCATTCCTCTAGTCTACCCAGAACCTCAGTCATTTGTTTTACCCCTCCTGGTGTGTCTACTCTGTTGCATACTTTTGAGTCATCTGCAAAAAGGCATACTTTCCCTTCAATACCATTTGCAATATTACTAACATAGATATTAAAAAGCAATGACCCAAGTACTGATCCCTGGGGTACTCCACTGGTAACATTTCTCTCCTGTGAATACACACCATTTATTACAACTCTCTGTGTGGTATCCTGCAAACCAAGATCTTATCCATTTAACAGTAATATAATCCAATCCCAAGCATTCCAGTTTGTTTATCTTTCTGCAATGCGGAACCGTGTCAAAATCCTTATTAAAGTCTAGATAAGCTACATCTATGACCCCCTTGATCTATTACTTTTGTCACCCAGTCAAAAAAGTCAATAAGATTTGTTTGGCATGATCTCCCCTGAGTAAATCCATGCTGTTAGGGATCCTGTAAACTGTTTTATTTGAGATATTCCTCAACTCTGTATTTTAATAGGGTTTCCATTATTTTCCCCACTACTGATGTAAGGCTTACTGGTCTGTAGTCACTTGCATCTTCTGTGCTTCCACTTTTTGTACAGTGGCATTACATTTGCTCTTTTCCAGTCCACTGGATTCACTCCTGATAATAGCGACTGGTTGATTAATTCTGTTAATGGTGTTACCAGGACCCCTTTAAGCTCTTTTAGTATCCTTGGATGTATCCATTCTGGCCCCATTGATTTATCCACTTTCAGTTTTGAGTGTTCTGTTGGGACCCTCTCCTCTGTAAATGTACTTTCATGTACCTAATTTTTAGAAATGCCTCTGCATCTTAACTGTGTCCCCTTCCCCTCTCCTCCTGCAGTGAATACTGAACAAAAATAATTATTTAGATCTGCTATATCTTTGTCTCCCTAGATCAAGTACTTACTGTCTGTCTTATTATTCCTCCATTTGACTTCCTCCTTTCACTTATATACTTAAAGTTTTGCCCCCTTTATCTACTGCATGGGCCATTTTCTCCTCGGCTTCTGCCTTTGCACGCCTAATCACCTTCTTAGCCTCCTTCCTTCTGGCAAGATACACCTCTGTCATTATTATTTTAAGTCTGCTTATATTTCCAAAAAGCCATCTTTTTTGCTTTCACACTAGTTGATACCTCTTTTGCAAAACACACGTCTTCCTTTTCCTGGTGCCTTTCCTAACCCTTTTAATACAAAGGTCTGTAGCCTTTAGTACAGGGCTTGACAAGTGTTTCTAAAATCTAGGAGCCAGGATGAAAGTGTAGGAGCCAGACCCACCCTTCCTCTAGGGCAGCATTACTGAGCACCTACGACCCAGACAACCAACCCCCATGGCCACACCACTAAAGGGATACCCCAGGTAAACCCCCCCAGTAGTGGACCCCTATGCAGTGCCCCATATACAATGCCCCACTAACAGTGCCCCCAGTAGTGGTCCCCCCTATGCAATTCCCCCAGTAGTTGCCCACCTAAGCAGTGCCCACAGTAGTCCCCCCTATGCAGTGCTCCCAGTAGTAGTCCCCACTATGCAGTGCCCCCCCTAATACAGTGCCCTAGTAGCGCCCCCCTTTATACAGTGCCCCCAGTAGGGGCCACCCCACCTATGCAGTGACCCCAGTAGGGGCCACCCCACCTATGCAGTGCCCCAAGTAGGGGCCACCCCACCTATGCAGTGCCCCAAGTAGGGGCCACCCCACCTATGCAGTGCCCCCAGTAGGGGCCACCCCACCTATGCAGTGCCCCTTATACAGTGCCCCCAGAAGTGGTCCCCCTTATGCATTGCCCGTGGTAGTAGTCCACCAAGTAGAAGTCCCCCTATACAGTGCCCCCAGTAGTAGTACCCCCTATGCAATGGCCCCAGTAGTAGTGCCTACTATGCATTGCCCCTAGTAGCGCCCCCCCTGTACAGTGCCTCCAGTAGTGGCAGCCCCATACAGTGCCCCCAGTAGAGGTCACCCCCCCTATGCAGTGCCCCCTGTAGCGGTCACCCCCCTATGCAGTGCCCCACGCACACAAAAAAACCACAACTTACCCAAATCCCCGTGACCGCCACTGTCTGCTCAGAGTCCCGGCCCGCTCTTGTCCTGCACTATGGGAGAGACGTCATGTTGTCTATACCATCACCTGCTGCGGGGGGAGCCGGAAGGCGGAGCTCATGAGTGAGCTCCAGCCAGCTCACTCCGTGGACGCAGCAGCCAATGAGAGTCTGACGGCTGTGTGTTTGTAAACGGTGTAGTATGGACAGCGCTCGCGGTCTGCACTACACTAGCGATGGGTGCAGCGGCGGTAGGGGGTTGCTGCAAATCTGGTCGCCATGGCGACCTGGACCCTGGGTTTTGTCGAGCCCTGCTTTACTATTGAATTTTTTATTTCTTCCCACCTCTCCTGCACTCCTTCCAAGTTCCTCCAATCTGCCACTGACTCAGTAACACATCTCTACAAAGTCAGCATTCCAAAAATGTTAAAGAAAAATTTTGTATGGCATAAATTGGACCCGGCCTTTATACTAAACCATACTGCTTGGTGATCACTGGATCCTAGGTTCTCACCCACATTTACATCTGATATTCTGTCACAGTTTGTGAGTATCAAGGGCCTGATTCAGAGCCGGACGCAATTAGCGCTCGCTGGTCCTGAAAATAGGGGGGGCTATTCAAATGAACCGTTCGCTGTTTGCGGTCTATTCACGCCTCTAGGTCTGAACGAGCGAACAAAACTTGCCGCTTACGAGTGGCTCTGAATCAGGCCCCAAGTCCAGAATAGCATTTTTGCCAGTGGGCTCCCTCACCAATTGTTTGGAAGATGCTCCCTGAAGGGAATTTAGAAAGTCACCACTTCTAGAGGAACTTGCAGCAGGCACCTCCCAGTTTACATTAGGAAAATTAAAGTCTCCCATGATTATGACCTCTCCTTTAAAAGCCATTCTAGTAATGTCCTGCAATAGGTACTTGTCCAGTTCCTATCCAGGGGTGGGATGCAGTCAACGAAAAATGCAGTAAACTCTGTTTACCGCATTTTTCGTATGCATCATTCTGCTAGCCGCTGGGCTGCGATGTGGAGGGCAACGCCAGTTTTTGCTGGCGTTACCCTATAGAAGCCTATGGGCTTCTGCCGCATTGCACTCCTATTAGGGATCCGATCAGATGCCTCCCAGCATGCCCCGCGGCCGCCGCGTCACTCTGCGCATGCGCAGATGGACTCCCGAGTCATAAACCCGGAAGACCACTGTGCTGCAGAGATCGCAAAGGACAGCTCTTATCGGAAGAGCGGTCCTTTGCTGTACTGATCGCATATGTTAGTGCATTATCGATCAGTATTAATGCTATGTCCGGCGGTAAGTGTTAGTGCATGCCGCCCCAGGTGGTCTATAGATCACCCCAGTGCAAATTATGTCCTTGCTCCCCGTTTCTATGGTCACCCAAAGGGCCTCAGTTTTTTCTTCAATATTTTGAATTATAGTAGCATTTATGCTGTTTTTCACATACATAGCTACTCCTCCTCCAATCCTCCCCATTCTGTCCTTTCTAAATAGAGTATAGCTTGGTATAGCCATGTCCCAGTTATGATTTTCATTACAACATGACTCTGTAATTGCTACAATATCTAGTTCATCCCTTGTTATTATTGCACTTAGTTCAGAGATTTTATCAGTTATGCTCCTGGCATTTGCACACACAGCTCTAAAGGCCCCCACACAAGGAGCGATATAGCGGCTGATCTGACGGTTTTGAACGACATCGGTGCTATATCGTTCCGTGTGTGGGCATGATATCGCCCGCTGCACGCTCCCATGGGGTCTTCCGTTGCTCCTCCAGATCTTTCTGCATGTTCAATTGATCTGGGGGATCGATGAATGATCCCATGCAGCGCTATGTGAGGGGGGAAGGGAGGGTACCGGCATATCGGGCGGTTGTCCAACGGATCACTCCATGTGTGGGGACTGCCCAATACGTCAGCCTGTCGGATCGTCCGTCGCATTATGACGGTTGTTTCCGGTTTAGTGGGAATAACTTGGCTATTGGGGAGGAAATAAATCGCAGATGGGAGCAAATGAAAAAAGAAAGTAACTTTGTATATGTAACAAACCATGTTGCAATACAAGGGGTGCAAATACATTTTTGTTTTTTTTGCATGCAGGGTAAATGTTGGCCCCCTTTGCATGTAGCCCACAAATGCTGGTCAGCTTCATTTTTAAACTGCAATTTAAATTGGAGTTTGTAGACACCCCTCTCAAATCTAAAATGTCTCTTCACCTTTTAAATTTGCCCCACCTGCAGTGCAGCATGGTTTTACCCATACTTGCCTACCTTTTGGCTGCCTTCTCCGGGAGGTGGTATCCAGGATGGCACTGCAGGGGGTGGGGCTCTGCAGAGGTGGGCGGGTCTGGGGACGGAGGAGGGTGGGGCTCGGCTGAGGAGGGCGGGTCTGAGGGCATGATGATGCGATCACATCAGCAGAGCCTCAAAGATGCGATTCAATAAGAATTGCATCATCGGCCACCTGTGCCGCCAAATTCACTGGGGCAGTGGGTGGCCACGTGCCCCTGGGAGACTTGTCCACCTTTCCAGGTGGCTGGGAGTACCACCCGATTTCCGGGATCTTTCTGGCCGTTCCAGGTGGGTAGGCAAGTATAGTTTTACCAAGGTACAAAGTTACTTGCTCTTATGTTTATTGGGTGCATACACAAAAGCATTATGCCTCCCCTCTCTTTCAAGCCCTACACTGGCTCCTCTTTCCCCTCAGAGCCCAATTCAAGGTTCTTACACTCGCTTACAAAGCCCTCACCCAATCCTCTCCCATTTACCTTTCTGACCACCTCTCCCTTCACACTCCCGTCCGTCTACTTCGCTCAACAAATACATGTCTCTCCTGCCAACTGATTACTTCCTCCCACTCCCACCTACAAGATTCTGCCCGTGCTGCTACCCACCTCTGGAACGCTCTCCCTCTCCCCATCAGACTCTCCACCTCTCTACAAATCTCCAAACAGCTCTCAAGACCCACTACTTAATCAAGGCCTTCCAGTTCTCATCCTAACCAGCTACTACATGCACTCACCTCCCTGTCTACCCCATCTGTGTCACTCCTGTTTGTCTGTCGCTCCCCTTTAGAATGTTCGCTCTCTCGAGCAGGTCCCTCTTTCCTCCTAGGATTTTCCTTATACTTTTTTCTACTCCTTACTTCCCACAAGGGCACCTAACACTTGATTGCTGTATTAGCGCATATAACACTCAAAGTAAGCAGCAGGAAATCAGCAATGACAAGGACACGATTTATACACATTATACACATTGCTGATTCCCTGCTGCTTACTTTGAGTGTTATATGTGCTAATACAGCAATAATAATAATACTGTGCATTTATTAAAAGTAAAGTGTTTTGATCAAGGGTCCTAAATGTATAGCAGGCTTCATGGGCCTTCATTATCTGCTCTACATAAAACATTAGCACACTCTATGGCCCTGATTTAATTAGCCGCAGGCAAATTGCTATTCAATTACAGCCCGAGGCAGGCCGCTATAAGGGCAGTTACCACAGATTTCTGTTCGAGCCTCCCTCAGGCCACAAACGTGTTAAATCATAGCTCCGGCCACTTATCCCAGATGCTATGAGTTGATGCATGTTAGCCGTATTTTTACCACGTGAGGCAAAGGGGTTGTAATTGAATAGTCTTGGTGTAAGAGCCTGAGGCTACCACCCTTTTCCTCTCACTGTAAATAACCTCAGCTAACTGAATCCGGCCCTTAATGTAACTCTTTACTTTTATAAAAAAATGTTCAAACTTTTTTTTGCATCCGCTTTCAGTAGGGTGCTCAGTTAAAATGTTTGCATGTTTATACTCATCTACATCACAACTGTGCCAAAATAAGAATCTTTCATAGTATACTCTATGTGAGAAACTACTCCATAACAGTCCATTGAAAAATAGCATGCATCTTTTAAATAGTGGTTTACACTACAAAAACCTGCTCTTTTAAAGAATGAATGGTACTTTCAAAATTAATTCATTCCAGGCCCAGCCTAAAAATAGGGCGATCCTCCAGTGACTAGTTTTCAATGAGGAGCTTTCTTTTCTTTGCCAATTTAGATTTAAAAAGGTATATTTACTAAGTAATCGATTTTCAAAACCCACAATTTTTGCAGATTTTGTCTGCCATATTTAAAAAAGCAATAATAGTAAAAGCAAAACTCATTGCTTGTTTAGCAATAAGTATTACTGGCCTTTTAAATCTGGCAGGCAAGATCTGCAAAAAATTAAGATTTTGAAAATCCACTGCTTAGTAAATATACCCCAAAAATGTGGTATGAGTGCTCTGGTTTCTGGACATAACAAATGGGGGTTGGTGGCAGCAGCCATTTAATGTGACACTATGGTATGCCTGGCACATTACAGCCAACAGATTATTTTATAATACACACATTTTGGTAGAATTGCTGGGGGTGCTAAATGAAGGTGGACACGGGGATTACCACAATTACACTCAAAATTCCTGAATGTTTTATTTTGTATTGGATTGCCATTAAACAAACAGTATCACACAACTGTATGAAGCATAGTATCTACCGTATATACTCGAGTATAAGCCGAGTTTTTCAGCACAAAAAATGTGCTGAAAAAGTACCCCCTCAGCTTATACTCGAGTCGAGTCAAGTGTAGCGCTGACCGGACGGAGTTCGGTCAGCGCTACACACTGCCAAACACACAGCCGCCGGTGCTGGCAGCTGCGTGTTTGGTGTAATCAGCAGCCGCTGAGCGCTGCTGCTGCTCCCACTGCGGGAGCCATCTTCCGGCTCCCGCAGTGGGTGATGGGAGACATGACGACGTCTCTCCCATACAAAGCGGCCGGAGGAGCGGACAGCGGCGGGACCAGGAGCGGGAGTTACAGGTAAGTGATTTTTTTATTATTATTCTGTTCACGTCTCTCTCTACTACTGGGGGGGGGGGGGTAAGGACTACAGGAGGCACTACCAGGGAGCGATGACTACAGGGGGCACTAAAAGGGGGGATTACCACTGGAGGAACTACAAGGGGGGGATTACTACAGGGGGCACTACCAGGGGAGGATTACTACAGGGGGCACTACCAGTGGGGGTTACTACAGGGGGCACTAAAAGGGGGGATTACTACTGGGGGTACTACCGGGGGGGTTTACTACTGGAGGCACTGAAAGGGGGGATTACCACTGGGGGCACTACCAGGAGGGATTACTACTGGGGGCACAACCAGGGGGAATTACTACTGGGGGCACTACCAGCTGCTGCCATTTCCCACACTAGGCTTATACTCGAGTCAGTAAGTTTTCCCAGTTTTTTGGGTAAAAGTAGGTACCTCGGCTTATATTCGGGTCGACTTATACTCGAGTATATACGGTATATGGAAAAGTCCAAAAAGAACACTCCTGATCCTTACAACTTTGCTGCCTTTGATTGCCACAAATCCAGTTGGCACTCTTTGTAAATGAGCCTTAATGAGATATTTTTTTGCAAATGTCAAGTAGTTGTATGTTTAAAAATTTTTATAGAGACATTAAAGCTAACTACATTCTGTAGTATGCACGTCAGCCATTCAGGTCAATTATTAAATTGCACATAGTATCAAAGCTCAGAGTCCCGGCCCGCTCTTGTCCTGCACTATGGGAGAGACGTCATGTTGTCTATACCATCACCTGCTGCGGGGGGAGCCGGAAGGCGGAGCTCATGAGTGAGCTCCAGCCAGCTCACTCCGTGGACGCAGCAGCCAATGAGAGTCTGACGGCTGTGTGTTTGTAAACGGTGTAGTATGGACAGCGCTCGCGGTCTGCACTACACTAGCGATGGGTGCAGCGGCGGTAGGGGGTTGCTGCAAATCTGGTCGCCATGGCGACCTGGACCCTGGGTTTTGTCGAGCCCTGCTTTACTATTGAATTTTTTATTTCTTCCCACCTCTCCTGCACTCCTTCCAAGTTCCTCCAATCTGCCACTGACTCAGTAACACATCTCTACAAAGTCAGCATTCCAAAAATGTTAAAGAAAAATTTTGTATGGCATAAATTGGACCCGGCCTTTATACTAAACCATACTGCTTGGTGATCACTGGATCCTAGGTTCTCACCCACATTTACATCTGATATTCTGTCACAGTTTGTGAGTATCAAGGGCCTGATTCAGAGCCGGACGCAATTAGCGCTCGCTGGTCCTGAAAATAGGGGGGGCTATTCAAATGAACCGTTCGCTGTTTGCGGTCTATTCACGCCTCTAGGTCTGAACGAGCGAACAAAACTTGCCGCTTACGAGTGGCTCTGAATCAGGCCCCAAGTCCAGAATAGCATTTTTGCCAGTGGGCTCCCTCACCAATTGTTTGGAAGATGCTCCCTGAAGGGAATTTAGAAAGTCACCACTTCTAGAGGAACTTGCAGCAGGCACCTCCCAGTTTACATTAGGAAAATTAAAGTCTCCCATGATTATGACCTCTCCTTTAAAAGCCATTCTAGTAATGTCCTGCAATAGGTACTTGTCCAGTTCCTATCCAGGGGTGGGATGCAGTCAACGAAAAATGCAGTAAACTCTGTTTACCGCATTTTTCGTATGCATCATTCTGCTAGCCGCTGGGCTGCGATGTGGAGGGCAACGCCAGTTTTTGCTGGCGTTACCCTATAGAAGCCTATGGGCTTCTGCCGCATTGCACTCCTATTAGGGATCCGATCAGATGCCTCCCAGCATGCCCCGCGGCCGCCGCGTCACTCTGCGCATGCGCAGATGGACTCCCGAGTCATAAACCCGGAAGACCACTGTGCTGCAGAGATCGCAAAGGACAGCTCTTATCGGAAGAGCGGTCCTTTGCTGTACTGATCGCATATGTTAGTGCATTATCGATCAGTATTAATGCTATGTCCGGCGGTAAGTGTTAGTGCATGCCGCCCCAGGTGGTCTATAGATCACCCCAGTGCAAATTATGTCCTTGCTCCCCGTTTCTATGGTCACCCAAAGGGCCTCAGTTTTTTCTTCAATATTTTGAATTATAGTAGCATTTATGCTGTTTTTCACATACATAGCTACTCCTCCTCCAATCCTCCCCATTCTGTCCTTTCTAAATAGAGTATAGCTTGGTATAGCCATGTCCCAGTTATGATTTTCATTACAACATGACTCTGTAATTGCTACAATATCTAGTTCATCCCTTGTTATTATTGCACTTAGTTCAGAGATTTTATCAGTTATGCTCCTGGCATTTGCACACACAGCTCTAAAGGCCCCCACACAAGGAGCGATATAGCGGCTGATCTGACGGTTTTGAACGACATCGGTGCTATATCGTTCCGTGTGTGGGCATGATATCGCCCGCTGCACGCTCCCATGGGGTCTTCCGTTGCTCCTCCAGATCTTTCTGCATGTTCAATTGATCTGGGGGATCGATGAATGATCCCATGCAGCGCTATGTGAGGGGGGAAGGGAGGGTACCGGCATATCGGGCGGTTGTCCAACGGATCACTCCATGTGTGGGGACTGCCCAATACGTCAGCCTGTCGGATCGTCCGTCGCATTATGACGGTTGTTTCCGGTTTAGTGGGAATAACTTGGCTATTGGGGAGGAAATAAATCGCAGATGGGAGCAAATGAAAAAAGAAAGTAACTTTGTATATGTAACAAACCATGTTGCAATACAAGGGGTGCAAATACATTTTTGTTTTTTTTGCATGCAGGGTAAATGTTGGCCCCCTTTGCATGTAGCCCACAAATGCTGGTCAGCTTCATTTTTAAACTGCAATTTAAATTGGAGTTTGTAGACACCCCTCTCAAATCTAAAATGTCTCTTCACCTTTTAAATTTGCCCCACCTGCAGTGCAGCATGGTTTTACCCATACTTGCCTACCTTTTGGCTGCCTTCTCCGGGAGGTGGTATCCAGGATGGCACTGCAGGGGGTGGGGCTCTGCAGAGGTGGGCGGGTCTGGGGACGGAGGAGGGTGGGGCTCGGCTGAGGAGGGCGGGTCTGAGGGCATGATGATGCGATCACATCAGCAGAGCCTCAAAGATGCGATTCAATAAGAATTGCATCATCGGCCACCTGTGCCGCCAAATTCACTGGGGCAGTGGGTGGCCACGTGCCCCTGGGAGACTTGTCCACCTTTCCAGGTGGCTGGGAGTACCACCCGATTTCCGGGATCTTTCTGGCCGTTCCAGGTGGGTAGGCAAGTATAGTTTTACCAAGGTACAAAGTTACTTGCTCTTATGTTTATTGGGTGCATACACAAAAGCATTATGCCTCCCCTCTCTTTCAAGCCCTACACTGGCTCCTCTTTCCCCTCAGAGCCCAATTCAAGGTTCTTACACTCGCTTACAAAGCCCTCACCCAATCCTCTCCCATTTACCTTTCTGACCACCTCTCCCTTCACACTCCCGTCCGTCTACTTCGCTCAACAAATACATGTCTCTCCTGCCAACTGATTACTTCCTCCCACTCCCACCTACAAGATTCTGCCCGTGCTGCTACCCACCTCTGGAACGCTCTCCCTCTCCCCATCAGACTCTCCACCTCTCTACAAATCTCCAAACAGCTCTCAAGACCCACTACTTAATCAAGGCCTTCCAGTTCTCATCCTAACCAGCTACTACATGCACTCACCTCCCTGTCTACCCCATCTGTGTCACTCCTGTTTGTCTGTCGCTCCCCTTTAGAATGTTCGCTCTCTCGAGCAGGTCCCTCTTTCCTCCTAGGATTTTCCTTATACTTTTTTCTACTCCTTACTTCCCACAAGGGCACCTAACACTTGATTGCTGTATTAGCGCATATAACACTCAAAGTAAGCAGCAGGAAATCAGCAATGACAAGGACACGATTTATACACATTATACACATTGCTGATTCCCTGCTGCTTACTTTGAGTGTTATATGTGCTAATACAGCAATAATAATAATACTGTGCATTTATTAAAAGTAAAGTGTTTTGATCAAGGGTCCTAAATGTATAGCAGGCTTCATGGGCCTTCATTATCTGCTCTACATAAAACATTAGCACACTCTATGGCCCTGATTTAATTAGCCGCAGGCAAATTGCTATTCAATTACAGCCCGAGGCAGGCCGCTATAAGGGCAGTTACCACAGATTTCTGTTCGAGCCTCCCTCAGGCCACAAACGTGTTAAATCATAGCTCCGGCCACTTATCCCAGATGCTATGAGTTGATGCATGTTAGCCGTATTTTTACCACGTGAGGCAAAGGGGTTGTAATTGAATAGTCTTGGTGTAAGAGCCTGAGGCTACCACCCTTTTCCTCTCACTGTAAATAACCTCAGCTAACTGAATCCGGCCCTTAATGTAACTCTTTACTTTTATAAAAAAATGTTCAAACTTTTTTTTGCATCCGCTTTCAGTAGGGTGCTCAGTTAAAATGTTTGCATGTTTATACTCATCTACATCACAACTGTGCCAAAATAAGAATCTTTCATAGTATACTCTATGTGAGAAACTACTCCATAACAGTCCATTGAAAAATAGCATGCATCTTTTAAATAGTGGTTTACACTACAAAAACCTGCTCTTTTAAAGAATGAATGGTACTTTCAAAATTAATTCATTCCAGGCCCAGCCTAAAAATAGGGCGATCCTCCAGTGACTAGTTTTCAATGAGGAGCTTTCTTTTCTTTGCCAATTTAGATTTAAAAAGGTATATTTACTAAGTAATCGATTTTCAAAACCCACAATTTTTGCAGATTTTGTCTGCCATATTTAAAAAAGCAATAATAGTAAAAGCAAAACTCATTGCTTGTTTAGCAATAAGTATTACTGGCCTTTTAAATCTGGCAGGCAAGATCTGCAAAAAATTAAGATTTTGAAAATCCACTGCTTAGTAAATATACCCCAAAAATGTGGTATGAGTGCTCTGGTTTCTGGACATAACAAATGGGGGTTGGTGGCAGCAGCCATTTAATGTGACACTATGGTATGCCTGGCACATTACAGCCAACAGATTATTTTATAATACACACATTTTGGTAGAATTGCTGGGGGTGCTAAATGAAGGTGGACACGGGGATTACCACAATTACACTCAAAATTCCTGAATGTTTTATTTTGTATTGGATTGCCATTAAACAAACAGTATCACACAACTGTATGAAGCATAGTATCTACCGTATATACTCGAGTATAAGCCGAGTTTTTCAGCACAAAAAATGTGCTGAAAAAGTACCCCCTCAGCTTATACTCGAGTCGAGTCAAGTGTAGCGCTGACCGGACGGAGTTCGGTCAGCGCTACACACTGCCAAACACACAGCCGCCGGTGCTGGCAGCTGCGTGTTTGGTGTAATCAGCAGCCGCTGAGCGCTGCTGCTGCTCCCACTGCGGGAGCCATCTTCCGGCTCCCGCAGTGGGTGATGGGAGACATGACGACGTCTCTCCCATACAAAGCGGCCGGAGGAGCGGACAGCGGCGGGACCAGGAGCGGGAGTTACAGGTAAGTGATTTTTTTATTATTATTCTGTTCACGTCTCTCTCTACTACTGGGGGGGGGGGGTAAGGACTACAGGAGGCACTACCAGGGAGCGATGACTACAGGGGGCACTAAAAGGGGGGATTACCACTGGAGGAACTACAAGGGGGGGATTACTACAGGGGGCACTACCAGGGGAGGATTACTACAGGGGGCACTACCAGTGGGGGATTACTACAGGGGGCACTAAAAGGGGGGATTACTACTGGGGGTACTACCGGGGGGGTTTACTACTGGAGGCACTGAAAGGGGGGATTACCACTGGGGGCACTACCAGGAGGGATTACTACTGGGGGCACAACCAGGGGGAATTACTACTGGGGGCACTACCAGCTGCTGCCATTTCCCACACTAGGCTTATACTCGAGTCAGTAAGTTTTCCCAGTTTTTTGGGTAAAAGTAGGTACCTCGGCTTATATTCGGGTCGACTTATACTCGAGTATATACGGTATATGGAAAAGTCCAAAAAGAACACTCCTGATCCTTACAACTTTGCTGCCTTTGATTGCCACAAATCCAGTTGGCACTCTTTGTAAATGAGCCTTAATGAGATATTTTTTTGCAAATGTCAAGTAGTTGTATGTTTAAAAATTTTTATAGAGACATTAAAGCTAACTACATTCTGTAGTATGCACGTCAGCCATTCAGGTCAATTATTAAATTGCACATAGTATCAAAGCAAACTAGCAATTACTGATTGTCTTGAAATAGGAAGCAATAAACCGTAAAAGCTTAAATCACAGCCAATTTGTGTTGCTTGCCATACCCTTTGTGCCCATTTACTGTCAACAGAAATGTATTTTCATTTCAGATGCATTTTATAAAAGAATCCAAAGTTAATTTGTTTAACTAGACAATGTAAAAATTTTAATAACTCACTTACTAGAATGTCAAATTACAAAAATGAAAATAAAATTACCGGGCAAAGAATTATCATTTTGTAACAATACAGAGCAAGTAAGTAGAAAACTATAGGTCACCATAACATCACAATAAAAGTAATAAAGGGGCTGATTCAGTAGATGGCGCTGGGTCACCAGCCAGATGAGTAAGCCTCAGCCTACTCAGGCTGGCCGCTTTGCGAGGCCAGGAAACTGTGTCCATGAATCCAGCACTTGGCCTTGCCACTCCCGGAAAATGAGACTGGCACGCCCCCATTTCCGGGAACACCAGCACCCCGGCCCCTTAAATGCCTCTGCCTGTCAATCAGGCAGAGGTATAGATGGGTCTGCGTGCGATCATGCAGAACGGGTCCTGCACACGCAGAGATACCCGATAATCAGGAATCTGCGTTCAGCACTGCACGCTGAATTAGCCCCAACGTGCAGATCAGTGGCATCGGCAGGGGAGAAGTGAGAGGGATGGGGGCTTTGTTTAGTGGATGCAGGTGAGGTATAGAAATGCACCCACATGCAAAAACAAAATTTCATTTTGCAGGATAAAATTATTTAAAAACGAGATTTGGTCAGTTAGAAACTGTTCGCCAATGCTAATATTGGTGGATGGTTATTCATGCTTACCATGCAGTGTTTGATTATAGTTCTGGCCAATACTTTTATACTATCCACCAAAAGTAATACATATATAAATGATATTTCTTATGTTTTATGGAGGGAGAGTGAACACTGCGTCAGCCATGTCTATATACCCATTTGCAGCTTATTTACTAGAATCATCCAAACCATTAAAACATAATTTACCAACAACAAAACCTGCATCATTTATATGTGAATTTGCACCTACCTGTCCTCAGTCACTTCTGTGTCCTCAGAAAAAAGCAATCTTTTAGTACCAACCAATCAGCACCTAACTGTCATCTTTCTAACACAGCCTATAAAGTACCAGTTAGGAGCAAATTGGTTGGTACATTATCACTGTCCAAGGATTAGTGCATCTCCCCCCACCGTTAATGCCACAGCTGGAAGGGCAGATTGTGTAGAACAATTTCCAGCATGGTCTCACTGGTCTATTATGTCATTTTCATAGGTAAGAACAATCTGTGGGCTACATATACAACAATGGCAGCTTGGTGACATCCAGTTGGTGCATGAGGAGACATCCTTGAGGATCCCATTTGTGGTTTATAATTACAATAGAAATAGCCACAGCTCCATTTTAACCTCAGCAACCTAGGCCCTGGCTTGAGCCGATGGCAGAAAAGCAGAGCATGCAATTGGTCATTGGAATTATTATATGTATAAATACTCTACTACTTGGACCTGTCTTCTGCAAGAAGACGATTCAGAGTTGAATGCAAGTCCGTTGGATGGATACTGCGAAGTTTAGCACAGCGCTTACTTCAGAGCCAAGTGTATCAGTAGCATCTCCACTTGCTGCTGAAGGGGTATAACTGATCGGCAAGAGGGGGCTCACACAAAGGCAAAGTGAGGGAGTGTAGACATAACCGCAAGCTATGAGTTGTGTGTAAGAAGATATCCGTCTGATGTAAGGCAGATCTCTAGCACCAGCTATAGAGCTGCGCACAGGTAACTGGCTATTTCATTAAGATAGGGATAAGGTCAGTGCAGCTGCAGAGATGCATCCAACTCACATCCGCATAAAGTTTCATGTATGCAATATTGAACCAGCCCAAAGTGACTTTGTGCCATTGGTCTGCGATTTAAAAAAAAAAAAAAGTTGCAATTTCCACAAAAATATGTATTGCAGATTGTGAATAAGGGAACCCACAAAAAAGGTTTTGGGATGCCAACTCCATATATTTAGTCAATTAAGCATGGCCTTCAATTTCAAACATATAGTGGATTCTAGCAAAGTACTATCACCAGGTGATTCCAGCTATAAATCTCTTGAATTGCTTCACTATGGAAATCCAAAACAATAAACTTTATGAGGAAAACAGGATTTGAAATGCCTTTAAAAGGTGCAGCTCTGGCACCCTGATCATGATCTTGATATAGCTGCATATATTAACATGTGGACCGTTGCCATTTTATTAGGGATGAGCGGGTTCGGATTTCTGAAATCCGAACCCCCCCGAGCCCCCCCGATCCGAGTCCGATCCGAGTCAGGCTCGACTTTTCCCGCCTGACTCGGATCTGAAATCGAAGCAAAACGTCATCATCCTGCCTTCCGAGTCTTGCGGGTTTTGGATCCTATATAAGGTACCCGCGTTGGCGCCATTTTCTCACTCGGCTGTGGACAGTGAAGAGGGAGGGTGGGAGTTAGGGCTGTGCAGTGAAGTGTAGTGTAGTGCTGCTGTTGTCCACTACTTCAAAGTCCATAGGGGCTGGCTGTGTTGTGCTGTGCTGCTGTTGTTAATAGGGGCTGTGTCCACTACTTCAAAGTCCATAGGGGCTGGCTGGACTGTGTTGTGCAGTCAGTTACCCATAGGGGCTGTGTCCACTCCAAAGTCCTGTGCAGTGTGACAGTCCTAAAGGGGTGCTGTAGTGTTGTCCAGGGGGTGCTCTGTCCATCAGGGGTGCTCCCCCCAAGTGCTAAAAAAATAATATATTTTCTGTGTTTGTGAATTGTGTGCGCAGTAGCCGCACGTGCATCAACAAAGTAGTGCCAAGCGTGCGCCTGTGTCATTAGTAAAGGGCCAGCTGGCTTGACCGTTAAAGGGTGCTGTAACCCCCAAAGTACACTCCAGTCCAAACCAAAAAAAAAATAATTTTCTGTGTTTGTGAATTGTGTGCGCAGTAGCCGCACGTGCATCAACAAAGTAGTGCCAAGCGTGCGCCTGTGTCAAAAGTAAAGGGCCGGCTGGCTTGACCGTTAAAGGGTGCTGTAACCCCCGAAAGTACACTCCAGTTCAAACCAAAAAAATTATATTTTTTGTGTGTTTGTGAATTGTGTGCGCAGTAGCCGCACGTGCATCAACAAAGGAGCAGCGCCAAGCGTGCGCCTGTGTCCCATAAGTAAAGAGCCGGCTGGCTCATTTCTTAAAGGCTGGTGTAACCCACAAAGTGCACTACTCTCCAGCAAAAATAAAGAAATATTTTCTGTGTTTAGCCGCACGTATATATCAAATCGATATAACATAAATGGAGGACCAAACTTTCTCCGATAAAAATAAAATAGAGAAAGATCAAGAACCACTTCCTCCTAGTGCTGAAGCAGCTGCCACTAGTCATGACATAGACGATAACATGCCATCAACATCGTCTGCCAAGGCCGTTGCCCAATGTCATAATAGAGGGCACATACAATCCCAAATGACAAAGTTCAGGAAAACGACCTTGAAAAAAACATTTAAATCAGCTGTAGAGAAACGTAAACTTGCCAATATGCCATTTACGACACGGAGTGGCAAGGAACGGCTAAGGTCGATCCCTAGTATGTTCATGACTAGTGGTTCAGCTTCACATGAGGATGGGAGCCCTCCTCCCACTAAAAAAATCAAAAGAGTTAAGCTGGCAAAAGCACAGCGAAGAACTGTGCTTTCTAAGAAGATATCACAAATCCCCAAGGAGAGTCCAATTGTGGTGGTGGTTGTGATGCCTGACCTTCCCAGCACTGGACGGGAAGAGGTGGCTCTTTCCAGCATTTGCATGCCCCCTGCAAGTGCTGAAAGGAGCACCCACAGTCCACTTGCTGATATGCAAATTGAAGATGTCACTGTTGAAGTACAACAGGATGAGGATACTGGTGTAGCTGGCGCTGAGGAGGAAGTTGGCGAGGAGGATTCTGATGGTGATGTGGTTTGTTTAAATCAGGCACCGGGGGAGACAGTTGTTGTCCGTGGGATGAAAAAGCCCATCACGGTCATGCCTGGGCAGAAGACCAAACATTCCACCTCTTTGGTCTGGCAATATTTCTATCCAAATCCGGACAACAACTGTCTTGCCATATGTACCTTATGTAAAGGTGGAATAAGTAGGGGTAGGGACGTTAACCTCCTAGTAACATCCTCCCTTATACGGCACCTGCAGCCCGTTCATAATAAGTTACTGTCAAGTTCAGAAACTTTGGCTAAGACCGTAAGCTGTCCAGGGACACCTAAATCCCGTTGTCCTGTTGTATCCAAGCGCCTGCAAACCACACCGTCAACTCCCTCCTCGTCAATTTCCTCCTTAGTCAGGATCGGAAGTAGTCCTGCAGGCCATGTCACTGGCATGACTGACTCTCCTATCCCGGATTCCTCCGGAGGATCCTGCATTGCTACGCCTCCTGCTGCCGCTGCTGCTGTTGCTGCTACTGGGAGTCGTTCATCATCCCAGAGAGGAAGTAGGAACACCACTACTTTTACTAAACAATTGACCCTCCAACAGTCCTTAGCGAGGAGGATGAAGTACGACAGCAGTCATCCTGAAGCAAAACGTATAACTGAGGCCTTGACTGCTATGTTGGTGTTAGACGTGCGTCCGGTATCCGCCATTAGTGCAGTGGGATTTAGACAATTGCTGGAGGTAGTGTGTCCCCGGTTCCAAATCCCGTCTAGATTCCACTTCACTAGGCAGGCGATACCGAGACTGTACAGAAACGTCAGAAAAAGTGTCCTCAGTGTCCTGAAAAATGCCGTTGTACCCAATGTCCACTTAACCACGGACATGTGGACAAGTGGAACAGGGCAGACTAAGGACTATATGACTGTGACAGCCCACTGGGTAGATGTATCACCTTACGCAGCAACAGCAGCAGCGTCACCAGTCGCAGCATCTCAGAAACGCCAGCTCGTTCCAAGGCAGGCTACGCTGTGTATCACCGGTTTCAGTAAGAGGCACACCGCCGACAACCTCTTAGAGAAACTGAGGGAAATCATCGCCCAGTGGCTTACCCCACTTAGACTCTCCTGGGGATTTGTGATATCTGACAACGCCACCAATATTGTGCGGGCATTACATCTGGGCAAATTCCAGCACGTCCCATGTTTTGCTCACACAATAAACTTGGTGGTGCAGAATTTTCTGAAAAGCGACAGGGGCGTGCAGGAGACGCTTTGGGTGGCCCGAAAAATTTCTGGCCACTTTCGCCATTCAGCGACTGCGTGCCGAAGACTGGAGCGCCAGCAAACACTCTTGAACCTGCCCCACCAACACCTGAAGCAATAGGTTGTGACGCGGTGGAACTCAACCCTCTATATGCTTCAGAGGATGGAGGAGCAGCAAAAGGCCATTCAAGCCTATACATCCACCTATGACATAGGCAAAGGAGGGGGTATGCACCTGACTCAAGCGCAGTGGAGAATGATTTCCGTGTTGTGCAAGGTTCTCCAGCCCTTCGAACTTGCCACACGTGAAGTCAGTTCAGACACTGCCAGCTTGAGTCAGGTCATTCCCCTTATCAGGCTTTTGCAGAAGCAGCTGGAGAAAGTGAAGGAGGAGCTAAGAAGGAGCGATTCCGCTCGGCATGTGGGACTTGTGGATGAAGCCCTTCATTCGCTTTGCCAGGATTCCAGGGTGGTCAATCTGTTGAAATCAGACCACTACATTTTGGCCACCGTGCTCGATCCTAGGTTTAAAGCCTATGTGGTGTCTCTCTTTCCGGCCGACACAAGCCTGCAGAGGTGCAAAGACCTGCTGGTGAACACACTGTCAGCTGAAGCGGAATGTGACACGTCAACAGCTCCTTCTTCATTTTCTCCCGCAACTGGGGCTGCCAGGAAAAAACTTAGGTATCCTAAGCAACCCGCTGGCAGTGATGCAGGGCAGGCAGGACCAAGTTTGGACATCTGGTCCGGACTGAAGGACCTGGCAACAATTTCTGACATGTCTACTGTCACTGCATATGATACTGTCACCATTGACAGAACGGTGGAGGATTACATCGGTGACAGCATCCAAGTAGGCATGTCAGACAGTCCATACCTGTACTGGCAGGAAAAAGAGGCAATTTGGAGGCCCCTGTACAAACTGGCTCTATTTTACCTGAGTTGCCCCCCCTCCAGTGTGTACTCCGAAAGAGTGTTTAGTGCAGCCGGGAACCTTGTCAGCGAAAGGCGTAGGAGGTTGCTTCCACAGAATGTGGAGAAGATGATGTTCATCAAAATGAATTATCAGCTCTTCCAGGGAGACCAGCCTCCAGAACGTACAGAGGGACCTGTGGTGGTGGATTCAAGTGGGGACGAGTTAATACTTTGTGAGGATGAGGATGTACACACTGAAGAGGGTGAGGAATCGGTGGATGAGGAGGATGAGGATGACATCTTGCCTCCGTAGAGCCAGTTTGGGCAGGGACACATTAATTGCCAGCTTGTTTTGTGGGGGCCCAAACGAACCAATCATTTCAGCCACAGTTGTGTGGCAGACCCTGGCGCTGAAATGATTGGTTTGTTAAAGTGTGCATGTCCTGTTTATACAACATAAGGGTGGGTGGGAGGGCCCAAGGACAATTCCATCTTGCACCTCTTTTTTTTCTTAGCATTATGTACAGTTTGGGGACTAGTTTTTCAAACTGCCATCCTGTCTGCCACTGCAGTATCACGCCTAGATGGGTCACGTGTTTGTGCCGCCCACTCGTGTCGCTTAGCATAGTCATCCAGCTACCTCGGTGCAACCTTTTGGACATAAAAACACTATTGTGAGGTGTGAGGTTTCAGAATAGACTGGAAATGAGTGGAAATTAAGGTTATTGAGGTTAATAATAGCATAGGAGCAGAAAAACCTACAAATTCTGTGATTTTAGCTGTTTTTATGCTTTTTTTTCAAAAAAATACAGATCCAAAACACAAAACCCAGAACCCAAAACACGGAAGGGTGGTTTTGGCAAAACCAATCCAGATCCAAAACACGAAGAAAGATCCAGATCCAAAACACGAAAAGTGGCCGGTGCACACCCCTACATTTTATGGTTGTTTACATACTGTATCTATGGCAAGTCCAGGCTTATCGGCATTTTTTTTTTTTAAATGACAAATAGTATCAGAGCTTAAGTTACATAACAAAATTGTTTCATGCAAGTGTATCGCTGGAATATGTGAACTGTACATAAAATTAAACGGATTCCTATGCATGTTTAAATTAGGGGTGTGCACCGGCCACTTTTCGTGTTTTGTGTTTTGGTTTTGGATCTGGATCTTTCTTCGTGTTTTGGATCTGGATTGGTTTTGCCAAAACCACCCTTCCGTGTTTTGGGTTCTGGGTTTTGTGTTTTGGATCTGTATTTTTTTGAAAAAAAGCATAAAAACAGCTAAAATCACAGAATTTGTAGGTTTTTCTGCTCCTATGCTATTATTAACCTCAATAACCTTAATTTCCACTCATTTCCAGTCTATTCTGAATACCTCACACCTCACAATAGTGTTTTTATGTCCAAAAGGTTGCACCGAGGTAGCTGGATGACTATGCTAAGCGACACAAGTGGGCGGCACAAACACGTGACCCATCTAGGCGTGAAACTGCAGTGGCAGACAGGATGGCATTGAAAAACTAGGCCCCAAACTGTACATAATGCAAAGAAAAAAAGAGGTGCAAGATGGAATTGTCCTTGGGCCCTCCCACCCACCCTTATGTTGTATAAACAGGACATGCACACTTTAACAAACCAATCATTTCAGCGCCAGGGTCTGCCACACAACTGTGGCTGAAATGATTGGTTCGTTTGGGCCCCCACAAAACAAGCTGGCAATTTATCTGTCCCTGCACAAACTGGCTCTACGGAGGCAAGATGTCATCCTCATCCTCCTCATCCACCGATTCCTCACCCTCTTCAGTGTGTACATCCTCATCCTCACAGAGTATTAATTCGTCCCTGCTGGAACCACAGGTCCCTCTGTACGTTCTGGAGGCTGGTCTCCCTGGAAGAGTTGATAATTCATTTTATGAACATCATCTTCTCCACATTTTGTGGAAGCAACCTCCTACGCCTTTCGCTGACAAGGTTCCCGGCTGCACTAAACACTCTTTCGGAGTACACACTGGAGGGGGGGCAACTCAGGTAAAATAGAGCCAGTTTGTACAGGGACCTCCAAATTGCTTCTTTTTCCTGCCAGTACAGGTACGGACTGTCTGACATGCCTACTTGGATGCTGTCACCGATGTAATCCTTTAACAGACAGACGCACGCTTGTCGCTGCTGCTTTGAGGATTCAAGTGCGGCTACAGCCCACACAATTCACAAAGACAGAAAAAAAAAAGAATATTTTTATTGTTTGTGGAGCACACTTTGAGGGTTACACCACCCTTTAACAGACAGACGCACGCTTGTCGCTGCTGCTTTGAGGATGCAAGTGCGGCTACAGCCCACACAATTCACAAAGACAGAAAAAAGAAGAAGAATATTTTAATTGTTTGTGTAGAACACTTTGAGGTGTCACCACCCTTTAACAGACAGACGCACGCTTGTCGCTGCTGCTTTAAGGATGCAGGTGCGGCTACAGCCCACACATTTCACAAAGACCAAAAAAAAAAGAACAATATTTTAATTGTTTGTGTAGAACACTTTGAGGGTGTCACCACCCTTTAACAGACAGCCGCACGCTTGTCGCTGCTGCTTTAAGGATGCAGGTGCGGCTACATCGCACACAAGTCACAAACACATTAAAAAAATAGTTTTTTATTTTTTGGAGCACTTTGAGAGTTACACCACCCTTTAACAGACAGACGCACGCTTGTCGCTGCTGCTTTAAGGATGCAGGTGCGGCTACAGCCCACACATTTCACAAAGACCAAAAAAAAAAGAACAATATTTTAATTGTTTGTGTAGCACACTTTGAGGGTGTCACCACCCTTTAACAGACAGACGCACGCTTGTCGCTGCTGCTTTGAGGATGCAGGTGGAATCTAGACGGGATTTGGAACCGAGGACACACTACCTCCATCAATTGTCTAAATCCCACTGCACTAATGTCGGATACCGGACGCACGTCTAACACCAACATAGCAGTCAAGGCCTCAGTTATACGTTTTGCTTCAGGATGACTGCTGTCGTACTTCATCCTCATCGCTAGGGACTGTTGGAGGGTCAATTGTTTAGTAAAAGTAGTGATGTTCCTACTTCCTCTCTGGGATGATGAACAACTCCCAGCAGCAGCAACAGCACTAGGAGGAAGTGGTTCTTGATCTTTCCCTATTTTATTTTTATCGGAGAAAGTTTGGTCCTCCATTTATGTTATATTGATATATATACGTGCGGCTAAAGCGCACACAAACACAGAAAATATTATTTTATTTTTGCTGGAGAGTAGTGCACTTTGTGGGTTACACCACCCTTTAAGAAATGAGCCAGCCGGCTCTTTACTTATGGGACACAGGCGCACGCTTGGCGCTGCTCCTTTGTTGATGCACGTGCAGCCACAGTGCACACAATTCACAAACACAGAAAATAATTTTTTTTTTGGTTTGGACTGGAGTGTACTTTCGGGGGTTACAGCACCCTTAACGGTCAAGCCAGCCGGCCCTTTACTTATGACACAGGCGCACGCTTGGCACTACTTTGTTGATGCACGTGCGGCTACTGCGCACACAATTCACAAACACAGAAAATAATTTTTTTTTTGGTTTGGACTGGAGTGTACTTTCGGGGGTTACAGCACCCTTAACGGTCAAGCCAGCCGGCCCTTTACTTATGACACAGGCGCACGCTTGGCACTACTTTGTTGATGCACGTGCGGCTACTGCGCACACAATTCACAAACACAGAAAATAATTTTTTTTTGGTTTGGACTGGAGTGTACTTTCGGGGGTTACAGCACCCTTAACGGTCAAGCCAGCCGGCCCTTTACTTATGACACAGGCGCACGCTTGGCACTACTTTGTTGATGCACGTGCGGCTACTGCGCACACAATTCACAAACACAGAAAATATATTATTTTTTTAGCACTTGGGGGGAGCACCCCTGATGGACAGAGCACCCCCTGGACAACACTGCAGCACTCCTTTAGGACTGGGACACTGCACAGGACTTTGGAGTGGACACAGCCCCTATGGAGAACTGACTGCACAACACAGTCCAGCCAGCCCCTATGGACTTTGAAGTAGTGGACACAGCCCCTATTAACAACAGCAGCACAGCACAACACAGCCAGCCCCTATGGACTTTGAAGTAGTGGACAACAGCAGCACTACACTACACTACACTACACAGCCCTAACTCCCACCCTCCCTCTTCACTGTCCACAGCCGAGTGAGAAAATGGCGCCGACGTGGGTACCTTATATAGGATCCAAAACCCGCGAGACTCGGAAGGCGGGATGATGACGTTTTGCCTCGATTTCAGATCCGAGTCAGGCGGGAAAAGTCGAGCCTGATTCGGATCGGACTCGGATCGGACTCGGATCGGGGGGGTTCGGATTTCAGAAATCCGAACCCGCTCACCCCTAGTTTAAATACATTGTTAGGGCAATTAAACTGTATTAAAACTTTTAACTTGAGATAACCCTAAAGCTGGGTACACACTGAATAGATACCTGCAAATGATGGTCGATCATACACACTAAACAACCTTCATCTATCTCTGGCTGCGGGTCCCGCTGGCCAGGGGTCATGTGCTGCTCCCCTCCCAGCGGCCTCTGCTGCAAGTGTAACTGCCCGTACACACTGCCCGATGGACATATATATTGGCTATCGGCTGTGCAGCAAAGCTGAATGACATTGTTCACAGACATATCGCTGGTAAACACTGGCCGTCGGGCACCCGATATGTTGGCTGATCAATTGATCGGCCAATATATCTGTCAGTGTGTACCCAGCTCTGAGACAGAAGAAAATGAATATCTGAAAGAAGCCATTTTGTATTTTTAGTCAGTATATCTGCATATCAACTGTAACTTACATAACTTTACAATGCTCTTTTGTATTGCCTGCTGCCTTTATTAGAACTAACCATGTGGTCACAGAGGCACAAAATCACTAGCCAATATAAACATCACTCACCACTTACCACAATAAACAAGGGTCTGCTTATAACTTAACATACTCCTTACTTCAGTCAATTCCTGGTTTACTAATCAAGGTTTCTCAACAGTTCCTTAAATACAGCAGCACAGCCTTATTTCACAATACAACAATATGAGCAAAATCACCAGTGATAGATACCACTGTACCATATGCCAGGAGTGCTTTACAGTACAATCTAATTGACATATTCCCCATATAAATCAGATGCAAACATCACATGCAAGTCAGTCAGCCACATTCCCTAGTGACATAACTTTGCTATACAGGCTTTGTTGTATTTGTATCCTGGAGGGAAAAACATGAGAACAAAATTAATTCATTTTTGCCATCTGGTTCCAAATAAAATAAAGGTTTTTTTTACAATTATAAGAAAAAGTGTCAGTCAAATAGTAAACTTACTTAAATAGCACATATGAAAAGAAAATCCCTCTGCCAGTTTAAAACCTACAGTATGAATAATGCATATAAATATAGAGGCAACACAAGAGTCTTATCCAGTTACTAAAACAGCGGTTTGGTCATACACAGTGCTGTATAAAGATCTGAATATGACACCATCGATAGCATGAAAGCAAAAAGGCACAGGGGGCCAAATTCAGAGTTGTATGTTATTCCGATATTTACACAGTTGACCGATTGTCAATAAACTGTGCATACGTTAATGTACATTGCTGTAGCTGCTCACAGCGACTTTTTACCTGCAGTGTGATTAAAAGTCAGGGAGTGTTTGGGGGAGGTAACAGGGGAGTGGTGGCAATAACGCAGGCGTGTCGCAATCATTTTCGGGGGCATGAGGTAGCCAGTGTGTCTGTGATCCCGTTCGCAGATAAAGATCCAGTGTGTCTCAGTACACACAGCCATTCTGCACAACGATAAGGTTACTCAGTATGTCAATCATCGAAGGACCTGCGACCGATGCTGCAAAATTTTACACAGATGCTTGGATTTGCAAAGTTGCAGATGGACATCTCAATACATCTCCCAGCAGCTGCGACATTTGCATATTTTCACAGAGCAGAGGTGTACAAAGGTGCAGCAGCGAAGGCATTAGCAGACATCTAGGAATCAGACACAGTGTCCACATTAACATTACTTGAACATGGCTGTAGTATAAAAAGGCAAGGTCAATATTGCATGCAAGATAATCTGAATCATTCAGTAAGAGCACCTGGTACACTTCTGTCAATATAATTTAAAGATTTAATCCATGTACAATCCTAAACTCTGTTTTGGGTAGAAAATAGCTGAAATATAGGGGTAGATGTACTAAGCCTTGGAGAGAGATAAAAGCACCAACCAATCTACTCCTGATTTTTTTCAAATACAGACTGTAAAATGGCAGTTAGGAGCTGATTGGTTGGTACTTATCTCTTGCCAATGCTTAGTACATCTCCCCCTAGAACATTTACATGCTAAGATGCATGCATTTAGTAATACAAATGCAGTACAATATCATTTGTGTATGCAAAAACATAATTCTCCTGTTGGGCCATGATTTTGGGTATGTGGGGCATAACGGAATACAATGGAACTTTGCCACTTGTAAAACTAAATATGGCAAAAAAATAAATCATTGGAGTAAGCCACCCACACATAAAATATTTTTTTAATTTAGCCAGAACCTTTATTGGCCAACTAGTAGAGCTACCTCCCCCTACTAACCTCCTGGCACATTTACCAACAGCCTAGACAGGGCTGTCTTACCAGCATTGCAGGGCCTTTTTTCAAAACATTGCACTGGGGCCTGTACCCACCAATTTACAGGAAAAAAAATGAAAGCCAATAAAATTAAAGTTTTAGATTTATTGGCATTGTCAACAAAATCAAAATATATTTTATTAACATTTATAATGCAATCCTTGACTTTCAGTCCCCAGGTCTTACTTGCTTTGCTGTCATATTTGTTATAGCTTGTTTAAAAATGCCCGGCAATATGTTATTAGAGATACTGTATGTGTCTCGTTCAGCTAATACATATATTGATTTCAATTATTAAGCTGGGTACACACTAGATGACCTGTGTACCCAGCCGATGGCAGATGCGACAGACGACATATCGTGCTGTCCGTACACATCACACGTTTTGGTGAATGACCGCACGTTGTTGTTCCCCCGCTGCATTCAAATGCATGGGATTGTTAGTCACATCTTCAGATCGAGCAGCAGGTATGACAGATCTGAAGATGCGACAGACGATCCTGCGGGAGCGGATATAGGGCCTCATTCAGACCCTCTCGCAAGCGGGTCGATGGTGGGGCACTGCGCAAGCGCGGCGTACGCAAGCCCCGAAGCAAATGAGAAATTCACTCGCTCCGGGGCTCGCTCCAAAAGGGCTGCTGTCGATGTTGATCGACAGCTCGCCCCGTTTTGTAGGCGGGGAGAGGGGGTGGCTGGACTCGTGATGTCAGTAGTGAGCTTCCTGCTCTATTAGAGCAGGAAGCTCACTTGGGCTTGTGGCAGACGAGACCCTACCTCAAGGGTCTCGTCGCAAGCCCGAAATCGCGAGCATCACCTGGCCGCTCACAAAAGCTGTAGGTGGTCACCCACAGCTTAGCGAGCGGCCAGGGGGCCGGCCAAAAAAATAAAAAATACCGGCCGACCTCAGAGCGAGCACTCGCCTTTTGCGAGTGGCTCTGAATGAGGTCCATAGTGCATACACAATGGACAATTTGAACTATTTGTTGTTTAAAAAATTGTCTAGAGTCTACCCAGCTTTATTGAGATTTGGAGTAATCTGCCGTCCCTTTTGAAGAACAGAGGGCCACCAATGAGGCCCCTGAAGAGTATAAGGATGCCTATCACTGACCTACATACAGGGGTGCCAAGTGGGTACTAATTAACCAGGCTTGTTCAAGGGATCCAGCGCTAGCTGTTATGAGGGACAAATGCATAATATTTTCTATTGATTCTTTTCTGAGGGTGTGTTCCCATAGATTTAGTCACGCCACCTCAATATCAACCGCATGACTCAACGGCCCTGCCTACAGATGTGTTCTCATACACTATTGCCGCAGTAGAGCCAAACAACCCTTCTCAGAGCACCAGGTCTTGTGCACAGGGCCGGTGCTGGGCTGTGCTGTGCCCAGCGCCGTCCTGTGTTGCCGCCCCTTCCCTCCTCCGCTCCCTCCCCCCTGAGATTAAAAATATCCTATAGCGCTGGGAGGGAGGTGGGCCTTTCCTGCGCCCTCCGGAAGCAGTAGCGCTCCGGCCGCCAGACCGGCTTGCCTGTGCCTGGAGCAGCTACTGCTTGTGAACCTTGTCCTGATCGGAGCATCTTTTTTCATTTGCCTATACGTCTTAGTGCAATATAATGCGACAAAACGGCTTAACGAAACTGCACTGCTTCATTTGACATGCGATACTTGTACACCTGTGTGCGACAGAGTCTCAATCTGTATACGAGGTGCTACAATACAGCGCACATGGCTTTTGCTTCAATCCAGTAGATAATCACACAAATCCAGGGAACTTTTTTGTTTCCTTTAAAACGAGCTTGGGAGGCAGTTGCTTGTACACTAAACCACATAATGGGGCTGATTCAGTTAGCTGTGGAAGTCACCAGAACAGCTTGTGCGTTAAGTCCCAAAAGGCTTATTCTGTTTGTTGCCTATGGAAGGGACAGCAATATCAGCCTACCATAGCTGACCAAAACAATGTGCAACACGAATTGCCAACAGAACTAGAAGCTGGCCATACACTATACAATTATCTGTCAGATATCTGCCCAGAATGGTCTTTCAGAAAAATGGGTTAAAAAACAAAAATTAACCAATTTGAACAATTGTTTTTGTCCTTTTTCCAGTGTTTAAAACCATATGATCGACTGTCATTTGCTCCCATACATTACCAGGTTTTCATTCCAACCAGCCAGATTGGACAGATAATTGTATAGTACAGTGGTTGTCAAACTCGGTCCTCAGGACCCCACACAGGTCACATTTTCCAGGTCACCCAACAGGAGTACAGATGTACTCATTACTCACTGACATTTTAAAAAAATCCACAGGTTAAGCTAATTATTTCACTTGTGATTCTGTGAGGAGACCTGGAAAACATGCACTGTTTGGGGTCCTGAGGACCGAGTTTGAGAACCTGTGGTATAGTGTATGCCCAGGAGTTAAGGTCCCCATACATCAGCAATCTGAAAACCACAATTGAACAATTTGAAGATTTATTGCTCGATGTTAGGATTTCCCAATCTAGCAATCTGCGCCCATACATTACAGATCTTTCTCAGTGATTTGCAGATCGATTGCAGCAAGCACAGTAACTGTCTGCAAATCTGCTGATCATGTCCATACACTAGCAATCTACAGCCCCAATCGATGTGTGAATTCCAACACGTTGGATAATCTGATTTAACAATTCCAATCACTTTTTGGTTGCAATCTGTGATCTGTAAAGCCCATACATTGCAGATTTTTATACACAATCGAAAGCAAATTACAGAATTGCCACAATCGATTGCTGGTGTATGGGGGCCTTTAGATTCTAATAGTAACCCATGCACTTTAATTTAACGGAATCTTCCCACCATATTATCTGTTCTATCTTTCAGAGGAAGACATGACTCAAACACAAGAGTTTGTGTTGTGACTGCTTAGCAATGGGTGACATAATAAGAATGTTGCTCATAAGCAAAGACACTGCCACTGTTGTCACAGAAAGCTTAAATGTTATGCTTTAGTATTTAAATATAATTGACCAATTTTGGGCAACTCCATCTTTTTATGTCCTGCCCGCTTCACGAAGCAAATACAGCAGGTAGCAGCATTTCCTCCTCCAAACCCCCTGTGTGATGACACACAGCAGGATAACTAAATCCATTTTGTCTTCTCATAGTTAATAGATTAGAAGAGAATGCTTCCATTCTGGTCTATTGAGCAGGGCTGGTCCTTCTATTTTGGAGAGGCAAAGACTTCAAAACTTTAGAGAAGAATTCAAAATTAGACTATCAGTGCCATTAGAAAAGTGTAACGGTGGCTTTAACTGAGAATTAGGAGGAGGACAAATATGCTTTATATTAAAGTTATGGTGAAAAGTCAGGGTGAAAGTGAACACTAGATTTTACCTCCATGCCTCATATATTGTCATTTTAATTTTAGGTATAAGTTGTCATTCCCATTAAAAAGGGCCATTTATAATTACAGTGGGGTCAGGCATTTTAGGGAAAGTAAATTGGCAGTACATTACCCAATAGAAACATGCATGGTTTACTCCAATCATCACTCATACTTGCACCTGCCCCATACAAGGTACAAAAGACACACCTAATGGGCATATAGCGGGAGATGTATCAAGCCTTCTAAGAAGTGAAGTGGACAAGTTGCCCATAGCAACCAGCTTCTACCTGATTGGTTGCAACGTTTGCATAAACGAAAACTAGGAATAGACATCAGAAGCCGCCATAGAATGCTGTGATGCGATGGTAGTTAACCATTGCATCATAAGCATTCAATAGTAATTCAATCGCAATGGTTCACTTATGTGCAGATTTCCAAATCTGTGCAAGTGCAATACGGGCTTGAGTGGGCGAAGTAAGACTGTCTGCGACAACACATCATTGGAGGTGTAGGAACAGAATACACAGGGCCGCTAATACCGGCTCTTCCAAGTGACAACGTTTGTTCTTGTTTACTACAAGAGTCCGGGCCGCCATTCGTGGAGGGCGCATCACGTGATGCTCGCTGCTGCATGGGACTGGAGTCTCCATTGGTAACAGTCACAGGACTCGTGACAGAAACAGACAGCCAAGATTCTCTGATGTAGAGAACTGCACCCAGGAAGGATCCAGGGGCAGCAGCATTGTAAAATAAGTTAACCATCGGAACACCAACAAATCATTACCATTCGATGGCAGCAACCCAGAATGTTGCCATCGAATGGTAAAAACACTATCAGAAGAAAAACATTTAGTCTGTAACCATCGACCATTGATGTCTATCCCTATTGAGAACACACAATCACTGTCCTGTTCTACTGATCTTAAGGACAAATACATTCAGAATGCACTCATTTTCTCAGCATGCACACAGCGATATCACGCAAGATACGCTACCTAAATGGGTGTACATTCAAGTGTACATCCGCCCCTTTGTGCGCAAAATTAAACACACAAGCATGGAAATGATCAAATCAGTATTAGGGGCCCATTTAGCAAAGTGAATTTGAGGTAAATTCCCCGAAAACACCTGTTTTCGGGGGTTTCCCTCAAATACTAAGTATCCCCCGGATGTATTAAGAAGGGACCGCAGCAGGTATCGATCCCTCCACTGCCGCTGGCAGCCGCCTCCCCCATAGTTTTCTATGGGGGATGCGATGCTGCCAAATGTATCAATATCGGGAATGCGATGGCCCCAGCAGCTAACGCCAGCTGAAGATAGCGTTAGCCGCTGTAGTCTATGGCAACTTACCGCATATCAGCCGGCTGAGGGATCTCATGGAACCCTCCGCCGGCAATGTGTACTCCGCCGGACTGCACATGCGCAGCAGCCCCTACTGCCCTCCGGAGACATCGCAGGGATGGGCTTTCGGAGCCCGTCTCACTGCATGTCCTGGATAATACATCCAGCAGATAGTATCGCATTGCAAAAGTGATCCTTGATAAATGGGGCTCTTAGTCACATCACTATTGAAGCGTGCACACGGTACGATTAAAATGGACAATATGAACAATATCGATCATATAGTTATTGTTCACATCGTGCATTTTTCGGTGCCCAACAACCTGTGATGCGCAGGCACGTATGGATGATAATGTCCATCGCCCGTGCATGCAGAACCTGGTCGATTTCGACCAGGTCACTATAGGGAGCAGCGATCGTTCATCGTGGGTCTTGGGTCGTTGGTGGGTTTGTGGTGTGCTGGATGATTGATATCGATCATCCAGCACACCCGGGAGATCGTTCAACGACATAGTTGACGATCGTCCCGTGTGTATGTACCACAAGACTGTACAATCAGTTGACAAAATTGCCACTTTAATCAGACTCCATGCAGTATCAAAAGATAATATGAAAGATATTGTTTCCATTAAGCGATTTAAAAGAGAAAAAAAAATGTAAACAATCCACTTCGACTTCATTTTAGTGCTGCAGGATTTAAACCACCAATTGCAACCTGTAAACAATATATAAGCATATATTTGTCTTAACACTGACTCATGGTTGAAGTTTAAAGATAATGCCCAAGTTGTACAGTATTCTACTTGCCTGCGATGTCCCATAGCTGCAGCCTAACTAGAGTCTTGCTGTCCCAGTTAATAACTTTTAGAGCAAAATCCACACCGATGGTGGCCCTGTAGTGCTGGGAGAACAGCTGGTGCACGTAGCGTTTGATGATGCTGGTTTTGCCGACCCCCAGTTCCCCGATTACCAGCACCTTGAAGAGATATTCCTTGCGTTCCGGGACTCCTGCGGGTGCGCCCGGTTCCCCATTCCCCGATTCTCCAGCCATTCAGCCTCAGAAATGCAGCGCAGGACACGCAATCTGCAGACGCAGTATTGTGGGAAGATTGGACCCAACCAGCCAGCAACAAAGTACCAATAAGTAGATTGCAGTGTCCTTATAATCCCCTATTTCGTCTAGACACTTTATGTGGACTTGTCATTTACTTCCCATAATGTCCCCACATACGGAGTAAAGCTGCATGTCTGCTGTAGCTGTGAGAAAAGTTTTACTTTCTCCTCAGTCCAAACTTTTCTTTCCCCTCCCAGTGACTCTGAGAGCCAACCACCTGATTGTCAGTCATAGGACAGGAAACTGCTCTGATCATTGCCTAGAGCTGGGGAGGGAGGGCAATGGGCGCGGTGATGAGAACAAACATAATATATAGTGAATAAAATGTCGTGGGAACTTAGATATAGACATAAATATGTGTATGTGTATAAATATATGTTTTATTGTTAAACCGTCTTGTTTTATTGCTCTTATATTATATTACTTTAGCATATTATGAAGTAACAGAGAAGCATAGTGTTCTATATAGTTATTGATATTTAGATACATATTTGTATATATATATATATATATATATGCATATATACACAATACACATACAATATTAATATATATATATATTGGGTACAAGTACATCTTGAGCAGTGGGCCTCATTCAGATCTGCTCGCAAGCGGGTCGATGGTGGGGCACTGCGCATGCGCACGAGCCCCAGAGCGAGTGAGAAAATCACTCGCTCTGGGGCTCGCTACAAACGGGGCAGCTGTCAATGTTGATCGACAGGTCGCCCTGTTTTGTAGGCGGGGAGGGGGGGGTGGCTGGTCAAACGGAGGCGTTCCTGAAGGGGCGCCTGCCGTTTGTGGGTGGCCCTACTGACATCATGAGTGATGTCAGTAGTGAGCTTGCTGCTCTATTAGAGCAGCAAGCTCACTGGGGCTTGCGGGAACGAGACCCTACCACAAGGGTCTCGTCGCAAGCCCAATGGTCACTACCATCACCTGGCCGCTCGCAAAAGCTGTGGGTGGTCACCCACAGATTAGTGAGTGGCCTGGAGGCCGTCCAAAAAAAAAACCAGGCTACCCAGATTCAGAGCGAGCGCTCACAAAGGGCGTCCGGCTCTGAATCAGGGCCAGTGATCACTGCTTTTATTTGAGAGTGTTTAATACTTAATCTTTAATACTTATCAATAGACTTCTATAGAAGTCTATTGATGACGAAACGCGTTGGCCATGGCCTCTAAGACGTGGCTTTCCGGCACCCGAGATTTTGGTCCGTTGTGATCACATTGTGCTTGTACGGATGTTTGTCCAGTGACGGGAGACGGACTGTTTTACTATCCGGAAGTATCGGAACGGACCCCCGGGACTCACAAACTATACATCACACCTGCCGTTACTTTCTTTGATGTAAGTGAGCTACACATTTTTTTAAGTAAAACTCTGTATATATGCTCACCAGTGCGCCCTCCTGTTTCTTTTTTTTTTATGTTATCTCGTAACACCTGTGGTAAGGTGATTATCGGAGGGGCTGTAGTGCATCTTTATCTGCTGGAAAAGACTGTTAAATTTATGAACATTTAAGAACTGTGGCGCATTCTTGTGTATGTATTTATATATATATATTATATACATACACTGTAAACAAACTCTTTTAAAAACATTTAGATAGATGTATATTTACTAAAAATCGTGTCTGCCTGTGTTTAAACTAGAGATGTGCGCCGACCCCCGTGTTGGTTTTGGATCTGGATCTCCCCTGGTTTTGGATCTGGATTGGTTTTGCCAAAACCTCACCTCCGTGTTTTGTTTTCGTGTTTTGGTTTTGGTTTTGGATCTGGATTTTTTTCTTAAAAAAGAAAAAAAAACAGCTAAAATCACATAAAATCAGCCTTTTTTTGTTCCTACAGTATTAATAACCTTAATAACATTTATTTCCACTAATTTCTAGTCAATTTTGACCACCTCACAGCTCAAAATATTGATTTCTTCATCTAGTTTAGGCCCAAAATTTGCACCAAGATAGCTGGCTGACTAAGCTAAGGTGCAGCAGAGGGCGCACAAACACATGGCAGTTCAACTTAAAACATGGCACATCAGGAAACACTTTTATTATTCAAAGGAGGGAGGGATTTGGAGTATGTATGTAGTTGAAGGTAGGGCAGGGACAGGAAGGGTTGATTGGTAGTAAATTTAATTTCTTTTGTGATTCCAAAGAAAATTTATGAGGGAGGGGAGGGGCGGAGGCATTTACAAAAAAAATTGATACAGTACATTTACATCAGTCCTGCCACAGAAGAATCCTTGAGCATGACTGCTGCTGCTGGGAGTTGATTTTTTTTCATCCCAGAAGGGGACAAGGAAGCATGCTTTCCAAAAATAAATAAACAATTGACTTAAATAATGCTTTGCAAATCTGCTATAAAGGCATTTCTACTTCAGGGTCCATAGGGGGTCCACAGGGTTGACCTTGGGGGTATAGCTGGATCTGGATCCACGGGCACCACGCAGTTAAAGCTTTGCTGCTCCCAGGATGCACTTGGGTCCGTCCTCCTCTATACCCCGCCCCCGAGCCACAGCACCTCAGTTTTAGCTGGTGCCCGGCCGGAGTCGGGTCACCCTGGAGCAGTGGGGCTGCATAAGCAGCCCCTAAACTTTATTTTATTTTATTTTTTTTAAAGAAGATTTTATTATTGAATTTTTTTACTATCTTCAGAGCGGCAGCATAAGACTGTCCATCTGGACGTCCATGCTGCCGCTCCAACAAGCCCCGCTGGCGCTGCGACGCCGGTACTGATCCGGGGATCACAGCGGGACCCCGGAGTCAGTGCTAGCGTGGCTCCGGGACCTCCCACAGACTGCTGCCGGACTCAAGGGGCCAGGTAAGCCGCGTGCAGCGCTGTCAGCGCTGCGCGTGGGGGAAGTTGTGCAGTCTTTTATGCCGCCGGTCTCTGGGGACAGACCGGCGGCGCTAGTAGCGGCGGCGGGCTCCCCCCTCTGTGGATTACGCCGCGTGTCCGCTGGACCACCAGGGTGTAAGGCCGGCAGGGAACGGCGTCCCTGGGGTTCCATACTAGCAGGGGAGGCAGCCTTCCCTGCTTGAGCGGCTCCTCCCCTCAGCCCAGCGCGCCTTCTCTCAAGCGTGCTGGCGTCACTGGGCTGTGCACTCTCGGCCACTCCTCCTCAGAGCTCTCCGGCGGCCATCTTCCCAGGCAGCAACGCAGAGCTCCCAGGCAGGCTTCCAGTGGACCGGTCCCCCTGCGTACCTCTCCCATGATCAGGACAGTGTTCGCAGCGCTATAGCCCTCCCAGACACTGAATCTGGGAGGTTGAATGTAGCTGAAGGTGCAGTGAGTATATCTTCCTGCATGGTATGTGACTACTGCTAGTGCTGCCGTCTGTGCCTTTTCTACTTACTGTCAGCGTTTTACCTATCCCTTTCCTTCTCCTACGGCCCGCAGGTGCGTGGGGGAGGGGTGTTCTTTCTGTGTACCTCACTTATATAGATCTACGTATTTGTGAGGTCCGGCACATACAGCGGTGTGCTACTCAGTACCAGATTGTGGGCTGTTTGTGTTGCATACTTGGGAGTGCGTGGGTGTTATACACCTTACCTCGTTTCGGTGAGACACTTTTATTGCAAAAAAGTTTGTGTCATGTCTGATGAGGAGAATGAGAGCTCCGTGGCTCCTGTGTTGGTTTCCTGCCGACGCTGTTCGGCAGGAGTTGACGGGGCGGATTTGTCTCAGGACGGTCTGTGTGGGCGGTGCCAGTTGGTATCTGGACCTTCTAAACCCCCGGTGGCGCAGGTTCCGACTGCAGTCCCTTCTAGGGCGTTGCCCCAGCCTACCATCCCCCGTTCCCCGGGTGTGACACGTCTGGTACAGTCTCCTCCCGGGTCTCAGACTGTGGGTCCTTATGCGGGTTTGCCGGTCTACGTGCAATCCCCCACGGTGCCGCAGCAGTCGATGGTACCTTTTCAGGGCTATCCTCAGGCAGTACCCCCGCCTTGGGTGGACGTCCTCTCCAGCTCTGTTCAGAGCCTGGCGGCTTCGTCATCGGCTTTTCAATCTATGTTGCACAGTGATTTGCCCCCTCGGGCGTCCAAGCGTTCTGTTCCGGCTTCACTGGCGGCTCAGTTCACGGACACGGCCGTGTCTTCGGATGACGGGGAGATCCATGTAGACTCTGACTCGGATGCCGGGGCCCAGGAGGTGGTGGCTAAGTCTTCCATTAATGTGCCGGCATTGGTTAGGGTGGTGCGGGCCATCCTTCACATTGAGGAGGATGTGCCGGCCCCCAGGTCAAAGTACCCAAATTTGAAAAAGGCCAAAGTAGCTTCGACGGTTTTTCCCCTGTCCGATCAGTTGACGGATCATATGGCAGGGGCCTGGCAGTTGCCCAGCAAGAGGTTCCAACCGCAGAAGCGGTTGGCTTCGAACTATCCGTTTCCGGAGGCTCTTTGCAGGAAGTGGGAAACTCCTCCCACGGTGGATTCCCACGTTACCCGCTTAATTAAAAGTGCTACGCTGCCTTTGCCGTCAATCTCCTCCCTGAAAGATCCCATGGACAGGAAGGTGGAGACTTGTTTGAAGTCTATCTACTCTCTCTCTGGGGCGGTGGCCCGTCCGTCCATGGCCATCTCTTGGGTGGCTAAGGCCATCGAGAGCTGGGCCAATGCTTTGGAGGATACCTTTCCGGAAGATGCTCCGGAGATCCAGAGAGCGTTGATAGGTCAAATGAGGGATGCGGCTTCCTACATTGGGGAAGCATCGTTAGATGCAAGCCTGCTGACCTCTCGGGTGTCGGCTGCAGCTGTGTCGGCGCGTTGGTCCTTGTGGCTGAGGTCTTGGAGAGCTGACGCTGACTCCAAAAAGGGGCTGGAGGCCTTACCTTTTAATGGGGAGTTGCTTTTTGGTCCAGACTTGGACAAAATTGTGGACACTCTGGCTAAATCTAAATCAGCCTTCCTCCCTTCGGCTTCTGCACCTACCAAGGTTCGGAGCTTTGCTTTTCGGTCCTTTCGGGTTCAGGGCAAGGCCAAAGGTCAGTCCTTCCCGAGGCAGTCGACGACCAAGGCCGCTTCTAAGCCCAAGAAACAGGCCTGGAGTGCCAGGCGCCCTTCTTCCAAGCAGGAAGATAAACCTTCTGCCTGATGGGACGGGCCTCCCTCTGGGGGACCCCAGAGTGGGAGGCCGACTTCTTCTATTTGCCCAGTGCTGGCACAGTACCACCACGGATGCCTGGGTTCGAGAAGTGGTCTCCCAGGGGTACGCCCTGTCTTTTCGGCACACACCGCCCCACCAGTTTTTCTGCACGAGTCCTTCTCAGGATACAACCAAGTCCTTACAGATTCAGGAAGCTATAGAGTCCTTGCTGACAGCAGGGGTCATTGTTCCCGTTCCTCAATTACAACGAGGGACGTGGTACTATTCTTCTCTGTTTCTGGTGCGGAAACCCAATGGTTCTCATCGCCCTATCCTCAACTTGAAGTCTCTGAACAAATTCCTCAGAGTTCCCAAGTTCAGGATGGAACCGGGGGATTACATGGTGTCCCTGGATATCCAGGACGCCTACCTCCATGTTCCGATAGCACCTTCGCACCAGCGGTATCTGAGGTTCGCTATCCTTCAACACCATTAACAGTTCCGGGCGCTACCCTTTGGTCTCTCCACGGCACCGAGGGTGTTCACGAAGATTATGGCGGTCATGGCCGCACATCTTCGGAACCAGAATGTACGGCTGCTGCCGTATCTGGACGACCTCCTGTTGCTGGCAAGCTCCCCGGAGGTACTGCTTCAACATCTCCACCTGACGATCGCTTGCCTGCAAGCGCACGGGTGGCTGATAAATTGGAAAAAGTCCTCCCTGATTCCATCTCAGCTGATGGTTCATTTGGGAGCCCTGCTGGATTCTCGTCAGCAAAGGATCTTACTGACCCCGGAGAAGGTCTCCTCCCTGCAGCTGAGGATACACAGTTGCCTGAGCAGTTGCCTCCTGTCGGTCCATTCGGCTATGAGAGTTCTGGGCTCCATGGTGTCAACATTCGACATGGTGGAATTTGCCGGCTGATTCTATCGGAATGGAACGGGTTACCTCACCAGATCCGCTCTCAGTTGCTGGTGTTGTCCCCGGAGGTTCGGCAGTCTTTGGCTTGGTGGCTTCAAACAGCTCATCTGGTCGAGGGGCGCCCCTTTTGGATCCCGGACTGGGTCCTGCTCACGACGGATGCCAGTCTTCGGGGTTGGGGGGCAGTGACCGGCTCGTTGTCTCTTCAGGGTCGTTGGTCTGCGGAAGAAGCTCTTCTTCCCATCAACATTCTGGAACTGCGGGCAGTATACCGGGCCCTGCAGTCATCCGGTCCCGCTCTTCATGGAAGGGCGGTTCAGGTGCAGTCCGACAATGCCACCACGGTGGCGTATATCAACCACCAAGGAGGAACTCGCAGTCGGGCAGCGATGTCGGAGGTGTCTCGCATCCTTGCTTGGGCGGAGTGTCACATTCCAGCGATCTCGGCAGTCTTCATTCCCGGAGTCCTCAATTGGGAGGCGGACTTCCTCAGCCGTCACAACGTGCATCCCGGGGATTGGTCGCTTCACCCAGAGGTGTTTCAGCTACTCGTGGACAGGTGGGGGCTGCCGGAGCTGGACTTGATGGCCTCCCGTCACAATCACAAGTTGCCCGTTTACGGGTCAAGGACAAGAGACGCAGGCGCCAGTCTGGTAGACGCGCTGTCGGTGAAATGGACGTTTCACCTGGCGTATCTGTTTCCTCCGATATCCTTACTTCCTCGGGTTCTGCGGAAATTCAATCAGGACGGCGGCACGCTTGTGCTGGTGGCTCCGGCGTGGCCCAGACGTCCTTGGTACTCCGATCTGAGGTGTCTCTCCATCGACGCTCCGTACCTTCTTCCTCAGCGTCGGGACCTGCTGTCTCAAGGGCCCTGCCTTTACCCGGATCTGGGTCGGCTGTCTTTGACGGCGTGGCTCTTGAGACAGCCGTCTTGAGGTCTCGGGGCTTCTCCAGTTCGGTTATTGGTACCATGCTCAGGGCACGCAAGCCTGCTTTAGCACGGATTTATCACAGGGTGTGGCACACTTACTTTCAGTGGTGTGAATCCAGACATTATGATCCTCAGGTGTTCCGAGTTTCTAGGATCTTGGAATTTCTTCAATCAGGATTGGACCTCGGCTTACGCCTTGCATCTCTGAAGGTTCATGTGTCCGCCTTGTCCGTGTGGTTTCAACGGCGGATTGCAATACTGCCGGATGTTCACACCTTTTTCCAGGGTGTTCTCAGGATCCAGCCTCCCTTTGTGCCTCCAGTGGCTCCTTGGGACTTGGCGGTGGTTCTGCGGGTCCTGCAGGGCCCTCCGTTTGAGCCTCTTGAGTCGGTGGAGCTCAAGTGGCTGACGTTCAAGACCGTTTTTCTCCTGGCAATTGCTTCTGCCAGGAGGGTGTCAGAGTTGGGGGCACTTTCCTGTCGCCCCCCTTTTCTGATTTTTCACCAGGACGGAGCGGTGCTCCGCACTCGTCCTGAGTTTTTGCCCAAAGTGGTTTCCAAGTTCCACATTAATCAGGAGCTTGTCGTGCCAGCTTTTCAGTCACCTGATCTTTCCGCTGGTGAGGCTTTCTTAGATGTAGTCCGTACACTTAGAATCTACGTGGACCGGACTGCTTCGGTTAGGAAGTCGGATTCTTTGTTTGTCCTCTTCGGTTTTCACAAGAGGGGTTGGCCTGCCAACAAGCAGACGTTAGCCCGTTGGCTTCGTTCAGTTATTTGTGAGGCTTATGCACAGGAGGGTTTACCTGTGCCAGCCTCTGTTAAGGCTCATTCCACTTGTTCTGTGGGTCCCTCTTGGGCTGTTAGACGTGGCGCCTCCGCTGTTCAGCTGTGTAAGGCGGCCACTTGGTCTTCCATTCAAACGTTTTTGAGGTTCTATGCGTTTGACACCTTCGCCTCTCAGGATGCATCCTTCGGGCGCCGGGTACTCCTTTCAGCACAGGAGCATCCCCGCCCTTAGTTGGACTGCTTTGGGACATCCCCAAGGTCAACCCTGTGGACCCTGAAGTAGAAAACAAGAGATATGGTAAGAACTTACCTTTGTTATCTCTGTTTCTACGAAGTCCATAGGGTCCACAGGGCGCCCGCCCTGACGCACCTGGCTTCATATGGGCTGTGTGGCTGGTCACCGGGTTTCCGTCTTCCATTTCTGTGAGTATGGTTTCTTGTGTGTTCCAGTCTTCCTTCTCACTGTTTAGTCTCCTCCTCCGGCCTTGGCTGCTTACCAACTGAGGTGCTGTGGCTCGGGGGCGGGGTATAGAGGAGGACGGACCCAAGTGCATCCTGGGAGCAGCAAAGCTTTAACTGCGTGGTGCCCGTGGATCCAGATCCAGCTATACCCCCAAGGTCAACCCTGTGGACCCTATGGACTTCGTAGAAACAGAGATAACAAAGGTAAGTTCTTACCATATCTCTTGTTTTCCCAACCTGTACAGGGACATAAAAAAATATAGTTAGTGGCCTTCAAACTGTCATTGTTCCCACTGTCCACTTTACCATATGAGAGATTGTGAACAAGCAGAACAGAGCAGCAAACGCAACATTTCAGACTTAAGGTTTAAGTATTATGTTGTGTCTTTCTTGAGCGCAATGCCTGCTTGCTGGGAGTTGATTTTTTTCATCCCAGAAGGGGCAGGAAGTCCAGGATGGATGGTTTGAAAGAAGAAGGCCTAGCAACAGATGGGGATAGTCATTATCAAGACCTGGTCCCCCCAGTGGGTGTAGCCTGGGAGGTATTGGTTAACATGCAGGCAGCGGCATAACAAAGGCCTCCATGTTGTCTGTGCTTAGTATTCCGTATTTCAGTTTGCGATTCAGGTAGGAATAAAGGGCCTGATTCAGACCCACTCACAAGCGGCTGTCCGCTCGCAAGTGGGTCGATGTTGTGCACTGCGCATGCGCACGATGGCGGGAGCTCCGTGGTGCGCATGCACCAGACGCGACGAGCGAAGAACTTTCCTTCGCTTGTTGTGTCTGATCAAAGGGGGCGTGCTGTCGATGTTGATTGACAGCACGCCCCCTTTGGTGGGCGTGCCTCCCTGACGGGGGCGTTCCCAAGGGAACGCCTACCGTCAGAAGCCGGCCCACTGACATCACTAGTGATGTCAGTGGGAGTAATTTTGGCTCTGATAGAGCCAAAATCACTCCGGGCCTTGCGGTTGAAAAACTCAACCGCAGACTCCGGCTCGCAGTGGCGATGGTCGCGATGGTCAAGACCATCGTGGCCATCAACCTGCATGCTCGTACAGGCTGTGGGTGGTGACCCACAGTTATACGAGCGTCCAGGAGGACGCTCCATAATTATGGAGGGCGGCCCTCATTCAGAGCGTGCGCTCTGCTCAGAGCGTACGGCTCTGAATGAGGGCCAAAGTCGGCTACAGAACACAGTGACAGAATCACTGGATGTCTTAGTGCATTCAGGCCAAATACGATCCATGAATTCCCAGTCAGATTCCGGACAAATGAATCCTTTGCTTGTAATAATCTTTGGTAATTCCTGGCAAAGGTGGGTGTTATAGCCAGACACTTTGAAGGCTGTAACTTTGAACTGCTTTATAGAAAACATGTGAATGAAACCTTTTCACACTGCAGAACATGATGGAGAAATCCCTTGAAGTTCAGCACCTAGAGCATCTTTTTTCATGTTCTCTGAGGCCTCTACTGACTTTTGTTTACGTTTTTAAATAGAACAGTTTTAAAATGTATGATGCCTACTCTATATAGGTTTGTAAATAAATATAGGCTTTAGTTTTTTAGAGCATATAACTTTATAAGCTGTTAGGATAGTATTTCTGTTATGTTTCAGATTAAAAAAAAAAAACTTTTTGTAACCCGATAACTTAAAAAAAAGTTTTCATTGCAATATTCATGCAGCCCCTTGACAGACAGCATCATAGCACCCCTGCGCAAATACGCCATTGACAGTGACAGGCAGGTGTGGCTGACATGCACACAAGACAAATTTGACAAAAAAAAGTCAATATATATATTTTTTTCTTCTCCAGAACTTTGGGCCCGGAGCACAGATTGATGCGACTGGAGTCGGACAGCACTTCTAGCTTGCGTTGCTAACTTGATAGATCTTGTTCGGCTAAGCCTAACACACACAGACAATTATTAGAAAAAAAAGAGTTTATTTGATTTTTTCTGCTCCGGAACTTTGGACTGGAGTCAGGCAGCACTAGGTTGCTTGCAACAAGTTGCATTGCTGGCTGGATCTTGTGCGGTACTGCGGTTAAGCCTAACACACATGCACACACACACACAGAAAATATAAAAGACACTTGTGTTGATGGTTTATTATTTTTTTTGCACGCCTGGACTCGGACAGCACTAGGTTGTGCAACAAGCTGCGTTGCTGGCTAGATCTTGTGCGGTACTGCGGTTAAGCCTAACACGCATGCACGCACACACAGAAAAATATTACACTAAAACTTTTAAAGACACTTTTTTTTTTTACAATTACAATATTTTTTTTTTATTGAGAGTCCAGAACTTGGGCCCAGATGGACGCAGCACCAGCCCAGATGTATTCTTCTGCACCAGTCCAGATGGACACAGCAGACAGCAGAGCACCAGCCCAGAATGGATCAGCAGCACCAAGCCAGGAGGACACAGCAGACAGCAGAGCACCAGCCCAGAATGGATCAGCACTCAGCACTCAGCAGCATGGATAAGCAGTGCACCAGCCCAGGACACAGGACAAAGCAGACAGCACAGGACCACTCTCCCAGCCCTACACTACCCACCCTCCCTGTTCAGTCTCCACAGCCTGAGTGAAATGGCGTCCGCCGCGTGGTCCCTGATATACTACATTGATCATAGAGACGTAAGCTCATGAACCGGGAGATTTCACACTCTATGGTTTTGCCTCGGTTTCGAGTTCCGAGTCAGGAGGGAAAAATCGGGCCTGCTTGGATCCGACTCGTATCTGCAAATTCGGATGGGCTCGGTTTTCTTAGATCCGAACCTGCTCATCTCTAGTTTAAACATGCTGAGCAACACAGGAAGATATCGCATACGATTAGGTGCCAGTCATGTAGTGCAGTGGTTCTCAAAACTCTGGCCCTGATTCAGAGCCGGACGCTCTGACAGAGCGCTCGCTCTGAATTTTTAGAGCGGCCTCCTGGCCGCTCGCATAGCTGTGGGTGACCACCCACAGCTATAGCGAGCGGCCAAAATGATGGTCGTGATGGTCAAGACCATCGCGACCATCGGGCTTGCAATGTGACCCTGCGGTAGGGCTTCGCTGCCGCAAGCCCAGGAGTGCTTTTGGCTCTATCAGAAATGGCGCGAGACTCATAACGACGTCTTGTCCGTCGTTATTTGGGTCTCGCGCATGCGCACGACGGAGCCGCCTCCGTCATACACATGCACACTTGGGCACCATCAACCCGCTTGTGAGCGCTCAGCGCTCGCGAGCTGGTCTGAATCAGGCCCTCTGTCCTCAGGACCCCACACAGGTCACGTTTTCCAGGTCACCCAGCAGGTGCACAGGTGTGGTCATTACTCACTGACACATTTTAAAAGATCCACAGGTGGAGATAATTATTTCACTTGCGATTCTGTGAGGAGATCTGGAAAATATGCACTGTTTGGGATCCTGAGGACCGAGTATGAGAACCTGTGGTGTAGTGTGTACGGACGACCAGACGATATGTCGGTCCGATTTGGCCAATTTTGATGTCATATGTTGCCAGGGATCGTTGCAGTGTGTATGGGAGCAGCGATAAATTGTATACGATCAAACGATACAATATATCATTCGGTCGTATGCAATATTGGACAGTGTGTTCGCTCAATATTATATGTTCTTTCCTCAAGGGAAATTGGATGTAAACTCGGTCCAATTAGAAGTCGTTCATAGCTGACCATTAGGCAACATAAACTAACACAATTTTACATATTATTTTTCCAACAGTAGTGGTGGTGAGCAGTGGGTCCAACTAGTACTTTATCTAGGGCTTCATAGAGTCTTAGTATTCCAATTATAAAGAAAAAATAGTTGTGAAAGTCAAGTTTCACCTTACTGTACATCACATCATATCGGTGCAATATTGGGACTTTTTTTTGCCATTCATAAACACTACCACACTATACAAGGAAAGAGGAAATCTCCTTACTATTGCGAAGTCCATATTCAGAGCTTGCAGAAAGTCCTCCCTATTAATTTAGATGGCACATGCACACAGATATATCACAGGAGATGTTATCTGATCCCTTGTTTTGTAGCCTGCAGGAGGGTGCTGTTTCCCTTAAGGCACACATCCACTACCCGATTAAACAGAGCGATTGAACGATAACATCGGTATCGTTCAATCGCTCATTAATCAGGCACAAATCGGGCATGCAAATTTCGGAAACGACCAGCGATGCGTGCTCGCCCTGGTCGTTTCCGACATCAGTCATTGCCCGAACATGCTGGTCAATCTGCCGATAATGACAAATTGGCCATGTTCAGGGATGATGGAGGGTGCCTACACTGAATGACTGATCGTTCAGTGTATGCACTACAGAGGATGGGGAACGACGGTATATATTACGATGTCGTAATCGTACTGTCTTTCCCTAGCCGGCATGTGGATATGCGCCTTAACACCTCCACCTTAATGCTCACTTCAGCTAAAAAATACATTTATTTTGTTCCTGTTCCAAGTTGGAGCCGGCAAGGGTTGTAAAAGATATTCCTCCTGGCAACCCCCCTCTTCCCCATTCCTTCCGGTCATCCTCCACTCACCCATCCAGGTCACCTTCCTCTCCCCATTCTTCCCAGCCACCATTCTCTCCCCCATTCCTGACCACCAGGGGCGTATTTATAATGGGTGTAGGGTGTGCGGTGCACATGGGCCCCTGGGTTCAGGGGGGGGCCCACACCGCACACCCTGCACACATATTATCTAATACTTACGTCACTGAGGTCCCATGTCGGGTGTTTCAGCCCTGCACAAATCGTTTTGCGCATGCGCAGTGAGGAAATTGACGGGAAAATGGTGGCCGCTCCATTTTCCCAGCGACCTGTGCATGCGCAGTAGACTCTGGGCACAGACTAGTGCCCAGAGTCTCCTGATGCTGCAGTCGCTGGTCAGCCGCATCAGTCTGCTACCAGCCGCTGAGGAGAGAGGAGGGGGCCCCGGACAGGGAAAGCACATGGCCACCTTTCCCGCCCTCATTCTTCCCAGCCATCTTTCCCCATTCCTCCCAATCATCCACCTATCCCCCTCCAGCCTGCAATGTGAATAACACAAAGCTGGGAAAAGCCCTATTATCACAGGTCACAGCTTTATAAATGGAGCCCTTAGTCTGTTTCTGGTAGTGCCTCTGACATGGTGTACTACCATGCGGTCCTTTGCTCAAACAAAAAACACAATTCACATGCCGCATACATAAATGGCTGGTGGGTATGGCACAGCATCAGTGAATGGAACATATCCCCCCAACTGCTGGACATAATGGCAAATCAGGACAGTCAGGAGGTATTTAGCTTATAGATATATCGTCTGCCTTTTGTGATAGAAGCACTGGAATAGTTGTGGATGGCATATATGTGTGTCCTAGATTTCTCACATATGTCTTTTAAACCCCCAGGAAAAGTCTGTTCTGCTGAACAGATTGGAATGTCAGCTTTGGTGAAAAGCCAGAATGGGTCCTGGGGGTGTGGATGTGAGGAGAGGGAGGGCTCCATCCACAGGCCACTCCGGATGTTGGGCCTTTCAGCCTGGTATTAGGCTCATTAGGGCTTGCACCTGGAAATGACTGTTATAAGCTGCATTTAGTTCTGGCTGAGTGTCTCACACCTGGGAGAGCAGGCCCGCAGGCTAGCTTGCTCTGAGACATCGTTTTGATACAGACCTGTAAGTACTGTTGATGTGAACTTGTTTATAGTGTTCTGATAGTGAGGGAACCTACTGACGAGTAAGAGCCCAGACAGGCTAGGATTTTGTTTATGTTTTCTTTTTTTTATGTACCTGGTACAATAAAGACTGGCTCCGACCAGCTTGCATGAGAACCCCAGAATTGTGTCCTGTTTCACCGGCTGTGGTGTCTGTAAAGAGGGAGTCCGTCTACCCCAGGAGGGGGACCCCTATCCCGACTGTGTCACAAGTGGTGGAGAATGCGGGCAAGCACACACTGAAATTGCAGCAAGGAAAAATTTTCCTTTTTAAAATTTAAAGGAACAGACACGTAATTGTGGAATCCATGAAGGTGGCATTAGCAGATGCTTAGAGAAGCCAGATTCAGCTTCCAACCTGCACCTAAAGACAACATGGAGGACATTGTTAAGGCCTTGCGCCAATTTACGGCAGCTCAGCAGGAAACGAACAAACTTCAGCAGGAAGCTACCAGAGCTCAGCAGGAATCCACCAATGTGCAACTGTTGGCCTTGGAAGCAACAACAAGTCACCACCAAGCCCCGATGGCACATCGGCGAACTCCCATCGACACTGGTAAGACTGTTCCAGGGGAGAAGGGAGCTGGGCGATGGAATGTACTTAAGACTGAGGGTGTGGAACCTGGAGATAGGTCAGCCAGGCCAGGAAGGTTCCTACCCCGTAAAAGACTAGGTTATAATGTGAGTCAGTGTTTCCGATGTGGTGGTTTCGGCCATATTGCGGCTAATTGTTCACTTACCTCTGAACCTATGCAATGTGATACTGCTCATATCAACCGCATGATGTCTTTCTTTGTACAGCCAGCCTGTACTGCTGACTGGCAGGCTGAGACCGATAAGCACATGTGTGTACTCACTGTAGAAGGCAACCGAGTAGAGGCTTTGTTAGACTCTGGTAGCCTGGTTACACGTATGAAAGCTGAACTGGTGAACCCCTTGAAGCGTAAGGGGAAAACTGTTGGTGTGACCTGCATACATGGGGATACTAGGTATTTTATTACTGGAGAAGTTAACATCGAGACACCATGTGGTTCCACGATAGTCTCTGTGGGTTTGGTACATGGCTTAATGTATGATGCAATATTGGGGAGAGACTTTACTCACTTCTGGAAGTTGTGGGAAAGCCAATTTTGCACAGAGGTAAATCACCCTGACCCATTTGAGAAGGTTACTGATATAGTAGCAGAGGAAGTTTCTTCAGAGTCAGAGATGTTCCCTTTTTCTAGTATGATTGGCGAAGTAGAGAATGCAGAGCATGATGGTGGCTCGCCAACTGATGTGCCTCCCACTGAGATGGGAAGTGTTGTTGAGCCAGTTGATCGTCTGCCAGATTTAGAGGTCAGAAGAGAGGTCTTTGCCGTGGAGCAGTTAAATGACCCTACTCTGGTAAAAGCCAGGGAGAATGTCAAAGCGATCGATGGTAAACCCCTAGACCCCAATAGTCCTTTGTCATAACCTCACATGGCAGTATTTCAGGATTTTTTGTATCAGGTGACTAAGAAAGGGGAAGATATTGTGGAACAATTAATAGTTCCCAAAGCATACAGAAGAACAGTGTTAGATCTGGCTCATGGTCATATAACAGCAGGTCACCTAGGGGTAGAGAAAACCACTGAGCGAATCTTGCAGAAGTTTTTCTGGCCCAGGGTCCATAAAGAGGAACCTGACTTTTGTGCATCCTGCCCTGAATGTCAGTATCATGTTCCGAGACCACATTTTAAAAGTCCACAAGTCCCATTACCCATTATTGAGGTGCCATTTGAAAGAATAGCTATGGATTTGGTTGGACCCTTAATGAGGTCTGCCCGGGGCCATCAATATATTCTGGCGATAATGGATTACGCTACCAAGTACCCAGAAGCGATACCGTTGCGCAATACATCAACTAAGACCATTGCTAGAGAGTTAGTCCATGTCTTTAGCAGGTTGGGAATACCCAAGGAAATACTGACTGACCAAGGTACCCCATTTATGTCAAAAGTCATGAAAGAGTTGTGCCGCCTGTTCAAAATCGAACAGATAAGGACTTCGTTCTATCACCCCCAAACCGATGGGTTAGTCGAGAGGTTTAACAAGATGTTAAAACATATGCTCAAAAAAGTAGTCGACAAAGATCGTAGAGATAGGGATTACTTGTTGCCTTATTTGTTGTTGGCCATAAGAGAGGTTCCTCAATCCTCCACCGGGTTTTCACCTTTCGATTTGTTATATGGGAGACACCCAAGGGGGTTACTAGACATTGCCAAAGAGACGTGGGAGGGGCAGTCCAGTCGATATAAAACCGAGCATGTTTCCCAAATGCAAGAAAGAATTGCTGCTGCTGTGGTGCCGATAGTGAGAAAGCACTTGGAACGGGCCCAACAGGCACAGCAGAGGGTATACAACCACAATGCGCGGTTACTCGTCTTTGCTCCTGAGGACAGAGTGTTGGTGTTGGTTCCCACAGTAGAAAGTAAACTTTTGGCTAAGTGGCAAGGACCCTTTGAAATTTTAGAAAAAGTGGAGCAGGTTAATTTACAAAGTCTACCAGCCAGGGAAAAGAAAGCCAGAACAGATATATCATGTAAATCTTATAAAACTCTGGAAGGCTAGAGCAGCTCTGGCAGCTGTCAGAGCCCCTCCAGTAAACCCAGGGCCCTTGGTTCCTGAAGTGACAGTGGCAAAAACCCTGTCAGCAGTTCAACAGCAGGAAGTTAAGGAATTTCTGATCAGAAATAGGGTGCTGTTTTCTGACATACCAGGAAAAACCATGGTCATTAAACATGACATAATCACTGACCCAGGGGTTAAGGTTAATCTAAAGCCCTGTAGGTTACCAGAAGCCCAAAGAGAATCTGTATCGAAAGAAATTAAAAAATTTTTAGAGTTGGATGTAATTGAAGAATCGCATAGTGAGTGTCCAAGTCCCATTGTACTTATTCCAAAGCCCGACGAGAGTGTGCGTTTCTGCAATGACTTCCGGAAATTGAACAGTGTGTCAAAGTTCGATGCCTACCCAATGCCTAGGTGGATGAACTATTTGAAAGGCTAGGGACAGCCAGATATTTAACCACTCTTGACTTAAACAAAGGGTATTGGCAAGTGCCGTTAACTGAGAATACCAAAGAAAAGACAGCTTTTTCTGCACCAGAGGGGTTGTTTCAATACAAGATGTTGCCCTTTGGGCTACATGGGGCACCTGCTACCTTTCAAAGAATGATGGACAGGATTCTAAGGCCCCATAGACAGTATGCTGCTGCTTATCTGGATGATGTAGTCATTCATAGTCTTGATTGGCAGTCTCACTTGCCCAGAGTACAAGCAGTGTTGGACTCCATCTATAGGGCAGGTTTGACAGCCAACGCAAAAAAGTATTGTCTAGGGATGGAAGAAGTAAAGTATCTTGGATACACCATTGGCAGAGGTTTGATAAAGCCACAGCTTAATAAGATTGAGCCAATACAAAACTGGCCACGACCCCTGAATAAGAAGCAGGTGAGAGCCTTCTTAGGGATTACTGAGTATTATAGGAGGTTTATACCCAATTTTGCCACCATTGCAGTCCCACTGACTGACCTTACCAAAGGCAAACAGAAAGTCATGGTGGAATGGAGTCCTGAAGCAGAGAAGGCTTTTCAGGAGTTGAAAATAACGTTGTGTTCCCAACCAGTTCTGATGACTCCTGATTTGGACAGGGAGTTTGTTGTGCAAACTGATGCATCAGAAGTAGTTATAGGAGCGGTCCTGTCCCAGAAAGGTGAGAAGGTGAGGAACACCCTATATTTTACCTAAGCAGGAAATTAAATGTACAAGAGAGAAACTATGCTACAGTTGAGAAGGAAGCGTTGGCCATAAATGGGCATTGGAAACTCTCAGGTACTATTTGGTGGGAAGGAAATTCAGGCTGATCATTGACCATGCCCAGTTGAAGTGGATGTCAGAGAACAAAGAGACCAATGGGAGAATAACTAGGTGGTTCTTGGCACTACAAAACTTAAAATTTTTGGTAGAACATAGGCCAGGAAGCCAGCTGGCCAATGCAGATGCTTTGTCACGCATTCATTGTTTGGGGGCTGCAGTTGTTCCGCCCCACATGTCGAAATAAAGGGGGGGATATGTGATAGAAGCACTGGAAAAGTTGTGGATGGCATATATGTGTGTCCCAGATTTCTCACATATGTCTTTTAAACCCCTAGGAAAAGTCTGTTGGGTCCTGGGGGTGTGGATGTGAGGAGAGGGAGGGCTCCATCCCCAGGCCACTCCGGGTGTTGGGCCTTTCAGCCTGGTAGCAGGCTCATTAGGGCTTGCACCTGGAAATGGCTGTTATAAGCTGGATTTAGTTCTGCATGAGTGTCTCACACCTGGGAGAGCAGGCCCGCAGGCTAGCTTGCTCTGAGACATTGTTTTGATACAGACCTGTAAGTACTGTGGACGTGAACTTGTTTATAGTGTTCTGATAGTGAGGGAACCTACTGTCTAGTTAGAGCCCAGACGGGTTAGGAGTTTGTTTATAGAATACAAGAGAACAGCGCTTCAATTAAAATTTACAACCATTTAATAAAACTGATTAAATATCAATTGCATAAATAAATCATAAACACATAAACTAAAAACTGGATATTAAAAATCTTTGAGTGCGATGAAAAACACAAATGAAAATTTCAGACATGCATGTCAAAGTTCGAGCTCCTGATAATAGAAACCCTTTTATGGCACCGTACAAATGTATGCTCAATCGGATTCAGGTCAGGGGATTGACTTGGCCATTGCATAACATTCCACTTTTTATCCTTAAAAATATCTTTGGTTGCTTTTGCAGTATGCTTCGGGTCATTGTCCATCTGCACTGTGAAGCGCCGTCCAATGAGTTCTGAAGCATTTGACTGAATATGAGCATATAATATTGCCCAAAACACTTCAGAATTCATTCTGCTGCTTTTGTCAGCAGTCACATCATCAATAAATACAAGGGAACCAGTTCCATTGGCAGCCATACATGCCCACACCATGACACTACCACCACCATGCTTCACAGATGAGGTGGTATGTTTTGGATCATGAGCAGTTCCTTTCCTTCTCCATACTCTTCTCTTCCCATCACTCTGGTACAAGTTGATCTTTGTCTCATCTGTACATAGGATGTTGTTCCAGAACTGTAATGGATTTTTTAGATGTTGTTTGGCAAACTCATATTCACTCTTGTGAAGTCTTCTCTTGATTGTTGACTTTGACACATATACATCTACCTCCTGGAGAGTGTTCTTGATTTGGCCAACTGTTGTGAAGGGGTTTTTCTTCACCAGGGAAATAATTCTTCTGTCATCCACCACAGTTGTTTTCCGTGATCTTATGGGTCTTTTGGTGTTGCTGGGCTCTCCGGTGCGTTCTTTCTTTTTAAGAATGTTCCAAACAGTTGATTTGGCCACACCTAATGTTTTTGCTATCTCTCTGATGGGCTTGTTTTGATTTTTCAGCCTAATTATGGCTTGCTTCACTGATAGTGACAGCTCTTTGGATCTCATATTAAGAGTCGACAGCAACTGATTCTAAATGCAAATGTCACACCTAGAATCAACTCTAGACCTTTTACCTGCTTAATTGATAATGAAATAATGAGGGAATAGCCCACACCTGTCCATGAAATAGCTTTTGAGTTGATAGTCCCATTACTTTTGGCCCCTTAAAAAGTGGGAGGCATATATAGAAACCGTTGTAATTCCTACACCGTTCACCTGAGTTGGATGTAATTACCCTCAACTTAAATCTGAAAGTCTGCAGTTAAAGCACATCTTGTTTGTTTCATTTCAAAGCCATTGTGGTGGTGAATAGAGGCCAAAATATGAAAATTCTGTCAATGTCCCAATATTTATGCACCTGACTGTATGTTTATCTTGTTACATGCTAAGCATGGTCCAAACAGTGCCAACACCTCTGTATACCATATTGCATGCTACCCACTGTTCAAAGAGTGCCAACACTTATGTGTACCCTATTTCATGCTACGCACTGCACAGACAGGCCAACACATCTGTCTACCTTGTAGCACGCTACCAAAATCCCAGACTATGGGGTATATTTACTAAAGTGAGAGTTTTTAGAAGTGGAGATGTTGCTCATAGCGACCAATCAGATTCTACTTCACATTTAAATAGCACCTTCTAGAAGATAATAGCTAGAATTTGATTGGTTGCTATGGGCAGCATCTCCACTTATGAAGACTCTCACTTTAGTAAATATACCCCTTTGTATATTCAGCTGTACCTTTGGCATTTATGCCAACTGTGTTAAACAACTCAAAGTATTACAGCTATACCTCTTTCGGTGTGTGTTCCCCCATAGAAGCAAAATCCCAAAGCTTCACAAGTAGTTCCAGCCTGTTAGTGCCCACACACACAGCAAACGTAGGCAATTCTGGTCTTAATGTATCAAAGCCTTGAAAGTTTCTATGTGTGTTGCCTTTCTAATGCCTGATGAATAAAATCATCATTACTATGGCTCACTTGCATCTTGGTTTTTGAAAATCAGTTGATTTACTGCATTAACAACCAGTCACATGATTTCTGTTTTGAAAAATTGATTATGTACATATTCTCTAAAATACCACAAAAAAGTCACATGGAATGACTGATGAAGGCAGATTTGTAGCCACAGAGCTCCTAAGAGTACAATTTTAGCTTTGCATACTCAAATTTCCCCTTGCACGGAAGCTCTGCATTTGATCCCTAGATATACAGCGAGTCGTCTGTAAGCTGGTAAAGGATGCCCAATGTAGTCAATTTCCTCAAATGTCTCTAGTCAGCATGAAGCAGGGATATTTATGCTCTTCAATAATACTGGTGTAAACGCTGGGTCCATAAAGTTTGGAATCAAGTTTATTTGTAACAAACCTGTATAGTAGGTGACACAATCTTTTAGCACAGGATTTTCCAGAATTGTACTATTAGCTTATATAATACCTTTTCAGGTCTAGGGCAGAGGAAAGAGTGAAAAGGTGAGTATAGGAAAACTTTAGCCTTATTACCACCCACCAGATTAGCCATGACTAGGTAAAGCGCAAAGCACTCTATCAAACGTCTCCCTTGTTAGTAGATTAATCCTAACCGCACACAGTGAAAGCATGGCTCTCCCAGCCAGACCTATGACCACAGATAATTTGTATTGAAATGCTGTAATGCGTATTGTTTAACATACTACATCAAATGGAATAGGCTGAAGAGCCAGGTAGTACCTTGTTAACATCACATTAAGATCTTCCATATAGTTTAACTACAGAAAATGGGCATGGTAGGTGATAAAGTGGAAACTTATATATGATTTTAATATAATGAGAAATCAATAGCCTATTTTACAGATAAATAGTGCTGAGTACCCCACATGTTCCAAAACCCGAAATAAAACAGTTTACAGACACATATCAATGGCACTTGTTTGATTAAAATAGGGTTGTGAAAAATGAGGCCTCTTGAACAAGACAGACTTAGGCCCGTATTCCATGCTGGACTTTTCGCTCCACATCGGAGCTTTTCTGGGAATAAGGATCGGTCGCGTGCCCGCTTTATCCCCGTATTCAATTTAAAATGAGCGAAAACGGGACCCGGCGAATTGAGATTTACAAAAAAAAAACGGGAATTTTTGGGAAATGTGCCTGGGACCCCCCTAAAGATGTCCAGACATGGGGTATCATCATGGGTACCCCCGTTTTTGCCTGCAGAAGAAAGTCAGGTTTTAAAATAGCCACAGCAGGTATTTTTTTCCCGTCATTGAAGAAGTGATGCAGAAGAGCACTTAGTTTTTTTTTTTCAGTTTTTTAAGTGGTCCCATCAAATTTGGGGTACATGAAACTGGGTACTAGCATATTTTTAAGTCCATAAAGTTATTTTTTTAAAATTCTGCAAAAATGCACCTGCCGCTAATAGCCTATTCTAGAAAACACCTGCCGCATACTTACAGAATACCCCTGAACCTATTTCCCTATTTTTAAACACTATTTCCCCTTTTTTTTTTACCCAAAATTTTGAATAAATTATTTTGGGGTATCCCTATTTTTTTTTACAATTTTTTTTGACACAGTTAAATTACATTCCCAGGGGTGCAGGCTACTTTTTTTTAAGCCTGCACCCCTAGACCCCAATTCTGCACTTTTTTTCACCATGTAAAACATGGTGAAAAGTTATCCCCGTTGTTTTTCAAAGACTTTTCGTACCTGCGAAAAGTCTTTGAAATTGAATACGGGGATAATTGAAATAGGCGAAAATTACGTAATCGGCGATAAATTATCGCCGATTCTGACTTTTCGTAGCATATTTGAATACCCCCATAGGGTTCTATGTACTAAGCTTTGAAGAGAAATAAAGCGGACAGAGATAAAGTGCCAACCAATAAGCTCCTAACTGTCATTTTTCAAACACAGTATGTAAAGGGAAAGTTAGGAGCTGATTGATTGGTACTTTATCTCCGTCCACCTTATCTCTCTCCAAGGGCCGTATTCAATTAGCAGCGAAAACTGCCATTTTTTTGCCACAGGCGAAAACAGACGTTTTACGACAAAAAAACTGCGATATTATCACCAGAAAACAGGCGAAAACTCAATTAGCGAAACAAAACTGGAGAAAAGTTTTCTCCATCCCAGACCAGGCGAAAAAAAAATGCAAAATCCCTATTTTTGGCTAAAAATGTGGGGATTTCTTTCAGAACCCTTTGGACAGCCCCCCCCCCTAATGATAAATGACTCAAAACATTTTTCGTAAGTTGCGCACTTTGGCGAAAATCGACCACGCAAATTTTGGGTAAAGAAAAAAAAAACCCGTTGAAAATGGGTTTAATGTATTGGGTCTGATTTTTTGTGGGGCAGTATGGATGCGTCAAGTGTTTTAAGCATCGCACACGGTCGCAGCAGGCACTTTTTTATGCTTTTAAAATTTCTTATTTACGACATGAAAATATACTTGCACCCATTTTAACGTACCCCCAATTTACGTGCAACAGTAATTTCTTGGAAAAAAAATTGCTTTGTATCATTTTCAACGGTTTTTATTTTTTTTCACACAAAATTGCACGGTCGTTTTTCGCCAAAGTGCGCAACTTACGAAATTTTGGTTTTGGTAATTTATCATTAGGGTGGTGTCCAAAGGGTTCTGAAAGAAATCCCCACATTTTTTGCCAAAAATAGGGTTTTGCATTTTTTTTTCACCTGGTCTGGGATGGAGAAAACTTTTCTCCAGTTTTTTTTTGCCAATTGCATTTTCGCCTGTTTTTTGGCGAAAAACGGCCGTATTCACCGCTAATTGAATACGGCCCCAAAGCTTAGTACATAAGAGCCATTAGTGAAGTAAAAAGTATTCTAATCAGTCAGTCACCATATTTGTAATACAAATGGTTGGTTAATGGACACGTTCTTGGTAAAATAAAGTGGTGATGATAACTGGTTATTCCAGAAATTATTTATATTTATGTTTAAGGTAGAGAAACCTTGGTCATGTCTCCAAACATTCAAACAGGGTTCACCATGCCATTACCCAGCAAGTAGCCTGCATTTTTAGTTACTTATTTTAAAAAGGCACACTTCTTTGAGTTGGTTGTCAACCCTGCCTGCTTTAAGGGCTGAAGCACCACCTTCTGCTTATTGAAATGATGTCTCCAGTGTTAGTCATCAAAATATACTACAGCATCCTTTTAGCGAGGCCATACATGGTGCATCACATCAGTCTCTAAAGGACAAACAGTACAGTAAATTGAAAAAGCCCAGAGGAAACTGCAAAAGCAGTATTATGTTTTGAAGTTGCTTCTAGTTTGTAAGGTTAATAGTTGTAAAAAACTTGGCCAATCCAATCTCATCCATTAGTTCACTGACCCTTGGCATGGAGGCAAAACACAAACTGCATTTGATATCATGAAAATCAATTCTGAATACTGTGCTCCTGTCTGGGTTAGCAACCACTATAACCAGATTACACCACTCACTTTGGGATCTTTCTAAACTCCCAAGCAGATAATTTCCTCAATTCCTTATTTTACAATTACTGCACTTAGGTTACACTTCATTTTTCTACAAAGTAATATAATCTGTGAATAAGAGCTAGTAGATTCTTCCGGCCTAGCCTAGTTAGATAGGTTTTATCTCTCCCACTGAAATAGGTAGCTTATTGGTTGGTACTTCATCTCCATCCACTTAATCTCTCTCTAAGGGGTCTATTTACTAAGCAGTGTTAGGAGACAGAGTGAAAAGTGATAAGGTACCAGCCAATCAGCTCCCAATTGTCATTTTTCAAACACAGCCTGTGAGATGGCAGTTAGGAGTTGATTGGCTGGCACCTTATCACCGTTCACTTTATCTCCTAACACAGCTTATTAAATAGACCCCCAAGGCTTAGTACATAGACCCCTATACATTAAATATTTGGGTATTTGTATTCTGTAAATTTTTTTTAAAAGTGCCAGGAGTAGTGGGTGCAGACATGCTTTCCATGATCCACATCTCTTTCTGCAGCTGCTGGATTGCTTAAGCAGCCCACAAGCTGCCAGACAATCAGTGCAGTGTTATGATCACACAGTAGCTAACTGAGTAATGGCTCAAGTCTGTACGGGATATAGTCTAAATCCCAGGGGACATAATCTCGACATCAAAATCTCGACACCCATAATACCAACATGGCCAGAATACAACATGAAATACCGACAATACCGACATGAAAAAATACCGACATGAAAATACTGACACGTTCAAAATCTCGGCATGGTTAAAATACCCGCAATCAAAATCCTGACACATCAAAATCCTGGCAATGTATATATATATATATATTCCATATATGTGTCAATTATGCAACAAAAGAAAAAAACTACATATGTGTCCTCATAAACCCATATTCACAATAATTGACACGGCCTGATTCAGTCCGGATCGCAACTTTCAGATGAGAGGGTCAATTGAAGTCTGATGGCAATCCCCATCAAATATTTTCTGTCTAAAACCCCATTGGATTACCTAATAAACAGGTAATTGAGCCCTTACAAGTGCCACTGGGGACCCGACACAGGGGAGACATGCTTCACGCTGCAGTACCATGCAGCGGCTGGGGAGGGAGCCAGTCAGGATGGAGCGCAGAGAGGGAAGGGAGGAGGGGAGTCCTGCTGTGGTCCCACTGCTTCACAAGCTGTCATGCAAACGCATGCAAAAGCCGTTCGGGGGCTCTATGCCATCTGAGGACAGTAACACCAGCAAATTCCAAAAATACATAATTTTAGGAATTTAATGAATGCCATAATTTCTACATCCCCATGGGGCCCATACTAAAATATGTGGATTGTGGAAATTAAAGCAGCAGGACTGTAACCAGGAGATATCTCATGCGTTACTAGTTTAATGATTGGCTCCCTTATTTAAACATTAGAAATGTTTGTAAAATGTAATTAAGTTATGATGAATGGGCCCATTAACCAAATGGCATTTAAAGGTGAGCAAGGATTGCAATATTCCTCTTTGCTGATGTTTATTCAGTCACTCACTAATGTACAGTGTTCCCCTAATTATGATGTGTTGGGAACCTGTTAGGCAATGAATTAAATAATCAAAAGTCAGAAGCTCCTCAATAAATATATCTGATAATCTTAAATAAAAACTTAGAATATAATTTTGCATTTCAATGGTTCGACAAAAAGATTATTTATTTGGGAGTCTTCATTAATCATTGATATGACCAACTACCCTACCTGAGAGTGTCGGACTGGGGCATGAACGGCCCACCGAGGGAATGCTGTGGCAGGGGCCCTTGCTTAAGGGGCATGGGCAGCCTACAGAGAGGACAGTCATTCTACAGAGAACATGGCTACTATAGTGCATGGCCTGGGCTCCTTTATAGATATATAATTCGTAAACACTGCAGTGAATACACTATAGTCCTGAGAATGTATAATAAATAATATGGTATTTCTGTTTAGTCTGATGGTCTATATACTGTATATCACTTTAGTGATAAAGGACCCCTGTACTCAATAGGCAGTGTCTGCAACTCAGTGAGAACTGCATTAGGTCTAGTAATGGCAAATATAGGCCACTGTAAGTAAAAATAGTTCCCATGTTAATCCAACTGCTAAGTAATGGTTTCCCAAAGCATGTGTTGTAAGAGTTTGGGGGTCACAATTATACTATAAGTTGCCTGGGATAATTTGCTTTCTTGTTATTCATCATTGCCATCAAATTTTCCTTACTTTATATCCATTTAACCATATCCCACATTGCCAAGTGAAGAATAAGTTAGGGAGCAGGGGCAGGATGCACCAAACGGAAAATGCGGTAAAACCCCTGTTTACCGCATTTTCCGTATGCAGCAATCTCCTGGCCGCTGGGCTGCGATGCAGACAGTTATTGCTGGCGTTACCCTATAGAAGCCTATGGGCTTCTACCGCATTGCGCTGGTATGAGGGATCCGATCGGATCCCTCCCAGCATGCCCCGCGGCCGTCCCATCACTGCGCATGCGCAGATGGACTCCCGGGTCATAAATCCGGAAGTCCACTGTGCAGGAGAGATCGCAAAGGACAGCTCTTATGGGAAGAGCTGTCCTTTGCTGTACAAATCGCATATGTTAGTGCGTATGCGATCTGTACAATGGCGATGTCTGGCGGTAAGTATTACTGCATCCCACCCCTGGTGTTCAATTCAGTAATTTGTTTACTGTATATTGCTAAGTGAGCTGAAATTTGTTGTGCCTATTCCACATGCATATGGTTTACATAAGCAAGCTTCCACTTAAAAAAATAAAATAAAATCCAAGACAGTCATCTACCACCGCTACATGTGACTATAGCCAGCTATGCCATACTTTAGGTGGAGGCTCGCTATGCAGTATACCTAAGATTTTACCCCAGGCAGACCCATCACTTCAGGGATAAATTCATTAACGTCATCACTTTCACAGTGCATCGACCATTTTTTACAGAAGTATGTGAAGGAACAAAAATCATACATTAGGGACACAACTCAAATTCTCAACATTTTACAAGAGGTAGAATGGAAAAATGAATACTGGTTGGCTACCAGTGACATTACATCACTGTATACGGTGATCGACCACAAACAGGGTCTAGCAAGTGTTAGATATTTTTTGGAACAAGACAAAGATCTCGAAAAGGAACAGACTGACTTTATTTTACGAGGGATTGATTTCATACTCACGCATAATTATATGTGGTATGAAGATGATTTTTTCCTACAGTGCAGAGGCACTGCAATGGGGACCAAGTTTGCACCGAGTTACGCAAACCTATTTATGAGTCTTTGGGAGATTAGGAACATCTGGAGTAGGCGCGAGCTCGGTGCAAACTTGGTCTTATGGAGGCGTTTCATTGACAATATATTTTTCAGATGGCAAGGGGATGAGGATTCCTTGAGTAAATTTATACAGGATATCAATGTTAATGATCAAAATTTAATTTTCACCACTAATTATGACAAAGAGAGGGTAGAATTCCTTGACTTGGAAATATTCATTGAAAATTCAGGGATTCAAACTAGGACGTACTATAAGAAAGTGGATGTGAATAGCTATATTCTCGCAGAGAGTAATCACCACCCAAGCTGGATTCGGGGTATCCCACAGGGTCAGTTCACACGTATTCGTAGAAACTGTAATAATATTAAGGACTATGAGGTACAAGGACAAAACTTGATGAAACAATTTAAGGAAAAACATTATGACGAAGTACAAGTGAAAGAAGCATACGAGAAGGTTAGGGAGAAACCAAGAGACCAATTACTGACTTATAACGATAGGAACAAGGGGCAGAAAGACACAGATGGTAACAAAATATACTTTATTACGAACTATACACGATCAGCTCCTAAAGTTAAAAAGATTCTACAGAAACACTGGTCCATTTTAAGTCTGGACAACAAACTAACGGCAATTCTACCAGACAAGCCTGATGTAGTATATAGGAAGGCACTAGACCTGAAAAAGAAATTGGTTAGAAATCATTTGAAGAACAACAAGACTAATAAACAGACAACATTAGATGGGAAGAACATGAGGCTAGGCTTTTATCACTGTGGCAGATGCCAACCATGCAAACATCAAGGCTATCGCAGCACCATCCCCATGGAGAGTTTTATTAGCAGTCAGACCAATCAGGAGTACAAAATACGACACACATTAGGATGTGACAGTAGGAATGTGATATACTTGCTGGAATGTCCATGTCATTTGCAGTATGTAGGGCGCACCGTCAGGAACTTGAAGACTAGGATAGGAGAACATATCCGTAATATCAAGGTTGGTTTCGAACAACACAGTGTGTCAGAGCATTTTAAAAGTAAACATCAAAGTAACCCCAAGGGATTGAAATTCATGGCTATAGATCGGTCATTCCCAATTGGAGAGGAGGAGACCACAGTTGTAAGATAGATAAGACTGAAAGCAGGTGGATATTCAATCTACACACGTTGATTCCAGAAGGGCTAAATATAGATCCATGATCCCATAGAAACAGTCCTCTAGTAAAATATTAAACACCTTATTTTTGACAACATCAGATTCGTACATGTGTAGATGTATGTATATGTGTATATGTATATACATATATATAGATATGTATATGTGGATATATATATATGTATGTGCATATGATATTTTTCTTAATATTTTTCTTAATAATTTACTGACCATACAGAGAACAAACAGAGAATAAAGAGGTTTTACTTGATGGGGTTAAATCAAATGTATGTAGAACATTTACAAATACATGAGTGCTGTTCTGACATCTACCACTAGGATCAATGCTGTAGGGAGAAGTGTGATAACCCGAGTCTTTGATTATAAGTCAGATCCCCTGTAGAATAATGAGTATGATTTAACTTGATTAAGCTTCAATTAACATCTAATCAATATGAGGAAATATGTTACCGTTAGATAGGTCAAGTAAGATCAGTATGAGATGGTGAGTGCCATCTATGAGAATATATAACCTAGAAAATGGCCGCTCACCACTGAGGGACATATTTCCAACACATCTACATTGGGAGAATAAGCAGAATAATCAAGAAAATGGCCGCCGCTTGTCATTTAATACTGAAAATCCCTAACAAAATGGCCGCCGGATGACGCGTGCGCACCACAGATTTAGAGACATGAATGCACACTCTAGTGCATGTGATAGGACATAGCGCAAGGGAGATGATGCGCCCACGAACCCGGAAGTGCGGGTAACGCCGATCACAACGGCAGAGACTGCTACAACAGAGGGTATATAAGAGAGGCATTATAGAAGGGCAGGCACCTTGAAAAAGTCAGAGATTTGGATGAAACGCGTTGGGCCACGCCCCCTTTTTCAGTATAGAGACTCATGCATAGGATACTGTGCAAGGCAGCAGTGGACACTGTTATTTTAACACCAGTTGTAACTGGCTATTAATTGCATTAATAAACAAGTGTTGTATGAGACCAGAGTATTGAGTCTTGTATAGTGCACAGCCACACAGCATCACCTCCATACCATCCAGCACCACCATCACTGCAAGCCCTGGGACTTTGGATACCAGCAGGAATCGATTACTCATTTGGTAAGTACTCACCATAACTTACCTATCCTGCAATATCGTGTTTCAAAGTTCCTGATACTGTGCATATGTAATTATATTTGAGGTGGAGAGGAGGAAGAAGAGGCGTAGCACTGACATCAGAACACCCTTCCTACAGACATCACGAGTTACACATTCCTTTCTGGAACTATCCACAAACTCTCTATATATTTACTGCTCCCCCTAGAGCAGTTCTGAACTCTGGGATACAAACAGTGACACTTTCCCGTTTAGGGATAAGATAAAATTAGACTTATATTCAATTTCTATTAAGAACACCCCTCCTACAGATTGACTTTGACTTTTTTGGATAAAACTTAAGTATACACTTCTTTTTTACCGTAATACAGTAAGATACACAAGATTTATTAGGAAGATCTCTAAGCGCACCACAATTATATATGATTTGTGTTATTGGAAGGGATTGGGATATCTCTTGAGGTGGAGCGGCTGGAGAAATTCCGACTAAAAGATTTAGAGCGCTGTAATCTTTACCTATAATATATTAGCTTTGCTATCCCAATTTACAGCAGCCAGATCTGCATGCGACCAATCACATATGGGCCTGTTAGATACAAGAAACACAAGGAAAAACAGAGCTACCACTCTGTTCTCAGAACTAGCAGACAGGGAACATTTACAACCACAAAATGACACATTTTGCCATTCCTTTTTGCGGTTAGAGAAACTCTTAGCTAAAGAAACCAGGTTATGGTGGGATTTGAACACGCTCAAATGGTACCAAAAACAGAAGATTATCCCTAAGGGACTTAGAATAAAGAAAACATCAACACATAACCGAGAAAACAAAGAGTTTATGGGGAAATGGGAAGGAATATTGGAGGAATGTTCCCAGAAACTAGTAGATCTGATCATCACCACGAGAGCAACAGAACTAGATAAAATTGATCTGGAAATTAGGGAACTAGACCATCAACTAGAACCACATAAAGTAGACGATGAGTACAAAACATTAGAAACACTTATCTCCAATAGATTGAGGAAAAGAGAGGATGATATTGTAAACACAAAAAAATCTAAAATATTGAGAGACAAGTTTGGGATCACAAAACCTGTACAGAAAAACAAGGGAGTTAAACAAATTCTCACTAAGAAACGAATTAATCAGTTTAACACCAGGCCAGGAATTAAAAATACTCCCATTTATAAGAAATTACAGTTAACGTACCAGCAGTACATGACAAAAATACATGCCCAACCCGAGAAGGAGATTTTTGATATAGATACACTGAACTTGACTACCCATAGTGAGGAAGACACAGACAGTTTCTCTATCTATACAATAGATCAGATTAATGACATTGATGAATATGCCAATATAGCAAGACGGTCCTTCGAACAAGGATGTAGGGATCTTCCCACTACTGATATTGTAAGAGAGGTTGAGACACAGAAGGATGATATAGTGACAGTTGCTTGTGACACTCCAGAAGTGAGACAAAGGAACACAACACAGACTTTATTTACAACTGTACAAGAGAACTTGAATACAGCTAACAAATGGGCAGATCATTTTTTAGAATTAGGAACCAACACACATACACTGGAACAGAAAATGCTGATAAACAACAAAAGGAAATTAGAAGACATAGAAGGGGATGTAGGGGAGGAGAAAAAAAGCAGAACGGAATTAAGAAACCAATAGATGACCCACAACCAAAGGGGATTTTTAACCTCAGTGACAAAACATTGACACCTTCACAAATCACACTTCTAAACAAAGGGCTCAAATTTGCTCCCAACAACCAACTAGATAAATTTGAGACATATTTAGACGTTAAGCGTTTTACTAGAAAATTAGCCTTGAAAAAGTATTTTTTGGATAAAAACACGTCTATAATTGACAATTACCAGATAGACAGATATCAACATACTAATCTAAAACTGCCATCCAAATTCAATCCTTGCCATTTGAAGGGTGATTGTGTAAAAACTTTTGAAAAAGCAGTTATACAAGACATACGGAAATTGAACATTAATTCAACAGTGGCTCAGAATAACTTGACACGAAAAGAGAAAATCGCATTACAGGAGTTAGAGAAAGACACCACGATAGTGATTAAACCTGCAGACAAAGGGGGGGGGGATTGTGATACTGAATAAAGAGGACTACATGAGAGAAGCAAATAAGATCCTCATGGATATAAACACATATCTCAAACTCAAGGGAGACCCCACAAGTAGGTTCAAGAAGGAATTGGATGTAATACTAAAAGAAGGCAAATCATTGGGAATCCTAGACAAACATGAATTTGAGTTCATCAGTATACAACAACCGGTTATTCCGGTCTTCTATTATTTGCCAAAAATTCATAAGAACAGTAGCAACCCCCCAGGCAGACCCATCACTTCAGGGATAAATTCATTAACGTCATCACTTTCACAGTACATCGACCATTTTTTACAGAAGTATGTGAAGGAACAAAAATCATACATTAGGGACACAACTCAAATTCTCAACATTTTACAAGAGGTAGAATGGAAAAATGAATACTGGTTGGCTACCAGTGACATTACATCACTGTATACGGTGATCGACCACAAACAGGGTCTAGCAAGTGTTAGATATTTTTTGGAACAAGACAAAGATCTCGAAAAGGAACAGACTGACTTTATTTTACGAGGGATTGATTTCATACTCACGCATAATTATATGTGGTATGAAGATGATTTTTTCCTACAGTGCAGAGGCACTGCAATGGGGACCAAGTTTGCACCGAGTTACGCAAACCTATTTATGAGTCTTTGGGAGATTAGGAACATCTGGAGTAGGCGCGAGCTCGGTGCAAACTTGGTCTTATGGAGGCGTTTCATTGACAATATATTTTTCAGATGGCAAGGGGATGAGGATTCCTTGAGTAAATTTATACAGGATATCAATGTTAATGATCAAAATTTAATTTTCACCACTAATTATGACAAAGAGAGGGTAGAATTTCTTGACTTGGAAATATTCATTGAAAATTCAGGGATTCAAACTAGGACGTACTATAAGAAAGTGGATGTGAATAGCTATATTCTCGCAGAGAGTAATCACCACCCAAGCTGGATTCGGGGTATCCCACAGGGTCAGTTCACACGTATTCGTAGAAACTGTAATAATATTAAGGACTATGAGGTACAAGGACAAAACTTGATGAAACAATTTAAGGAAAAACATTATGATGAAGTACAAGTGAAAGAAGCATACGAGAAGGTTAGGGAGAAACCAAGAGACCAATTACTGACTTATAACGATAGGAACAAGGGGCAGAAAGACACAGATGGTAACAAAATATACTTTATTACGAACTATACACGATCAGCTCCTAAAGTTAAAAAGATTCTACAGAAACACTGGTCCATTTTAAGTCTGGACAACAAACTAACGGCAATTCTACCAGACAAGCCTGATGTAGTATATAGGAAGGCACCAGACCTGAAAAAGAAATTGGTTAGAAATCATTTGAAGAACAACAAGACTAATAAACAGACAACATTAGATGGGAAGAACATGAGGCTAGGCTTTTATCACTGTGGCAGATGCCAACCATGCAAACATCAAGGCTATCGCAGCACCATCCCCACGGAGAGTTTTATTAGCAGTCAGACCAATCAGGAGTACAAAATACGACACACATTAGGATGTGACAGTAGGAATGTGATATACTTGCTGGAATGTCCATGTCATTTGCAGTATGTAGGGCGCACCGTCAGGAACTTGAAGACTAGGATAGGAGAACATATCCGTAATATCAAGGTTGGTTTCGAACAACACAGTGTGTCAGAGCATTTTAAAAGTAAACATCAAAGTAACCCCAAGGGATTGAAATTCATGGCTATAGATCGGGTCATTCCCAATTGGAGAGGAGGAGACCACAGTTGTAAGATAGATAAGACTGAAAGCAGGTGGATATTCAATCTACACACGTTGATTCCAGAAGGGCTAAATATAGATCCATGATCCCATAGAAACAGTCTTCTAGTAAAATATTAAACACCTTATTTTTGACAACATCAGATTCGTACATGTGTAGATGTATGTATATGTGTATATGTATATACATATATATAGATATGTATATGTGGATATATATATATATGTATGTGCATATGATATTTTTCTTAATATTTTTCTTAATAATTTACTGACCATACAGAGAACAAACAGAGAATAAAGAGGTTTTACTTGATGGGGTTAAATCAAATGTATGTAGAACATTTACAAATACATGAGTGCTGTTCTGACATCTACCACTAGGATCAATGCTGTAGGGAGAAGTGTGATGACCCGAGTCTTTGATTATAAGTCAGATCCCCTGTAGAATAATGAGTATGATTTAACTTGATTAAGCTTCAATTAACATCTAATCAATATGAGGAAATATGTTACCGTTAGATAGGTCAAGTAAGATCAGTATGAGATGGTGAGTGCCATCTATGAGAATATATAACCTAGAAAATGGCCGCTCACCACTGAGGGACATATTTCCAACACATCTACATTGGGAGAATAAGCAGAATAATCAAGAAAATGGCCGCCGCTTGTCATTTAATACTGAAAATCCCTAACAAAATGGCCACCGGACGACGCGTGCGCACCACAGATTTAGAGACATGAATGCACACTCTAGTGCATGTGATAGGACATAGCGCAAGGGAGATGACGCGCCCACGAACCCGGAAGTGCGGGTAACGCCGATCACAACGGCAGAGACTGCTACAACAGAGGGTATATAAGAGAGGCATTATAGAAGGGCAGGCACCTTGAAAAAGTCCGAGATTTGGATGAAACGCTTTGGGCCACACCCCCTTTTTCAGTATAGAGACTCATGCATAGGATACTGTGCAAGGCAGCAGTGGACACTGTTATTTTAACACCAGTTGTAACTGGCTATTAATTGCATTAATAAACAAGTGTTGTATGAGACCAGAGTATTGAGTCTTGTATAGTGCACAGCCACACAGCATCACCTCCATACCATCCAGCACCACCATCACTGCAAGCCCTGGGACTTTGGATACCAGCAGGAATCGATTACTCATTTGGTAAGTACTCACCATAACTTACCTATCCTGCAATATCGTGTTTCAAAGTTCCTGATACTGTGCATATGTAATTATATTTGAGGTGGAGAGGAGGAAGAAGAGGCGTAGCACTGACATCAGAACACCCTTCCTACAGACATCACGAGTTACACATTCCTTTCTGGAACTATCCACAAACTCTCTATATATTTACTGCTCCCCCTAGAGCAGTTCTGAACTCTGGGATACAAACAGTGACACTTTCCCGTTTAGGGATAAGATAAAATTAGACTTATATTCAATTTCTATTAAGAACACCCCTCCTACAGATTGACTTTGACTTTTTTGGATAAAACTTAAGTATACACTTCTTTTTTACCGTAATACAGTAAGATACACAAGATTTATTAGGAAGATCTCTAAGCGCACCACAATTATATATGATTTGTGTTATTGGAAGGGATTGGGATATCTCTTGAGGTGGAGCGGCTGGAGAAATTCCGACTAAAAGATTTAGAGCGCTCTAATCTTTACCTATAATAACTAAGATTTTAGCCAGACAGCACAAAAGGTGTGTAATGATCAGCTCTGCACACACTACCAGTGGGGCACATTCAACCACCACACATTTCCTACCCTTATACTCCTGACTCTCCCCAGAATCACAGGCCACTCCCTTTACAGATTGAGCCACTAGGCCCAGCCCACTGCTATTTATAGCTAATGCTATGCCACACCCTCTCCTGACAGCAGCTGGAGACCTGCATTAACCACTTCTTCCCTGTTAGTAAATGAATGCAGAGTTGCAATGCCACTTCAATCACTTGCAGAAACCAGTTTGTTCATTATGTCAAGAAGATGGGGCAGGCAGAGGGGCCTACCAGGGATTTCCCCTGTACATCTGTGGGCCAATCCGACCTTAGCTACCTGATCAAAGTATTCTGTCTGCAAACCTGAAGTGTGAATATACAGTATATGATTCCCTATTCATGAGACATCACTGAAATAACACAAAGTTGTCCAGCAAAGTACTATTCTAAGGGGTATATTTACTAAAGTGAGAGATTTTAAAAGTGGCTACTGCGACCGGTGTTGCAGGATCTGATCTGCACATGCACAGTGCGGCTCCTACATATGTGCAGATCTGAAAAAAAAAATCAGATTTGTGTGAATATCGATTCAGTGTAATTCTCTAAATCAGCTCCTGTGTTGCGAGCATAGAGATAATCACATATATGACTCACATTAGCAATGCTGAATTGTTTTCTACTGCCCTGCACTAAATACTGCTGTACAATGCACATCAGATGCATTGCAATGGGTAAAAAAAAACCTCTTGTTCCAAAATTAACTTTATTTATCATTTATTTTGCTATCTAACCAGTAGAGAAATTATACAAATATAAGCATTTCATATATTGAGAAGGTGACGTCCATGGGTGGTACCTGGCCAAAATTACAGTAGTACAGTATATAAGATCACATGATGCTCCTTGACCAGGTACACCCTGCTGCTTTGGAGTTCCCTTGCCAAGTGCAGTACATATTGACATGTTGATAGAGGTTTCCATCCCCTTTAATATGAAATAAAACAAACTTAAATAAACTTAAGTTAATACGAGTCTTACCTGCAATGTCCCACAGTTGCAGTCTGATCAGTGTACCACTGTTCCAGTTAATAATTTTGAGAGCATAATCCATTCCTATTGTAGTTCTGTAATGCTCAGTGAATAGCTGTTGCACATAACGTTTGATGATACATGTTTTGCCAACCCCTATTTCTCCAATCACCAGTATCTTAAAGAAATAATCTCTATGCTTGCAGACACCAAAGGATCCACTCAGTACCTTGGCCATGATGATAGTACAATGTTTTTCTTTAGTAGAGCACAAGAGAGGCCACCTGAGCCTCAGTAATAAACACAAAGTCTGTGACGCTTCCTTTTGATCTCTTACTAAGCACGACTACCTACATACAGACCAGTCATTTGTTGCATACGCATAACAGAAACACACAAGTCATAATGAGACTGAAAAAATGTTTATTTTTCACTAATCTGTTAATCGTTTTTTGTTTGATTTATTACTAAAACTGTTAAGGAGTGAAGCAACCACAATCACATGGGAGGATATTGCACATTGCCTTGTGCTGAAGCAATGTGCAGGCAGTAGGAAGAACTGTCAAGGCCTCTGTGGTCACAGATATTGTGATAGCATTAAAAAATATTATGCAAAGCAGTCAAGGAACATCATACTCCAATATCAGTGAATTAATAATAATAATAATAATAATAATAATGATGATACTAATAATAATAATAAGTTTGGAGGGGGTCACATTATAATTCAACACTAAATTATAATGCTAAGTAAAATCTGCCCCATATTTGTGTGCTGCATACAAAAACAGACAGTTTTTTTCTGGCAAGAAAAATATATAAATAAATTCACTCCTTGCATTGCAATAAGGTTTGTTCAAATGTAGATATTCAACCATTAGCTGGATTTACTCCTAACTCTAACTTTGGCCCTTACTGAGCACCACAAAATGACCTGCGTTTGCAATCAGGGTGCATGGATGGTTCTGCAAGGTACATGCCTATTCTTTGCACTCTGCAGACAGTACTGTAAAAAAAGAAGAGTCACACTGTGCAAAAGTGTGAATACTGTTTAACCACTTAACTGACGATTTTTATTTCTAAAAACCGCTCCGAAATTGTCTGTTTTTTTTTATGAGTGAATTAGGTGAGGAACATCTATTTCAACTTATCCAAAATGATTTAATTTAAAATGATATGTAAAGATATGCAGAAAAAATATATAAAAAAATTGTTTTTTTCAATCATCGTAACATCGGAACCTCCATCGAAACATCAGAAACATTGGAAACATTGCGACTTTCAATTTGAGACTGGTTTCAGGCACCCAGTACACTAGGGGGGTAAGGAGGGAGGTTAATTGACTTTTTCCCAGCGGTTGCTAATCTTTGCAGCCGCTGGGTGGGGGGACCTGCTTTGCTGACCGTTCAGCAGTGATCGGCAGCAGAGCAGACACAGGGGGAGAGGGTGCAGTCAAGCAGAGGGACTGGAAGGTCCCTCTGAGAGCAGGAGCTGCGGGAAGATTCTCTTCCTGCAGCCGTCCTCACTGTTTACCTGACTGGTTGAAACTTTGCGACCAGAGCAGATAACGCACTGCCTGGTGTGGTCGGAAAATTGCGACCATGCCAGGGAAGTGGTTAAATATTGAGTTTGTTATTGTGCTACCTCCATGATTGTTCCTTATGTGAAGCATTCTTCTTTTCCAAGATGGCCACCTATGGTCTTTAGTGCATGTGCAACGCCAGCTTATCAGCACCACATTGGGATACTGCCACTTTATACTGGTGCTCTGTATGTTCTGCTCAAGCTCCGCTTCATTCATATTTAAAAGTGTATTACTGTGAGTGCGGTTGTTAGCAGAGGTGTCATCGGGTGTGGTGACACACAGCGCGGCACTCATCTATTCCTAGTGCATGCCAAAGGCGCGCACGCAAGCAAAAGGGGTGTGGTCTTGTATCCGTGAGGCCATGCCCCCTGATGGGTAAATTTCTGGGCATGACCGCATGTCATGCCCCGTCCTCATCCTGCTGGGGGATTGCCCAGTGCTCAGGGAGCTGCTGAGAATTTCCTGGATTCCCTCAACACTGTGTGGATAACACGAGCATGCTTGAGTCATCCATCACCGCTGCAGCTCTGTTCTGTGACCCCATCCAAGAGGGTAACACCAAAATAGCAGGGCAGCTCTGCTATCTTGGTGTCACTCCCTCAGATGGTGTCACCCGCTGTGGTCCGCACCCCTCTAGTTACACCACTGGTTGTACCAGTAGCTACTGCTACACTACAATAAACCTGACACCTGGTTAAGCATCGGGACTGTTTAGTGTATCTAGAATTCTGCTAGTGTTGCTATTTAACTCTGCATACCACCGCCAAATAGCACACACATACCAACAAATACTACATCAAAATCCAAACTCTCCCACTTTGAAATTTCTGCTGTCAATAAAATGTTCTAAAATAAGGATTTTGAGCCATGGAGTATGCTTGAAAAATCATCTTATCAGCCAAACTGCAAATATTGAGGCGCAAAAACCGCAAATGGTTATAACCGTTCCAGACAGCAAGGAGCACCTCTCAAACTTTTAAACTACTTACGGCAGAAGCCGAGTTGTACACTTTAAGAAAAAACACCTTCACCATAATCTTTAAAAAACACTTACTTAATTCTACAAATAAAAACACAGACAACTGTAATTGGCATTAAATTAGGTCATCAATTTAACAGGACAACAGGAATCAAGAAAATTTGGTGATGAGGTAAAAAAGTGGGCAGGTAGATCAATATGCTAATTAGGAAGATAAAAGATCATCAGCAGAGTCTTAAGACCTCAAACAGGGGTATAATCGACCATCCCTAAAAGTTGCACAGCTACCAGCATGCTCTCTTCCATAATTGTGCCTATATAGTAAGACCCATCCAGTAAGATGAAGTAGCCGGCCTCTAGAGTAGAGGCTAAGATTCAAAATGCACTACGCATAGTTTGATCAGCTGGTCATCTTTCGCTACACCACATCTCACTCTATGAGCCGTTGCCCTGCCACCAAAAAACCAAAGCTAAAGTCAACAAGCTACCAAAAATCAAAAGAATACACCCACGAAAAGGGAGAGACTGTCATTAGTCAAATGGACCCCATCAGGACGGTAAAGATCAAATGTTCATGTATGAAATTGGGCCCCAAACATGTATTCAATATGTGAAAAATATTTATTTTAGAAGAATGTTAGTCAAGAAAAAAAGACATAAAATATATGCAAATGTCTACATAAATATGAGAATTCTCAAATAAAAAAATAACACAAAAAATAGATCAAATTCATCCAATAAAATACATCATAAAAACAATCAGTATAAAGTGCCAATGCAAGTGTCAATCCTTCAAGCAATATAAACCTACATAACGGTATATATGCATCACAGAAGGACAGTTTAACGTTGCTTATGTAGAATTACTTATGGTCCGTCCGCAGATTGGGAAGGTTAGGCTCTTTAAGTGGGTATATGAATAATATGGCAGTACTCCCTCGTTACTGCGTATTGGGATCCGTTTGTACAGATAGGGAATCCCGTACGATGTCAAAACAAACTTCAGTGCATACAGGCTGTGTTTAATCCACTTTAATAGTTTCCTACTTTATGCTCTGTCCTGATATTATAGTCTAATGATCAGTCACCCATCCGTGTGTGCTGGTAGTGTTTAAGAGCGGCATCCTGCCTTTGTGTGGCTTACTGGCAAGCAGTCCTCCTGTCCTTGTCCTCCTGCCGCCTCAAGCATATTAAGGATGTACAACAACATCAAAAGGTTAAACAAGTCCTAAAAAGATTACAAGAACATTACTATTTGTGAAAACAAAAAGTCAAACTGAGTTGAGAAAAAACTGAATAGATTTTAATTGGATATCTCAAATCTGGAAAAGGTTTCATATTCTCAGTAGTCCTGGATTGGTCGTGGTGGAATAAACCCTATTCAATGTTTTATTGGATATTCACATATGTTTTTGGAGATTGATTTGGAATTTCTCTAAAATTACAGTTACAATTGCTTCCTTCATCAAGTCTTCCGCTAAGTCTCCAGCAGGGACGAATGTAGGTGTAAGCCCATCCCATGGCTCCTCAAGTATAAGTAAATAGCCCTTCAATCAGCAGTACTAGCAGATCAGTTCAGAAAAGGCTGGCCAGGAACAAACTAAACCGATGGTGACTGCATCATGGCCTGGGCCATGTGGCTGGAGAACAAATGTGTACAATTGCACCTGTGCTGGATATGTCCTGTGCTGCGTCTAATCCCCAGGCTGAGCTGCACATATGATATGTGCACCACTTGCAGGAAGGACCAGCACTCATACAGTATGCTTGTTTTATTACTATGACCAACAGTAATAAAACAAGCTGATATACCTGTATAGTCGCAGTCTGTCAGTTTGGAATTACATAATATATACAAAATATTTCCACTGTAGTGGATCATACACCATCTCGGAGTGTTTAATGTTAGGTTCAGTCTTACATTGGGCTCCCAATGCCAAATTGTCAGGTCGTCTATGTCGCCCAATCAGAGAACTTCCTGGTAACCTGGTTTAAACAAGGATGTGAAAGACTTCTGTAGCTACCTAAAATATTTGTGCCAAGCACAAAGTAACAATTTTTTTGCCCTGTGGTTTTTTACAGCCTTTACCTGTCTGTCCACATCCATTCTCACAGATTGCAATGTATTTAACTGTAGAGCCACCTCACTTGAAATAGTGTGTAGTTACTTTGTCGGCATTGACTATGTCGACAGTGACTATGTAGATCCCAGAATACTGGCACCAATATCTCGAGATGGTTGTTATGCTACCTAATGTATTTTCATAAAGAAGACATTATAACTTTAAAAAGATGCTTGTAAAGCAGTATGTTTAAAGTTAGAATACTCACACGGTTAAAATGCATCAAGTAGCATTACAACCGTGTCAGGATAATGGCGCTGACATTCTGAGTTCAATAAAGTCACTGTTGAACTATCAATGCTTATATATAATCAACAGTGGGTATTACTGGGCTCCTGGGCCTCTGGTTGTTCTTGTATCTGGTCTTACAATCATGCATACTATACTTTGTAGTACTCTTTTCCTATTGTTTCTTTAGGCAGGCCCCATAGCAAAATTTTTTTGGGGGAGGGCCTGATGATGTGTAGCTGCTTCCGGCTCCAAAGGCACCCACTCTGTTCTATCACATGTGCAGCGGAGCCCCATTTAGACTTTCAGTTTCATCTGTGGAACTGATTGCCTACTGCACATTCATTGGCCCAATGCATGCTCAGAGAAGAAGAGGGGAGGTGAGGGGAGGCCTCAGGAGCAGACACATATGCATTGCCATCATACACGCATTACTGGACACTATAGCTGTTACGATCCTCTAGCAATTGCTAGGACCGAGATGGAGGTATTGGAGATACGAGACACATTGAAGAACAGTCACAAGCAGAATATTAAAATCATGGCAGTTTACTTTATAAATGATATGGTGGACCTGGAGGCCCAGTACAAACACAACATGTCAATGGTGATGTAAGGAGCTGATACAATAGGATACAGGGCCGGCTCCAGGGTTCTGAGCACCCTGGGCCAGCTCTTGAGAGAGCGTCCTAACCTTGTGCGTGGCGAAATTGGGGGAGTGGCCTAATTACAATAGGCCATGCCCCTGTGTGATGTTATTTGGAGGCGTGCCCACATGGCACGCCTCCAAATAATGTCAGGCTGGGGGTAAAGCCCAGCACTCCGTCACTGGCTGGGCTTCCCCCAGCCCTCTCCCGTCAGTGAATGGTTGCCGCACGCAGGCGCGCGGCATCCATTCACTCTCTGGGGTCCGGCACCGCAGCACACTGCGGCAGTGGGGGTCCCCAGCCTCCCGATTTAAACACCCGCGGGCCACTTTGGCCCACGGGTGGAACAGTGGGACAGTACTGTCCCGCTGAAATCGGGATGCTGGGGAGGGGTGGCGCCCTCTACGGGTGGCGCCCCTGTGCGACTGCACTGGTCAAATACCCCTAGAGCCGGCCCTGATGGGACATTCAATAGAATATACTGTAGACTTACAGCCCAAACTAAAGTTGTTGAATGGCCAGGAGGCCTAGTTGACAGCGATGCTTGAAACATGGTATAGAAGAAGGATTGCTGGATGGCCTGGAGGGCCTAGTAGACAGTGAAGCTTGAAACGTGATGGATTGTCTGGAGGGCCTTGTAGACAGCGATGCTTGAAATGTGGTGTAGAAGCAGGATTGCTGGATGGCCTGGAGGGCCTAGCAGACAGCAATGCTTGAAATGTGGTGTTGAAGCAGGATTGCTGTATGGCCTGGAGGGCCTAGTTGACAGCGATGCTTGAAACGGGCTACTTGGGACACCTAGAAGCCGGTGAGCAGAGTACACGCAGCATGTGCAGATTATAACTGGAAGTCTGGATGCACAGAAAGCAGGTTGCATAACCAAAAGTTCCACATGAAAACTCTATAGCCGACAGGGCGGCGACAGTCAAGGAAGTTCAAATAGGATCAGCTGCCAATCAGGCAACACTAGGACGAAACATGTGAAATCCTTTGACGTCTGTGTCTCCTAGCAACCGGCAACCTAGAAGCATGGTCAAGAGCAGGAGGAATACAGGCAGGAGACAAGTCCTGGACTGGACTTGTAAAAATAGCATGGGTTGTAGTTTCCCACCTCTCCATAGGCTTAATGCTAAAGTGGAAATGTTACCATGGCCATGTGTGTGGGTCATTAATGTGCTTGGATTGGAACAGGCAGAGTAGATGATAATTACATTGGATTGGACAGGCATATGGATTATAACCAGTATGAATAATCAGAAAAAAAAAGATTAATTAAATTAAAAGATTACAGTTAATACTGTGCAATTCTAACATTACCCTGGGTGCCTAAGTTACCCGTATAGCTCTCCATTTAGTGATCATTCAAAAGTATGTATCAGCACATGTGTAGCCATCTTAAAGTTCTTAAGAGGCCTATCCACTACGCGACCTGAAAGACTGAGCGTCTAGCATTCAGACCTTCAGGTCGCCGAGGTGCGATGCCCGCACTGAACAGCGTTCACTGAATGTCATTCAGTGAAGGAGCCCGACCTCCTATCTCTGAACATGCTGAACCTGACAAGCGTCGTCATGTTGACGGGCATGTACAGTAGATAGTAGGGGACAGCAAGGACCCAGCGTGCACGCACATCGCTGGTCCTAGCTGTTTATCCATTACCCGACTTTGTGAACAATGCGACCAAAACCTCCTGGATTTGGTCGGATTGTACACAAAGTCGGGTAATGGATAGGGCCCTTTACTGTATAATAACATGAATTACTTAGAAATAATTTTTTCTTTGATGAACAAATTTATATCACCAAACAGTATAACTTTTATTATTATATTTAATTGAGCATTCACAATAGAAAGGGAATGGGTATGATATACCGCCGGCGCATGGCCGGCGGTTCGATTCCCATCAGCGTCAGCCCGACAGGAGCAGAGTGCGAAGCAGCGGAAGCCCGACAGCGCTGGAAATCCAGATCGTGGAGAGGTAAGTATACACTAACCTAACCTAACCCCCCTAACCCTAACCCTCCTTAGGGGTGCCTTACCCTAACTTCCCCCCCAAGTGCCTAACCCTAATCCCCCCTCTAAGTGCCTAACCCTAACCACCCCCTTCCCCGCTGTCTAAACCTAAGTCCCCCGGGGGGGTGTCTAACCCTAAGTCCCCCCCGGGGGTGCCCCGCTGCCTAACCCTAAGTCCCCCCTGGGAGCCCTAAACCTAACCCTCCCCCCCGCGGCTGTCCACTCGCGGCGCCCGGCATCACTACGATCGTGATGCTGGGCGCCGGTCTCCCGGCATCGGGGAAATGCGGGCGTCTACATCTAAACACCCGGCATTTCACCCATGCCGGGATAAGACAGTCGGGAAGCCGGCTGCTGGTATATAGGCAGTCGGCTTCCCGATTGCTTCCCATAATGCAATTTATTACTCAGTAAAACATTTCCAGCAAGCCAACATAGATGGAGATAGAGTTGTAGTGAATTGCATCCTACTGATGGATACAAATTGTCTGTCATTGTACAGCTATTTTACTGCAAATGTTGAAACATAAACATATTTAGAAATTGTTACTGGATTACATTATTATAGCTAATCTATTAGTTTTCATCACACAAATGAGAGAATGTACGGTATTAAACCTATCATCTCTCCCATTTCAGATATTATTTGGACACTATCATTTTATAGTTCTTGAGACCAGATTTTTACTTGCAGGTTGCAAGACAGTTCCTTTTTTTTTCAAGAATGTTTTTATTGAAAATAGAATAGAAATAATACAATGAATGTCAAAAAGGATTTTCACAAGTTTTGAGTACATAAACAGAGGTGCATGACTTGTATTATGTTGTTTGAGTTGGATCAGTAAATCTATAAACACAATACAATCTAGATAAGGATCGTGGATCATTGTATATCACTAGTTATAATACAGGTATATGTAGAGTAATTTGTATACTTTAATTATATTATTGTGTAATAGAAATTATGTCAGCTTTGATTACAGCAATAATAAAAACAAATAGAAAGAATACAAAAAGAAAAGGAAAGAAGAAAATAAAACAAATAAAGAAGTGAAAAGCAGTTACAGAGAGAAAAAGGAAAAGAGGGTAAAGAATAAGTTGCGCGTGCCCAGATCAAGATTCCATTACCATTCATCCAGTAAAAGTAATGGGGGGATCTTGGAGTAACAATCTTGTCTTATTCCATTAAGTTGACTTAAAGCAGTATTGTATTTGCTTCTAATAAATTTTGAGCTCAATATATTCATACAAATATACCAGCTCTGAAACATATAAGAAGGATGGTTAAATACTGTATTAAAAAACGAGAATATCAGTATTGTAGCTATATATTAACCTCAATACATATTTAAACTAGGGGTGAGCGGGTTCGGATTTCTGAAATCCGAACCCCCCCGAGCCCCCCCGATCCGAGTCCGATCCGAGTCAGGCTCGACTTTTCCCGCCTGACTCGGATCTGACATCGAGGCAAAACGTCATCATCCCGCCTTCCGAGTCTCGCGGGTTTTGGATCCTATATAAGGTACCCGCGTCGGCGCCATTTTCTCACTCGGCTGTGGACAGTGAAGAGGGAGGGTGGGAGTTAGTGCTGTGTAGTGTAGTGTAGTGTAGTGCTGCTGTTGTCCACTACTTCAAAGTCCATAGGGGCTGGCTGTGTTGTGCTGTGCTGCTGTTGTTAATAGGGGCTGTGTCCACTACTTCAAAGTCCATAGGGGCTGGCTGGACTGTGTTGTGCAGTCAGTTCTCCATAGGGGCTGTGTCCACTCCAAAGTCCTGTGCAGTGTCCCAGTCCTAAAGGGGTGCTGTAGTGTTGTCCAGGGGGTGCTCTGTCCATCAGGGGTGCTCCCCCCAAGTGCTAAAAAAATAATATATTTTCTGTGTTTGTGAATTGTGTGCGCAGTAGCCGCACGTGCATCAACAAAGTAGTGCCAAGCGTGCGCCTGTGTCATAAGTAAAGGGCCGGCTGGCTTGACCGTTAAAGGGTGCTGTAACCCCCGAAAGTACACTCCAGTCCAAACCAAAAAAAAATTATTTTCTGTGTTTGTGAATTGTGTGCGCAGTAGCCGCACGTGCATCAACAAAGTAGTGCCAAGCGTGCGCCTGTGTCATAAGTAAAGGGCCGGCTGGCTTGACCGTTAAGGGTGCTGTAACCCCCGAAAGTACACTCCAGTCCAAACCAAAAAAAAAATTATTTTCTGTGTTTGTGAATTGTGTGCGCAGTAGCCGCACGTGCATCAACAAAGTAGTGCCAAGCGTGCGCCTGTGTCCCATAAGTAAAAGGCCGGCTGGCTTGTCCGTTAAAGGGTGCTGTAACCCCCGAAAGTACACTCCAGTCCAAACCAAAAAAAAAATTATTTTCTGTGTTTGTGAATTGTGTGCGCAGTAGCCGCACGTGCATCAACAAAGTAGTGCCAAGCGTGCGCCTGTGTCATAAGTAAAGGGCCGGCTGGCTTGACCGTTAAGGGTGCTGTAACCCCCGAAAGTACACTCCAGCCCAAACCAAAAAAAAAATTATTTTCTGTGTTTGTGAATTGTGTGCGCAGTAGCCGCACGTGCATCAACAAAGTAGTGCCAAGCGTGCGCCTGTGTCATAAGTAAAGGGCCGGCTGGCTTGACCGTTAAAGGGTGCTGTAACCTCCGAAAGTACACTCCAGTCCAAACCAAAAAAAAATTATTTTCTGTGTTTGTGAATTGTGTGCGCAGTAGCCGCACGTGCATCAACAAAGTAGTGCCAAGCGTGCGCCTGTGTCATAAGTAAAGGGCCGGCTGGCTTGACCGTTAAGGGTGCTGTAACCCCCGAGAGTACACTCCAGTCCAAACCAAAAAAAAAATTATTTTCTGTGTTTGTGAATTGTGTGCGCAGTAGCCGCACGTGCATCAACAAAGTAGTGCCAAGCGTGCGCCTGTGTCATAAGTAAAGGGCCAGCTGGCTTGACCGTTAAGGGTGCTGTAACCCCCGAGAGTACACTCCAGTCCAAACCAAAAAAAAAATTATTTTCTGTGTTTGTGAATTGTGTGCGCAGTAGCCGCACGTGCATCAACAAAGTAGTGCCAAGCGTGCGCCTGTGTCATAAGTAAAGGGCCGGCTGGCTTGACCGTTAAAGGGTGCTGTAACCCCCGAAAGTACACTCCAGTCCAAACCAAAAAAAAATTATTTTCTGTGTTTGTGAATTGTGTGCGCAGTAGCCGCACGTGCATCAACAAAGTAGTGCCAAGCGTGCGCCTGTGTCATAAGTAAAGGGCTGGCTGGCTTGACCGTTAAGGGTGCTGTAACCCCCAAAAGTACACTCCAGTCCAAACCAAAAAAAAAATTATTTTCTGTGTTTGTGAATTGTGTGCGCAGTAGCCGCACGTGCATCAACAAAGTAGTGCCAAGCGTGCGCCTGTGTCATAAGTAAAGGGCCGGCTGGCTTGACCATTAAGGGTGCTGTAACCCCCGAAAGTACACTCCAGTCCAAACCAAGAAAAAAATTATTTTCTGTGTTTGTGAATTGTGTGCGCAGTAGCCGCACGTGCATCAACAAAGTAGTGCCAAGCGTGCGCCTGTGTCATAAGTAAAGGGCTGGCTGGCTTGACCGTTAAAGGGTGCTGTAACCCCCGAAAGTACACTCCAGTCCAAACCAAAAAAAAATTATTTTCTGTGTTTGTGAATTGTGTGCGCAGTAGCCGCACGTGCATCAACAAAGTAGTGCCAAGCGTGCGCCTGTGTCATAAGTAAAGGGCCGGCTGGCTTGACCGTTAAGGGTGCTGTAACCCCCGAGAGTACACTCCAGTCCAAACAAAAAAAATAATTATTTTCTGTGTTTGTGAATTGTGTGCGCAGTAGCCGCACGTGCATCAACAAAGTAGTGCCAAGCGTGCGCCTGTGTCATAAGTAAAGGGCCGGCTGGCTTGACCGTTAAAGGGTGCTGTAACCCCCGAAAGTACACTCCAGTCCAAACCAAAAAAAAATTATTTTCTGTGTTTGTGAATTGTGTGCGCAGTAGCCGCACGTGCATCAACAAAGTAGTGCCAAGCGTGCGCCTGTGTCATAAGTAAAGGGCTGGCTGGCTTGACCGTTAAGGGTGCTGTAACCCCCGAAAGTACACTCCAGTCCAAACCAAAAAAAAAAATATTTTCTGTGTTTGTGAATTGTGTGCGCAGTAGCCGCACGTGCATCAACAAAGTAGTGCCAAGCGTGCACCTGTGTCATAAGTAAAGGGCCGGCTGGCTTGACCGTTAAGGGTGCTGTAACCCCCGAGAGTACACTCCAGTCCAAACCAAAAAAAAAATTATTTTCTGTGTTTGTGAATTGTGTGCGCAGTAGCCGCACGTGCATCAACAAAGTAGTGCCAAGCGTGCGCCTGTGTCATAAGTAAAGGGCCGGCTGGCTTGACCGTTAAAGGGTGCTGTAACCCCCGAAAGTACACTCCAGTCCAAACCAAAAAAAAATTATTTTCTGTGTTTGTGAATTGTGTGCGCAGTAGCCGCACGTGCATCAACAAAGTAGTGCCAAGCGTGCGCCTGTGTCATAAGTAAAGGGCTGGCTGGCTTGACCGTTAAGGGTGCTGTAACCCCCGAAAGTACACTCCAGTCCAAACCAAAAAAAAAATTATTTTCTGTGTTTGTGAATTGTGTGCGCAGTAGCCGCACGTGCTTCAACAAAGTAGTGCCAAGCGTGCGCCTGTGTCATAAGTAAAGGGCCGGCTGGCTTGACCGTTAAAGGGTGCTGTAACCCCCGAAAGTACACTCCAGTCCAAACCAAAAAAAAAATTATTTTCTGTGTTTGTGAATTGTGTGCGCAGTAGCCGCACGTGCATCAACAAAGTAGTGCCAAGCGTGCGCCTGTGTCATAAGTAAAGGGCCGGCTGGCTTGACTGTTAAGGGTGCTGTAACCCCCGAAAGTACACTCCAGTCCAAACCAAAAAAAAAATTATTTTCTGTGTTTGTGAATTGTGTGCGCAGTAGCCGCACGTGCATCAACAAAGTAGTGCCAAGCGTGCGCCTGTGTCATAAGTAAAGGGCCGGCTGGCTTGACAATTAAAGGGTGCTGTAACCCCCAAAGTACACTCCAGTCCAAACCAAAAAAAAAATTATTTTCTGTGTTTGTGAATTGTGTGCGCAGTAGCCGCACGTGCATCAACAAAGTAGTGCCAAGAGTGCGCCTGTGTCATAAGGGCCGGCTGGCTTGACCGTTAAAGGGTGCTGTAACCCCCAAAGTACACTCCAGTCCAAACCAAAAAAAAAATTATTTTCTGTGTTTAGCCGCACGTATATATCAAATCGATATAACATAAATGGAGGACCAAACTTTCTCCGATAAAAATGAAATAGAGAAAGATCAAGAACCACTTCCTCCTAGTGCTGAAGCTGCTGCCACTAGTCATGACATAGACGATAACATGCCATCAACGTCGTCTGCCAAGGCCGATGCCCAATGTCATAGTAGAGGGCACATACAATCCCAAATGGCAAAGTTCAGGAAAATGACCTTGAAAAAGACATTTAAATCAGCTGAAGAGAAACGTAAACTTGCCAATATGCCATTTACGACACGGAGTGGCAAGGAACGGCTAAGGTCGATCCCTAGTATGTTCATGACTAGTGGTTCAGCTTCACATGACGATGGAAGCCCTCCTCCCACTAAAAAAATCAAAAGAGTTAAGCTGGCAAAAGCACAGCGAAGAACTGTGCTTTCTAAGAAGATATCACAAATCCCCAAGGAGAGTCCAAGTGTGGTGGTGGTTGCGATGCCTGACCTTCCCAGCACTGGACGGGAAGAGGTGGCTCTTTCCACCATTTGCACGCCCCCTGCAAGTGCTGAAAGGAGCACCCACAGTCCACTTGCTGATATGCAAATTGAAGATGTCACTGTTGAAGTACAACAGGATGAGGATACTGGTGTAGCTGGCGCTGAGGAGGAAGTTGGCGAGGAGGATTCTGATGGTGATGTGGTTTGTTTAAATCAGGCTCCGGGGGAGACAGTTGTTGTCCGTGGGATGAAAAAGCCCATCACGGTCATGCCTGGGCAGAAGACCAAACATTCCACCTCTTTGGTCTGGCAATATTTCTATCCAAATCCGGACAACAACTGTCTTGCCATATGTACCATATGTAAAGGTGAAATAAGTAGGGGTAGGGACGTCAACCACCTAGGAACATCCTCCCTTATACGGCACCTGCAGCGCGTTCATAAAAAGTTACTGTCAAGTTCAGAAACTTTGGCTAAGACCGTAAGCAGTCCAGGGACACCTAAATCCCGTTGTCCTGTTGTATCCAAGCGCCTGCAAACCACACCGTCAACTCCCTCCTCGTCAATTTCCTCCTTAGTCAGGATCGGAAGTAGTCCTGCAGGCCATGTCACTGGCATGACTGACTCTCCTATCCGGGATTCCTCTGGAGGATCCTGCATTGCTACGCCTACTGCTGCCGCTGCTGCTGTTGCTGCTGCTGGGAGTCGTTCATCATCCCAGAGAGGAAGTAGGAACACCACTACTTTTACTAAACAATTGACCCTCCAACAGTCCTTAGCGAGGAGGATGAAGTACGACAGCAGTCATCCTGAAGCAAAACGTATAACTGAGGCCTTGACTGCTATGTTGGTGTTAGACGTGCGTCCGGTATCCGCCATTAGTGCAGTGGGATTTAGACAATTGATGGAGGTAGTGTGTCCCCGGTTCCAAATCCCGTCTAGATTCCACTTCACTAGGCAGGCGATACCGAGACTGTACAGAAACGTCAGAAAAAGTGTCCTCAGTGTCCTGAAAAATGCCGTTGTACACAATGTCCACTTAACCACGGACATGTGGACAAGTGGAACAGGGCAGACTAAGGACTATATGACTGTGACAGCCCACTGGGTAGATGTATCACCTTACGCAGCAACAGCAGCAGCGTCACCAGTAGCAGCATCTCAGAAACGCCAGCTCGTTCCAAGGCAGGCTACGCTGTGTATCACCGGTTTCAGTAAGAGGCACACCGCCGACAACCTCTTAGAGAAACTGAGGGAAATCATCGCCCAGTGGCTTACCCCACTTAGACTCTCCTGGGGATTTGTGATATCTGACAACGCCACCAATATTGTGCGGGCATTACATCTGGGCAAATTCCAGCACGTCCCATGTTTTGCTCACACAATAAACTTGGTGGTGCAGAATTTTCTGAAAAGCGACAGGGGCGTGCAGGAGACGCTTTGGGTGGCCCGAAAAATTTCTGGCCACTTTCGCCATTCAGCGACTGCGTGCCGAAGACTGGAGTGCCAGCAAACACTCTTGAACCTGCCCCGCCATCACCTGAAGCAAGAGGTTGTGACGCGGTGGAACTCAACCCTCTATATGCTTCAGAGGATGGAGGAGCAGCAAAAGGCCATACAAGCCTATACATCCACCTATGACATAGGCAAAGGAGGGGGTATGCACCTGACTCAAGCGCAGTGGAGAATGATTTCCGTGTTGTGCAAGGTTCTCCAGCCCTTCGAACTTGCCACACGTGAAGTCAGTTCAGACACAGCCAGCTTGAGTCAGGTCATTCCCCTCATCAGGCTTTTGCAGAAGCAGCTGGAGAAAGTGAAGGAGGAGCTAAGACGGAGCGATTCCGCTCGGCATGTGGGACTTGTGGATGAAGCCCTTCATTCGCTTTGCCAGGATTCCAGGGTGGTCAATCTGTTGAAATCAGACCACTACATTTTGGCCACCGTGCTTGATCCTAGGTTTAAAGCCTATGTGGTGTCTCTCTTTCCGGCCGACACAAGCCTGCAGAGGTGCAAAGACCTGCTGGTGAACACACTGTCAGCTGAAGCGGAACGTGACACGTCAACGGCTCCTTCTTCATTTTCTCCCGCAACTGGGGCTGCCAGGAAAAAACTTAGGTATCCTAAGCAACCCGCTGGCGGTGATGCAGGGCAGGCAGGACCAAGTTTGGACATCTGGTCCGGACTGAAGGACCTGGCAACAATTTCTGACATGTCTACTGTCACTACATATGATACTGTCACCATTGACAGAATGGTGGAGGATTACATCGGTGACAGCATCCAAGTAGGCATGTCAGACAGTCCATACCTGTACTGGCAGGAAAAAGAGGCAATTTGGAGGCCCCTGTACAAGCTGGCTCTATTTTACCTGAGTTGCCCCCCCTCCAGTGTGTACTCCGAAAGAGTGTTTAGTGCAGCCGGGAACCTTGTCAGCGAAAGGCGTAGGAGGTTGCTTCCACAGAATGTGGAGAAGATGATGTTCATCAAAATGAATTATCAGCTCTTCCAGGGAGACCAGCCTCCAGAAGGTACAGAGGGACCTGTGGTGGTGGATTCAAGTGGGGACGAGTTAATACTTTGTGAGGATGAGGATGTACACACTGAAGAGGGTGAGGAATCGGTGGATGAGGAGGATGAGGATAACATCTTGCCTCCGTAGAGCCAGTTTGTGCAGGGACACATTAATTGCCAGCTTGTTTTGTGGGGGCCCAAACGAACCAATCATTTCAGCCACAGTTGTGTGGCAGACCCTGGCGCTGAAATGATTGATTTGTTAAAGTGTGCATGTCCTGTTTATACAACATAAGGGTGGGTGGGAGGGCCCAAGGACAATTCCATCTTGCACTTCTTTTTTTTCTTTGCATTATGTACAGTTTGGGGCCTAGTTTTTCTAACTGCCATCCTGTCTGCCACTGCAGTGTCACTCCTAGATGGGTCACGTGTTTGTGCCGCCCACTGGTGTCGCTTAGCATAGTCATCCAGCTACCTCGGTGCAACCTTTTGGACATGAAAACACTATTGTGAGGTGTGAGGTGTTCAGAATAGACTGGAAATGAGTGGAAATTAAGGTTATTGAGGTTAATAATAGCATAGGAGCAGAGAAACCAACAAATTCTGTGATTTTAGCTGTTTTTATGCTTTTTAAAAAAAAAATACAGATCCAAAACACAAAACCCAGAACCCAAAACACGGAAGGGTGGTTTTGGCAAAACCAATCCAGATCCAAAACACGTAGAAAGATCCAGATCCAAAACCAAAACACAAAACACGAAAAGTGGCCGGTGCACACCCCTAATTTAAACTAAGCCATAATTAAGATATACAGTAGAAGGCAGCCATATTTAAGTTCAAATTCTAATTTTTTTTAAATCCTGCTTTCTATTTAAACCAATAGCAGGACAAAAAGCCAGGACTGATCATGCTTTATATATGAATTTTGTTACTTTAAATCACGGCTGGAACCCTGTATTAAATTAACAACCGTTTAAGTGGCTATTTACATATTTTCTCTAAATGCTCATAAATTATTTACTTACATTTGGAAAATATTTAATTAAAACATATATATATATATATATATATATATATATATAGACACACAATTGGTGGCACTCAGGGATTTAAAAGACACAATAGACCACCAGGTAGCAAAAGCCAACGTTTCAATGCTGGCGCATTTTCATCAGAGTAATGCACCAGCATTGAACCGTTGGCTTTTGCTACCTGGTGGTCTGTTATGTCTTTTAAATCCCTGGGTGCCGCCGATTGTGTGACTTTGTGTAGAAGATAGTGGTTACCATCATCTTCATGACGGAGGGCAACGGGGTCAGATCTCCGCAGCATGCAGTGAGTGCCAGAAAATCCATATTTGTATATATATATATATATATATATATATATATATGCATTCAGTATGAAATGCCGGCTTCCGCATGACCGGCAGTTCGATTCCCGGCAGCGGCAGCTGACAAAAGAGTAGAGCCCAGCAGCGGAAGCCCGACAGCGCTGGAAATCCTGATCATCCCTAAGGTACGTACTTACTAACCTAACCAACCCCCCTAACCCTAACCCTCCTTAGGGGTGCCTAACCCTAACCTCCCCCCAAGTGCCTAACCCTAACCTCTCCCCTCTAAGTGCCTAACCCTAACCACCCCTTCCCCGCTGCCTAAACCTAAGTCCCCCAGGGGGTGCCTAACCCTAAGTCCCCCCCCAGGGGTGCCTAACCCTAACCCTCCCTCCCCCTAGCCTTGCCCTAACCCTCCCGGGGGGGTGCCTAACCCTGAGTCCCCCCCGGGTGCCCTAAACCTAACCCTCCCCCCCCGCGGCTGTCCGCTCGCGGTGCCCGGCATCCCTTCGATCGGGATGCCGGGCGGCTGTCTCCCGGCATCGGGAAAATGACAGGCATCTAGATATAGACGCCTCTCATTTAACCCTAGGTGGGATAGAGGATTCGGGAAGCCGACGGTCGGTATTGCGGCCCCCGGCTCCTTAAACATATCCCTATATATATATATATATATATGTATATATATACACATATATTAGGTGTGTCTGTCAGCTTGCTTAGTCTCATCTTTGTCACACTACCTGGAGAGCATTTTGGAAGCTTGCAGTTGCACAGAAAGGCATTTGCCTTTGATTGTAAATGCTCTGTTTATGTTTGTATTGTGCGTTGGATGTTAGGTTTTGTTAGTTCCGGACAGACTAGGATTTATATTGCTGTTTTGCTTTAATTTTGTGCTGCTGATTAAAACGGATTCGCCACACACACTATAATCATATCCACAACGGATGTCACCATGGGGAGGGATGCCACTGGGGAAACGTGCTCCATAACTGTAATTGTGATCCTATTTGGATCATATTAATGTTCATTGTTTAAATGCTTAGGGAACAAGATGAGGCTGTGTGAGGTTCTGGTTTTGTTGTGGACCCGGGGTGGTAATACGAGCAGACACTGAAGCAGGTTTAAAAGTAAATGTGGCATTTTTAATGAGTGGCTTAACAGACATGACTGTGGTAAAACAGAAAGTCCGGGTATAGCACTAAAGTGCACTTGGGAGCTGTAGTGAGGCAAATAGGAAAAAGTCCAGTTAGTGACAGGCAATGGAAAATGTCCAGGTAGTGACTGGTTAATAGAAAATGTCCAGGTAGTGGCAGACAAGGGGAAATGTCCAGGTGGTGACTGATTAATGAAGAGTGCTGACTGAGGAAGAAATATCCAGCAGAGTGTCAGTGGAGGCAAGGTGCAGGGTGAACAGCAGGACTCAGGTACTCAGGCAAGGAGAAGGTTATGGAGGATGCAGGGTAGTCCAGTGGGGTTGGAGCAAACAAGCAGGCAGGCAGGTAGCATTTCACAGGTAACAGGTGGTGAGCACAGGGAACTCTCTCTCAGCTATGCTGAGAAACACGTTGCACTGGCAATGAAGTGAGGCTCTGAACCTCCCTAAATACCAAGTGCTGTGCCGTGACTGACCAGAGAGAGCATGTGACAAACCAGGATTGGGCGAGCAAATCACATGGCCGGAGGCAAGATGGCGGCGCCCATGCCAAACGGAACGGAAGCACTGCCAGGCCTCACCAGCTCAACGTGACAGCATGCCCGCGCAGAACCACGCACAGCCAATGCCCCTCGCCACACACCAGCATCACCGCCAGACACCCCCCACCACAGTGACCTCACAGGTAATACCCGTCAACCACCATGCCGAGAAACCCTGGTCGTGACAGGCTGATTCAAAGTTGAATGCAAGTCCATGTTGTGGACGGATATTGTATTGTTTTAGCACTGTGCAAGCTTCGCAGCTGAACGCATGCATCTATGCCCAATTCATATTTGCATGCATCTCAGTCTCATCTCCAATTAATGAGGGCGTAACTGGGTGACAATGGTATGGTTGCATGTAGACTAAGTTTAGTGAGGGCATGTCAAGGGCATGTAGATACAACTGCGGCAGTGCTGAGTTGTGCGTACTCAGAGATCCGTCTCATTTCAGAGGCAGCGCTTGCACCAGCTTATAATGACAACTATATGGAAACGCACAAGGATAGAGGCCTCATTCCGTGGGATGAAAAAGCCCATCACGGTCATGCCTGGGCAAAAGACCAAACATTCCACCTCTTTGGTCTGGCAATATTTCTATCCAATTCCGGACAACAACTGTCTTGCCATATGTACCATATGTAAAGGTGAAATAAGTAGGGGTAGGGACGTTAACCACCTAGGAACATCCTCCCTTATACGGCACCTGCAGCGCGTTCATAAAAAGTTACTGTCAAGTTCAGAAACTTTGGCTAAGACCGTAAGCAGTCCAGGGACACCTAAATCCCTTTTTCCTATTGTATCCAAGCACCTGCAAACCACACCGTCAACTCCCTCCTCGTCAATTTCCTCCTTAGTCAGGATCGGAAGTAGTCCTGCAGGCCATGTCACTGGCATGACTGACTCTCCTATCTGGGATTCCTCCGGAGGATCCTGCATTGCTACGCCTACTGCTGCCGCTGCTGCTGTTGCTGCTGGGAGTCGTTCATCATCCTAGAGAGGAAGTAGGAACACCACTACTTTTACTAAACAATTGACCCTCCAACAGTCCTTAGCGAGGAGGATGAAGTACGACAGCAGTCATCCTGAAGCAAAACGTATAACTGAGGCCTTGACTGCTATGTTGGTGTTAGACGTGCGACAGCCCACTGGGTAGATGTATCACCTTACGCAGCAACAACAGCAGCGTCACCAGTAGCAGCATCTCAGAAACGCCAGCTCGTTCCAAGGCAGGCTACGCTGTGTATCATCGGTTTCAGTAAGAGGCACACCGCCGACAACCTCTTAGAGAAACTGAGGGAAATCATCGCCCAGTGGCTTACCCCACTTAGACTCTCCTGGGGATTTGTGATATCTGACAACGCCACCAATATTGTGCGGGCATTACATCTGGGCAAATTCCAGCACGTCCCATGTTTTGCTCACACAATAAACTTGGTGGTGCAGAATTTTCTGAAAAGCGACAGGGGCGTGCAGGAGACGCTTTGGGTGGCCCGAAAAATTTATGACCACTTTCGCCATTTCAGCGACTGCGTGCCGAAGACTGGAGCGCCAGCAAACACTCTTGAACCTGCCCCGCCATCACCTGAAGCAAGAGGTTGTGACGCGGTGGAACTCAACCCTTTATATGCTTCAGAAGATGGAGGAGCAGCAAAAGGCCATTCAAGCCTATACATCCACCTATGACAAAGGAGGGGGTATGCACCTGACTCAAGCGCAGTGGAGACTGATTTCCGTGTTGTGCAAGGTTCTCCAGCCCTTCGAACTTGCCACACGTGAAGTCAGTTCAGACATTGCCAGCTTGAGTCAGGTCATTTCCCTCATCAGGCTTTTGAAGAAGCAGCTGGAGAAAGTGAAGGAGGAGCTAAGACGGAGCGATTCCACTTGGCATGTGGGACTTGTGGATGAAGCCCTTCATTCGCTTTGCCAGGATTTCAGGGTGGTCAATCTGTTGTAATCAGACCACTACATTTTGGCCACCATGCTCGATCCTGCTGGTGAAAACACTGTCAGCTGAAGTAGAACGTGACACGTCAACAGATCCTTCTTCATTTTCTCCTGCAACTGGGGCTGCCCGGAAAAAACTTCGGTATCCTAAGCAACCCGCTGGCGGTGATGCAGGGCAGGCAGGACCAAGTTTGGACATCTGGTCCGGACTGAAGGACCTGGCAACAATCTCTGACATGTCTACTGTCACTGCATATGATACTGTCACCATTGACAGAATGGTGGAGGATTACATAGGTGACAGCATCCAAGTAGGCATGTCAGACAGTCCGTACCTGTACTGGCAGGAAAAAGAGGCAATTTGGAGGCCCCTGTACAAACTGGCTCTATTTTACCTCAGTTGCCCCCCTCCAGTGTGTGCTCCGAAAGAGTGTTTAGTGCAGCCGGGAACCTTGTCAGCGAAAGGCGTAGGAGGTTGCTTCCACAAAATGTGGAGAAGATGATGTTCATAAAAATTAATTATCAACTCTCCCAGGGAGACCAGTCTCCAGAACGTACAGAGGGACCTGTGGTGGTGGATTCCAGCGGGGATGAGTTAATACTCTGTGAGGATGAGGATGTACACAACACTGAAGAGGGTGAGGAATCGGTGGATGAGGAGGATGAGGATGACATCTTGCCTCCGTAGAGCCAGTTTGTGCAGGGACAGATTAATTGCCAGCTTGTTTTGTGGGGGCCCAAACGAACCAATCATTTCAGCCACAGTCATGTGGCAGACCCTGGCGCTGAAATGATTGGTTTGTTAAAGTGTGCATGTCCTGTTTATACAACATAAGGGTGGGTGGGAGGGCCCAAGGACAATTTCAACTTGCACCTCTTTTTTTTCTTTGCATTATGTACTGTTGTGGGGCCTAGTTTTTCAAACTGCCATCCTGTCTGCCACTGCAGTCACTCCTAGATGGGCCACGTGTTTGTGCCGCCCACTCGTATCTCTTAGCATAGTCATCCAGCTACCTCGGTGCAACCTTTTGGACATAAAAACACTATTGTGAGGTGTTCAGAATAGACTGGAAATTAGTGGAAATTAAGGTTATTGAGGTTAATAATAGCATAGGAGCAGAAAAACCCACAAATTCTGTGATTTTAGCTGTTTTTATGCTTTTTTAAAAAAAAATACAGATCCAAAACACAAAACCCAGAACCCAAAACACGGAAGGGTGGTTTTGGCAAAACCATTCGAGATCCAAAACACGAAGAAAGATCCAGATCCAAAACCAAAACACAAAACACGAAACGTGGCCGGTGCACACCCCTAATTATAATATATAAACAAAACAATTTTACTGGAAAGCTTTCTTACAGTATAAGCCGCGTAAATTGTCCTTTGTGTGTTAGCTACTAATATAAGTTATTAGAGTTAGGGTGAGAACTATCTGCCATAAGGAGAATCTTTGTGTCAGGGGATTTGGGGTATAAATTGGTAGGTACTTAGGGCCTGATTCAGACCCGGACGCAAGTGGCCGTTCGTTCGTTCAGCGTACGAGCGAAAAAATGTACAATCAAGCACTCGCTCGTATGTTCGCTCGCAGCTAATCTTCCGCCCCATAGTCTCCCAACCCCTCCTCTAGCTAGCGAACGTTCAAAATAGCGACCGTCCGTCTCCTCTTTGGATGCAGGGAACGCTCGCACAAGTCAAATCCGGAAGTGGGCCTGTCATTTATCGTTTGCCTGCTATTTCATTCTGCAAACATACTTGAATCGATTAATAGCAATCAGTATAATCATTAGCTTAATTGGTATTCACATCTTTGCAATCGTTTTTTTTTTACAATGTCAATAAACTTTATTTTTGTTCGTGTGTGTCATTCCTTCCGCAGAATACGTACGTACGGTTTTTCAAATGTTACAGTTTGTTTGAATGCTACTATTGTTTTGCGTTTGTTTGTATGCAGATTTTTCAGCTTTATTAATAATATTTTAATTAGCTTACGCATGTCACTGCATCAAGCCTATCATAACTCACATTATATTTGTGAGGGTGTAGGTCACATGACTCATACAATAACCAATAGAATGCTTTCTGTTAATTTTCAAAGTACATTAGCCAATCAAATTTTTTCTGGGACCTTTATTAAAACTGTTTTGTGTGGAAAAAATCATTGCCATCATGAGAGCCGCAGCATTTTGTCGCAGCGAACTCCTGGTCCTCACAGATGTGATGGACCGGAGAATAACAGAACATCCGGCCCCCATCACTATCCTCCGCAAGCGGAAAGCCTATGCGGAGCTGCGGCGCCGGCTGCGTACATTGGGCTACCGCCGCAATATCGGCCAGCTCGAAAGGCGATGGTCTGATCTACGTCGCAGATCCCCATGCCTTTTGGCCAATTTGCGTCAGCAAATTATTGAAAGTAAGTGGTTTTTTTTTTAACATTTTAAATGTAAGCATACCTGCGTGTGCATGTTTTCCGTATAGCCCTGTTTCTTCATTTAGGACATACCTGCGTGTGCATGTTTTCTGTATAGCCCTGTTTCTTTATTTAGGACATACTTGCTTGTGCATGTTTTCCGTATAGCCCTGTTTCTTTATTTAGGACATACCTGCATGTGCATGTTTTCCGTATAGCCCTGTTTCTTTATTTAGGCCATACCTGCGTGTGCATGTTTTCCATATAGCCCTGTTTCTTTATTTAGGACATACCTGCGTGTGCATGTTTTCCGTATAGCCCTGTTTCTTTATTTAGGACATACCTGCGTGTGCATGTTTTCCGTATAGCCCTGTTTCTTTATTTAGGACATACCTGCGTGTGCATGTTTTCTGTATAGCCCTGTTTCTTTATTTAGGACATACCTGCATGTGCATGTTTTCCGTATAGCCCTGTTTCTTTATTTAGGACATACCTGCGTGTGCATGTTTTCGGTATAGCCCTGTTTCTTTATGTAGGACATACCTGTGTGTGCATGTTTTCCGTATAGCCCTGTTTCTTTATTTAGGACATACCTGCGTGTGTATGTTTTCCGTATAGCCCTGTTTCTTTATTTAGGACATAGCTGCGTGTGCATGTTTTCTGTATAGCCCTGTTTCTTTATTTAGGACATACCTGCGTGTGCATGTTTTCCGTATAGCGTTTTTTTTTTTTTAATTTTTGGGTGTGTCAATTTTTAAATTAAAAAATAAAATATGTAATAATATTAATTTTTATCCATCATTTAGGGGCTGAGCACAGACTACGACGTCAACGATGTCGGGCTCGTCCCCTATCTCCCACTCCCACCCGAACCTCCTCTCCCCAAATTCCCCCTCCACCCCAGACCTGGCAGACCATGATGCCCCTCCCTCTCATCACATTCCCATCCCTCAAAATTCACCCTCCCCTCCACCCCCCCTCTCTTTTCATCACCCTCCCCTCAACCCCCCTCTCTTTTCCTCCCCCTCAACTTCAAGCCAAATAACCCCTCCTCCATCCGACCACCACTGGCCCACCCCTGAGGAGGACGACGTCGGGGCTCCAGGCCCAGTCATCATTATGACCGGTATGTTTCCCTTTTAAACTATGATTGCTTTTGCATAATTTTGTTTTTGGTTGATGCTGTCCTTTTGCCTGTGCATTTCAAATTTGTTAAGTATTTCTAATGTTTGGGATATATATCTTTGTGAAACAACGTCTAGGATGTTTTCCCCTTACACATATGACACATGTCCAAACACTCATACTTGTGTCTTTCTTGTTTACGGTACCAACAAATGTAGTATTTTTGCGTAGTTCCCCCTATCTTTTGAGGTTTTTTTTTTTTTTTTAGTCAATCTTTGCGTTTGGCATTACTTTGTTGTTGTTTTTTTTTTCTCTTTTTTTTTAAGTATAGTCTGATTTTTAAGTTGGTTGGCAACATATAAATTAAGGTGTCATTTTAGTAATCCACACATTTTTATAACCCACAGAGGACCAGAGGCGGATCCAAGACCTGTTTTCCGGATTGCAGAGCTTGAGGGGCCATGTAGTAGGCATGCTCGTGGTCCTGATCATTTGTTGGCGCTCCAGCGGCACTAATTTTTTTTTTTCACATTAAAAATGTTCCATAAAATAAATAATATTTTGATTTATTAAAGTCTCATTCCTTGTCTGTAAATATTAGATTGTTGAACCTTACATAAGTCGACTATTGTAGCACGTTAAACATAAATTTAATGCACACAAATAATAAGCACAAAGTGAATTGTCACAATCAATTCACACAGTGAAAATACACTCAAAAATACAACCAACACCAAAAATAAGAAAATAACAACAACAATCAAGAACTGTTTGAAGAAGTAGTATGCCAACATGAATCCACAAATGAGGCGAAGAAATCATTGTTCCAGACGTTATATCCAATGTGTCCACATGAAGTAAATTTTTTGGATCAGGTAGTTGGCATCGTTTTTTAGTTTAATTTTATGGAATAAAAGACAAACATAGAAAAAACACAAATTAAAATTTCACATTAAAATCTTACATGTCTACATTGTGTCAATTAACTTTTTTTTTTAAATAATTACCTAAAAAATTTGGCCACCACATCATTGTATATGGCCCCCCACATACTGACCTCCGACCAACCTTGGGGAGGCCATCCTCAGGCAAGGCATCCTCTGGCTGCATTGGGACACCACTCCTTATGGCAATGTTGTGAAATATCCCACACAGGACCACAATTTTGGAAACCATAGCCGGCAAATACATGAGGTCGCCACCAGAGCAGTGGAGGCATCTGAATCAGCCTTTTAAAAGGCCGATACAGTGCTCCACCACCTGCCTGGTGGCTGTAAGTGCGGAATTATACTCACTTTGTGGCCCTGGTGTGGGAACCAAATAAGGAGTGAGCAGCCAGGGCATGCAAGGGTAACCACTGTCTCCTGTGAAAATATATAAAAAAACATCAGGACCATTGTGTGGTTTAAACTTACCCAGAAGCCACGCATCACCAGCTTGGAGGTTGCTTAATTTGTGCCAAATCCCTGATTGCCGGATGACGAAGGAATCATGTGCACTTCCGGGGAATTTCTCATTCAGGGACAGGATCTGGAGGGAGGCATCACATACCACCATTACATTAATCAAATGAAAGTGCTTTCGGTTCCTAAATATAGCCTCCAGCCTTGCTGGAGGCTGAAGTGGTATGTGAGTGCCATCCACAACCCCTACGATGTGTTGGAAGCCAGCTATTTGGTAAAAATTAGCCTTCGCCACACTAAGGGAACCCATATCCAATGGCATTTTAATAAAATGATGGAGGTGTTTAAAAATGGCCTCCATCACTGCCCTCAGGATCATTGAAAAGGAGGATTGGGAGATTCCAGCAACTATTCCCACAGTGGTTTGAAAGGATCCTGAGGCACAAAAATGTAACACCAACATTAATTGCGTAAGTGGTGGTATTGCTGTAGGACTGTCAATTTGCCGTTCAAGATCACTATCTATTAATGAGAGAGTGTCTATGATGATTTGTGGAGGAAGACGGTATCGTCTTAATACCTCATCATCTGGCTTTCCAAAAAGGGTGACATGTGTTCTATATATCTGGGGCCTTGCATGTCTACGAGGCCTATGCCTGGGACGAAGTTGAGGTTGGTCGGGTTCTGGAACCATGGCCAATATAATATGACCAACATCAACCTGAAATGGTAAGCCAGGTAGTTATTGTTTTAGACAAATGTGTAAAGAAAAATATATTTATCTTTTCTAAGAAATCCAAAGATGCTTACAGGCCGGGGACTTGTCATGAGTAGAACAACCTACATTTCAAAAGTAGAAAATATTTTTCTCTTTTTTTTTTGAAAATTTGGATTGTAAACACATTTTTTTGGGGTAAAAAATAGAGAAGGGAGCACACATTAGTTCGGAAAATCGCACGCTACATTTAGTGGTAAAACATGATTTAACAATGAAAAATTCAAAACACATTAGTGCGCTAAATAGTAGGCAACTTTTACAGTTAAATAAGGAGACATTAGTGCGCTAAATAGTAGGCAACTTTTACAGTTAAATAAGGAGACATTAGTGCGCTAAATAGTACGCAACTTTCACAGTTAAATAAGGAGACATTAGTGCGCTAAATAGCATGCAACTTTTACAGTTAAATAAGGAAACATTAGTGCGCTAAATAGTACGCAACTTTTACAGTTAAATAAGGAGACATTAGTGCGCTAAATAGTACGCAACTTTTACAGTTAAATAAGGAGACATTAGTGCGCTAAATAGTACGCAACTTTTACAGTTAAATAAGGAGACATTAGTGCGCTAAATAGTACATTCATTTTAAATTAAAACAACTCAAACATTATTTCGCAAAAGAGTACGCTATATTTAGTGGTAAGACATCATTGGTCCAAGAAAAAAAACAAGATTACTAAGCGAAACATATGCGAAGACCAACACATCGAAATTGTAACTTCATGAAACTAAAAACACTTACTAAAAACAGACAAATATCCCAAAGTACAAAAACTTCAATGGGGCAATGCCAAAATAACTGTAAAAAAACAAAAAACAAAACTTAGTACAAACATTTGTAAACTATTTACTATTATTTTTACAGTGGTTTTTAAAAAGACACTCAAAAAATCCCAAAAAAAGCTAAACAATAAAAAAAAAGCAAACGGAAATTAAATAAATAAGAAAACAAACAAAAAGATCACAAGTCAAAAATCCTCCTAAAACTCCAAAATCCGCCAACAATCAACTCCTACGCAAAACCTCCAACATTCATAACACGTCACCTCGACTCGAGTCACACCAAGCCATAAATAGTCTTTATTTTCCAGGTCAAATTAAGGACGGACAATAGGAGCGCACAATCAATGATGCGGACGAATAATGCTGACGCATGTATTAAAATGTCACTGAAAACCCCAATCGGTCTGCTGTAGTGAGACCTGAAAGTCAAAAATGGCTACATAGCAGCAAAGCACTGGCCAAGAGGCGCCAGGTAAGTATTTGTCTTTTTTGGACTAAAGGATTATGTTTAACAATAATTTTGGTAACGTTTTACATTATAATTTTTACAATCTTTTTAAAAAAAGGAGTGGAGGATGCCATGGAAGAGGATGCTGGGCCTAGTAGGCCAACTAAACAAAAAAAAAAAGGCAGCCACAATTCACAAGAAAGGAGATGGAGGTTTTGGTGCAAATGTGCAATGACAACCTGCCACAGGCACCAAGGAATATGGGTGCATGCCAGAAATGGAAATGTGGGATGACATAGCTAGTGCTGTCAATAGGGGGGTGAGTTTGAACGTTCAACCCGGGAGATCAAACGCCGGTACGTAAAAACGACATTTGAAAAAAAATTGTTTACAGTTCCAAATACTGCAGGAATAATGCCAACTTTTTAACCCACAGATGGAGCGACTTCAAATATCGGCTTAAGCAAAAACTGGGTGATAGGGCTAGGCATGCAGGGGGGACAGGTGGGGGTCCCACCCCTGTAACACTGGAGCTCACCGATTTGGAGGAGATGGCCCAGGGGTGTGTGCAGGATGAGGAGGTGTTTGGCGTGTCGAACATGGATACCGACATGCCAGACTTTGCGGCTCCTCATGTTGGCCAAGGTAAATGTTGTAATGTTAACAACTCAGAAATGTGTTTGGGACAATATCTAGATTCTAATGTTACTCTTTTCTCTTTTTTATCACAGAGACACAGGCGGATGAGTCTGCTCCAGAGGGGAGCTTTGGCCGCAGAATTTCTGCTGGCTCTGCAGGGGAGGAAGCAGTAGATCCGACTGGGGACCCTGTGGCAGACAGTCCAGGGCATTCCCCCTCGCAGGCAGTGGCCCTCCTCACTGATCTCAATATTAAAACGGATCAACACACCGAGATTCTGCTGAGGCTGGATGCCAGTCTGCTAAGGGTGGCGGACGCCCTGGAGCAAAGTGCTGCGGCCAACATGACCATTGCTAAGGCCCTGGAGGAAAATACTGGGGCCAACGTCCGATTAGCAAATGCCCTGGAGCAGCTCGTTCGCCAGCAGATGTTGGAGCCAGCCTCCCTTCCTGCCGGAACATCAGGACCCTCCACCTCGGGCACAACAATAGCCATCCCTCCAAATGTGCCTAGCCCTATGCCTAGTCCAGAGGACACAACATCTGCCTCTGGACAGGCCAGCCGAAGGACCTCCCGGACCCGTTCAGGCTCCCTCCCTACCCCTGCAAAACGGGCCAAAAGGCGATGACAGCACTGGCTAATTTTCCCACAATCCTTCTCTGTGTTTACCCCAGATTCCTTAATGCCCAAAACCTCCCTCTCCTTTCTTGTGAATTGTTTTTAAAATTTGTTTGTTTGTGTTTTTCAAATGCCACTTTTTTTGTTTGTGTGTTTCTAAAATATTTTGTTTATTGTTTTTACGTTATCCAGATTTTATTTTTGAAAAAACACAAAAAAAAAAAAAGTGACAAAAATAAAAAATACTGTTTAAAATCTGCATAATTCTATTGGTAATTTTTTTAAAAACTGGTTTAAAGGTAATCCCGCAAACAAAATTACAAACAATACAATGGAAATCTAAACATTATTTTGGCCAAAAAAAGCCCCTAAAAAATGAAGAAAAAGAACAAACATGCGTACAATATTGTTGCCCTAAAAAATTAAAAAAACAAATGTGGCAAAAACACGCAATTTTTAAATAATTTTGTAAGCTAATTGATTGTATAACCCAGAAATTAGCAGCTGAGTAGTTCACCTGCGTACGGTTTTTTGCTACAAAAAAAAAGCTATTTGCTAAACACCTTACAAGCATTTTTAAAATTCAACACTGATTGTTTTTGTGGCATCAATGATAAATCTAAAGAGCATCGATGTGCCTCGGGAAGGACGAAGAGACCATCGTCATTGCGGTAGAGTATACCAGACCACAAGCTGAGCGAGAAGTTTTAATGGAATGGGGATCAGTCAGTGACGTATCACTTTTCCGTTCACATTGGCCGTTCGCATCAGATAATTTATGTACGTCCCAAAAACGCCTCGACACGCCTGCGTTTTCCCATCTCCACCCCCGTCACCACCCCAAAACGGACAGTTCTGTCAATCACATTTGACATGTCACTTCCTGTTCGCTATTCGACGAACGACTGGAAAATTATCGCAATCAGCCGTACGCACATGCGCACTGTTACACCGACGCATGCGTGGTTTTACAACATCGGATGACTACGAGCGTACGGCCGCTTACGAGCGGCTCTGAATGAGGGCCTTATTTCATTAGCAAGCAGATCCCATAACTGTCATTACATAAAGAGATCTCACATTTGGTGGAGGAACATAATTTATTATTATCTAGCATCACTATCCCTATGATGAAGGTGTCATCTAGATATGTAAGGTATGTATGTATGTAAGGTAGGTACGCACGAACGTACGTAAGTACGTATGTAAGGTAGATATGTATGGAGCATTTATCTATGGGATGCCTTATGAAACATAAATGATCACTGTGCATAAAGTCAGTGTATGGGGTATGAAAGGAAACCCCACACTCATTATTTGTTGTTGCAAAGAAAAATAATTTTGGAATCTAAAATAAATTCTCTTAATACATCTCCAACATTGTGCGTGATTTGATAATGTCCTGCATTGAAGATTAGAAAATCGGGCATACACTTTGCTGGACCTTAGATATCGTCCATCTGATATCAGTAATAACGCCCTTCTTTCCTTCTCATACCCACTGGAAGTGAGGGGGATAAATAGGCAACCAGGGAATAAGTCACCAGCAACATTCAACTAAAATTTAGGACATGGATGTGACAAATATTCTTAGGCCTGTCGGCAATAATAAAGTGCAGGCAATAAATATACTGAGCCATCACAGACTGTGGGATAATTCCGTGATGCTGACTGTGGCCTCACTCTCAGATGAGTGAGGGAAAGAGACCGAGGACCTCATTCAGACCCAGTCGCAAGCGCTGTATTCGCAAATGTGAAAAAACACACCCATTTATTCAGAAACATAAAACCGTAAAAACAGTGCTTAAAAAGATACTTTACATAGCAGGGACTCTCAATTTCAGAAATGAAGAATGATTCATGTGCAGTAGAGGATGGGCAAGCCTGCACATACATAGCTAAGTGTTGAAATAAATAAAAATAATTATAATTTCATCATCTGCTTCGAAGAGCAAATCATACGCAACAAACCATTTGGGTACTTATAAACTGTCAGTAGCTCCAATATATTTCCATTGTGTGCTGCGAGTTTTAGCAATTTCTATACTTACAGTGAAGCCACGCCTCCAGTCGCATTTTGCCCACATCTCAGACAGGTACAGCATGTGGAGGGAGTAGCAACTGCACTTTAAAAAAACAAAAACGAACAAATGTGACTGCACTCGCGTCTGACTCTGAATAAGGCACCTTGGAGTCTATGGAGCTCATTCAGACCCGGACGCTAAGCTGCGCTCTCACGCAGCTAAAAGGGGCCGGGTATGCAAATGCCGTGATCGCACTGTCTGGTGTTTGGACGCCCTCTATGCCTTAGAGAGCGACGGCAGAGCAAACGCACACAGGTATTAAGACACCCACTTTTCTCTTTTAACACACGTCATCACCAGGAAGTGTAGGAACAATCAGAACCATCGAGCACCTTCCCCTGTTACCACCCACAAACGGCACTATCTGTCACTCAAAATAGCATCCAGTCTGTTTACTACTGTACCTGCGCAAACCGGTGGCTATCGCCCAAAGCGTGCATACGTGGCATAGTGAGCGGGTCTGAATCAGGCCCTATGTACTAAGCCTTGGAGAAAGATAAAGTGGATGGAGATAAAGTACCAACCAAACAGCTCTTAACTGCCATTTGACAAACACAGCCTTTAAAGTGACATGTAGGAGCTGATTGGTTGGTACTTTATCTCCATCCACTTTATCTTTCTCCAAGGCTTAGTACATAGACCCCTATGTCCCTGTGTCTCTGCTTCTTTTATACTTTATTCAAACTATTTCCTTTCTTAAATAATTTAACTGAATGGCCAAATCTGGGTTTCAGATAATGTTACAATTCAATATATTTTTATCTGCAGACACAACCCCGGAAATTCTGGCATTCATGAAAATACATGGTGAGTTTAAATTTATCAAATAAGTTTTTCTAATCTATGTAAAGAAAACAAATTGATTGCTGATAAAAATGATGTCATCACGTTGGCAGCTAGTGACTCCTCCCACCAGTGTCAATGATGACCTCTGACCCCTCCCACCAGTGTCAGTGAAGTGAGGTTACAGGAAAGAGTGAGAGGGAGGTGATAGAGAGAGACAGTGTAGGAAGGGAGGAGAGGTAGGGATAAAGTGTTGATGTGGGGAAAAGAGAGAGAGGTGGAGAGAAAGAGAGAAAGATGGGGAGAACATAGAAAACAAATTAAATAAAAGTCAGACTACACCGGGCATTCCAGCTAGTTTGTTATATATAGCAATAAAATGGTTTCCAATTATGTCTTACAACTTGTTGCCATTTATTAAATTACTGTCAGGATTCTGGGCTGAATTATCTGATAGATCCTTATCCAGTGGTAGCTGTGTCAGTTTTCAGCTGACTTGCTCAACCAATGGACAGCTACTTGGGGGTATAAACAGGACTCCAGGTGAACAGGAAATTGCCTGATCAAATTTGTTATTCCCAGATGGTTGCTGTTGCCTTCGTCCAGGTTTCACATGCGATCTTCCAGAGACTCTTCACAGTGGTATTTCCAGTAAATGCTCTGTACATCTGCTTTGTACGGAATCCTGTGTGTTATTTACAAAGTGCCATATCCTTGTGCAGCAGTGTGATAGAACATCTTTCCTGTGTGTGCTGATTCAAGTGCCTTTGCCAGTATTTTATTTACAAAGTTGTGCAGCAGTGTGATAGAACACCTTTCTCCTGTTTGCTATTTATAAGAGCCTTATCCTTGTACAGAAGTACTACAGTACACTTTGCCTGTGTGCTAATCCTTGTGCCTTTGCCTGTGTGAGCTATTTACCAGTGTCATATCCTTGTGCATCAGTGTACAGACACCACGTCATCCAAACTGGTGCAATCACCACTCTCCTTCAATGATTGCAGCATATCCTCACTTCCCTCCAGTGCTAGCTGCACAACCTACTCCTCAGTGGATTATCTCCCTCTGGTCTGCCACAGCACCTCTTCAGGAAACCTGTCTATTGTGGTTCTCTGTACTAGTGGTATAGAGATTATATTTCCAGTGGGCCAAAGCGGTGTATATTTCTCTATTCCCACTCACATTGGATCCCTGACCTGGGGACCACGACCTGCTTGCCGAGTGCAGCTGAAACCCATATCTCGCTTGGAGGGGTCACTGATGAACACCTCCCGGCAGGTTAGACTCCGCACCCTAGGTCAGGTCTCGCCAACATCTGGTGCTTGTGGACGAGGAGACTGAACATCCAGGCCCCTCGCTCCTGACTCCTTCATTGACTCGGGACCACAACTTCCAGCCCCTCAGTAGGGGACTCCAGAACACTAAATGTGACAATTACATTTATCCCACATTTCTTATTTAAGTGTTACTGTGGTGGGCAGCACTTTGATTAGCGCAGTGATCAGCATTGCTGTCTCACAGTGCTGGGGTCATGAGTTCAACTGGGCTCTTTCTGGAGTTTGTATGTTCTATCCATGTATGCGTGGGTGGAGGAGCCATACCGGTATGTTATTAAATAAATTTGTCAAATGAGTTGCCAAATCCTGTATCATAAGCAGGTAGGTATTTTGGATGCTGTGTTATTATATGTCTGTGTGAGAGGTGTTATGAGTGTTGTGTTATGTTCTGGGGCATATATATCAATTATTGGGTTTTAGACCCGATTATTGTAGTTTCTTATCTCCACTGTTCACAGCAATAAGAAATTATTTACCGGCCGAATGTATCAAGAAACCCATGGAGGGACATGGGGGTCTATTTACTAAACAGTGGGCCTGATTCAGAGCCACTCGTAAGCGGCCGCTCATTCGCTCCGAGCGATGTTCGCACATCTGCGCATGCGTATGGGTCATAATGCACATGCGCCAACCAGTCAGCGCGGTCGGAAAAACGTGTGTTCGCAAAATTGCGAGTGCCTGCTAATTTGAGTGACAGGATGAGGCGTTTGTGGGTGGTAACAGGGGAAGGTGCTTGAAAACGGGGAGTGGAGATCCGAACGCAGGCGTGCCAAATGGTCAAAATGGGCGTTTTAAGGGTGTGCATAATTAGCAAAGCAGCGTCATCGGCCACGTCACTTGGTTGTCTCTTAGCCTGAACTGTTCGCATGATTTCGGTAGGAAAATCCAACCACAAGCACTGCGGGCAGTTCAGACGCCTTTCGATGTACTCGATTAATCTAATAAATAGCGGAGATGACGTATGATGCGAGCGGCCAGGGGGCGTCTTTACAAAATAGCGAGCGCATGTTTCGTTCGCTCGCTCAGACAGAGGCGTCAACAGACGCAAAGAGCGAGCGCTCAATTTAAATAGCCGGCCCCTTTTTCTGAACGAGCGAGCGCAAATAGCGTCCGGCTCTTAATCAGGCCCAGTGTTAGGAGACAGAGTGAAAAGTGATAAGGTGCCAGCCAATCAGCTCCCAACTGTAATTTTTCAAACACAGCCTGTGAGATGGCAGTTAGGAGCTGATTGGCTGGCACCTTATTACTTTTCACTCTGTCTCCTAACACTGCTTAGTAAATAGACCCCAGAGTCTCCGAAGGGAGCCCATTCTTGTGATGTGTTAGCAGTGAAGTGGTCACTTACTACTAGATAGGGGATCCCTGGTGTGCTACTGCATGTTCCCCTGACACCACATGTGTGGTGGCTACTGCCAGAGTCCTTCAACATTTACCCAGGAAATATATAATATAATGCAAGGAGCTTTGCAGTGACCATCATATAATGCAGAGAACATCACAGCGACCACCATATACTGCAGAAAACATTGCAGTAACTGCCATATATTACAGAGAACATTGTAGTGCCAGCCATATAATGCAGAGAATATAGCAGTGACTGCCTTATAATGCAGTATATTACAGTGCCCGCCACTCTCCGTGCTGCCGAGCCAGCCATATAAAGGACATGGCAGTGCCATATAATGCAGAGAGCAACATAGTGACTGCCGTATAATGCAGAGACCATCAGTGACCCACAAATAACACATATAATATGAATAAAAACCCTCACACACACACAAAATTAATACAACACACACACTGCATTAGTACACCACCCCCACCACAGACAATATTAAAACACACCAAAAAAAAAAACCAAATACACCCCTCCCCATTGCATAAATATACCCCTCACTAGAAAAAATGTCACACCCCCACTTGTACTTACCTGTCTAGATGGAGCTGAGGTTGAGCTCCAGGGCACAGGAAAGGAGAGACAGGGCTAAACTGGAGAGGAATGGGCTGGGGCTCGGGGTTATGAGGCAGGGTCTTTGGAAGGGATATGATGGTGTAGAAAAACAGACAGAGGTGAGGAGGGTGAAGTGGTGGGGTCTCTGGCAGGGATAGGATGGTGTAAAAGAATAGAGAAAGGAGTGGAGGAGGCGGGGAGGAGGGTGAAGGGACTGGGGGCACCATTTAACAATGACAATTAACAACCACTCGCTAAAGAGGTTATGTCATACTTTCAATATTTAACAAACATTGATAATCTAAGATTACTGCTGTTTGTCACTGCATCGCCGCGCTATCTTTAGATGGCGAGAGATGGATGCTGTCCCTGGCAGCAGCCTTCCTGGCTTCAGCGAAGCCTTTCCGGCACTGCTGGGTCCCGGCCTGGTAAAACGGTCATTTACATGCGCAGACTGACCGTTGCCATGATATAAAAGTCCATCGCTGGCAGCGATATGCTGCCAGCAGTTGAGTGGAGGTCCCCACCAACGAGTAAGACGTTGCTGGACCTCGCTGGAGGAGTAAATAATGATGAATGCCAGTGGATTTACTAAACAACATATGCTGCTGGTATTTAGGTTCGTTAATAAATGGGGCCCTAAATCTCGAATCGGAAAGGTATAGGAGGTAAATAGAGTATGAAGAACTTAAGATGGGTACACACTATATTATGATGTATCGTACAATAAATTGTACAGAATGATATATTGTACAGATCGTACAGTGGGCCTGATTCAGAGACGGACGCTCTGAAAGAGTGCTCGCTCTGAATCAGGACTTTTTTTTTTTTTGTGTGGCCATTTTCAATAGTGGGTTGGCCTGTGATAAAGCTGTTTTGATAAGCAAAACGCGCAGCGGCAGTTTCGCTGGTGCCATGTTCACTACATTATAAGAATTATATAATACAATGCCTCATTGAAATTAACATACTTGATGGTGCTGGGCACGACTATGTTTATGTCTGGTGCCATAGAGATTGTGTGAATATATGTAAACTCAGCAGATGCTAATAAGCTATATTGGGGAACCTGAAACCTGAGAGGAATAATCTGTTCACTCACAGCACACGGGACAGGGCAACAGCTCTGACGCTATATGTGCTATATACAGTTATTAGAGAAATATATATGAGCTTGACTGCGAATAATGAGCTATACTGGGGAATATATTGCTACGTATGTAATATCTCGATTGCACAGATAGTTACATAATATGTGCCTAGACCACAATGAGTTAAGGCGTTTTTTAATTAATCACCAATTTCACACGTTAGAGTGGGAATTTACCCTGTAGAGAAACCTGATTATATATTAATTAACATCTACAATAAATATTGATGATAAAACAGCACTCTAGCCAGTATCATTATTAAAAGTTATTAGATCATCTGGCTTTGAAGATTATCTAAGAAGCAGGCTGATACATCAGTGAATACAAATTATTGCAGTGTGAATTGTGTGACACAATGCATGTTGCTATGATACATTATGACTTCCTTGTAACTATCGTACAGTACTATTGAAACAATTATGATGAATAGTAACTCATATGAGCCCGTAGGAGACATTACAGATCAATCTACTCTTCTCCTACAAGAGAATTTATACTATTAAAGTACTGTATTAGTGCGGAGGATTATCATATTCTGGGATCATAAACAACTCCAGCGGGAATATCAGTTCCGGGTTCATCGCCCGGCAACTGATGCGCTTGCGTTCTAGCAGTCTTGTTATTTAGGGGGAGATTTAATAAAGCTTGGAGAGAAAATTGGAGATAAATAGCACCAACCAATCAGCACCTAACTGTCACTTTACAGGCTGTGTTTGAAAAAAGACAGTTAGGAGCTGATTGGTTGGTGCTGTTTATCTCCAATTTTATCTCTCTCCAAGCTTTATTAAATCTCCCCCTTAATGCTGGAGACACCAACTTTGCGTGTCAGCCAGCTGGAGACTCCTACTTCCGTATTAATCTCCCGGGGGCGAGTATGTATATCTAACAACCACCTAGAGTTCTAAATAAGTTGCTTAGCAACCAAACAGCTTGCCTTCCAGCTGCTATATCTGAATCACTGGCGGCAAGTACCCAGTGTGAAAGAAATAGCTTAATATGTCAGCTCCCTCATAGGACCGCTAATCTCATATTATTTCTATACAAAAAGGGTGCCAAAAGCCAAAATGGCTGCTGGAACGCATAATTATATGCACCCATTTAAGATATATTAACCACCTAAATGTATTTTTGTATAGAAATAATATGAGATTAGTGGTAGCCTTAGGGGCAAATAAGAATCTTTAATATAGTGCTATAAGGGAGCTATACCCGCTATAAGGGAATTATTAGACAGGAAGTGACATAACCCCTAGTTGGGAATATAAGGGAGGCAGGAGAGAACTCCTCATTACAGCCTGAACCTGGGATCAGAGTACATCACACCTTGAGAATTGTCCTCAGTTGAATAGTGAGTATATGGAAATTTTCCAGCACAATTCTGGTTATTGTTCTAGCTGTGTTTATATACATTGAAATCCAATGTTTTTTTGTATATTGTTTGATAGACCCTCTTCGTGTTTTGTGTTTTGGTTTTGGATCTGGATCTTTCTTCGTGTTTTGGATCTGGATTGGTTTTGCCAAAACCACCCTTCCGTGTTTTGGGTTCTGGGTTTTGTGTTTTGGATCTGTATTTTTTTTAAAAAAAGCATAAAAACAGCTATGTGTTGGTTTTTCTGCTCCTATGCTATTATTAACCTCAATAACCTTAATTTCCACTAATTTCCAGTCTATTCTGAACACCTCACACCTCACAATAGTGTTTTTATGTCCAAAAGGTTGCACCAAGGTAGCTGGATGACTATGCTAAGCGACACGAGTGGACGGCACAAACACGTGACCCATCTAGGAGTGATACTGCAGTGGCAGACAGGATAGCAGTTTGAAAAACTAGGCCCCAAACTGTACATAATGCAAAGAAATAAAAGAGGTGCAAGATGGAATTGTCCTTGGGCCCTCCCACCCACCCTTATGTTGTATAAACAGGACATGCACACTTTAACAAAGCAATCATTCAGCGCCAGGGTCTGCCACACAACTGTGGCTGAAATGATTGGTTCGTTTGGGTCCCCACAAAACAAGCTGGCAATTAATCTGTCCCTGCACAAGCTGGCTCTACAGAGGCAAGATGTCGTCCTCATCCTCCTCATCCACCGATTCCTTTACCCTCTTCAGTGTTGTGTACATCCTCATCCTCACAGAGTATTAACTCATCCCCACTGGAATCCACCACCACAGGTCCCTCTGTACGTTCTGGAGGCTGGTCTCCCTGGAAGAGTTGATAATTCATTTTTATGAACATCATCTTCTCCACATTTTGTGGAAGCAACCTCCTACGCCTTTCGCTGACAAGGTTCCCGGCTGCACTAAACACGCTTTCGTAGTACACACTGGAGGGGGGGCAACTCAGGTAAAATAGAGCCAGTTTGTACAGGGACCTCCAAATTGCCTCTTTTTCCTGCCAGTACAGGTATGGACTGTCTGACATACCTACTTGGATGCTGTCACCGATGTAATCCTCCACCATTCTGTCAATGGTGACAGTATCATATGATCATATGCAGTGACAGTAGACATGTCAGAAATTGTTGCCAGGTCCTTCAGTCCGGACCAGATGCCCTGCATCACCGCCAGCGGGTTTTTTCCTCGCAGCCCCAGTTGCGGGAGAAAATGAAGGAGCTGTTGACGTGTCACGTTCCGCTTCAGCTGACAGTGTGTTCACCAGCAGGTCTTTGCACCTCTGCAGGCTTGTGTCGGCCGGAAAGAGAGACACCACATAGGCTTTAAACCTAGGATCGAGCACGGTGGCCAAAATGTAGTGGTCTGATTTCAACAGATTGACCACCCTGGAATCCTGGCAAAGCGAATGAAGGGCTTCATCCACAAGTCCCACATGCCGAGCGGAATTGCTCCGTCTTAGCTCCTCCTTCACTTTCTCCAGCTGCTTCTGCAAAAGCCTGATGAGGGGAATGACCTGACTCAAGCTTGCAGTGTCTGAACTGACTTCACGTGTGGCAAGTTCAAAGGGCTGGAGAACCTTGCACAACACGGAAATCAGTCTCCACTGCACTTGAGTCAGGTGCATACCCCCCCTTTGCCTATGTCCTAGGTGGATGTATAGACTTGAATGGCCTTTTGCTGCTCCTCCATCCTTTGAAGCATATAGAGGGTTGAGTTCCACCGCTTCACAACCTCTTGCTTTAGGTGATGGTGGGGCAGGTTCAAGAGTGTTTACTGGCGCTCCAGTCTTCGGCACGCAGTTGCTGAATGGCGAAAGTGGCCTGAAATTTTTCGGGCCACCCAAAGCGTCTCCTGCACGCCCCTGTCGCTTTTCAGAAAATTCTGCACCACCAAGTTTATTGTGTGAGCAAAACATGGGACGTGCTGGAATTTGCCCAGATGTAATGCCCGCACAATATTGGTGGCATTGTCAGATATCACAAATCCCCAGGAAAGTCTAAGTGGGGTAAGCCACTGGGCGATGATTTCCCTCAGTTTCTCTAAGAGGTTGTCGGCGGTGTGCCTCTTACTGAAACCGGTGATACACAGCGTAGCCTGCCTTGGAACGAGCTGGCGTTTCTGAGCTGCTGTTGCTGCATAAGGTGATACATCTACCCAGTGGGCTGTCACAGTCATATAGTCCTTAGTCTGCCCTGTTCCACTTGTCCACATGTCCGTGGTTAAGTGGACATTTGGTACAACGGCATTTTTCTGGATACTGACGACACTTTTTCTGACGTTTCCGTACAGTCTCGGTATCGCCTGCCTAGTGAAGTGGAACCTAGACGGGATTTGGAACCGGGGACACACTACCTCCATCAATTGTCTAAATCCCACTGCACTAATGGCGGATACCGGACGCACGTCTAACACCAACATAGCAGTCAAGGCCTCAGTTATACGTTTTGCTTCAGGATGACTGCTGTCGTACTTCATCCTCCTCGCTAAGGACTGTTGGAGGGTCAATTGTTTAGTAAAAGTAGTGGTGTTCCTACTTCCTCTCTGGGATGATGAACGACTCCCAGCAGCAGCAACAGCAGCAGCGGCAGCAGTAGGCGTAGCAATGCAGGATCCTCCGGAGGAATCCCGGATAGGAGAGTCAGTCATGCCAGTGACATGGCCTGCAGAACTACTTCCGATCCTGACTAAGGAGGAAATTGATGAGGAGGGAGTTGACGGTGTGGTTTGCAGGCGCTTGGATACAACAGGACAATGGGATTTAGGTGTCCCTGGACTGCTTACGGTCTTAGCCAAAGTTTCTGAACTTGACAGTAACTTTTTATGAACGCGCTGCAGGTGCCGTATAAGGGAGGATGTTCCTAGGTGGTTAACGTCCCTACCCCTACTTATTTCACCTTTACATATGGCAAGACAGTTGTTGTCCGGATTTGGATAGAAATATTGCCAGACCAAAGAGGTGGAATGTTTGGTCTTCTGCCCAGGCATGACCGTGATGGGCTTTTTCATCCCAAGGACAACAACTGTCTCCCCCGGAGCCTGATTTAAACAAACCACATCACCATCAGAATCCTCCTCGCCAACTTCCACCTCAGCGCCAGCTACACCAGTATCCTCATCCTGTTGTACTTCAACAGTGACATCTTCAATTTGCATATCAGCAAGTGGACTGTGGGTGCTCCTTTCAGCACTTGGAGGGGGCGTGCAAATGGTGGAAAGAGCCACCTCTTCCCGTCCAGTGCTGGGAAGGTCAGGCATCGCAACTGCCACCACACTTGGACTCTCCTACAGTTCTTTGCTGTGCTTTTGCTAGCTTAACTCGTTAGATTTTTTTAGTGGGAGGAGGGCTTCCATCATCATGTGAAGCTGAACCAATAGTCATGAACATACTAGTCATACTAGTATGACACACACACTAGTCATAGGGAAAGACCTTAGCCATTCCTTGCCACTCCGTGTCATAAATGGCATATTGGCAAGTTTACGTTTCTCTTCAGATGATTTAAATATTTTTTTTTAAGGTAATTTTCCTGAACTTTGTCATTTGGGATTGTATGTGGCTTCTACTATGACATTGGGCATCGGCCTTGTCAGACGACGTTGATGGCATGTTATCGTCTATGTCATGACTAGTGGCAGCAGCTTCAGCACTAGGAGGAAGTGGTTCTTGATCTTTCCCTATTTTATTTTTATCGGAGAAAGTTTGGTCCTCCATTTATGTTATATCGATTTGATATATACGTGCGGCTAAGGCGCACACAAACACAGAAAATATTTTTTGATTTTTGCTGGAGAGTAGTGCACTTTGTGGGTTATACCACCCTTTAAGAAATGAGCCAGCCGGCTCTTTACTTATGGGACACAGGCGCACGCTTGGCACTGCTCCTTTGTTGATACACGTGCAGCCACAGTGCACACAATTCACAAACACAGAAAATATATTTTTATTTGGTTTGGAGTGTACTTTGGGGGTTACAGCACCCTTTAACGGTCAAGCTAGCCGGCCCTTTACTTATGACACAGGCGCACGCTTGGCACTACTTTGTTGATGCACGTGCGGCTACTGCGCACACAATTCACAAACACAGAAAATATTTTTTTATTTGGTTTGGAGTGTACTTTGGGGGTTACAGCACCCTTTAACGGACAAGCCAGCCGGCCCTTTACTTATGGGACACAGGCGCACGCTTGGCGCTGCTCCTTTGTTGATGCACGTGCAGCCACAGTGCACACAATTCACAAACACAGAAAAAATATTTTTTTTTTTAGCACTTGGGGGGGGAGCACCCCTGATGGACAGAGCACCCCCTGGACAACACTACGGCACCCCTTTAGGACTGGGACACTGCACAGGACTTTGGAGTGGACACAGCCCCTATGGACAACTGACTGCACAACACAGTCCAGCCAGCCCCTATGGACTGTGAAGTAGTGGACACAGCCCCTATGGACAACAGCAGCACAGCACAGCACAACACTACACTACACTACACTACACAGCCCTGCCAGCCCTAACTCCCACCCTCCCTCTTCACTGTCCACAGCCGAGTGAGAAAATGGCGCCGAAGCGGGTACCTTATATAGGATCCAAAACCCGCGAGACCCGGAAGGCGGGATGATGACGTTTTGCCTCGATTTCAGATCCGAGCCCCCCCGATCCGAGGCAGATCCGAGTCAGGCTCGACTTTTCCCGCCTGACTCGGATCTGAAATCGAGGCAAAACGTCATCATCCCGCCTTCCGGGTCTCGCGGGTTTTGGATCCTATATAAGGTACCCGCGTCGGCGCCATTTTCTCACTCGGCTGTGGACAGTGAAGAGGGAGGGTGGGAGTTAGGGCTGGCTGGGCTGTGTAGTGTAGTGTAGTATAGTGCAGAGTAGTGTTGTGCTGTGCTGTGCTGCGCTGTGCTGCTGTTGTCCATAGGGGCTGTGTCCACTACTTCACAGTCCATAGGGGCTGGCTGGACTGTGTTGTGCAGTCAGTTCTCCATAGGGGCTGTGTCCACTCCAAAGTCCTGTGCAGTGTCCCAGTCCTAAAGGGGTGCTGTAGTGTTGTCCAGGGGGTGCTCTGTCCATCAGGGGTGCTTCCCCCAAGTGCTAAAAAAATAATATTTTTCTGTGTTTGTGAATTGTGTGCGCAATAGCCCCACGTCCATCAACAAAGTAGTGCCAAGCGTGCGCCTGTGTCATAAGTAAAGGGCCGGCTGGCTTGACCGTTAAAGGGTGCTGTAACCCCCAAAGTACACTCCAGTCCAAACCAAATAACAAAATATTTTCTGTGTTTGTGAATTGTGTGCGCAGTAGCCGCACGTGCATCAACAAAGGAGCAGCGCCAAGCGTGCGCCTGTGTCCCATAAGTAAAGAGCCAGCTGGCTCATTTCTTAAGGGGTGGTGTAACCCACAAAGTGCACTACTCTCCAGCAAAAATAAAAAAATATTTTCTGTGTTTGTGTGCGCCTTAGCCGCACGTATATATCAAATCGATATAACATAAATGGAGGACCAAACTTTCTCCGATAAAAATAAAATAGAGAAAGATCAAGAACCACTTCCTCCTAGTGCTGAAGCTGCTGCCACTAGTCATGACATAGACGATAACATGCCATCAACGTCGTCTGCCAAGGCCGATGCCCAATGTCATAGTAGAAGCCGCATACAATCCCAAATGACAAAGTTCAGGAAAATGACCTTAAAAAAAACATTTAAATCATCTGAAGAGAAACGTAAACTTGCCAATATGCCATTTATGACACGGAGTGGCAAGGAACGGCTAAGGTCTTTCCCTATGTTCATGACTAGTGGTTCAGCTTCACATGACGATGGAAGCCCTCCTCCCACTAAAAAAATCAAATGAGTTAAGCTGGCAAAAGCACAGCGAAGAACTGTGCGTTCTAAGAAGATATCACAAATCCCCAAGGAGAGTCCAAGTGTGGTGGCGGTTGCGATGCCTGACCTTCCCAGCACTGGACGAGAAGAGGTGGCTCTTTCCACCATTTGCACGCCCCCTGCAAGTGCTGAAAGGAGCACCCACAGTCCACTTGCTGATATGCAAATTGAAGATGTCACTGTTGAAGTACAACAGGATGAGGATACTGGTGTAGCTGGCGCTGAGGAGGAAGTTGGCGAGGAGGAATCTGATGGTGATGTGGTTTGTTTAAATCAGGCTCCGGGGGAGACAGTTGTTGTCCGTGGGATGAAAAAGCCCATCATGGTCATGCCTGGGCAGAAGACCAAACATTCCACCTCTTTGGTCTGGCAATATTTCTATCCAAATCCGGACAACAACTGTATTGCCATATGTACCATATGTAAAGGTGGAATAAGTAGGGGTAGGGACGTTAACCACCTAGGAACATCCTCCCTTATACGGCACCTGCAGCGTGTTCATAATAAGTTACTGTCCAGTTCAGAAACTTTGGCTAAGACCGTAAGCAGTCCAGGGACACCTAAATCCCGTTGTCCTGTTGTGTCCAAGCGCCTGCAAACCTCACCGTCAACTCCCTCCTCGTCAATTTCCTCCTTAGTCAGGATCGGAAGCAGTCCTGCAGGCCATGTCACTGGCATGACTGACTCTCCTATCCGGGATTCCTCCGGAGGATCCTGCATTGCTATGCCTACTGCTGCTGCTGCGGCTGTTGCTGCTGCTGGGAGTCGTTCATCATCCCAGAGAGGAAGTAGGAACACCACTACTTTTGCTAAACAATTGACCCTCCAACAGTCCTTAGCGAGGAGGATGAAGTACGACAGCAGTCATCCTGAAGCAAAACATATAACTGAGGCCTTGACTGCTATGTTGGTGTTAGACGTGCGTCCGGTATCCGCCATTAGTGCAGTGGGATTTAGACAATTGATGGAGGTAGTGTGTCCCCGGTTCCAAATCCCGTCTAGATTCCACTTCACTAGGCAGGCGATACCGAGACTGTACAGAAACGTCAGAAAAAGTGTCCTCAGTGTCCAGAAAAATGCCATTGTACCCAATGTCCACTTAACCACGGACATGTGGACAAGTGGAACAGGGCAGACTAAGGACTATATGACTGTGACAGCCCACTGGGTAGATGTATCACCTTACGCAGCAGCAGCGTCACCAGTAGCAGCATCTCAGGAACGCCAGCTCGTTCCAAGGCAGGCTACACTGTGTATCACCAGTTTCAGTAAGAGGCACACCGCCGACAACCTCTTAGAGAAACTGAGGGAAATCATCGCCCAGTGGCTTACCCCACTTAGACTCTCCTGGGGATTTGTGATATCTGACAACGCCACCAATATTGTGTGGGCATTACATCTGGGCAAATTCCAGCACGTCCCATGTTTTGCTCACACAATAAACTTGGTGGTGCAGAATTTTCTGAAAAGCGACAGGGGCGTGCAGGAGACGCTTTGGGTGGCCCGAAAAATTTCTGGCCACTTTCGCCATTCAGCAACTGCGTGCCGAAGACTGGAGCGCCAGCAAACACTCTTGAACCTGCCCCGCCATCACCTGAAGCAAGAGGTTGTGACGCGGTGGAACTCAACCCTCTATATGCTTCAGAGGATGGAGGAGCAGCAAAAGGCCATACAAGCCTATACATCCACCTATGACATAGGCAAAGGAGGGGGTATGCACCTGACTCAAGCGCAGTGGAGAATGATTTCCGTGTTGTGCAAGGTTCTCCAGCCCTTCGAACTTGCCACACGTGAAGTCAGTTCAGACACTGCAAGCTTGAGTCAGGTCATTCCCCTCATCAGGCTTTTGCAGAAGCAGCTGGAGAAAGTGAAGGAGGAGCTAAGACGGAGCGATTCCGCTCGGCATGTGGGACTTGTGGATGAAGCCCTTCATTCGCTTTGCCAGGATTCCAGGGTGGTCAATCTGTTGAAATCAGACCACTACATTTTGGCCACCGTGCTCGATCCTAGGTTTAAAGCCTATGTGGTGTCTCTCTTTCCGGCCGACACAAGCCTGCAGAGGTGCAAAGACCTGCTGGTGAACACACTGTCAGCTGAAGCGGAACGTGACACGTCAACATCTCCTTCTTCATTTTCTCCCGCAACTGCGGCTGCCAGGAAAAAACTTAGCTATCCTAAGCAACCCGCTGGCGGTGATGCAGGGCAGGCAGGACCAAGTTTGGACATCTGGTCCGGACTGAAGGACCTGGCAACAATTTCTGACATGTCTACTGTCACTACATATGATACTGTCATCATTGACAGAATGGTGGAGGATTACATCGGTGACAGCATCCAAGTAGGCATGCCAGACAGTCCGTACCTGTACTGGCGGGAAAAAGAGGCAATTTGGAGGCCCCTGTACAAACTGGCTCTATTTTACCTGAGTTGCCCTCCCTCCAGTGTGTACTCCGAAAGAGTGTTTAGTGCAGCCGGGAACCTTGTTAGCGAAAGGCGTAGGAGGTTGCTTCCACAAAATGTGGAGAAGATGATGTTCATCAAAATGAATTATCAACTCTTCCAGGGAGACCAGCCTCCAGAACGTACAGAGGGACCTGTGGTGGTGGATTCCAGTGGGGACGAGTTAATGAGGAGGATGAGGACGACATCTTGCCTCCGTAGAGCCAGTTTGTGCAGGGACAGATTAATTGCCAGCTTGTTTTGTGGGGGCCCAATCGAACCAATCATTTCAGCCACAGTCGTGTGGCAGACCCTGGTGCTGAAATGATTGCTTTGTTAAAGTGTGCATGTCCTGTTTATACAACATAAGGGTGGGTGGGAGGGCCCAAGGACAATTCCATCTTGCACCTCTTTTTTTTCTTTGCATTATGTACAGTTTGGGGCCTAGTTTTTCAAACTGCTATCCTGTCTGTCACTGCAGTGTCACTCCTAGATGGGTGACGTGTTTGTGCCGCCCACTCGTGTCGCTTAGCACAGTCATCCAGCTACCTCGGTGCAACCTTTTGGACATAAAAACACTATTGTGAGGTGTGAGGTGTTCAGAATAGACTGGAAATTAGTGGAAATTAAGGTTATTGAGGTTAATAATAGCATAGGAGCAGTAAAACCAACACATTCTGTGATTTTAGCTGTCTTTATGCTTTTTTAAAAAAAAATACAGATCCAAAACACAAAACCCAGAACCCAAAACACGGAAG